>OY740808.1:20477110-21077110 GCA_963514005.1 Raja brachyura
ATATCCCCACTCTCACCTTAAAGCTCACCTTAAAGCTCTACCCTCTATTTATTTTAGATATCCTTCAAAACAATCAGAATGAAGATTGTGTTTTGTGGTACCTTCTGTTGCAAATGTACAGAACATTTTACAATCTGGAGGATTTGGTGATGTTATTTTTTTACCAAATATGTTAATCCGTGATAAAGATGAACTCCCCACCGGTTGGATATTGATGGAATTTCTAGCTTTAGTTTTAGTTTAGTGTGTTTTCTTTGTAATTGTAGTCTGTGTAAGTGTATCCCGGTGTTTTGCTAAGGTGATATTTGTGATGTTACAAGCCTTATGATGAGCTAGGATAAGATGGAGAAGGGTGTAGGTGTTTAGCTTTTATTAGAGTTAGATAATTGGCTGCAGCTTCCTTTATTTAGTAGATACTGGTAGCACAGTTGGTGAGAGCAGGTATTGAGGGTGGCTCTGTCTCCGTCTCCGTCTCCGTCTCCGTCTCCGGCTCGCCAGAACCAACTGTTGAGCCTTTCCGATGTGTTGTGGGCCGAACTTAACAAAACACCCATGAAGGGAGGTGCCCACTTGATAACCCCAATGACATACTAGCATCTATAGGATTAGTTTTTTTTAAGAGCTAGTTAAAATGTAGGTAGCTGTTTTTTGCATATGGAGTTATTTATTGTAAGTTGGTATATTTAGTTAGAAAATACTTTGTCTTTGGGCTTGGTTTTCTCAGTTGAGCGCTTATCCTGGAGTATCTCAATTAAAAACTGATAATGTAACCTACCAAGTACTTTGTGTTTTAATTGTAATTTGTCACGTGTACCGAGGTACAGTGAAAAAGCTGTTGTTGTTGTGCGCTATCTGGTCAGCAGAAAGACTATACATGATTACAATCGAGCCATCCAGTGCACAGATAAGGGATAAAGGGAATAACGTGAATAAGGTTTAGTGCAAAATAAAGTGCAGTAAAGTCTGATCAAAGATAACCCAAGGGTCTCCAACAGGGAAGATTGTAGCTCAGGACTGCTCTCTAGTTCTTCTGGGTCTGATGAAGGGTCTCAACCTGAAACGTCACCTGTTCCTATTCTCCAGAGATGCTGTCAACCCGCTGAGATACTCCAGCTTTTTGTGTCTATCTTCTGCTCTCTGGTTGTTGGTAGAATGGTTCAGTTGCTTGATTAAGGGGTGGGAGATTGCAACCTTCACGCGGTCCGCCCTGTTTCGACGAATGCAATCAACCTGGTGTGCACAATCAAATAAGATCAAATAGAACAAGTTGTCCTACAACTTTAGGCTGTGCACGCCATATGCAAGGAGAAGAAGAAGCATTAACATCTATTGACAAGTGCAGCAGCTACTGCATTTTTATCTTTTCCAGTCTGTGAATAATTCCTTGCCGCTATGATCAAGGATGGACAGGGAGATAGTATTGTTTTATTTTGCCGTTGGCACTGCTGTGAGTATGGGAAACAACAACACCTAATTCATAATGTGAAGCACCTTCTGCCAAAATGATTGCTTCAGTGGAGCCACGGAGAAACAAAGTGTTAACTGATACACGGAACAGTTTTAACAGCTGAGAAACAGCGTTGCACATCTTGTCCAATTCGACAGTACTTTTTTTTTTATCGAGCCACAAACAAGAAATCAACTTCCTGAAAGATTTCAGTTGTCCACCAAAAAGCACAATTCAGCCAAATATCTTCAGCCAAGGTACTTTCAAAGCAAACTTAATGGACTTAGAACAGGCAGATAAGAGTTGACCTTAGCATCATATTATAGTCAGTCATAGCGTAATACAGCATGGAAACAGGCCCTTCAGCCCAACGCCCACACTGACCAGCGCGCCCCATCTATACTAGTCCCACCTGCCCTTGTTTGGTCCAGATCTCTCTAAACCTATCCAATCCAAGTTCCTGTCCAAATATCTCTGAAACATTGCAATAATATCTGCCTCAACTACCTCCCCAGGCAGCTCGTTCCATATATTTGATTGACTTTTTTTTTATTTGATTCAATTTATTGTCATTGTGCAGAGTACAAGTACAGAGAGTATGAAATGCTTTTTCCCCATACAGTCATACGAATAAAAAAATAAAAGCACAGAACACGATAGTCTATAACATAAACATCCCCACAGTGGTATCAAAGTTTCCCACTGTGAGGGAAGGCACCAAAGTTCAGTCAACCTCCTTGTTGCTGTTCACCCGTGGTCGGGGCCTTTCGAGCCCCCCGCAGTGGCCCGATGTTCAGGCCCTCTCGCGGGATGATGAAACTTCGGAACGGAAGAACATCCTCAGCAGCTTGGACCTCCGAATTGGCCACTTCCTACCAGAGTCCGTGGCTCCCGAAGTCCACAGGCCAAGCTGGGCAGAGATTCAACGCTGGCAAATGGTCCCAGGACTCCGCAATGTTGGTCAGCGCCACCCGCGCTGGGAGGTCTGCAGACAACAGCTTCAAACAGCGATCCCAGGTGAGGCATCGCCCGGTCCACAATGTATCCAGCGCAGCGCCGCCGCTGCTGAAGCACTGCTCCGGTCCCCGGCAGGAAAGGCCGTGCTAATCCAGATGGTAGGCCGTGAGGAGGGGGGCGAGGATGCGACTCGGAGAATAGTCGCACCCTCGCCAGGAAGTGACTGAAAAACGGATTCCCCCTTACCCTACCCCCCTCCCCCACATAAAATACTGAAAAATATCCTCCAAAGCATGCTTTAAACAAACTAAAGATTAAAAAAAAGATAGAAAACAAACAGACTGTCGGCCGAGGCAGCCATCATGCAGAGCCCCCGGATATACCCACCATCTTTGTGCAAAAAAATGACCCCTCAAGTTCCTATTAAATCTTTCCCCGCCTCACTTAAAACTGTTCTCTGGTCCTCGATTCTCCTACTCTGTACAACTCTGTGAATTTACACAATCTATTCCTCTCATGGTCTTGTACATCTCTATAAGATCAACCCTCATCGTCCTGCACTCCAAGGAATAAAGCCCTAGCTTGCCCAACCTCATGCTCATGCCCTCGAGTCCTGGCAACATCCTTGTGAATCTGCTCTGAATGCTTTCCTGCTGTGACCAAAGGACATATTCCTATGCTCCACTGTTCTATGCAAAATAATATTTCCACATTTTAAGTCATTGTTGTTTGGTCTCTGAACGCGTACACAGTCACCCACACACTTACACACAACTCACACACACTAATTCACACACATACTCACACGCACACACTCACACACACACACTCACACACACACATACTCACACATTCACACACACATACTCACACACACACATTCTAACACACACTCACTCACCCACACACTCACCCACACACACACATGTCCACAATCCCCATGCTAACTCTCCTTACTCCCTCTCATCCACGACCATGTCTCCATCAATCTTCTGTGCCTCTGACCTGCTCCCGCCCTCTCCCACGCCTCCTTCAGAATGCATGATTACAGCTTCAAGTTTACACCTCAGCTTTATCGTCATCTGCACAAGTACAGTAAGTTGCAGGCACAAAGATAAATGTTGCTTGTAGTGGCATCACGGGCAGATAGCCTAAACACACAAAAATATCAAATTATACATAAATAACACAAAATTATACAAAACTATACATAAACAAACAAAATATTTGTGCAAAGGCATAATCTGTCACCACAGAGGGCTGTGGAGGCCAAGTCAGTGGATATTTTTAAGGCAGAGATAGACAAATTCTTGATTAGAATGAGTGTCAAGGATTATGGGGAGCAGGCAGGAAAATGGGATTAGGAGGCGGAGATCAGCCATGATCGAATGGCAGAGTAGACTCGATGGACCGAATGGCCTAATTCAACTCCTATAACTTGTGAACTAAAGAAATAAAACCCATCTATGGTGTTCATAGTGTTCCATTGGCGAGGTAGGATTAGGGTTCAAGAACCTGATAGTTGAAGAAGTGTCTGCTCCTGAACCTGGTCGATTGAGACTTCAGGCTTCTGTACCTCCTTGCCCAATGGTAGCAGTGAGAAGGTGTGGTGGGGATCCTTGATGGTTGATGCCACCTTCTTGAGGCAGATCCTGGTATTGATGCTTTCGTTGGTGGGTGGGCTGTATCCGTGATGGACCCGGGCTGAGTCCACCATTCTCTGCAACATCTTGCGTTCCTGTGCGTTGGAATTGCCAAACCAGGGCGTGGATGCCACCGGTCAGGGTACCTTCTACTTACTGTAGACCTGTGCAAGAGCTGATAAGGCTGTTTAAATGTTGAAGGAAAGAGAGAAGAGCCTCCGGGGAGCTTTAATGCCAATGTAACCATAAAGATCCCTGGTGTCTTTCAGGTCCTCCAATTTGCAAGCGTAATGTTTTAAGCGCACGTTAATGATCCCGACCTGCCACTGTGTTGATCAGAACAGACCTCCTCATGACTCATCATTGATACGGGCTTACATTAAGCAATATCTCACCATGCGAAGAATGTGTTAAACTAGACATTGGATCACATCGGCATTGGAGTGCAAGCCAGAAGCTGTGGGCGATTTCCCCCGGTGCAGCTTGGATGTGGAATTTGTTGCAATCATCAGGAGAAGATTTATGCATGTTTCCGGAGCACAACGCTGCCTTTGAGCTGTTCCTGTGCACCGTGCAGCGATTAGTCTCCCAGATCTGTGCACCTGTCAGCCCGTTCCTGTGCTAATTGATGTCAGTGCTCCTGCCCTCCGATGGCACTCTCCACTGGACCACTGCTGCCGATGTGCAGTGTGCTGCTTCAGCAGGGCTACGGGGAGGGCGGAGAGGATTGGGGGCAGAGTGAGGGGTCCCAGGGGTGCGGCAGGTGCGGGGCAGAGAGTGGGACGTGGCGGAGGGGCAGAGGGGCAGGGGATGGAGGCTGGCAGAGAGATTGGGGGGCAGAGAGTGGGGTGTGGCAGAGATAGTAGGGGTGCAGGAGAAGAAAGCCTGGGCAGAAAGACGGTGGGGCAGCATAGGGGCAGGAGATGGAGGGTGGACCAGGACTAGGCTGGAATGCTAACTTGAGCGGCATGAACAAGATGACTTAACGGTCTGTTTCTGGGCTGTATGGCTTTATATCTCTATGAATCTATCAATCTGAGAATATTACTATTGGCTTATTCATCCATTCCCCATTTACAAATGTGTGGGGTTAAGAAGGGAATAAGGGGTGAAAGATTTAATAGGAACCCGAGGTGCAACTTTTTCCCACAAAGGGCAGCGGCTGTGTGGAACGAGCTGCCAGAGCAAATAGTTGAGGCAGGTACTATAACAACATTTAAAAGACACTGGACAGGTACAGGATGAGAAAGATTTAGAGGAATATGGGCCAAACACAGACAAAAGGGGCTAGCCTGTGTGATGGTCAGACACCAGCCACAAAGACCAATGATCAATTTCTGATGAATAGTCTTACAAGTGAATTATTTCTCTTTACACAGATGCTGCCTGACCTGCTAAGTGTTTCCAGCATTTTTTGTTTTTATTTCAAATGTCTAACATCTGTTGTTTATTTTTGAGCTCCACATTCCTTGGCATACCTTGTACACTAGTTCTATCCTGCACACTAGGGGCAATTTTACAAAAGCCATTTAACCTACGAAGCTGCACTTCTTGGGATGTGGGAGGAAACCAGAGCACTCAGGAAAACCCCACGCGGTCACAGGGAGAAATTGCAGCCTCCGTATGGACAGCACCCATAGTCAGGATCAAACTCAGGTCTCTGGCGCTGTAAAGCAGCATCTCTGCCACTGCACCACTGTGCTGCCATCAATTCCTTCAACACATTGTGTGCTACATAATTTTAGGTTGTCACTGTGGCGCAACGGTAGAGTTGCTGCCTTATAGCACTTGCAGCGCCAGAGACCTGGGTTCGATCTCGACTACGGATGCTGTCTGTATGGAGTTTGTATGTTTACCCCGTGACCACATGGGTTTTCTCCAAGATCTTTGGATACCTCCCACACTCCAAAAATATATTGTTTTGGAGGTTAATTGGCATGTGTAAATTGTCCCTAGTGTGTGTAGGATAATGTTAATGTATGGGGATCGCTGGTCGGTGCAGATTTGGTGGACCGAAGGGCCTATTTCCATGCTGTATCGCTAAAATAAACTAAACTAAACTAAAGTCATGGGTTTGCAAATAAACCACAATGATTAGATAAACAGATTAAAATTGGTGACAGGGATGATAACTTATTTACTTTGAGCAAGAAACAAACTGATGGAGAAATTTAGCAAGTCAAGCAGCATCAGTGGAGGGAAGGGGGGGGAGAGAGGAGAGAAA
The DNA here is from genome assembly GCA_963514005.1 of Raja brachyura. Next base: position 20,483,382 of record OY740808.1, read on the forward strand.
TTGTCAACATTACTTAGAATTTGTTGAATGACATTGATGTTTGTCACTTGACAAGCTGAAGCTTCCTTGGCAGTTCAACTTCAGCATCAAAACAATCTTTAGCGTGGAATCTTATCTGGCTAGGCTTCAGCAACCGTAGAAGAGTCAAGTGTGTTTACTTGTCTTATGTACCGACAATAATGAAATTCTCACTTGCAGCACCTTAACAGGCCGATAAACACAATAACACACAAATAAATATCAAATAATCAATATTACAATCAATTAAATAATTGGTAATACAAGGCAACCATAACAGTGCAAAACTGAGGCCTGAATGCAGCCACAAAACACAGCCCATCGAAGACTGGAATTGTCAAGGTGGAGACTCTAGGAACAGCAGATGCTGGAGTCTTGAGCCCAGCACAAAGTGCTGGAATAACTCAACGGGTCAGGCAGCATCTGTGGAGGGAATGAATATGGATATGGATAGGCGACTCTTTGGGTTGGGACCATTGTTCTTTTGCTGAGGAAGTGGTTAGTGTTGTGCAATTTTCAAGAGAATGCATAGAATAGCAAGCTACAGAGAGCAGAGACATAGTCTGGGAGCTATGGTGGCACCCAGCTAGTTTCACCAGTGTGTAACTTGAGTTAGATAACATGGCCTCTCACTGCCTATTTCAGGAGCCTTAGCGTGTATGATTGAACTCAAGAATTCCTCAGCTTATACATCGAACGAATGGAGATGTTGCTCACAGCAAAAAATATCCCAAATGTTGAAGGATGGAGAACTCAAAATAATGTGGCATCTGAATATTAGTGCTTTGGGCAAGAAACATGTAGCACATTGATAAATCAGGTTTTGTTTGAAAATGCACAGAAACTGGAAGATTATATTAATCCACAGCTTTTTCAAAAAGTTGAAACTGCTTTATGAGTTTGGTATCATGAGCTGGAATCAGAATGAGACGTGACAACGTACATTAATTAGTTACAGAACTTGTCGATGGATTGCGATTCTGGTGCTTTTCTAGATTGCTCCCCTTTTATGATTTGTTTGTAAGCGAACAGATTTATTTAAAGCAGTTATTTGTAATTTAAGTGTGACATTTGAGCTTGCATAAAAGTTGCTGTGGTTGATGGAAATGTAACCCGAAAACATTGTCCACCACTATTTGTAGCATCTGATGTGAATGCATATGTGTACGTAAGTGTGTGTGTGTGAATATATATATATATACACGTGTGTGTGTGTGTGTGTGTGTGTGTGTGTGTGTGTGTGTACAGGTATATGTTTGTCCACCACTAGTGGTAGCATCTGATGTGAATGCATATGTGTACGTAAGTGTGTTTGTGGAAATATATATATATATATATATATATATATATATATATATATATATATATATATATATATATATATATACATAGATATATACACGTGTGTGTGTGTGTGTGTGTGTACATGTATATGTTTGTATATATACGCACATTGAAGTAACTCAGCGGGACAGGCAGCAACTTCTGGAGAAAAGGAAAGGGTGACCTTTTGGATCGAGACCCTTCTTCAGACCCGCTCTTCCCGAAACCTCACCCATTCCTTCTCTCCAGAGCTGCTGCCTGTCCCGCTGAGTTACTCCAGCATTTTATGTCTATCTTCAGTTTAAACCAGCATCTGCAATTCCTTCCTAAATACACACGGAACTATGTTTACATATTCTCTTGTGCGTAAGAATTTCATTGTTCATGTAACAATAAAACACTCTTGACTCTTGACTCTTGAGTCTTTGTGGCAAATCCAAGATTTAAAGCTCTGTCCAAAGTTTACTGATGGGATCAATTCAGTCAATTGCTATAGTTGCAAAGGATTTCACTCACCGCAGATTTCTCAGTTCAAAACAGCCAAGTGATAATTTGCAGAAAGAGTGGTTTTAGTTTAGTTTAGTTTTGTTTCATGTTGTTTCGCTTCACTTTGTTTAGTTTAGTTTAGGGTAGACATACAACATGGAAACAAGCCCTTCGGCATTGCATCCGCTCCAACCAAGTCCACTAATTCTATCCTACACACTAGGGATAATTTACAAAGCCAATTAACCTACAAACCTGCACATCTTTTGGAATGTAGAAGGAGACCGGAGCACCTGGAAAAAACCCACATAGAAACATAGAAATATAGAAACATAGAAATTAGGTGCAGGAGTAGGCCATTCGGCCCTTCGAGCCTGCACCGCCATTCAATATGATCATGGCTGATCATCCCACTCAGTATCACGTACTTGCCTTCTCTCCATACCCTCTGATCCCCTAGCCACAAGGGCCACATCTAATTCCCTCTTAAATATAGCCAATGAACTGGCCTCAACTACCCTCTGTGGCAGAGGGTTCCAGAGACCCACCACTCTCTGTGTGAAAAAAGTCCTTCTCATCTCGGTCCTAAAGGATTGCCCCCTTATCCTTAAGCTGTGACCCCTTGTCCTGGACCTCCCCAACATCGGGAACAATCTTCCTGCATCTAGCCTGTCGAACCCCTTAAGAATTTTGTAAATTTCTATAAGATCCCCTCTCAATCTCCTAAATTCTAGAGAGTATAAACCAAGTCTATCCAGTCTTTCTTTATAAGACAGTCCTGACATCCCAGGAATCAGTCTGGTACGGGGAGAACGTACAAACTCCGTACAGACAGCACCTGTAGTCCCTGGCTCTGTCAGGCAGCAACTCTACCGCTGCACCACTGGCCCAGTGTGTTCACATTTTGACAGCCTGTAGATCCATTGTTGGGACAAGAAGCAACAAAACACATTTCAATGAAGATTCAAAAAGAACGAAAGGAAGATTTCATCATTTGAAAGTCTGTTCTGTCAGGGAGCAATTGGGAATTGTGTCTATGCCACAATAATGGCAGCAAACCGATCGATCAAGTGAGAGTGTCAATTAACAACCGGCGCAATGACATGCAAACTGATACAGTTGCCAGACTGTTCAATAATGATTCAAGACACTTTAGCTAGTTCAGCCACATGCCGTTAATGGAAAATGCTGTTCAAGTGAAACCTATTCTGGTGAAATTTTACAGTGTTAGGGCAAATAGAATGTACTACGGAATATCATAATCAATGAGTAAAGCTATCCAATATTATAGCGAAATAGACCAACTTTAATGGGGAAAGATAGGTTGGAACAACTCACTGTGTAGGAAGGAACTGCAGATGCTAGTTTATACCGGAGATAGACAGAACGTGCTGGAGTATTTCAGCGGGTCAGGCAGCCATCACTGGAGAAAAGGAATAGGTGTCGTTTCGGGTTGGAACCCTTCTTCAGACTGAAAGCAGGGGTGTGAGGTTGGGGGGCGGAATAAACAGGAAGCAAGAAAAGGCCAAAACAAATCAGGGCTGGCATCAGATGACCCCAGGAAGGATGGAGCCCATAATGGACCATTGTTGGATGGGGAAAGTGCGATAACAAGAGGGATACAAGGCTGCGAACAGTGGAACTGGTAGGATGATTAGGGTGGGAAAGGGGAGGAGGGAGGGGAGTAGAGGGAATACAGGAGTTATCTGAAATTAGAGAAATCAGCCACCCCCAGGCTAAAGAAATTCCTCCTCACCTCCATTCTAAAGGTACCTCCTTTTATTCTGAGGCTGTGCCATCTGGTCCCAGACCCTCCCACAACTGGAAACAACTTTTCCACATCCATTCTCTCTAGGCCTTTCATTATTCGGTAGGTTTCAATGAGAGCGCCTTCCACCTTCTAAACTCCAGCGAGGATAGGCCTAGAACCATGAAATGCTCCTCATACGTCAACCCAATCATCCCCGGCATCATTCTCGTCAAACCTCCTCTGGTCCCTCTCCAATGTCAGCTCAACCTCCCTCAGATATGGAGCCCAAAACTCATCGCAATCTTCCAAATGTGGCCTGACCAGCGCCTTACAAAGGCACAGTATCACATCCTTGCTTTTATATTCTAATCCTCTTGAAATGAATGCTCGCATTGCAAATTGTACAGATAGTCCAGGAGATAGGATCAACTGGCATGATTCACTTACAAGATAAGTCGACTCAGCAACGTGAAAATTCATGACCTGATGCAATGATGACTGCGATTCACACAGAATTCTGGATTTGTACTGATAAATAAATCAAATGTCACTTACAAAGTTCAATGCCTCTTCCCGCATGTTTTACCATTTCAAGGCCTCCTGCAATAGTCGTGGCAGGTGCAATAACAACGTTTAAAAGATAGACGATGTTTCGACGTGTTTCGACGCGAAACATCATCTGATCACGTGCTCCACAGAGCAGCTGCCTGACCTGAGGAATAGTAAGATTGAACGAGAACTTACCAGTTCGAAGGTTGATCTTTATTTTATGAGGAGTCGAAGTGAGGGATTTCGTGAAGAGCCCGCCGGCGCGCATGCTCGACATACTTCAAAGTAGCGGCGTGGAATCACAGAAACCAACAATAGAAATGACTTCGCATAGTAAGATTGAAGTGACTAAGATTACCAGATGAAGGTGATTGAGGGTTGGGCGAGGAGGGCACGAAATCCCTCACTTCGACTCCTCATAAAATAAAGATCAACCTTCGAACTGGTAAGTTCTCGTTCAATCTTACTATTTCATTTCGGAGTCACGTGAGTGACTTCGTGAAGACTTCAAAGCTTCTGTGATTACACGCCCTGGACCACGTCCATGCTGACACACCACTACCAGGGATGGATGGGAGGAACAAACTTGCTCAATAGTTCATACTGCAAAACAAGAGCATATTTATTAATAACAAATCAAAAACCCCTCATGCGGGGACATCTCCACGTTCTGACCCTGCATTCAGCACGGCTTCTGCGAACTGTAGTGGAGCAGCAACAGGCTTGTTATAAAAACGCTGGAACACAGCTTCATTAGCCCATCCTGCTGTGGCGAGAATATGGTCCATGGGCACCTCCATGACCCTCGCCGCTGACGTCGATGCAGCCCTGGTGGAATGAGACTTGAACACATTAGTGTCGATACCTGACTTACCCAAGACGACTCGAAGCCACCTGGATATCGTCTGGACTGTCACTCGATGATGAGGTCTCTTATGAGTGACAAGCAGGTATCTCTCCATTCCTCTGATGCGTGCCGTCACCTTGACATAGTGGCGGATATGTGAGGCTAAACATAGCCTAGCATCTGCGGGATATGCCGGGAACTTCAGCTGCAGCCCTGTGCACCCAGGTCTATGCTGCTTTAGTAGCTCGTCAATGAAAAATACTACTTCTGTAGGGGTAGATGTCATTCTGTCGACACGAAGTTTGTGTAGTGTCTGTACCCTCTGAGCTGAAGTCAGCGCTAATAACATCACCAGCTTCATGGTGAGTTGGTCCAGTTGGAGCCCTTCCATGGGAGACCACGTCCTGAGCAGGGTTAATACGTCCCTGACATCCCAGGTGATATTATAGCGTGGTGTAGGCGGATTCATATTGAATATACCCCGCATGAGTCTGGACACTAGCCTGTTGGATCCTACCCCAATATTGAGGTAGAATGATAGCGCACTTCTGGCGCTGTTGATGGCACTGTAACTTAAGTGTTCATCATGGTGCAACCCCGCGAGGAATTCCAGGACGTCGGTTATTGTCACGTCATCGTACGTGATGCGAGAGCGGCTGCAGTAGGCTTCCCACTTCTTAATATGCGAGCGGTATCTTCGCCTTGTGGACTCTCGACACGACGCCCCAATGGTATCCATGGTCCGAGCCGAGAGGCCGTATTGGACTAACGGCCTGTTCAGAACCTGCAAGCCAACAAATTTAAATAGCCATGGCAGGGATGTGGCTCCCCTGAGACAGGGTGAGTAACCAATTGTGGGCAACCCTTCAAAAGGACCCAAGGTTCGTTGAGCATGTCAAAGACCACCGGATACCAAGGCTGCGTGGGCCAGTCGGGTATAATAAGGATGCCCTTGGCAGCATCTGCCTGAATCTTTCGCAATACCCGACTGATGAGGCAAAACGGGGGGAAGGCATAGAAAAACCAATTCCCCCAGTCCAGCGAGAATGCATCTAGCGCTATTGCCCCAGGATCTGGTTCCCATGAAACGTAGGCTGGTACCTGATGGTTTAACCGTGACGCAAAAAGGTCAATGTCCGGTTTACCAAATTTGGCTGTGACTTTAGAAAAAATCTCAGGATGCAACATCCATTCAATATTGTCATTAAATTTGCGTGACCTGGTGTCCGCCACAGTATTAAGTTCACCTGGCAAATAGGTAGCTGAAATCCAAATGTCACTTTGAACACACCAGAGCCAAATTGAGTTAGCCAATTTGTCACATGAAACTGACCTGGTACCACCCATATGGTTTAAATATGCCACAGCTGTGGTGTTGTCTATTTGGAGACGGACGTGTGCTCCAACAAGCTTGGAACAATATGCATGAAGTCCGTGGAATGCTGCCAGCAACTCCAAATAGTTAATCCCTTGAGTCAACAACATCGACGACTCAAGGGTGTCCCATCTGCCCCCACAACTAGAGCAATTATCAGTAGCTCCCCAGCCATTGGAGCTTGCATCAGTCTGTAAATATACCACCGGATTAGCCTCCCTAACAGACTTGAATGAGTTGCTAATGTGACACACCCACCATTGCAACTCAGTTATCGCTTCGGACGGCAGCTGCATTGATCGATCATAATGACCAGCGTTCCGTTTTAACGCAGTAATTTTAGCTCTTTGCAAATTCTGATAATGCAAAGGTCCATATCGTGCTGCCGGAAACAAAGCCACTAGCTTGCCAATTACTGTGGCTGTATGCCGAATCGATGGTATATTGGTGCCAATTAAATCTCTGCACACCTGAGTGACTTCCTCAATTTTGTTAATTGGTATAGTTATCCTCATGCTCATTGAGTTCACCGTGAACCCTAGGTAATTAATTACCTGGGCAGGGCAGAACTTCGATTTCTCTGGATGGACAATGAATCCTAATTGTTGAAATATATTGACAGCAGCTGCAACACCCTGTTCGGCCAATTGCAGGGTGTGGCCCACAATAAAGACATCATCTAAATAGGCCATAACTATATGATGTCATTGTCTCAAATAAGCCATGATTGGCTTCACCAATTTAGTGAACAATCTAGGGGCTGTAGTGAGCCCATTAGGCAAAGCCTTATACTGCCAAAGTTGCCCCATCCAGATAAATTTCAAAAACCTTCTATCATATTTCTGGATGGATACTGAATAATATGCATCCCTCAAATCGATGCATGCCATAAAGCAACCATGAGAAATCAATGACTTGGCTGTTTCAAACGTATCCATTTTAAAATGAGTATATGTTACAAACGTATTCAAACGGGTTAGATCAATAATGACACGACAGCCTCCATCCTTCTTCGGTCTAGTAAATATGTTCGAAACAAATTCAATTGGCTCATGCACCGTTTTCTCAATCACACCCTTCTGACTTAAAATTTCCTTATAACCTGCTGCCTGTTCTGCAGCAGACAATTTAAACGTACGACCAGGCATGTGCTGGGATGGAGGAATGTCGCCATTAATAAACTCAATTTTATGCCCCTGAATATTCCGCAACACATACTCATCACCAGTAAAATTACCCCATGCACCCAAAAACCACCGTAAACGACCACCAACATGGGAAGTTAAACAGGGAAAAAAAAGAGAACCAGACCCCCTCACCTCCGTGGTTACCGGCGGTCCTTGACACGTGTGGGTGGCCGTGGAGGTGCTGGGTTGGCTTGAGGGCGCGGCGTCTTCGATTTCCCCCAAGGTCTCTGCCGACCCTGTCCTAAAAAAGACCCTTGGTGCTGGTTCTGGTGCTGTTGTCGTTGTGGAGCTGGAGGGTGAGTCCTCGTCGAGGCACTGGCCGACCCTCGTGAGCGAATGTATGGAGCTTTTGAGCCTGACGGTGTGGGGGCACTCTGAGAGCGCATGATCCCCACCGTTTTGGCTTGTTCGTCAAGCTCTTTGACTCTCTTCGAGAGGTCCTCACCAAAGAGCTGACAGGGCGGCGGCGGCGGCGGTGGTTTGCACAATCCTGCAAACTTCGGGTTGAGTGCTGGGCGGATGCTGTTTTTGCGAAACCCGTTGATTTCGTGCTGGGTCGCGCACAATAGGGCCAGAGCATCTTCCTGGTCCAAATTCAGTTCGTCCCCGTCCACCGACCGCGCAAAGGCGGTAATACCGGCCGTGAGGAGTTTCAGGATCCGCTGCAATTTTAGCTCCTGTTGACGGATAGCCGCACTGATGTTGCCCCATATTGGCGTATTGACCACAGGCACGTTGAGGGAGTTGCAGTTTGATGGAGCCTTGTGACGGCTCATAGCCTGGATGAGGACTTCTTCCTGCAGCACCTGATTATTAAGAAAGTCCACTGTGGCTGCCAGCTTTGTATTTAGAGGAAGACCAGATGAATGTGGGGCCGTGAATTTGGTCGCCACATCCAAAAGTTCCTCCGCCGGCACCTCCAACGGAGGTGGTACGGGATCCACCAGAACCTCCTCCTCCTGCTGCTCCAGGCTGATAGTAGATGTTGGTGAAGACGCCCTGTGCCTGTTGCTGCCCTGCTGTTGTTGACGTTGAAGCAGGAGCTCCAGCAGCCGCTCCATACGGTCAATACGCCCTTCACCCTGAACACTCAGGTGGTCGGAGTCCTCCGGCTCTGAAAAGAAAACCGGGCTCCTGTCATCGGCCCGCACCTCGTCGAGGCCCTGCCGGTGCCGGTAGTTGTCGCTAACAGCCGCCGAGGCGAAACTGCGCGATTCCTGCGCGGGCGTGTTCAACCGCCTCCGTTTAGCGGGAGCTGAAGCCGCTGCCACTAAGGACACTTGCGGCGTGGTGTCAGCACCAGCCGAAGCATGGCTGCCTGAAGCCCGCACAGTCTTGCCGGCTGCCCACATCGTGGACCTTGCCGACGCATGGTCTCGCCCACCCATCCATGGGGGGCTCGGCGACCGTGACGAGACCCGACTCAACCGACCCGTCCCGGCGTCGAGAGTCGGGGTGTGCCGGCTGGACCTCACAGCCGCCCCGGGTCTCGCCCTGGAACCTGACCGCTCCTCCGCGGCAGGCAATGCCTTGGCCCTGACAGGGTTAGGCTTCTGGGCTCCTACCCTCCCCCTTCTCGGAGGGCTGAGTGGAACAGGCCGTGCAACGGCACGTGCCCTGCTCGAGGTCGCCAGCGAGCCCGCTGACGACCTGACTGCCATGGCAGGGTCCCCCTGCTCTGGCGGCACACCACACTCCTCCTCGTCGAACTCCTCCGAGCTGTGGTGTGCTGGCGGATCTGGACCTGTAAACACAGGGCTTACCCACATCTCCGCCTGAGTCCCGGCCTGCGTTGCAGGTACTGCCGATGGTAATGGCCCCGGAACTGTTGGCCGTCGAATTCGTCCAGACATCCTCCGGCCCTTGAAACTCCCATCCATGTCCTTGCTGTAAGACATAATCAGACAATAAGGACCACCAACTAAAGGTAGAATACTTACCTCCCTTATGAAGGGCTGGCGAGGAGCGCGCTCCACCGCCAGCCGTCGCAGCAACGCGGTACGACGATATGTCGAGCATGCGCGCCTGCGGGCTCTTCACGAAGTCACTCACGTGACTCCGAAATGAAATTACAGCAGCACTTTGTTTCTTTTTACTCAAGAGAGAAATTGGAGAGCAGAATGTTGGAAGGTCATCAATGTATGAAGGGAACTGGAGATTATTAATGTGTTCATGTGCTGGTTTCGTGACCTAGAAACAGAGTGAGACATGAAGGTGTACATTAATTAGTTAAAGAATTAGTAAAAGAACATTGTTATTTTGCAATTCTGGTGCCTATCCAGGTGGTTCCCTATACAGTCTTATGAAGAAAGACTGGATAGACTCGGCTTATATTCTCTAGCATTTAGGAGATTGAGAGGGGATCTTATAGAAACTTACAAAATTCTTAAGGGGTTGGACAGGCTAGATGCAGGAAGATTGTTCCCGATGTTGGGGATGTCCAGGACAAGGGGTCACAGCTTAAGGATAAGGAGGAAATCCTTTAGGACCGAGATGAGAAGGACTTTTTTCACACAGAGAGTGGTGGGTCTCTGGAACTCTCTGCCACAGATGGTAGTTGAGGCCAGTTCATTGGCTATATTTAAGAGGGAGTTAGATGTGGCCCTTGAGGCTAAGGGGATCAGAGGGTATGGAGAGAAGGCAGGTATGGGATACTGAGTTGGATGATCAGCCATGATCATATTGAATGGTGGTGCAGGCTCGAAGGGCCGAATGGCCTACTCCTGCACCTAATTTCTATGTTTCTATGTTTCTATGTATGTGATTGGTTTGTGAGCGAACTGATTCATTTAAAGGTTTTGTCAACGTTTAAACATATTTGGGCAGGATTAGTTTACGTTACTGAGGTACAGTGAAAAGCTTTTCATTGCATGCTATCCAGTCAGCAGGTAGACAATGCATGATTACAATCAGGCCATTCACTGTGTACAGATACAGGATAAAGGGACTGACACTTAGTGCAAGATAAAGTCCGATTAAAAATAGTTCGATGAGGTAGATGGTAGTTCAGAATGGCTTTCTAATTGGTAATAGGATGGTTCAGTTGCCTGTTAACAGCTGGGAAGAAACTGTCGCTGAATCTTCGGTATGTGTTTTCACACTTCTGTGCCTCTTACCTGATGGGAGAGAGGAGAAGAGGGAGTGTCTGCGGTGCGACTCGTCCTTGATTATGCTGGTGGCCTTGCCGAGGCAGCGTGCGGTGCAGACAGAGTGAATGGAGGGGAGGTTGGTTTTCATGATGGTCTGGGCTGCATCCATCATTCTGTGCAATTTCTTGTGGTCTTGGATGGAGCTGTTCCCAATCCATGCTGCGATGCATCCCGGTAAAATCCCTTCTGTAGAATCTAGTGAGAGTTGCTGGGGACATGGCAATCTTCATAAGCTTTCTAAGGAAGTAGAGGCCTTGGTGCGCTTTCTTGGTCATTGCTTCAATATGGGTGGTCCAGGACAAGTTACTGGTGATATTTACTCCAAGGAAGTACTCACGGTGGCGCAGCGGTAGAGTTGCTGCCTTACAGCGAATGCACCACAGGAGACGTGGGTTTGATCCTGATTACGAGTGCTGTCTGTACGGATTTTGTACGTTCTCCCCGTGACTTGCGTGGGTTTTCTTCAAGATCTTCGGTTTCCTCCTACATTCCAAAGACGTACAGGTATGTAGGTTAATTGGCTTGGTAAATGTAAAAATTGTCCCTAGTGGGTGTAGAATAGTGTTAATGTGCGGGGATCGCTGGTCGGCGCGGACCCGGTGGGCCGAAGGGTCTGTTTCTGTGCTGTATCTCTAAAACTAAAACTAAAAACTAAAACTAAAGGAACTTTCGACCATCCCGATTTTGGTGCCCTCGAAGGTATGTGTATCCCTTTGCTGGCTGAAGTCAATTATTATCTCCTTTACCTCACTGAACAAGTTGGGCAGAAAGGTCTGTTTACGTGCTACATGACTCGATGACACCACATCTCTATTCACTCAACAAAATGGCATGGTTCATGTCTGAGCCAAGGCATTAGTTGGCTGTTCAATCTTGAGGTCATTACAGATGTGGCCAGCCACTCCACACGTTTCAGTGGGAGGACGTGGTAATGAGCAGGTGTGGGAACCAGGCTAACACACTCCATTCTGATCCAAGGACAATGAGACCAATTATAACAGCACTTGGAGAATTAAAGAGTCACGTAACTCCACTGCAGTGAATGTTGCAGAGGCAGTGCGGAGGCAAAGATCAGAAGATCGTGACCATTGAATGACATTATGAGGAGTTGCAGTGAAAAAACACAGTGCCGGGTCCCACCAGAATTCGAACCTGCTCTTTTGTGACTGCACATTTGACTGGTGTAATTTCTTTTTTCCGGAAAGCCTTTAAATATCAATCCTTTGATATTCATTCATTAATCCGAGTCTCGAGTTCCTGACACTCATTCATTAATTCAGGAGCCCCTCCATTGTCCTTTCAGCTGCTTTAATACGTTGAAGCTGAGACCACCAAGGGATCACAAGCCTGACTCTAACCCATTGCAATCAATCCATCTGCTTTGTAAAAACTGATGCTGTCCATTAATCAACAGAAGCAATTATATGTTATGATTGATCCCTTTCTCTCTCTGAGTCCGAGAGTCAAACAGCACGGGAACAGGCCTTTTGGCACAACTGTAGAAACAAAGAACTGCAGATGCTGGTTTACAAAGAAAGACACAAATGTGCTGGAGTAACTCAGCGGGTTGGGCAGCATCTTTACATGCAAGGTGGAAACACACCCTCCGGCCAAATCCATGCCGACCAGCGATCACCCCATGCACTAGCACTATCATACACACTAGTGACAATTTACAATTTACAGAAGCCAATTAACCTACAAACCTGTACGACTTTGGAGTGTGGGAGGAAACCGGAGCACCCGGAGAAAACCCACCTTGTCACTGGGAGAGTGTTTTCTTTTCTTCCTGATTAATGCAATCTAGCATGCTCTTTACTCTTAATTCAACCAGTTCTCAATCTACTTGCCACCAATTCTATATGAATCTAAAAAGCTGGTGTAACTCAACAGGTCAGGCAACATCTCTGGAGGATATGGATTGGTAACGTTTTGTGTCGAGACCTTCCTTCAGACTCTGAATAAAAGTTGCCTATATACGTGTGGGAAGGAACTGCAGATGCTGGTTTACATTGAAGATAGACGCAAAATGCTGAAGTAACTCAGCGGGTCATGCAGCATCACTGTAAAAAAGGAATAGGTGACATTTCGCGTCGAAGCCCCTCTTCAGACCTATCTATGTCCTTCTATAATGCTGCCTGACCCGCTGAATTTCTCCAGCATTTTGTGTTCTATTCAATATTCCAGCTACCGCAGTTCCGTGTTTATCTACATGAATCTATCCTTGCTTTGTATCTAAAGTTTATCTGTTTTTGATGAAAACTTTTCTTCAGGAAGCTTGGAGGTTATTTTTCACCTGTAGTACTTTGCCCTGCTTGTAACAAAATTCCATTCCAGTTGTCATTGACATTGATAAATAATTTTAAATATTAATTGTTATTTCTTGTTCACTGGTCCTCTTTCTTTCAGATATTAGTTTCAATAATCGCAGCCCATCTTCTGAGATCAATGAGCTAAAAATCTGTATTTATCTCTGGTGTTCTGTAATGATTATTCTTTGTAGCTACTATTTTCAGCCCTTGTCATAACTCCTATACCATCTCTCCCACAACAAGTGACAACCAATTACTGTATTCAGTTTCACATTATCATCTGGGGTTGCCGCATCCTTCTAGGTGACATTCACTTCCATTTCCAGTTTGCAACCTCTGAACCACTGGTGTTTTTTAAAACCTCATTTGGCTCTTCATTTTAAAATACGAGAACTCCCTTCGTCATCTTGCCTTTATTTACAACTGTGGGACTCACTTGAGGCCCTAATGAGCAGGAAAATGTAAAATTGTGAACAGAACGCAGTTTCCAAAAGGATATCTATATAACTAAAAGTCTCATCTTGACCACTTCTTGTCTGCGCTGTGTATTGATTTTAGAAAAAATGCTACCCTATATCGCTATGATTTTTTTGGCCATCTTACAGTCCTCCTCCGCTGAGGCAGCCCCGAGGATTTTTCCGATTGATAAAAAATAAGTGTTTAAAAAATCTTGAGATCAGCTAATTGGTCCTCTCGCCTGTCAATCACCATGATGAAGGTAACACCCCTTCCGGGGGGGGGGGGGGGGAGGACTATATCTGTTTGGCCTGCCCTGTGCTTGAGACTGCAATGGAAAATTGAAATGAAATGAGAATGCCATGAGTTGTTTGGCCTACCCTGTGCTTGATACGGCACTGCGAAATGGAAATGAAATGAAATGTGTTGTTTGGCCTGCCCTGTGCTTGAAATGGAAATGAAATTAATTTGGCCTGCCTGAAACTACTCATTTTGGCCCAAAAGGCCCGTCGTCTCAGGCCAGGAAAAGTCCAGACAAAGTGCCTTTCAGTGAGATTTCACGCTGATTTTTTTTTTAATGAGTCCCTTTCGCCATCAGGCCTGTACTAGCCCCAGTTGATCTCTTTGGCCCATCAGTAAGTATTCCCCCTGCCAGTATTAAACCTCACCCCAGTATTTTTCTCCCACCCTTCATTGGCTTTCTGTGAAATCCAGGCCAGGTTAGACTTTCCTCCTTCATTGCTGTGATCTGCAGAAAAAGATCAAAAATGTCTAAAATTCTCCACACTCTACCCTTCTCTCTCTCACAGTCTCTCACCTGTTTTAGGGAGAATTTCTGTCAGTTTCTGAGGTGCCCGGCCTGAGTGACTGAGCTGCCAGCCAGCCCACCAGGCTTGAGTGACAGAGCTGTCAGCCCACTAGGCCTGAGTGAATGAGCTGCCAGCCCACTAGGCCTGAGTGACTGAGCTGCCAGCCCAAGAATCCATGGCCACCAATATTGGAATTGGTGGAGAGGTGGAATATTGCATTGGGGGACCAGCCCTCCCATGTAAACATGGGAACCAACGGGTCCCACTTAGTCTAGTAGCATCGTAGAGATGTACAGCATGAAAACAAATCCCTGTCCACTGAGTTGGCATATTAGACTAGTCCCATTTGCCTGCATTTTGTCCATAGCCTTCAAAACCCTTTCTATCCATATATCCACAGGCAAAAGACATCCACAGGCAAAGGGTGGAAGGCCACTTCAACACCGCGGACACCAGAAGCATGTGGCAGGGTGTCAGGGACATCACTGACTACAAGAGCAGCCCCGTCTGCCCCCACAGTGATATCCCACTGGCCAATGAATTAAACACCTTCTTTTCCTGCTTCGAAACTGGCAACACCACCAGGAGAGGAACAACCCTGGCTAGGGTGGAGGGACAGGCCTTAACACTGAGCACCCAGGAGGTACAGTGCGCTCTGCGTAGGATCAATCCACGCAAGGCTGCAGGCCCGGATGGAGTCCAGGGTAGGGTACTAAAGGACTGTGCTGTACAGCTGGCGGAGGTATTTATGAGGATCTTCAACCTGTCTCTATCTCTGGCAACGGTCCCCAAGTGCCTAAAGACAGCTACCATAGTGCCGGTGCCGAAAAAGTCTAAAGTCACCCGGTTGCCTTATCACCAATACCAATGAAGTGCTTTGAAAGGCTGGTCCTCTCCCACATCAAATCCAGCATCCCTGCGTCATTGGACTCTCATCAATTTGCATACAGGGCAAATAGATCCACAGAGGATGCCATCTCTGTGGCTCTTCACACTGTCCTGACCCACCTGGAAAGACAGGGCACCTACGTGAGGATGCTCTTCATTGACTATAGCTCTGCCTTCAATGCGGTCATCCCCACCAAGCTCACCACCAAACTCCACCAGCTAGGCCTCAGCTCACTGATATGCGATTGGATCCTGAATTTTCTGACGGAGCGACCGCAGGCAGTGAGACTGGGGCCGCACCTGTCCTCCACTATCACCCTGATTACTGGCACACCACAGGGCTGTGTACTGAGCCCCATGCTCTACTCCCTCTTCACCCACGGCTGTGCCCCTGCATTTGACAACAACACCATTGTCAAGTTTGCAGGTGACACAACGGTGATTGGGCTGATCACCAACGGTGATGAAACAAACTATAGAGCGGAGGTGCAGAACCTGTAGGACTGGTGCTCACGGAACAACTTGTCGCTAAACACCTCCAATACCAAGGAGCTGATTATCGACTTCAGGAGGTCACAGAATGGGGAATACGCCCCAATCTCCATCTACGGAGACAGTGTGGAGAGAGTGTCCAGCTTCAAGTTTCTGGGCACTCACATCTCAGAGGACCTCACATGGTCCACCAACACAGCTGCGCTGGTCAAAAAGGCACAGCAACGACTGTTCTTCCTAAGAACATTGAAATGGACTGGTCTGCCCCAACAGCTGCTGACGACCTTCTACCGCTGCACCACAGAGAGCATACTAACGTATGACATCTCTGTGTGAGGCATGGAGGCGGAGAGGAGAGCTCTTCAGCGCGTTGTCCACAGAGTGCAACAGATTATTGGGACACCGCTACCAGCCTTGGAGGGCATCTACCACACACGGTGCCTCAGGAAGGCCGTCAGCATACATAAAGACTCCTCTCACCCTTGTAATGGACTGTTTGAACTACTCCCTTCCGGCAGACGTTACAAGCCCTTCTACGCCCGCACTACCAGACTCAGGAACAGCTTCATTCCCAGAGCTATAGCGGCTCTGAACCGGCCCTGCTGAGTGCCCCCCCACCCCCATGGACTGTCTCCCCCGGCCTCGCACTTTAGTCTGTGTTGATGTTACTGGTCAAATGTTCATTTTTACAAACCTTGTTCTCGGGGGTTGCTAACCGAAATCTCGAAGTTGCAAACCAAATCTCGTTGCACTTATGTGTAATGACAATAAAAGATATTATTATTATTATTATTAAAAGATATTATTATTATATCTGTCCAAATGTCATAAGCCATAGGAGCAGAATTAGGTCATTCGACCCATCAAATCTATTCCATTCAATCATGGCTGATCTATCTTTCCTTCTCCACCTCATTCTCCTGCCTTCTCCGCTTAACCTTTGATACCCTTACAAATCAAGAATTTCCCATTCTCCACTTTAAAAGCCATAATCATATCCATTATATTGCTTTATCTGGCAGTTCATTCCAGATACGGATACCCTCTAAGTGAAAAAGTTTCCCCCTGAGATTCCTCTTAAATTTCTCTCCTCTCGCCTTAAGCCTATGCCCTTTAGTTTTAGAATCCTCTACCCTAGGAAAAAGACGGTGAACGTTCTCTTTATCCAAACCTCGTCGTAATGTGGTACACCTCAATAGGTCATCCCTCAGACTCCTATGCTCCAAAGAAAAAATACCTAGCTTATCTATAGCTTCCCCTGTAACTCAAACTTCCCCTATAACTCCAAGGTCTATATCCTTTTGCCAGCTGCGTCCCCTGACAATTCTATTTTTGTTTTTGCTCATTAGCTTAATTTAAGCAAAGGTTAATTTTAGCTTTATTTTCTCAAAGGCAATTTCTGCAGCTAACCTCCACGGAGATTTTCCAGTTCTTTTTTCATTAAACATAGTAAAGGGCCTGTCCCACTTGGCGATTTGTTTCAGCGACTGCCGCCATCATATCAGTGCCGTCAAAAGATTTGGAACATTTCAAAATCCAGCGGCGGCAAAAAAAATGTTGCGACACTTGAAAAAACACCACGCATCATACGTCATCACGCCGCGTCACGCCCCGTCACACCGCAAATTTTTCGGTGACCTGATACGCCAGTCAATTATGCCGGCAGTCGCCGAAAAAATCGACAAGTGCAACAGGCCCTTAAATGATTGCTGGGTCTCATCAAAAAGTGGGGCAGCTGACACTTTTTTTAACACTGCCTCCTGCTGGTCATTCATCAGCATTACAATAGGAGCAAAGAATCACATGAGATTTTCCTATTTCTCAGTGTCTAGCCAGTCAGAACCATTTTTCCCAAGATAGAAATATCAAAGATTAAAGGGCATGGCTTTAAGGTGAAAGGAGCAAAGCTAAAGGAGTTGTGTCAGGCAACATTTTTTTACACAGAGGGTGGTGGGTGCCTGGAAAGTGCTGCCAGAGATGGCGGTGGAGGTAGAAACAGTAAGAGACTTTTGGATAGGCACGTGGATATACAGGGAATGGAGGGATAAGGACCCTGTGCAGGCAGATTGGGCTTGACATCATGTTCGGTACAGATATTGTGGGCAAGAGGATTTGTTCCTGTGCTGTTCCATGTTCTATGTTTTATGAGATAATTATACAAATGTTTGCTCTTTAGTCATTTGACTATTGTCTATTGTCTATTGACGATTGGGCAGCACAGTGGCGCAGCGGTAGAGTTGCTGCTCTTACAGAGCTTGCAACGCCAAAAGCCCGAGTTCGATCCCGACTACGGGTGCTGTCTGTAAGGAGTTTGTACGATCCCCCCATGACCGCATGGGTTTTCTCCGAGATCTTTAGTATTACTCACATACTCTAAAGACTTAGAGGTTTGTAGGTTAATTGGCTTGGATTGTGTAAATTGTCCCTAACGTGTGAAGGATAGTGTAGGATTAATGTGTGGGGATCGCTGATGGGTGCGGACTCAGTGGGTCGAAGGGCCTGTTTCCTGACTAATCTAAACTAAACTAAACTGAAAAGATTCACTGGAGATCGGAAATGTGCTGGAATCCACTGGAGGCTAATTGTACAAGTGGAATACACTGCCTATACATCAGATTAAGAAAAGGGGAGGTGCAACGAGACATGGGTGTGCTTGTACATCAGTCACTGAATGTAAGCATGCAGGTGCAGCAGGCAGTGAAGAAAGCTAATGACATGTTGGCCTTCATTGTGAGAGGAATTGAGTTGAGGAGCAAGAAGGGGTTATTTGAGTTGTGCAAGAGGTGCCCTGGAGTAACCACGCTTGGAATATTGTGTGCAGTTTTGGTCTCCTAATTTGAGGAAGGACATTATTGCCCTTGAGGGAGTGCAGCATAGGTTCACCAGGTTAATTCCCACGATGGCGGGACTGACATATGATGAAAGAATGGGTCGACCGGGCTTGTATTCACTGGAATTTAGAAGGATGGGAGGGGATCTTATTGAAACATAAAATTCTTAATTGATTGGACAGGATAGATGCAGGAAAAATGTTCCCGATGTTGGGGAAGTCCAGAACCAGGGGTCACAGTTTAAAAATAAGGGGTAGGCCATATAGGACTGAGATGAGGAAAAATAAATTCACCCCGAGAGTTGTGAATCTGTGGAAATCTCTGCCAAAGAAGGCAGTGGAGGCCAATTCACTAGATGTTTTCAAGAGAGAGTTAGATTTAGCTTGAGGAATCAAGGGCATATGGGGAAAATGCAGGAACAGGGTACTGATTTTAGATGATCAGCCAACATCATATTGAATGACAGTGCTGGTTGAAGGGCGGAATGGCCTACTCTTGCATTTTTGGACCATCCAACAGTTCTCGGGTGAAACAGTTGTCAGATGTGGAGTAATTAAAATAGATTTCTCTATAGCAATGTTTAAAAACATTTGGACAGGTACATGAACAGGACAGGTTGAGAGGTATATCAGCCAAACACAGGCAGGTGGGACTAGGATAGATGGGACATGTTGGTCAGTGTGGACAGTGTGGGCACGTTGTGTTAAAGGACCTGTTTCCACGCTGTATGACTCTATGACTCTACATAAAGTAATGGAGATTTAATAGACTGAAAAGGGATCTTATCGAGATTAACAAAATTCCAAAAAAGAATGATATAAGCAGCTTTAGTGACCCACGGCAGATGAATGAGCCATGATCTCATTGAATGGCAGATAAAGTTTGAGGGCAATGAAGGCCTTAGCCCTGTCCCTTAATTCTCATGATTTTTAGGATGATATGGTAGCTCATAAAAGCCTGGCTAAAGGTCCCCTGAGATTGCCGAGCCTGAAACGATGCAATGTGGAGGTATTAAATAGTTAGACCTTTGATCTAACATTCAAATCTGCCCTGAGCAGATCTGGGAGAAGGGAAAGCTCGCAAGTTTAGTTTTTTTAAGTGGCGTCCATCTCAATTTGCATTTTCATCTGGAGTGTTTCACTCTGCTTGAAATTCAAATTTGGAGGCTTACGATTTAAAGCAAAAAGCCTGCAATTAAATGTAACAATCGCTCTGTCAACCACCTAATTTCTGGAGTGTATTTCTGTTCTTGTCGTCTGGTCTAAAGGCCATAGAAATGTGTTCTTTTGCAAGCTATGTGGAATTCCATTTTCCCTTTGCAATTTTTTTGTGAAAAGTAAACAAAAACATAGTCCCTTGAGGACTTGGAACTTGGGAATTCCCGTTCAGCACCATGGAGACAAAGTTTCATGGAGATGTGCGGATATATTTTTAAACGGAGGGCGGTGGGGGCCTGCTGCAAAAGTGGTGCTTTGGAGGCTTTCAAATAGGCATGTGGGTATTCAGGGAATGGAGGGATATGGGAATCGCGTTTAGTGTCAGCTGAAGTCCAATAAAATCCAATTAAAGATAGTTCGAAGATCTCCAATGAGGTAGATGGGAGGTCAGGGCCGCTTTCTAGTTGGTGACAGGGCGGTTCAGTTGCCCGATAACAACTGGGAAGAAACTGCCCCTGAATCTGGGGGTGTGCGTTTTCACACTTCTGTACCTCTTGTCTAATGGGAGTGGGGAGAAGAGTGAATGAATGGAGTGAGACTGGTCCTTGATTATGCTGTTGTTTGGCATGGACATTGTGGGCCGAAGGGCCTGTTCCTGTTTTGTACTGTTTATGTTCTATGTTCTAACATTCCAAGCTGTTCTCCTGGGATCTGGGTTAAAGCATGAAAAAACTTTCTTGCTTCAAGTTCTGTTCACTCCATGGATAGTGGGGAGTAGGTTTGGAAGCATCCATCACATTGATTAGTGTTTCTTGCATAAGAAGAGAAAGTGTGTTCTTATGCAAGCTAATTGGTGATCCATATTGCCTGAACATTTTGTTTTAAGAAAGCAAGTATGCATTAATTAGAAAAGGAGAAGAGAGATTTAGGACACAAATTTAAAGATAGATCACTCGTCAAAAATTTATAAACTCCACATCAGAATTAAGTTTGAAGAATTTGATGTACCTAGAAGAGGTTTACCTGGGTTAAAGGGTGTTAGTAATAAGGAGAGGTTGGACATACTTAAATTAATTTCTCTGGAGTGCCAGAGGTAGAGGGGAGACCTGGTAGAAGTATGTAAAGTTATGAGAGGCATAGATAGGGTAGACAGTCAGAATCTTTTTTTCCCCTTGGGTAGAAATGTCAGACTAGAAGGCATAACTTTAAAGTGAGAAGGGGATGTGTGGGGCAAGTTTTTTTTACACAGTGAGTGATGGGTGCATGGGGTGGTGGTGGAGGCAGATACTATAGTTCCTATTTAAAATAGGTACATTGATAAGCAGGGAATGGAGGGTCATGGATCACGTGCTGGCACAGGATATCAGTTTATCTTGGCATCATGTTCAGCACAGGCGTTGTGGGGCGAAGGGCCTGTTCCTGTGCTGTACTGTTCCATGATACTATTGTGATGTGATATTATTGATGCGGTTGTACCGAAACACTCCTACCTTCACTATCTGACAGAAATCCAGTCATCCTTCACGAGGAGGCCATGCTTTCCACAATTAGGCAGAGTCACAAGTGCATTTGCGCATGTACAGGCGCTGACAGCATTGCAGAATATAGCTCATTGAGTAAATGCAGGTGAATTTCCGCATGTAATGATTCTGAGAGCAGTGCACTATATATATTGCAGCGAGTAAAACCAAGTCCATTTATAGATGTAATGAAACCAAACCAGCAGTGCGGAGTATATTGGAGCCGGCAAAACACACACACACACACACACATACACACACACACACGCGCGCACACACACACACACACACACACACGCACACACACACACATATACACACACACACACACCTGTCCCTCTCTCAACATCTTGGCTGGCATCCCTGGATTTGACAATTTTGCTGACTTTGCATTGCTGCATCTCTGCCATAACCAAACCCCAGGGAATCTGGGAGAATTTCCTTTCTAAAATCGAGATAACAATCCTGACAGCTGGCTGCTGACTCTGCTCCGAGGCCGACAGTGAAATACTTTGAAGACTCTTTTAATAAGATGCAGCAGCAAAAAATACAAAGGTGTGTTTGTAACACTCAAAATCACCAAAAGAGGTGGCCTTTTCAATGGTTCAATGGTTCAATGGAGCTTTATTTGTCACATGAGAAACTGC
Source organism: Raja brachyura (assembly GCA_963514005.1). The sequence goes on from OY740808.1 coordinate 20,505,178, forward strand.
ACAGTGAATTTTTTTTTGCATATCTACACATGCGGGTGCCCCCATGTTTTGCCACCATTTCCAAAGTCCCGTCTGCCCCTGTGCTCAGTGTACTGGAGTGGTTCCAGATCCTGGTAAGCCCCAGGCTCCTGCAGCTCCCTAATCCGTTGCCCTCGACTGGATCGGCCCGGCAACCGACGTCCCTCTCCTCACCCGGCCATCTTTGTGTCCCAGGGGCGCCACCTGCAGCCGACCATGAAGGTGCTGGAGGCATTACCCCAGTTCACCCTCCTCCCGGCCCTTGGTTCCTTGTGCCCGATATCTCCAGCGGCTCTCTCCAGGTTTAACGTGTAATTGATGATTGAGATTTATTTTAGAGATACGGGCTTGGAAACAGGCCCTTCGACCCAGCGAGTCCAGGTTGACCATCGATCACCCATTCACACAAGTGCTATGTTATCCAAGTCCACGATGGCGGCCCGCTTAACAGCTGCAGCCCGCCTGCAGTCTGTCTGTTATTTTATTTCTTTTGTCCTGCTTTTAGTTGGTTTTGTTTTATTAGATTGTGTGTGTATGTGGGTGGGGGGGGAGAAACTTGTCTGGGTCTCTTCCTTCGGGGGGGGGGGTGTGCAACTTTTTTGTCGTATTCCCTGTCATCGCCTCCGTCTGCGCCGAGGCCTAATGGCGGATCTGGCAGCCTCGGGCCTCGGGGCTGTTCCAGCAGCAGCAGCAGCAACCCGACTCGGTCCCGGAGCGGTTCCAGCGGCAGCAGCAGCGGCAACCCGACTCGGTCCCGGAGCGGTTCCAGCGGCAGCGGCGATCCGACTCGGTCCCGGAGCGGTGGCGGCGGCAGTGGCAGCGGCCTGACCACGACCACGGGCCCAGTGGAATCGGCCGCGGGCCAGTGGAGAACATCGTCAGGAGCTCGCAGCTCACAGGTTGGTGACCTGTTTTTACAAGCTCCCGCAACAACAGCTTCATCCGCTGGTCTGGAGGGCGGCAGTTTCGACCACCCCGGGCCGCGGAGTTGAACCGGCCCGTTCGCAGAGCTCGGTTGAACCGCGGGACTGATTTACTTACCATCACCCGGTGGGGTCACAACATCTGAAGCCTGGATCGCCTCGGTGCAGAGGGAAACAAAGAGGGAAGAGACAGAGACTTTAAGACTTTGCCTTCCATCACAGAAGAGGTGTTTGGTGAAATTTGTGTTTATTGTGTGTTTCTGTCATTTAAAAAAAAAATTATATTTATGACTGCAGGGAAACAAAATTTCGTTCAGACCGAAAGGTCTGAACAATAAATAAATTCAATTCAATTCAAAATCCCACTTTCTCATCCACTCCCTCCACACTGGAAACAATTTACACAGGCCAATTAACCCACACGTCTTTGGGATGTGGGAAGAAATCAGAGCACCTGGAGGAAACCCACGTGGTCACAGGGAAAACATGCAAACTCCACGTGGACTGCACCTGAGCTCAGGATCAAACCCAGGTCTCTGGTGCTATGAGGCAGCAGCTCTACCAGCTGCGCCACCATGTTGACAATGCTACGATAATCGCTTTGAGTTCTGGTTCCACTCTAGGGACATATCGCTGTAGCTGGTGATCTGATGGTGTTTTTTTAAGCTACTGGTTTAGTATTATGCAGAAATATAAGAAGTAACCAAATGGCAATATAATGCCCCATAAATTTAAAATTAGACAAAATTTGTGGTCATGCGGTCATGCAACACTGAAACAAGTCCTTCGGCCCACCTCCTCCAAGATGCCCCATCTAAGCTGGTCCCATTTGCCCATGTTTTAGGTATGTTACAAAACTTACTTTGAGCAGCGCTGCAGTTCTGCCGCTCCCCGTGTGCGCGACTTTGCCGCTTTTCCACAGGCAGGGAAAATCGATCCATGTCGGGCGATTTCGTTGCGGAAGAATAATCGCTCCGACATTTCATGAATGAAGGTATTTTTAAATTACTCTAAATTATTTATTAACTAGAGTAATTTAAAAATCACCTTCAAAAGCCGTGAGCACCGACAACCGGAAGGATTTTGCGTAGGGGAGAAAAAAAGGTAAATAGTTTATTTTTATATTAAAAGTTGGTTTTTCGGGAGGCTTTAATAATATTTTCATGTTGCGAAATGGGGTCCAAAAAAATGTATGAACAAACAGTATTTTTCCTCCCGACTTCACCGCAAACCGCAACGTTCCAATCCACCGCATTCTACTAAAACCCACTCGCTAGTTGATTTAAATGGCCATTAATTTACAGGAATCAAACACTAAATTCCTTCCATTTGGCCCAGAAATTCATGAAAATGAGATTTTAAAATTATGTTATATTGTGGATTATTGTGTGAATGTTATTTGGACACTTAGGCAATTAAAAAAAAGTTTATCTTTTCTTAAGAAATGGATAGATGTTTAGATCTACTCATTGAATTTTGTAATTAGCTTCAATTAGATAACTAACTAATTATATGCTTTAATTTCAGGTCATCCAAGTAAGATTGTTTCATATTTGTTTCAGAATGCTTCAATCTATAATAACTGAAAATTTCATTCAGTTCTCTTAATTTTTAAGAAAGATCACAGCTTTTGAGTTAAGTCAATTGAAAGGCAATGGGGAACAAGATGCTAATTTCCGAGTATGAAAATGGCCATAACTTTCTTAAGACTGAAGATATGAAAGTGAATTAGGTGTCAAATTAAACTTCTTTTTATGCTTTATCTGATGGGATAAATTGCAGACTTGATTTTTAAAATCTCAAAATTTTGTAACATTGCTACATGTTTGTCCCATATCCTTTTCCTATCCATGTATCTGTCCAAGTGACTTTCTAATGCTGTTATAGTATCTGTCTCAACTGTCTCCTCTGGCAGCCCGTTTCATATTGCCATCACCCTACTAGTGAAAATGTTGCCCCTCGGTTGCCTTTTAAATCTTTCCCCTCTCACCTTAAACCTATGCCCACACATTCTTCATTCTCCCCTATCTTGGGGGAAAAAGTCTGCATTCACCATAACTATTCTCTTCGTGATTTTATACGTCTCTATAATATCACCTCTCCGCCTCCTGCTCTCCAAGCCTGCCCAACCTCCCCCTATAGATCTGGCCCTCGAGTTCCGGCAACAACCTAGTAAACCTTCTCCACACTCCTTTCAGCTTAAAGACATGGTTCCTATAATAGGGTGACCAATGTTCGTAGCTCCCCTTTCATTAACTGCACTGTTGACATCTCGTTAAAAATTCAATTGAAGTTCTTCAGCTGAAATCAATTTTGGGCAACACAGTGATCAGGATACATCAGCTCCTTCACACATTGTTCCAGTTAAAAAGAAAATCAGGCAGCTTACGGAAAGAGCCGGCAACTAAATAACTCCCATTATACAGTTCTGCCCAAGGACAATTCCATTGCAACCAGTTTGCTGCTCCTGCAGTAATTACACTTGCTGCTGCTCACAGTCTCCCCTCTCCTCACTGTCTCTCTCCGCCTTATTTATTAAATGCTATTATTATCAGCTGAAAGTTAAAAACAAAATCTGTAATTGCTGGAAATGCTGCCTATCCTACCGAATATCTCCAACAATTTCTCAGGGATCATTATGTGATGGCACAGTGGCGCAGCTGCCTCACAACGCCAGAGACCCGGGTTCGACCCTGACAACGTGTGCTGTCTGGATGGAGTTTGTACGTTCTCCCTGTGACCGTGTGGGCTTTCTCCGGGTGTCCTGTTTCCCTCTCACACTTCAAAGACGTACAGGTTTGGAGGTTTCTGTAAGTTGTCGCTAGTGTTTAGGATAGTGTTAAGGGCCTGTTCCTCAATGCAAGTTCACCCAAGAGCTCTCCCGAGTTAAAACAAAAATCAAACTCGTGGTATTCTACGAACTCCTACGACCTTCCACGAGTATGTTCACGAGCTCCTACGAGTAAAAAGTAATAATTTTTTTCATCACGAGAATTTTTGTACTCATGGACATTTTTCACTGTGTTGAAAAAACTTCACGAGTAAAAAAAACGCTCGTCATGAAAAAAATAGTTACTTTTTACTCGTAGGAGCTCGTGAACATACTCGTGGAAGGTCGTAGGAGTTTGTAGAATACCACGAGTTTGATTTTTTTTTAAACTTGGGAGAGATCTTGGGCGAACTCGCATCGTGGGACAGGCTCTTTAGTGTACAGGTGATCGCTGGTCGGCGAGAACTCGGTTCGCCCGAGCTCCTGTTTCCGCACTGTAACTTTGTGAACGTGCAAACCACAAAGGCAGCAAGCAAGGTCAGGATCGAACCTGGGTCTCTGATGCTGTGAGGAAGCAGCTCTACCAGCTGTGTAACTGTGCCACAGCACAAAGAACGACTAACTTAGAGAGGAAGACAATCCCCAAAATTGCCACTGATGTGCGCCAATGCTGGGAACTGTATCCAGCACTCTGTATCCTCCCCATTGCTCTACCTATTGTATTTGAATTTGTAATGATTGTATTTATGTGCAGTATTATTTGATCTGTTGGATACCATGCAAAACAAAGCTTTTCACTGTACCTCAGTAGATGTGACGATAATTAAGCTAAGCCGAGACCTAAAGGGCCTGTCCCACTGTACGAGGTAATTCAAGAGTTCTCTTGAGTTTTCCCTGATTTGAACTGTGAATTACAGTAATAGCTACTCGTAGGTACTCGGGGCTCTCGTGGACGTTGAAAAAATGTCACGAGCTTACCGTATTTCCTGAGTACTTGCCATTATTGTTACGAGCCGCTAAGAGACGTCCCGAGCTCCGACGTACCCGCTACGTACATTCTACGTACTTACCACGAGTTTGATTTTTCTTTTAACTCGGGAGAGCTCTTGGGTAAATTTGTATAGTGGGACAGGCCCTTAAGCCTCTGTGAGAACCAAGCTCTTTATTTCTCTTGCTCCTTTCACTGTTTCATCCCTCCATTATCACCTCTTCCACAGCCAACAATGGACCATTGTGGGTTCCATCTTTCTTGAGTCACCGGAGCCGTCTGTTTGCTCTCTACCTTTTCATACCTGTAGTATCCCTCTCCCCCAACTCTCATGTCTGAAGAAGGGTCTTGACCCAAAACGTTGCCCATTCCTTCTCTCCAGAGATGCTGCCTGACCCGCTGAGTAACCCCAGCATTTTGTGTCTATCTTTATTTCTGCTGCTGCCTCTGTATCCCCTGGCAGCTGTTAAACAATGCTTCTTCAAACAGCATTTAATGGCTTCCTGCAGGACTCTGAAAATCCTGTCACCCCAATCACTGAAGAAGCTTCTTGACCCGAATGGTCACCCATTCCTTCCCTCCAGAGATGCTGCCTTTCCCGCTGAGTTAATCCACCTTTTTGTGTCTATATTCAGTTTAAACCAGCATCAGCAGTTCCTTCCTTCACACAATCTCTCTATCCGCCTGCCAGCAGAATTTATTAAATTGTGTATTTCCAACATTGTTCTGACTGTATACTAAGAGCGTTAAAGGATTTCTGTCTGTAGTTGAGTAGATTTGCACTTGTGTCTTGTTGCAAATTGAATTAGTCTCACCCTGATGTCAAAGAGGAGCCACATTTCAGAAGCATTGATCTCCTTGTACAGATCACCAGGCTAACTGATGAGCAGATTGGACGCCACTTGTACAGTGTCTATGGAACACAAAGGCTTTGCGGTTAATCAGAATTTGCATGTGAGGACATAGATTTTGTCTGAAGAAGGGTTCCGACCCGAAACGTCACCCATCCTTTTACTCCAGAGATGCTGCCTGGCCTTTGAGTTACTCCAATACTTAGAGCATAGACTCATAGAGTGATACAGTGTGGAAACAGACCCTTCGGCCCAACCTGCCCACACAGGCCAACATATCCCAGCTGCATGAGTCCCACCTGAATGCATTTGGTCCATATCCCTCCAAATCTGTCCTAACCTTGTATGTCCATTTTTATGTCTATCTTTGGTATAAACTACATCTGCAGTTCTTTGTTTCTACATTCTATATATTTTGAACTTTGGTTCAATTGGGAATTGAAAGTGGGTGTCGAACAGGATAAACCCTGCCTTATCTGTCAGGCATTGAAGGCTAAAATCTCATCTCATGATGCAAGATCATGCCCTTAATTTCAAAGCCGTGCCAGAGCGCAAGGGAATGTGGCAACTGGATATTGTCAAATGGAATTATACCTTGGTCCACTCCCCCTTTTGCTTTTCAGAATCACTTTCCACTACGAAGCCACGTTAGATCAGCAGCTTGTTTGACACGTCTGATTTTTCATCAAAATCCCTGAAAGAGTCAGCCATACACATTGGAGAAAGTAACACTGAATAATGTGAAAAAATGTCTGAAGAAGGGTCCTGACCCAGAACGTAGCTTCTCCACCGATGCTGCCTGACCCGCTGAGTTACTCTAGCACTTTGTGTCTATCGTTTTAGAACATTTAAACTGGTTCGAGTTAGAAAGTATCACTGAAGAAAGACCCCAGCACGTGTTTTTACCATTTTGGAAGCATTATGCTCACGACCTAAAACTTAACTGTTGCTCAAAGCAAGATCAAATTTTATTTCTGTACACGAAACAAAAGATCTTATTTGCTTCTCTCATACTTAATGTGTCTTCCTGATGTATGGTGTAAATTAAACTACCCATGAGTCGGGGAAATAGAAATTCCTTATCACGCAACATCTCAGGAATATTTGTATTTATAACACCCAGTTTGATTTTGATGGAAACAGCACCAAACTTGTGTTGAGAAGTTGGCCTTCCCAATCCAGATCAGTTTCTGTAGATGGAGAGGGGGAGTAAACAGAAGAGGAAAGAATGCCTTCAAGAGTGGAAATGATTGGTTGGAGTACAGGGCCTCAGAGAAAGAGAAACATTGTCACAATGACAACCGGTTAAAAAGACACACTTATGGGCTTGTCCCACTTGGGCGACTTTTTAGGCGATTGCAGGATACTATGCGGCCACCACATGGTCGCCACATGTTCGCGGGAGGTTGCCGGGTAGTCGCCTTCATGGTCGTGAGGAGTTCCCGCATACTGGGAACTAGTCGTGGCCTCATTATGGTCGCCGCAAATTTTTCAACATGTTGAAAGATTAGCAGTGACCAGAATGAAGCCGCCATGGAGAGTAGCGAGAATTCTCGTGCCGTAGGTGGGTCGCCAGGAGGTCGAAGGTTGTCGTAGGTTCTCGTAGGTTGTAGCCGGTGCTGACCGGTGAATTTCATTGGCTCATTGGGAAAAAAAACGTAAACAGTAGTTTTCAGAACCAAGGATAACTGACTGGTAATGTTAAATGTCCGCCAACCGTCCTGTTCATCGCGTTGTGTGTCTGTATCACATTGGCTTTGCACTATGTGAATTTCACTCAGACAGCGCTCCCCCCGCTTGCTCTGTCCCCCGCATGCATAACAGGCTGGTGAAGGAAGCGATGTGTGTGTGTGTGTGTGTTTTTCACTCTGACAGTCGCCGTTCCATTTGTCGGCAGTTGCCTGAAAAATCGCCTAAGTGGGACAGGCACATGACTGGTATAAAATAGTAAGATTAATCGCGAACTTACCAGTTTGAAGTTTGACCTTGATTTTATGTGGAGTTACGATGAAAGATTACGTGAAGAAGGCCGTTCAGCCCGCATGTGCGTCAATCTTCAAAGCAGCTGTGTGAAATCACAGATAATAATGGTTGAACTGAACATAGTAAGATTAGAGAAGAGTAGAACTACCAGATTCGCTTAATAATATGGTTGGGAGCGTTGGGCACGTAATCGCTCATCGTAACTCCTCATAAAATCAAGATCAAACTTCAAACTGGTAAGTTCCCATTTAATCTTACTATTTTACTTCGGAGTCACGTGAGTGACTACATGAAGATTTCAAAGCTCTGTGATTTCATGCTGGAAACGGGTCCATGCGTTACACACTGCATGAAGTGACCATGGATAAGTGAAAAAGATTAATGCATTCAGACATGACTCCAGCACTGTGTGTCTTTATTCCAGAGTCAAATGTGTAATTTTGTCAAATGTACCGACAATGGGTGACCAGTGGTGGGTGGCAGGAGTTTGTGTGAGAAACCTCCTCACACATTGAAAGTGTTAAGGGCCTGTCCCACAGGCATGCGACCTGTATGCGGCAAGCGTGACCAAACCGGAAGCGGGGGCCGCGTGATCCCCGTACAGGGCCGGTTCCACCAGCATGCACCTGCATGCGGTGAGCGGAACCAAACCGGCAGCGGGGGCCATGTGGAGGTCGGGTGAGTGACGCGAAGTTGGAGCGAAGTCCGCGGTAAGTTCGCAAGGACAGAGAGGGTCATGGAGGCACACACAGAGAGGGTCACGGAAGCACACAGAGAGGGTCAAGGAGGCACACACAGAGAGGGACACACAGAGAGGGACACACATGCACGCAGAGAGTGTCGCGGAGGCATGACGTCGAGGCGGTGCGTGCGGCGTTGAGGCTGCTGCGGGCTGACAGGCCGTTGGCGCGAGGAATTTTGAACACGGTCAGTTTCTTGTAGCCCCGCGCGATGTCGGGACCAGCTCCGCACAACTCCATACGGCTCCGGCGATGGAAGTGGGGCCGGCCACGCGAGGCCGGACGGCTCAAGCGACCACGTTAGGTCGCGCTTGCCGCATGGAGTCGCAAGCTGGTGGGACAGGCCCTTTACTTGCGGTAGCATAGTAAGTCTATAAGCACAATACATAAAATAAACAAACATTCAATACATCAGTAGTCACAGTACACAGTCCATAGATTTTCATAGTTGTTGAGGTTAGTGTTGTGCTGTGTTCAAGAGCCTAATGGTTGCTGGGAAGAAGCTGTTCTTATAATACAACACCATAAGACATTGGAGCAGAATTAGGCCATTTGGTCCATCGAGTCAGCTCCACCATTTAACCATGGCTGATCTACTATTCCCTCTCAACCTTCTTCCTGTAACTTTTGAAGCCCTTACTAATCAAGAACCTATCAATCACCACTTTAAAATTACCCATTGCCGGTCTCCACAGCCATCTGTGGCAGTGAATTTCACAGTTTCGCCACTTTGCTTTAGCCAAGAAATTCCTCCTCATCTCCATTCTAAAGGTATGCCATTTTATTCTGAGGCTCTGCCCTCTGGTCCTAGACTCACCCACAACAGGAAATATCCTCTCCATATCACCGAGGCCTTGCATAATTTTCGAACATGGTGGTCACGGTTCTCAAGCTACTGCACCTTCTTCCCAAAGGCAGGAATGAAATGAGAGGGTGGTGTGGGTCTCTGATGATGCTGGCTGCCTTTTTGAGGAGTGTCCCCTGTAGATCCCTTCGATGGTGGGGAGGTCGGTACCTGTGATGGACGGGGCAGTGTCTACTGAAAACAAACAATCCGAAAATAACCCTTTTCCCCTGTATAAATGATCCCTTTTACCTTTGGAGTACGTTTCAGTTAATTATACTGTACATTTTAATTCAACGAGGTAAAGTTTAAGCAACAATAAAGCACTATACGCTGTAGAAATTTGATAGAAAGAGATAATTAACCCAGGAGCTAGGTTTAAGCAGCAGGAAATTATTGAACATGCTGTCAATCAATCTCACATATTCACATTTACAAATTAGGATATCTCAGCTCAAAGCTTGCCATATATCATGATAATGTGTTTTACCATATCTTATTTCCACCACTAACTTGCCTGAAGGTCTCGTCCGTTTTAACGCATTCTGCAGAGCTGCAATGGCACACGTAATGAAATTGGTTTATTAAAGCACAGCAATTTTGACGGAGCAGATCTATTGGGTTTCAATTATGGATGAAGCAAGGATTGAGCGCCTCACAGATTGTCCATCTAACTCTGAAAATGCTTGGAAGGTTGCTGGTTTTCTAACACACTAAGTAACTGGTGGATGGCTGGCATATCAATGGTTCAATTATTCAATTGTGCTTCATTTGTCACATGTGCAATGGCACAGTGGAATTCTTTCTGCATATTTACATATGCAGGTACCGCCATGTTTAGGCACCATTTTCAAAGTCCGGTCCGCCCGTCCGACCAAGGTAAGGCCCCAGGCTCCTGCAAGGCCTTCCTCAGTCGCCTTCGACCAGATCATCCCGCGAACCGACCTCCCTCTCCTCGCACGGCCATTTTTGTGTCGCTGGAGGCATTAACCTGATTCACCCTCCTACCGGTCCTTGTACCTCACATCCCACGACTCCAGCAGCTCCACTCTTTTGCAATTGGGAAGAAGTGTTCACGAGCCGATCTGATTGAAAATGACAGAGGAAGGCCCTGCAGGAGCCTGGGGCTTGCCCGGATCGGGAACCGCTGCAGTAGACCGAGCGGACGGGTGGACTGGACTTTGAAAATGGCATCAAAACATAGCGGTGCCTGCATATGTAAAAATGCAGAAAGAATTTCACTGTGCCGTTGCACATATGACAAATAAAGCACCACTGAATAATTGAACCATTGAATCATTGAAATGACAACCATCTACCAGCTACCTAGCTGTGCCTGAGAAATATGTCATCCAGGCTTGAGAACTATGCAAGGCATAAAGAGAGTGGATGTGGAGACCATGTTTCCAGTAGTGGGAGAATTTAGGACCAGAGGGCGCAGACTCAGAATAAAAGGACGGACCTTTAGAATGGAGATGAGGAGGTATTTCTTTAGCCAGAGGGTGGTGAATTCATTACCATAGAATTCATTACCACAAGAGGCCAAGACATTGGGTATTTTTAAAGCAGAGATTGATAGGTAGTTGATGGGTGAGGGTGTCCAAGTTTACAGGAAGAAGGCAGGAGAATGGGGTTGAAGCCCTGCGAGGCAGCACATAGATAGCGTAGAACATAGAACATAAAACAGTACAGCACAGGAACGGGTCCTTCATCCCACAATACTTGTGCGATCATGGTGCCAAGTGCAACTGATCTCACTGCCTTCACATGAACCATATCCCTCAATTCCCTGTATTTCCATGTGCTTATCTGAAAGCCTCTTGTACGCCACTAACGCCTCTGGCAATGCGTCCAGGCCCCTACTATACTCTATATAATAATCTTGCCCCCGCACATCTCCTTTAAACTTTCCCCTCTCTCTGCTGCCTCAGAGCCACAGCCTCACTGCACCAGAAACCTGGGTTCAATTCTACCTCGGGCGTTGACTGTGTGGAGTTTGCACGTTCTCCCTGTGGGTTTCCCCTGGGTGCTCTGGCTTCCTCCCACATTCAAAAGACATGCTTGTTTGTAGCTTAATTGGTCTCTGTAAGTGTGTAGGGAGGGGATGATAAAATGGGATAACATACCGTAGAACTAATGTGAACAGGTGATCGATGGTCAGCAGAGACTCAATGGGCCGAAGAGCCTGTTTGTATGCAATCAACATATCAATCAACAGTGCTAATTTGTCAAATGTACTGGCACCAAAACAATGAAGTTATTATTTGCTGCAGCTTAACAGACCTGTAAACGCAATAATAGATAAATATATAATAATCAATAATATAATTAATTTAACAACTGTAATACTGGGAACCATAATAGCGGATGAGGAAGTGGGATAACATATAACTAGTGTGAACGGTGATTAATGGTTGGTTGGTGGGCTTGGTGGGCCGAAGGGCCTGTTTCCATGCTGTATTTTTCAATCAATCAATGAATCAACCATCCTGCCCACCATTGGTCCACCATAATGGAGTCATAGAATCAAAGAAAGATCTGATAAAAACAGAAAGTGCTGGAAACACTCAGTAGGTCAGACTGCATCTGTGGGAAGTGAAACAGAATTAACGTTTCAAATCAAAGACTGCATTTACAGATAGCCAGAATCTTTTTCCCATGGCAGGGCAGTGTGGAGCCAGAAGGGTCTGGTTTAACATGAGAGGGGAGAAATTGAAAGGAGATCTGAGGAGTAGTTTTTTTACACTGTGGCACGGTGAACGGTACAATGGTGCAGCGGTAGAGTTGCTGCCTCACAGCGCTAGAGACCCGGGTTCGATCCTGTCCGTATGGAGTTTGTACGTTCTCCCTGTGACCTGCGTGGGATTTCTCCGTGTGCTCCAGTTTCTTCCAACAATCCAAAGACGTACAGGCTTTTAGGTTAATTGGCTTTTGTAAAATGGTAAATTGCCCCTAGAGTGCAGGATAGTGCTAGTATATCGCTGGTCAGTGCGGACTTGGTGGGCCAAAGGGCTCTGTATCTCTAAACTAAACTAACCTGCACAGAGGGACAACAATATTTGGAATAAGCTGCAATAGGAGGTAGTGGACTTCAAAAGAAAAATAAAATAGTGTGGCATCATTTTGAACAGCATTCTTACAGAGATATCGAGGAATTTAGGCTTTCATTCTTGAAGGGCAATGCTGTGTTACTCCAGCACTTTGTGTTCAGTTCAGAGATGCAGCATGGAAACAGGATTTGGACATAATTATACAGGCAGCCAAACCAATGTAATATGCCTTGTATTTGTGTGATTTTCTGATAGAGGTACAGCATGGAAACAGGCCCTTCAGCCCACCGAGATCACGGCTATCATTATCACCCCTACACACAAGTTCTATGTTATCCAACTTTCGCATCCATTCCCTACACACCAGGGGCAATTTACAGAGGGCCAATTACCCCTCAAACCCGCACGTCTTTGGAGTGTGGGAGAAAACCGGAGCACCCAGAGGAAAGCCACACGGAGAGAACGTGTAAACTCCACACAGAGACAGCACCTGAAATCAGGATCAGACCAGGGTCTCTGGAGCTGTAAGGCAGCAGCTCCACCAGCTACACCACTGTGCGTCTGTAATGCACTTTGTGTTCTGGACAAGAATCCAGCATCTGCAGTTCCTAACGTGTGCAAGGAAATAATTTAGATGTGGAGTGCATGGAACAAAATAAAACGTGATGTGAGAATAATATAACCCCTGATTTTTTTTCAGCTCATCACTGCACTTTGAAGCCCAAGATCCGCAGATGAATAACCCTGAAACGTTTTAGTTCTGAGCTCTGGTCTGTGTCTAATTGACCTCTGGTGTAGGGTGTGCATCAGTCTGTAGCACTGATTTACAATGTTCAGCAACAGAAGTTGCGAAAATCCGTTCCCAAAGCTGCAAAATCAAATGTTTACCTCAACAACCTGCCAAGAGGATTGGAAAATCAAATTGGTCGACAATTCTAATCTATACCTTCCCATTTCTTTTCCCATCAAAACATCATTTAAATAAGTAGAAACAAAGAACTTCAGATGCTGGTTTATGCCAAAGATGGCCACAAAAATGCTGGAGTAACTCGGCGGGTCCGGCAGCATCTGTGGAGAAAAGGAATAGGTGACGTTTCGGGGCCCCATCTGAAGAAGGGTCCCAACCCGAAACGTCACCCATCCTTTTTTCCCCTGAGATGGTGCCTGACCCGCTGAGTTACTCCAGCACTTTGAGTCTATCATTTATATAAGATCTCTTGTCAGGACCTGAACTTTGTTTGTATATAATTAGTGCGGACATCTGCTTTTGAAACAAGTGTGTAAGTATACAATGCACAACCAAAGCTTTAGAATATAATAGCAATAGAAGACCTTTGAAACCTTTGTGAATATAGAACAATACAAGCACAGGGAACAGACCCCTCGGTCACAATATGCTGTCTGTACAGAGTTTGTACGTGCCCCGTGAGACAGCGTGAGATGTTGATTTGAGTGCAAGGCTCAGCAACTGCTTCCTGCATCTGATATTTCTTGAAGTTACAAAACAGCACGAATACAATCAAGTCAAATAGAAGTACAATAGATAGAGCGAAGGGGGAGATACAGAGAGGAGAATAGAGTTTTACAGCATTAAGGGCCTGTCCCACCATCATGCAACTCTATGCAATGAACGCGATCAAACTAGAAGCGGGGGCCGCGCGGAGGTCGGGTGATCCCCTGTACAGGGCCGTTCCCACCAGCATGCGCCTGCATGCGGCAAGCGCAACCAAACCGGCAGTAGGGGCCGCGCGGTGGTCAGGTGAGTGGCGCAACGCGGCGCAAAGTGAGGCGAACTTGGAGCGAAGTCTAAGGTAAGTTCGCCAGGACAGAGAGGGGCACACAGAGAGGGGCACAGAGGCACACACACACACAGAGGGCCACGGAGCCACATACATAGAGGGTCACGGAGGCACCTACAGATAGGTTCACGGAGGCATGATAGCGGGGCGGTGTGTAAACGTCGAGGCGACTGCGAGCCGACAAGCCGTTGCCGCGCGGAATTTTTGGACATAGTCAGTTTTTCGGAGCCCCGCGCGGTGTCGGGACGAACTCGGGACGAACTCCGCACAATTCCGCACGGCTCCGGCGATCGAAGTGGGACCGGCCCCGCGACGCTGGACGGCTCAAGCGACCACGTTAGGTCGCTAATCGCATAGAGTTGCATGCTGGTGGGACAGGCCCTATATAGTGTTACAGTTCCAGAGAAAAAGTCCAAGGTCCGTAATGAGGTAGGTGGGAAGATTGGGACTACAACCTAGCTGTAGGGAGGACCGTTCAGGAGCCTGAAAAGTGAGGTTAAGAAGCTGTTCCTTAATCTTCTTTTACACTCTTTCATGCTTTTGTATTTTCTGCTCACCTGCGGATCAACACAAGCGGAAAGAAAAGTGAATAACGGGGGGAGTTTCAAAAAGTCCTTCATTATGTTGGCTACTTTCCCGCAGATAGAAAGGGTACTTGAGTCACTGGTGGGGAGTCTGGTCTGTGTGATGGACTGGGCTACATTCTCAACCCTCTGCAATTTCCTGCGGTCTTGGGCAGAGCTGTTCCCAAACCAAGCTGCCCTGCCACGCGACAGTGTGCTTTCTGTGGTGCATCTGTAGAAGTTAGAAAGAGTCTTTGGAGACATGCAAACAATAGGAAAAGAAAAATAAAGGAAAGTAGCATCATTTTGAACAGTTTGCTCACAGATGTATCAAGGAATTTAGGCTTTAATTTTTTGAAGAACAATGCTGAGTTACTCCAACTCAGTGACTGCTTCCTGCATCTGAATTTTCTTAAGTAAGACATTGCTGGCATTATGGCAAATCCCATCCAGTGGGGTGAGTGGAATAATAGTATGTTAGATGTAGCATCACCACCAACCATGTCATACAATCATTCAACTTTGAAACAGGTCCTTTGGCCCAACATTTTCATGCTGACCAAGATGCCCCATCTACGTAGTTTGGCCCAAATTCAATCAAAACCTTTCCTGTCCATGTACCTGTCCAAATGTCGTTACTGTATCTGCCTCATCTACATCCTGTGGCGGCTCCTTCCATATACCTGCCTTCCTCTGAGTTAAAAAGTTGCCTCTATTAAATCTTTCCCCTCTCACCTTAAGCCTACATCCTCTTGTTCTTTAGTCCCCTACCCTGGATAAAGGACTCTGTACATTCACCCTACCTATTCCCCTCATGTTCTCACATTAGGTTTTCTGGAGGTAACTTTATTTGAGGAAGGGTGGAAAGTAAGAGGATTCAGACTAAAGGGGATTCAGAGAAGATTCAAGGACAGTGTAAGGAGCTACTTATTCATGCAGAGTAGCTCTGATCTGGAATTGACTGGCCAAAATGCTCAAGAAAACAAATTCCATTATAACTTTAAAAAAGGAGCTGGAAAAGCACTTACAGGTAAAAAAAAAGTTACCAAGGACACAGCAACAGCACAAGAATTGAATTGAAATCTTCTGTGGAGACGCAAGGAACTGCAGATGCCGGTTTACATACAAAACACTAAGCGTTGGGGTATATTCATTGAAAAGGTTGAGAATAGCAGTGATGCCACAGGATATGTTCCAAGAGTGGTTCTCATTTCAATTTAATGATACTTACGGGAACTCAATTGTATGTGTGGGGAGTCCATACGTTGAATGCCTGGAACCTGGGGTGGACCTGTACAGTTATTAAGGGTGGAGATGATTGTACAGGTCCCCTGTCAACCTTTGGTAGATAACCAGAACACTAAAGGGGACTGAAACTGCTTTTTGGCAGATATTTGTTTCCTTTATTCGTTTCATTTCACTGTAGAAAATATCTTGGAAGAGATTTCTATGATTTATTTAGTTTAGTTTAGTTTTGTTTAGTTTAGTTTAGAGATACAGCGTTGAAACCGACTCTTCGTTCCACTGAGTCCACGCTAACCATTCATCAATTGTACACTAGTTCTAACCTACACACTAGGGACAGTTAACCGACAAACCTGCGCGTCTTTGGAGTGTGGGAGGAAACCGGAGCACCCGGAGCAAACCACGTGGTGTCACAGGGAGAACATACAAACTCCGTAAAGACAGCACTCGAACCCGGATCACTGGCATCGGCCCACCCCCTTTCAATACATTTTTTTTTCTGAATAAATGAACAAAATAGACTGTTTACTGTAACCCAACTTACAGCTGAAACAGTAGTGTCAATAAATGGAGACAAAAAAAGCTGTAGATACTGGAATCTTGACCGTTTGTCTATTGACACACCTTACTAATCAAGAATCTTTCCATAGTTGCCTTACAATTATCCATTTGACTTGGCCTCCTGTGGCACTGGGGGAAGGTACAAACTCTGTACAGACAGCACCCGTATTCAGGATAGAACCCAGGTCGCTGGTGCTGTAAGGCAGCAACTCTACCACTGCGCCACGTACCCCCTCCCACTCCTCCAAAAGCTTGACTTGAAACTTCTCATGACCATTCGCAACATCATGGTACAATACAGGCCACCACTGTTTATTAGATCTGCCAACCCTCCGTTTTTTACCATTAAATTGTCGACAACTAAGACAACATTTCCATGCCACTATCCATCATATTTCTGCTGATCCAAAAATTCATCTTGTGGGAGGGAACTGCAGATGCTGGTTTAAACCGAAGGTAGGCACAAAATGCTGGAGTAACTCAGCGGGGCAGGCAGCATCTCTGGATAGAAGGAATGGGTGACGTTTTGGGTCTCAACATCCAGAGATGCTGCCTGTCCCACTGAGTTACTCCAGCATTTTGTGTCCAAAAACTAATCTGTCCATTTCCCTCCACAGATGTTTCCTGACCTGTTGTCTTCCTCCAGCTCTCCAGCACAAGATGCCAGTATCGGCAGTACCTTGTGTCTCCTCTTATTTTAGTCCCAGTGCAACCACATGTCTCTCCTTTACTGAAAACTCTGCTTGCTGATGTGCATTTGACGAGCATGTCCCATCTAACTGGGAGTTATTTGTGTGTAGGCCATGACTACAGGAATCAGCTGGTTACATGGAGGAAGCTAATCACAAACTGACCCATTTCAAACCAGGCTATTAAGCTTGGAGAATTGCAATAAGAATCCCGAATGAATCTCGTCCTCTACCTCGTCCATATGATCACCACTCGAACTGGAAATTGGCCCTAGATCCTTTCATGTACCTTACATTGTAACGTCAGGATGTTTCGAGCAGTACAACCAGATAATATCTGTCTGGAAAGACTCATAGTGCTGGAGTAACTCAGTGGGTCAGACAGCAACCCTGGAGATCATGGACAGGTGACATTTGCGGTCGGGACCCATCCTCAGACTCATTTCGTCCCAACCCGAACCATCACCTATCCATGTTCTCCGGAGATGCTGCCTGCCTGCAGCAATGGCTGCCTCGCCAACAGTCTGTCTGTCCCATTCCTCTTCATTGTTATTTTAGTATGTTTAGTATGTTTTTGGTATTCTTTAGCTTGTTTTATTTGGGGGGGTGGGGGAGGGGTTGGGGGAATTTTTTTCTAATCTCTCACCTCGACTGAGATGCGCTTTTTTCCGCTTTGTTTCCCCGTCCGCACTGCGGCCTAACATCGAGGAGTTGGCGGCCTTTGCTGCAGACTGACTTCGAGAGCTCCGCCGAGAGTGCCTGCGGACTCACCATCGTGGAGTCCGCGATCCTTTTGCCAGGGATCGACGTCTGAGCTCTACCGCGGGTGCCTGCGGGCTTTAACATCGTGGAGCTCGCGATCTCTGGTTAGAGACCGACATCGGGAACTCCAAGTCGCAGGAGCTTCGATCGTCTTGACACGGGAGCTTCGATCGCCCGAAGGATGGTTCGACTGCCTGATCGCGGGAGAAAAATGAGGGAAGAAGATTAGACTTTTTTGCCTTCCATCATAGTGAGGAATGTGGGGAATCCACTGTGGTGGATGTTTATGTTAACTTTTATGTAGTTGTGTGTCTTTTTGCTTTTTTTTGGTATGGCTGTGTGGTAATTCGCATATCACTGTACCTTAATTGGTACACGTGACAATAAAACACCTTTGAAACCTTTGACCCACAAAGTTACTCCACCACTTTGAGCCTTTTTGTGTAAACCAGCATCTGCAGTTCCTTGTTTCTACCATCAGACCACCACCTGAGCTGGAAATTTAACGTGGAACTTTTAATCTACTTTATATTATCACAACACATTGCTCTGAACAATACAACCAGATAACATCTGCCTGGTGTCTAATATAGTCAAGAGGCTAAGTTCGTCTTGCTGAAGCATTAAATTATGATCATTGTCATTGGACACTAATTAGGTCTCTTAACATATTTAGTCAGTGCAGGCAACTCGAGACAAGCCTGGCTTGGTTACCGCTAAACTGTTACTTTCTCCTGGCTTGTTGCCACCCCGCAATCATGATTGATTTGATTTAGATACTCCAGCTCATGTTGGTTACCTTGTGCTGCCTGGCACTAATATTACCTATTCTGAAAATAGGTTTTTAAAAGAAACTTGGGCTCAGATTCAGGTACAAATGCCAACACACAAAACATGGGGCAGCACGGCAGCTTAGCAGTAGGGTTGCTGCCTTACAGCGCCAGAAACCCGGGTTCGATCCTGACTACCGGTGCTGTCGGTGTGGAGTGTGCACGTTCTCTCTGTGACTGCGTGGGTTTCCTCCGGGAGCTCCGGTTTCTTCCCACACTCCAAAGAGGTGCGGGTTTGTAGGTTAATTGGCTTCAGTAAACTGCCCTGAGTGTGCGGGAAAGAATTGGCGTACGGACAATCGTTGGTCGGCGCGGACTCGGTGGGCCGAAGGGCCTGTTTCCACGCTGTGTCACTAAACTGAAGCAAGACTAAACAAAACGAAAGCACAGGATGGCAGTCGGTTTACAAATGTCACTATACACCTTTTTTTTTATGTGCTTTGGATTTGATCTTTGAATCACTGAGATAGAGGTGACAGCTGCCTGAGAGAGTGACCTTTGAGCACTGCAATGTCCATAGTGTCAGCCTCACATCCGACAGCACGATGCCCACGTTTTAAGTAGAATGCCTCCAGAGGCGAGCAGGCTCCAGGGGACCAATGTTCATCCACCCAGCATCTCGAGCAGGTGTTTCCAGTTTAGTTCTGTTTGCAAATGAAAGAACTGCAATGCCTCTCTGATTGATGGATATCCCTCTGCTTCTGTTTACTCGCAGAATCTACGGACACACAGATGGAGAAAATAAACATCTGTGTGATGTTTTAAGAAGTAATCCTTCAACCTGCCTCATTTGAAATTCTGCCAGTCACTTTTCAGGTTAAGAGGCCAAAATATTCATTTTAATCTTTTTTTTTTTTCGCTTCCAATCCTTTCAGTAAACAGCAATGAGAAATTTTAATTTCTTTGACACCTTTCGATGTTTCCATGACTCATTTCCCTGACGCTAATCCATTTTGATTATTGCACTTCATTAACGGCAGCCTCGCAGCCAGTGAAAGGGAGCAGCTCTCCACCTCCAAAACTAAAACAGCCACACAGAGGCTGTCCGGCATTTTATTTTATTAGCACCTTCCCTTTGAAGAGATAATCAAGTGGTTTTGAGGAGCTGCACTGTCAGTTTTGGGATGCGTCATTCCCCAGTGGTGGGAGATGCTTTGTTCCCGCACTGACGGGTGAGATTAATGAGCTGATGATGGTTCTGCCCGGAGTTATGTTGCGCGCTCTGCTTTTATCTGACTTTAGCTCCTTTGACAACCATCCCAGCGGTGAGATCGACCTCCTCCGGCATCAGTCACATCATGTGCATCCCGCACATTTCTACAGAGTGCCGGAGTAACTCAGCGGGTCAGGCAGCATCTCTGGAGATCAAGGATAGACGATGTTTCGGGGTCGTAGACCTTCTTCACACCAAGAGAAGATGCGAAGTACTGGAGTAACTCAGCGGGTCAGGCAGCATCGGTGGAGAACAAGGATAGACGATGTTTCTGGTCGGGTCCCTTCTTCAGACCAAGTAAACGCACAAAGTGCTGGAGTAACTTAACAGGTCAAGTAACATCTCTCAAGAACATGGATAGGTGATGTTTCGGGTCATGCTTACTTTGAAGAAGCTCTATTCAGATGCTGTCTCACCCGTTGAGTTACTCCAGCACTCCAGTTTTTTTTGGAAACCAGCATCTGCGGTTCTGTGTTCCTATATTTCTATGAACATTGGATTTGCTAGTTTTAGGTAACTAACCAGCAACAACACTTTTCCCCCCAAAACCCTCTGTTTCCCAACCCCCCCCCCCCCCCCATGTGCACCCATTGATCCTACTATCCCGTCCCCCCTTTCCCCTCTCTCACCACGTTCCCACCCCCACCCCCATCTCCTTCCACCCATAATCCCTTCCTTTGACTCCCTTCCTAATCCAAAACATCGTCTATCCATGTACTCCAAGAATACTGCCTGACCCGCCGAGTTACTCCAGCATTTATGGGGGGTTTTTTGTAAACCAATATCTGCGGTTCCTTGTCTCCTTCCTCTAGCTTCACATTTTGCGCCTCTCCTCCCCTTATCTCCCAGCCTTTGGTCTACTTCCCCTCTCTGGTCTTAGTCCATCCATCGACTAATCAAAGCCACCTCACCTGTATCCACCTATCACTTGCCAGGCTTTGTCCCGCCTCCGCCTCTCTTCTAACTTTCTCCCCCCCTCTTACAATCGGACTGAAGAAGGGTCGTGACCCGAAATGTCGTCTATCCATGTTCTCCAAAGATGCTGCCTGGCCTGCTGCATTACTCCAGCAGTTTGTGTTTTTTTTTGGAAACCAGCATCTGAATTTCTGCATAATTGAGAGGGGGAAAGTACAGGAAACGCCCATGCATTTTAGTTACAGCATGGGACATACAGCGTGGAAACAGGCCCTTCAGCCCACTGAGTCCATGCCAACCACCAATCACCCATTCACACCATTTCTATGCTATCCCACTTTCTCATCCACTCCTCACCCACTAGGGACAATTTACAGAGGGGGGATTTCCACAGTAGGGGGAATTTACAGTCCAATTAACCTACAAACCTGCAAGTCTTTGGGATGTGGGAGGAAACAAGAGCACCTGGAGGAAACCCATACATTTGCAACGAGAACCTCTTCCCTCATTTAAGGATGTACATACCATTTCCTTTGCCAACTCCAGCAGCCTGTTATGTTGCTGGAAGCACGATTGAGCTAATTCAGTACTGCTGAGTTGGAGACTTTGAAATGTTAATTGAGAGTTGTTCAGCACTCATTAAAAGAATCACTAAACGATACATAGAAGCATAGAAACAGGCCCTTGGGCCCATCAAGTCCACACCGACCATTGATCATTCATCCACTCACACGAGTTCTTCATTATCCCAATTTCTCATCCACTCCCTGTACAGTAGGGCCAATTTACAGAGGGCCAATTAACCTACAAACCCACACATCTTTGGGAGACAAAGATGCTGGATAAAACTCAGCGGATGCAGCAGCATCTATGGAGCGAAGGAAAAAGGCAACGTTTCGGGCTGAAACCCTTCTTCAGACTTTGGGATGTAGGAGGAAACCAGAGCACCTGGAGGAAACCCACGTGGTCACAGGGAGAACATGCAAACTCCACAAAGACTGCAGCCCAGGTCAGCATCGAACCAGGATCTCTGGTGTTGTGGGGCAGCGGCTCTACCTGCTGCACTGCACTACAAGCATTGAATGCTGGCGATATATTCCCTTGTCTATCCATGCTCGTCAGAATGGAGGCAAGCGGTCGCCAGGAAAAGGGTCTGAAGAAAGGTCTCAACCTTAAACGTCACCTATCCATTTCCCCCAGCGATGCTGCCTAAGTTACTCTAACACTTTATGTAGGAAAGAACTGCAGATGCTGGTTTATACTGAAGATAGACACAAAAGGGTGGAGTAACTCAGCGGGTCAGGCTGCTTCTCTGGAGAGTAAGAATAGGTGAGGTTTCGTGTCTGATGAAGGGTTACGACCCGAAACCTCATCTATTTCATTTCTCCATTTCTCTGACCCGCTGAGTTACTCCAGCTTTTTGTGTCCAGCATTTTGTGCCTATCTTACCTTAAGGAAACTTAGACATACACCAGCAAATTAATTCCCTTTAAAAAATAAAACCCACAAATATGTCAACTGTGTGAAGATTAAATCTTCCTACAATAGATACTTCATTTCAATTCAGAAAATCATTAAGTTAAGCCTGCTTTTCTCTGCCCATCTTTCTAACTAATCGATATCATCAGCTACTGTACGACTCTCTGCTCAGTATCAACAACGCTATTGATTTTCATGTCTTCTGCAAACTTCCCAATAATACATTCATATCCAAATCATTAATGTATACACCAAACAGTAAGGTTCCCAGAACTGATCTCTGTGGTGCACCGCTGGTCACTCACAAAACCAACTGTCCACCCTCCCAAAGGAAATAAAGTTAATATCATCAAGCAGGTCCAGGAAAAATTCACATGAATTCCACAACAGACGCTCAATACTACAAGATATGTAGAAACAAGGGTACACAAAATGCTGGAGAAATTCAGCGGGTGCAGCAGCATCTATGGAGCGAAGGAGTAATCATGTAGAAACAAGGGCCTGCCATATCGAAGCAATGGCCAAGAAAGCACTATCAACACCTCTACTTCCTTACAAGGTGCACGAGGTTCGGCATGTTCCCAACAACTCTCACCAACTTCTACAGATGCACCGTAGAAAGCATTTTAACAGGATGCATCACAGCATGGTTCAGGAATAGCTCCCCATGCAAAAGCGCAAGAAATTGTAGAGAGTTAGCCCAGACCATCACGGAAACTAACCTCCCTTCCATTGATTCATCTGCACTTCACGCTGCCTCGGCAAGACCACAAACACTATCAAAGACGAGTCTCACCCCGGTCACTCCCTCTTCTCCCCTCTCCCATCTGGGAAGAGATACAGAAGTGTGAAAACGCACACCTCCAGATTCAGGGACAGTTTCTTTTCAGCTGTTATCAGTCAACTGAACCATCCTATCACTAACTAGAGTGCGTTCCTGACCTACCATCTACCTCTTTGGGGACCCTCAGACTATCTTTAAACCATCTTTACTGGACTTTATCCTGCGTTAAACATTATTTCCTGTTTCCTAATCTGTACAATGTGGGTGGCTTGATTGTAACCGTGTGTAATATTTTTGCTGACTGGATACGATATGATAGAACTTTATTTATCCCAGGAAGGAAATTGATCTGCCATCAGTCATAAAACACAAAATACATGAAACATGAAATTAAAGTGGCCCGTTATGTATTTCCAAATAGCTTTTCTTTTCATTTCTTCCAATTTGCGGCACGGTGGCGCAGCGATAGAGTTACTGCCTTTTAGCGTTTGCAGTGCCGGAGACTCGGGTTCGATCCCAACTACGGGTGCTGTCTGTACGGAGTTTGTACCTTCTCCCCGCGACCTACGTGGGTTTTGTATGAGATCTTCGGTCCAAAGACGTACAGGTTAGTAGGTTAATTGGCTTGGTAAATGTAAAAATTGTTCCTAGTGAGTGTGGGTTTGTGTTAATGTGCGGGGATCGCTGGTCGGCGCGGACTCGGTGGGACAAAGGGCCTGTTTCCGCGCTGTATCTCTGAACTAAACCTAGCTACAAGTTGAGCCCAGTACATTGCCCGGAGAAGAGCCAATGTGAATTACCCAGGGGAATGGGAAAGTGATTAACGGGAATGATCAGAAAATTGAACTGCTGGAGGTGCTTTAAGATATGATTGAGTTAGAGGCTAGTGGTATTTTAAATATTGGCCGATGCAAAGCTGTTGAGTAGATGTTCGCAGGAAGCTTCAAGCAAATACCAAGGCTGATGGAATTAATATTTGGGGAATTGGATTGTGAATTCATTTGACAACAGCAAACAAAGAACGGTCATGGCTGGTAATCGTTGGCAGATGAAACTAGTGATGTCAATATAGTCTGAGTCTATGCTGTATGAAAATTTCAACGTGCTCTCCAATGCGATTATTAAAAAACACTCCCAAAGGAGGGTGTCTCCTGCCAGTAAACTTCACGGAAGTGAAACAGAGCAGATTAACCCTTTCTGTTCTGGTTGTCTTTTAGAACAGGGCGGCACAGCAGCGCAGCGGCAGAGTTGCTGCCTTAAGGGCCTGTCCCACCAGCATGCAACTCTATGCGATGAACGCGATCAAACTAGAAGCGGAGGCCGCGCAGAGGTCGGGTGATCCCGTGTACAGGGCCGTTCCCACCAGCATGCGCCTGCATGCGGCAAGCGCAACCAAACCGGCAGTAGGGGCCGCGCGGAGGTCTGGTGAGTGGCACAACGCGGCGCAAAGTGAGGCGAACTTGGAGCGAAGTCTAAGGTAAGTTCGCCAGGACAGCGAGGGGCACACAGAGAGGGGCACCGAGGCACACGCACACACAGGGCCACGGAGCCACACACATAGAGGGTCACGGAGGCACCTACAGGCACGATGTTGGGGCGGTGTGTAAATTGCCGTGCCGCGCGGAATTTTTGGACATAGTCAGTTTTTCGGAGCCCCGCGCGGTGTCGGGACAAACTCGGGACGAACTCCGCACAATTCCACACGGCTCCGGCGATCGAATTGGGACCGGCCCCGCGACGCCGGATGGCTCACGCGACCACGTTAGGTCACGCTAATCGCATAGAGTTGCATGCTGGTGGGACAGGCCCTTTACAGTTCCAGAGACCTGAGTTCAATCCTGACTATGGATGGTGGCTGTACAGTTTTTGTACATTCTCCCTGTGACCTGCGTAGGTTTTCTCCGGGTGCTCCAATTATTTTTTAAAAAACACACTCCAATGAACAGGTTTGTAAGCTATTTGGCTTTGAAAACATTGTAAATTGTACCTAGTGTGTGTAGGATAGTGTTAGTGTGCGGGGATCGCTGGTTGGCGTAGATTCAGGGCATGTTTCCACACTATATCTCTAAACTAAACTAAACTTACTCCAGCACTGTGTGTCCTTTTTCATTCTTTAATCTGTTGGTTACCATCAGCCGAATAATTCTTAAAACAAACAGCATTTTGCAAAGGCAGGTTAACAGCTAAATATATGGGGGTGTGCTTATCTTTAGTAAATTATACATTCCATTATTGATATGGAGTCATACTGAATGGAAGCAGGCCCTTCGACCCACCTTACCCATGCTGACCAACTTGCACCAGCAGCACCCCATGATGATCATAAATCAGTATCCCAATCCTGCTTTCTCCCCGTATCCCTTGATTCCATTAGCACTAAGAGCTCTATCTAACTCTCTCTTGAAAACATCCAGTGAATTGGCCTCCACTGCCTTCTGTGGCAGAGAATTCCACAGATTCACAACTCTCCGGGTGAAGAGGTCTTTCCTCATCTCAGTCCTAAATGGCCTGCCTCTTATTTTTAAACTGTGACCCCTGATTCTGGACTCCCCCAACATGGAGAACATTTATCCTGCAGGTTCATACTCACCGGTTTTACTTTGCTACAGCAAAGTAAATCCATCAGGACGGAGGAAGGCTAATCCTTCCGAGGAAAATCTGATGGGTCTGACCGGTTGAAAATGAGCTTCTAACGTGTGTGTGTGTGTCTGTCAGACATCTAACACAAAGAGTATTGACCACATGCAATTTTAATGGCATGTTTGAGGCCCAGTTGCTCAGCTAGTGAATCTTTTAACAACAGCACTATGGAGCTCAGCAGAAATTCATTGTGCACAGAGTAACACAAGGATCCTCAAAGGAAATGTTTCCATTTTATTCTGATTGTAGCCAGACTGAGCCTCTACAATCCGCAGTAAATTAATGGTTCTTTCTCACTCAGTTCCTCTTCCAAGGCTTTCCTTCAGCACGATATTGATTTCCAGCTATTTATTATTTAATAAATTCTGCCAGATTCACTCATGGAATCCCGAAACAGCCTGTACTAGTCAATTGTTGTTCTGTGGGCACGAAGACTGTCATCCCAAGCCAAGAAACAGCCTAATGAGAACGCAGTAGTGCCTGGAAGAGTAGGCTGTATTCTCAAACTGATGGATAGTTCCAGCAGCAAGAAATGTACAGACGATCAAAAACAGAACCCCTCGGGTTCTCAATCTATTAACGCGGTGCTCAGTTTTTAAGCTGGTCTATTAAATCAATCTGAAGAAGAGTCCCAAACTGAAACGTTGTCTATCCATGTTTTCCTGAGATGTTGCCTGGCCCGCTGAGTTACTCCAGCAACCTGTGTTTTCTGCAGTCTGAATTGTTCTTGCATAATGATTCCTAATGCTCACGTGACTGTTATGGTCAGATTACGTAGTATTACTGATTATTAATTTATTATATTACTGATGAATGTAATGGGCCTGAGAAGCTGCAGCAAGTGAGAATTTCATTGTTCCCTTGTCAGTACATATGATAATTAAACGCCCTTGTTTGTCAACTCTTGACATGATGGTTATCGTGGAACACTCACCAAGAACCTGAGGAATGATACACTATGTGTGACTCATCAGCCTGTTCTCATTTCCTGTTACATTTATAACTTCTTACAGGCGTTCCTTTATCTCCGAGTCTTCCATCTCAAAATATGTCTTTCCCAGTAAGTGTGTGCTGTGATTTAGAAGGATAAATATCTTGCAGAGATTGTCTGAACTGTAAGAGGTCAGCGTCTGTCAGAGGATTAGCCAGTGACTGGAGGAATGTTCTCCTTGCGAGGAATGCTCGCGGAACTCAAAACCAAACAGCAGTTGTTAGAGATTTGAAATTAAAACAGAAAATGCTGGTCATGCAGCATCTGTGTAGAGAGAAGCAATTGACTTGTGAGACCCTTCAACTCTAATGTTCTGTTCCTGGCACATATGACAATTTCAGGCACCCGCCACCCTCTGTGTAAAAACTCCTTCTCCCCCCTCACCTCCTTTAAACTTTGCCCCTCTCACCTCCAAGCTGTGCCCTCTAGTCTTTGGCATTTCCACCCTGGGAAAAAATGCTCCGCCTGTTTCACCTGTCTGGAAACCTATCTACCTCCTTCATAAATATCTTTCAGGCATTCAGAAATCGTGCACAAATATTAACAATTATAAAAATGTCAAACTTTACAAAGTTCAAATCTTTTAAAATAAAAAAACAATGAAACATTTAAAATATATAATTGAACCATTGCCTCAAGTGAGATGATGGGGGAACCATTCCTCGTGTCGCCTCCAATCTGGGTACAGAGGTGTTTGGGGTGGGTCCGCCAACCTAATTGTATGGGAGTGCTCCAAACCAACCTCCCTCCCATTGACTCCATCCACACTTCACGCTGTCTCAGCAAGGCCACCCACCAGCATAATTGAAGATGAGTCTCACCCCATCATTCCCCCTTTTCCCCTCTCCCATGAGAAGTACAGAAGTGTGAAAACGCACACCTCCAGATTCAGGGACAGTTTCTTCCCAGCTGTTATCAGGCAACTGAACTGCCCTCTCACCAGCTCGAGAGCAGTCCTGATCTCCCATCTACGTCATTGGAGACCCTCAGACTATCTTTAATTGGACTTAATTGGACTTTATTTTGCACTAAATGTTATTCCCTTTATCCTATATCTGTACACTGTGGATGGCTTGATTGTAATCATGTACAGTGTTTTCGCTGACTGGGTTGCACGAAACATAAACGATTTTGACTGTACAATGGTACATGTGACAATAACCTAAACCAAACTAAACTAAACACGGGATTCCAGAGAGCTGCTTACTGCTTGCCTGCAAACCAACCTCCACGTTCCTCTACTGACAGACACTGAATCCATTGTGTGGATAGACATTGTCTTGCTCCAACAGTTCCACAAACATTTCCCTGTAAAATACAAGGCATTCTATTTAGCACGGATGGTAATGGTATCTGTATTAGGGCAGCTTGACAGCCCAGCTGGTAGAGCTTCCCAGTGCCAGAGACCCGGGTTCGATCCTGACCTCAGGTGCTGTCTGTGTGGAGTTTGCACATTCTCCCTGTGACCGCACAGGTTTCTTCCGGGTGCTCCAGTTTCCTCCCACATCCCAAAGGCGTGTGGGTTTGTAGGTAAATTGGCCTTTTGTAAGTTGCCCATATTGTGTAGCGAGTGGCTGACAAAGTGGGATACACATAGAACTAGTGTGAACGGGTGATCAATGTTCGATGTGGACTCGGTGAGCTGAAGGACCTGTTTCCATGCTGTATCTCTAAACTAAACTAAACTAAACAGCCTTATTGATGTCTTCCTGCAGTTTGCTATGACTGCCATAGAAAGTCATAGTCTTACAGCATGGAAACAGGCCCTTCGGCCCACCTTTTCCACACCGTCCAATATGCCCCATCTACACTAGCCTTGCCTGCCTGCGCTAGGCCCATATCCCTCTAAACCTGTCAAAATGTTTCTTAAACGTTGCAATAGTACCTTCCACAACTACCTCCTCCAGCTGCACGTTCCTTACACACACCCCCTTTTGTGTAAAAAATTCCTTTGCCATTACTCTCCACACTGATATCTCAATGCCCATACATTTTTGAAATTATGCTTATGATCTCAGAATGAAAATCTTCAGGTGAATCTTGAAAGATCGTGGCTTCAGGCTAACCTTTATGAAAATCCATCTCCTACCTCCTGTCAGTCTGAGTAACAATATTCACCCATGATTTATCTTTCTTAGCCATGTTCTTTGGCACCCAATTTAGTTTAGTTTAGAGGTACAGCGCGGAAACAGGCCCTTCGGCCCACTTGGTCCACGCCGACCATATTAACACTATCCTGCACACACTAGGGACAACTTTTATATTTACCAAGCCAATTAACCTACAAACCTGTACATCTTTGGAGTGTGAGAGGAAACTGAAGATCTCAGAGAAAACCCACTCAGGTCACGAGGAGAACGTACAAACACCGTACAGACAGCACCCATAGTCGGGATCGAAACCGGGTCTCGAGCACTGCATTCACTGCAAGGCGCGACCGTGCCGCCTATATTACGATCTTTGACACAACTCCAGTGTGCAGTCCACTTCCCTCATTCCCACATTCCCACATTCCCATCAGGCGTTTGTACACAACACAACACTAACCGTACTTTACCTCATAAATGAACCATGACAGACAAAGTATCAGGATGCATTGTGCATGTTCCCCCAGGGTGGATTGTCAAATACCAGAGGGCATTAAGGTGAGAGGAGCAAGGTTTTAAGGAGATGTGCGGGGGCAAGTTTTTTTATACAGAGGGTGTTGAGTGCCTGGAACACACTGCCAGGTTTGGTGATGGAAGCAGATACGATATTGGCATTTAAGAGACATTTGGATAGGCACATTGAACTGTGGGTGTAATAGACAATAGACAATAGACAAAATGTGCAAGAGTAGGCCGTTCAGCCCTTCGAGCCAGCACCACTATTCAATATGATCATGGCTGATAAGATTTGGTCTTGGCATCATGCTTGGCACAGACATTGTGGGCAGAAGGGCCTGATCCTGCTTTATGTTCTAAGTACCTTAAGGCAAGGTAAGACATCAGTGAGGCTGTAATTCCTTTGAAACATTGGAAGAGAAGTCAAAGCCAAAGTGCGTGAAAGGAAGATGAGTGGCAAAGGAACCACCAGTGATGTGAGGAGAACAATTTATTTTACTGGGCAAATTGGATAAATAACTGTGAGGAAGGAACTATCAATATTATGGGCAGTGAGTGAGAGATGATAGATTTGCTGGATTTTTCTCACCTAAATCCAGTTTGTCACAACTGACATCCTTCCATGTTGCAACCATTCCATGTCCTACAATCATCCTTAACCAAGCCGAGCAGCGTCAGACATTGGTTTGGCTACACATGCATGGAATTGCAGGCCTTTGACTGGATAGATGCCGCTGATTCTCTTCACAAATTTTGATTTTTTTACAGTTAAAACCAAGTTCATTATTATAGACAATAGTCAATAGACAATAGGTGCAGGAGTAGGTCCTTCGAGTCAGCACCGCCATTCAATGTGATCATGGCTGATCATCCCAAATTAGTACCCCGTTCCTGCCTTCTCCCCATATCTCCTGACCGCTATTTTTAAGAGCCCTATCTAGCTCTGTCTTGAAAGCATCCAGAGAACCTGCCTCCACCGCCCTCTGAGGCAGAGAATTCCACAGATTCACCACTCTCTGAGAGAAAAAGTGTCTCCTTTTCTCCGTTCTAAATGGCTTACTCCTTATTCTTAAACTGTGGCCCCTGGTTCTGGACTCCCCCAACATCGGGAACATGTTTCCTGCCTCCAGCATGTCCAAACCCTTAACAATCTTATATGTTTCAATAAGATCCCCTCTCATCCTTCTAAACTCCAGAGTGTACAAGCCCAGCTACTCCATTCTCTCAGCATATGACAGTCCCGCCATCCCGGGAATTAACCTTGTAAACCTACGCTGCACTCCCTCAATAGCAAGAATGTCCTTCCTCAAATTAGGGGACCAAAACTGCACACAATACTCCAGGTGTGGTCTCACTAGGGCTCTGTACAACTGCAGAAGGACCTCTTTGCTCCTATATTCAATTCCTCTTGTTATAAAGGCCAACATGGCATTCGCTTTCTTCACTGCCTGCTGTACCTGCATGCTTACTTTAATTGCTGATGTACAAGGACCCCCAGATCCCGTTGTACTTCCCCTTTTCCCAACTTGATGCCATTTAGATAGTATTTAATGGTATTATCATGTTATTAATTTAATTTAGTTTATTGTCACTTGTACCAAGGCATAGTGAACAGCTTTTATTGCATGCTAGCCAGTCAGTGGAAAGACTAGGGCGGCAAGGTGGTGTAGCGGTAGAGTTGCTGCTGTACAGCGCCAGAGACCCAGGTTCAATCCTGACTGCGGGTGTTGTCTGAACAAATTTTGTACATTCTCCTGGTGACCGTGTGGGTTTTCTCCGGGTCCTCCGGTTTCCTCCCATGCTCCAAAGACCTACAGGTTTGTAGGTTAATTGGCTGCAGTAAAAATTGTAATTAGTGTGTAGGATAGTGCTAGTGCTAGTGCACGGAGTGATCGCTGTCGGTGTGGACTCGGTGGGCTGAAGGGCCTGTTTCTGTGCTGTTTCTGTAAACTACACTAAACTATACATGATTATAATCGAGCCAACCACAGTGTATGAGATACATGTTTAGTGCAGAATAAAGTCTGATTAGAGATGGTCCGAGGATCACCCTAGTGAGGTAAATAGTAGCTCAGGGCTGCTCTCTAGTTGTTGATAGGATATTTCAGTTGCCTGAAAGAAACTGTCCCTGAATCTGGAGGTGTGCATTTTCACACTTGCCTGATGAGAGAGACTCGTCCTTGATTATGCCTGTTAACCCGACAATTAGTTTTATTCCATCTAAATCCTGCTGAACGTTTCTATATCCTTGGTTTCCATTTACTATTATTTATGCATGGAAGCATTATAGAACAAAGAGTACAGCACAGGAACAGGCCCTTCCCCCCACGATATCCACGCCAATCACGATTCCAAGTTAAATTAATCTTCTCTGCCTGCACATGATCCATATCTCTCCATTCCCTACATATCCATATGCATATTACTATTTCCTTTTGAAACCTTAGAGAAATTTTGCAGCCTCCAAATTTTTTTTTGACTTCCCTTCTCAACTTTGTGTATTCAATTTTCTCAAGATGTCCTTTGATGTCTGTTCTGCTAGGATATATCTGTTTTGTTTATGCTTTTTTCTCACATTTCCATTGTCAGCCATGATGTACCATTACTGATTATTGCTGTTTTTTCAATGAAATATATTTCCCCTGGGCTTTATGGATTACTGCTATGTGTTTCCAATTGATGTTTCTTTTTTTTTGTTATTTATTAGTAAATCTTTTCGTATTATTCTCCAAAGTTCTTTTCTCCAGTCCTTAATAACAACTTTTTTATCAATAATTTATCACTGTGATCCACCACTTCTTCTGGCCGATCTTTATCTTGAGGAATGTTATTGTATGATGACAATGGTTAGATATTCTCTGCATATTATTGTCTTAACCAGTTGATTGTATACCAGCCAGTCATAGAACCATAGGGCTGTACAGCATGGAAAAGACCCTTCAGCCCATCTTGTCCATGCTGACCAAGTTGGCATATTGAGCCAGTCCCACTTTGGCCCATAGCTCTCAAAACCAGTGCTTCTTAAACTGGTGAATGGTCACTGGTGAATGGCGAATGAAATTATTTTGGGGTGAATGAAACTAGAGGGGTGAATGAAGGGTGAATGATTTAATTTATTCAGATATTTATATATTTCTTTCTATACTTAAAAAAGGCATTGCCATTAAAGTGGGTAGTATGCGCTTATTGGTTTTAATGGCAGTGGAGCTGGAAACTTGTCATCTTTTTTTCTCTCTACGTATGTTTTTTCTAATTTAAAACTAGCAGGATATTTCCCAAATATACTGTAATATAACCTTTTAGGGAAGATCGGCCGAGCTAGTGGGATCATAAATGTATAAATGGCAACACTGGGGGATCGCCGTAGGCAACTGTTGAACTGTAACTTTACTTTGTGTTGCCAATTTACATACTACATGGTTTTTTGAGCTGGTTTTCCAAGAAAAACCTGCAGTAATCAAAGCCCAAAAGGGTAGGATGGGACTGAAGCCCAGTGTTTTAGACGTTGGAATGGTTTTTTATCATTCTAATAGAATGATTTTCCAACTACAGTGGTAATTAAACTTTTTTTTTCACTCCATTTTCTTTACATATTTTCAGGATGTTCAGAAGTTTGAATAAAATAAACACTTAAGGAATTAGTTAAATTTTGCTTTTTGCTCATGTGACAAAATAAATTATATATAGAAGTATACACAAGGGAGAATAAAACGAAAATTACCAAAAAGCATAAGAACATTTAATCGAGGGTGAATGAAATTTTGTGATAAAGACTCAATGGTGAATGACACTGAAATAGTTTAAGAGGCACTGCTCTAAACCCTTCCTATCTATACAAGAAACAAAGTGCTGGAGTAACTCTGCAGGTCAGGCAGCATCCCTGGAGAACATGGATGGGTAACGTTTCAAGTCAGGATCCTTCTTGCTATCTATGTATCTGTCCAAATGTGTTTTAAAAGTCATAATTGGATTTGCTTCAATCACTTCCTCTGGCAGCTTGTTCCAAATATGGACTCCCCTCCATAAAGTCCCTCTATTCTACCTGAGGATTTTCATTCAAATTAAGAAAGAAGCCCTACATACACGATAAAAATAATATTGTATTCGCTCCTTTGCTACTCCTGAAATGATGTTGTGTTCTTCACTCACCTGGCATGCATGGCAATATGTTTCTTCCATTCCTTTCCATTATTATGTGCTCTGCATCAGACCACTACTGGTGATGTTAATCCCTTATCATTTGATTCAAACTCTAGACTGCACTTCTCTTTAATGCACAGAGTCTTTTAATCAGAGTAGGGGAATCAAGAGGCAGAGGTCATGGGTTTAAAGTGAGAGGGAAAAGATTTAATGGGAACCTAAGGGATAACTTTCTCACTCAGTGGTGTTAGATATATGGAACAAGCTGCCAGAGGAAGTAGTTGAGGCAGAAACTATAACAAGATTTAAAAGACATTTGGACAGGTACATGGATAGGAAAGGTTCTTCAGACTGAAGAAGGGTCCCGACCCGAAACAGTCTGAAGAAGGATCCTGACCTGAATCATCACCTATTCATGGTCTCCAGAGATGCTGCCTGACCCATTGAATTAATTCAGCACTTTGCCTCTTTTCTTTTCGTAAACAAGCCTTCTTTGTTTGTTCCTTGTGTGTACATTTTGTAGGGATATGGCAAGGTGCGGGCAAATGCAACTAGCCTGGATGGGGCATCTTGGTCGGGCCGAGTTGGGCTGAACGGCCTGTTTCCATGTTGCATGAATCTATGAATTCCGCTTCTGTCATTAAGTCTGTTCATTGTGACCATTTCTCTGCTACCACACTGTTTTCTCTATTATCTAAACTCTCTATCTCTAAACTCTCGATCTCTAAACTCTTTATCTCTAAACTCTCTATCTCTAAATTAAACATCCAATTACAGTCATACTGTAATTGGATGTTTTTTCTTCCTAATCTGTTCCCTTCCAATTATTTTACAAACAGGAATATGTCGACAAATAGCATTGATGTTTATTTAAGTGTGTTTTAATTTATCTCATTACATCTGTAAAATACATGAGCATAATCATTGCATTAGTAGGGACTAGTAATGCAGATGTCTGGATTAATGAGTGGGGAGTGCGTGTTCATATCTGTGGTAATAAACAAGCATTAAAAAGAGGTTTAATCAATTTTAAAAAGTACAATATAGTGCAAAAAACAAAACAAAGCATGGTCTCGACCCAAAACGTAACCCATTCCTTCTCTCCAGAGATGCTGCTCGTCCCGGTGAGTTACTCCAGCTTTTTGTGTCTATCTTCAAAAATAAAGCAAAAAGTCTCTAATGCAATCCAGGCAGTTTGCAGGATTGAGTTTGCAGTGTTCAATATTCTGATGGATGTAGGAAAGAAGCTGGTCCTGAACCAGGACATTACAGTTTTCAGACTCCTGTACCTTCTTCCTGATGGCAGGAGTGAGATGACAGCGTGGCCCAGGTGGTGTGGGACTTTGATGATGCTTGCTGCCTGCCAAAATAACCTGCAGTTTAAAAATACAGAATCATAATGATATCCCAAAAGTTCCATCTGCCCCGATAATGATTAGTTTAGTTTAGTTTAGTTTATTGTCACGTGTACCAAAGTACAGTGAAAAGCTTTTGTTGTGTGCGATCCAGTCAGCAGAAAGACAATTGTCAGAGGGTGGTGAATCTGTGGAATTCTTTGCCACAGAAGGCTGTGGATCTTTTTAAGGCAGAGCTAGATAGATTTTTGATTTGCACAGGTGTCAGAGGTTATGGGGAGAAGGCAGGAGAATTGGGTTAGGAAGGAGAGATAGTTCAGCCATGATTGAATGGTGGAGTATACTTGATAGACCGAATGGCCTAATTCTACTACTATCGCTTATGACCTTATGACCGTATGACAATACATGATTACAATTGCGCCATTTACAGTGTATGGATATATTATAAGAGAATAACGTATAGTGCAAGGTAAAGCCAGCAAAGTCCGATCAAGGATGGCCCGAGGGTCTGTGGGTTCCTGATGTGGTGGAAAGGAATCAGCTGTTCTTACTCAATTTGTCCCATGCAGAGGTGTGGCAAGTTTACATTGTGGGGGAGGAGGCTTTCATCTGTGCCAATTTATAAGTACATATTTTATAGGCGCAGAATTAGGCCATTCTGTCCATCAAGTCTACTCTTCCATTCAATTATGGCTGATCCATCTATCCCTCCTAACCCTATTCTCCTGCCTTCTCCCATAACCTCTGACACCTGTACTAATCAAAAATCACTGCCGTCTGTGGCAATGAATTACACAGATTCACCACCCTCTGACTAAAGAAATTCCTCTCCATCTCCTTTTTAAATGTACGTCCTTTTACTATGAGGCTATGACCTCTGGTCCCTTACTCTCCCACTACTAGAAACCTACACTCCTACGCTCTAGGAACAATTTTACCATCTATATAATTAAAACTCAAATCTTGACCACTTCCTGTTTGCACTACATATTGATTTTAGAAAAAATGCTAACACTTACGGCTGTGATTTTTGGCCATCTTTCTCAGAGTCCCACTCCGCTGCGCAGGACAAGAGGATTTCTCCCATCAATGAAAAATAAAAGACTTATTAATGTTTAAAAACATGCCCCTTCCAGTGGGAGGGGGGAGGGACTATAAAACCCAGAAGTGTGGACTGCCTCAGCCTTTGCAAGATGGGGGAGCGAAAGGTCACGACTCTCAGTCTGAGCTGTGCATAACACTGAACACATGTCTACTAAACTGTGAGTGGTTTTACTGACCTGTGAGTGGCCTTAATGTGGATTGAAAAATCAAATGTGGTGGTGGTTGCATTGAAAAAGCAAAGCAAATGTGGTGGTAGTTAGTTAGTTTGAAAAAAGCTAAGCAAATGTGGTGGTGGTGGTGGCTGGTTTGAAACAGCTTATAAATAAAAGTCTAAACTGGACCACTTCCTGTTTGCACTGTATATTGATTTGAAAAAATATGGTACCACTTATGGCTGTGAGTTTTGGCCATCTTACTCAGAGTCCCCCTCCGCTCATCAGGTGCAGAGGATTTTTCCCATCAATGAAAAATAAAAGAGTTATTAGTGTTTAAATAATGTTGAGATTCTCTCTCCTGTCAATCACGCCATGAAGGCCACGCCCCTTCTGGTAGGAGGGGGATGACTATATTGTGGACATGGCTCAGTCTCTGCAAGATGGGAGAGAGAGAGGTCATGACTCTCTGTCGAGCTGTGAACCAACTGAACACACTGAATGTCTACTGAACTGTGAGTGTGGTTTTAATGTGGTTTTTATATAGTTTTTATGTGGTTTTTAGTGGTGTTTTGTGGTGGCCTAGCACCCTGCTTGAAATGGTATGAAACTGCATTTGAATTTGGTGGCCTTGCACACTGCTTGAAATGGCATGAAACTGCATTTGAATTTGGTGGCCTTGCACCCTACTTGAATTGACATTGAACTGCATTTGAATGTGGTGACCTAGCACCCTGCTGGAAATGGTGTGCAACTGCACTTGAATTTGGTGGCCTTGCACCCTACTTGAAATCGTATGAAACTGCACTTGAATTTGGTGGCAGTGCACCCTGCTTGAAATGGTATGAAACTGCATTTGAATTTGGTGGCCTTGCACCTGGCTTAAAATGGAATTTCAAGGTATAGCCATGAGTCAACTGCCAGCCCACCAGCCGTGAGTGAGTGAGCTGCCAGCGCGCCAGGCTTGAGTGACTGAGCTGCCAGCCCAAGAATCCATTCGGCCCACAATGTCCATATCAGCCCTCTGGAAACCAGTCCCTTCAGCCCACAAGACCCATACTAGCGCTCCAGAAATGCCCCCTCCCCCCTCCCACTGGCCACCAATTTTGGAATTGGTTGAGAGGTGGAATATTGCGTTGGGGGACCAGCCCTCCCGTGTGAACATGGGACCCAACTGGGCCTACTTTGTCTAGTTTTTACTAAAGCTGTAGGTCTTTGGAATGTGGGAGGAAACTGGAGCACCCGGAGAAAACCCACGTGATCACAGGGAGAACGTACAATCTCCATACAGACAGCACCCAATGTCGAGATTGAATCCAGGTCTCTGTAAAGCAGCATCTCTATCGCTGCACCACCGTGCCTCCGTTGTATTTAGGAGCAGCGCGCATTGCTTACTAGACATTTAATTGCACTTTGCTTTTACTTTATTTTGTTCCTGGCATTTACTCTCATCTACTTCTTTAATCTTGAGGCTGAAGTTACTTTCAGAAGATCTGTTCCCTCAAATGGATATTTACACATTATAGTTTTCCCATACTTTTCACATCTGTCCAATTTTTGACAAGTCAGAATCTTCTGAAACACATCAAACGTGTGGCTGCCACTTGCTATTTTCGACTGGTATTTCACCCCATTTTGCTTCATATTTCCTTTGCCAGAATAATTTGTCAGTGGAAGCAAACAAGGGCCCATTAAGCTCCAGTCGTGATTCTCATGAAATATCTTGCACGCTGCTTTTATCTTTGCATCTTTTATCCTATATGAGGTGGCTTAATTCCCTCCAAACCGATGCTCTTTTGTTGGCAGTGTGAACATGGGACTGCCGAAACATCACGATCACCATCAGCGTTTAATTAAAGGCAACATGGAGACCTTTTCCAACATGAAATAAAAGTCGTGACAGACTTTGCCATAAATTTACATCTATTTTCCCTGAGCTGGCTCACTTATTACGCGAATCCCATCCTTTAATATGGATGGTGAGTATTTGTGGCTCAAATCTGAAGTGATCGACGAACACATTCAGACAGCAAACTACTTTGTTGTGTCTTTGCTGCAGATGCCACCCCATGTGTTAAGTACACCATCCGCAATCTCAAATGATCATCGCCCCACTAAATTGTGGAGTACGGGTGCAATTCACTCACATTACAGTCACCAGATTCATGTTTATTTACACTGCAGGGGAGCTGCATATTTGTTGGCTCTGTGGAAAGCAGGAGACTTGATCCTTTGATCAAGTGACGGTACAGCACAGAAGTAGACTGCTCTGCTCATTGTGGTTGCACCAGCTCTTTGAAAGCGCTACCCAATTAGTTCAACTCCTCTTCACATTCACTGTAGCTGGGCCCAGTCACCGTCTCCTTATACTAATCCATTGCTGAATCCTTGTTTTGAATACTTCCATCGTCCTTTCAGACAGCACAGTCAAGATAACAATTTATTGTGCAATACACTTCGCCCAGCTTGAACAAGATGTCTCTTCTGTGCCTCAAATTTCTACAATTCTATTATTTCTCTCTTCATTATGCTGTTGGTTTGTATTGATGTTCCTGGGTCTCACATGTCTTCATAGAACAAGTTCTCCTCCTCTCTCCGACGAGAATTCAGCATCAGCCTGAGGAAGGGTCTCGACACGACACATCACCCATTCCCTCTCTCCAGGGGTGCTGCCTGTCCCGCTGAGTTGTTCCAGCATTTTGTGTCTATCTTCCATATAAAATGAGTCTGGTTCCTGTGCTAATTTTCTCAAGTGTTCCCGGGATCTACTTCACTTGCACAAGTAGATGGGACTCGTTTTAATCTTTTCTCTGGAGTGTTGGAGGCTGAAGGGAGATCTGATAGGTGTATATAAAGTGACGAGAGGTGCAGATAGGGTAGACAGTCAGAACCTTTTTGCTTCCCAGGATGCAAACGTCAAAGATTAGAGAGCATAGTTTTAAGGTGAGAAGGGCAAAGTTTAATGGAGATGTGCAGGGCAAGTTTTTTTTACACAGAGAATGGTAAGAGCCTGGAACATGTTGCCGGGGTGGTGGTGGAGGCAGCTATGATAGTGGCATGTAAGTGGCTTTTAGATAATGTAAGGATATGGAGGGATATGGATCACATGCAGGCAAGAGAAGGTTAGTGGCATCTTGGCATCATGGACATTTTGGGCCAAAGGGCCTGTCCCTGAGCTGCTCTATGTTCTTAAAGGCTTACGTGTGTTGGCTAAAGTCAAAGTCCATGCAATGATCAGGAACTCTCCAGATTATAGCGTCTTAATGCACTTTAGGGAAAGCGCTGGCAGTGAGATTAAAATACCATATGCACTGCAGATTAATTGAATGTGAATGGGAACTTAATCTAATACTGAGGTTTAATTTACCTTTGGCACATGGAGGTTATTTAGATGAAGAGGGTCATCAGGCTTGATCTCATCTTTGGCATCTTAAGAAAAACTAGATGTTGGCCTCAACTAACCAAACCAATGATCTTATTCACTTGTTGATAAATACTGCAGATAATAAAAAATCTGTTTTCTGCTGCCGACATGCTTCACATCCTTCAATACGTTCATGCGTGTCCTGCTGGCGTCTACCATTTAGCACGCTGTTCTTTCTGAGCAGCTCTGCACTGTGTGCTTTCCGTACGATCTAATGAATTAATACGGATGCAGAGCAGTAAATCTCATGCAGACCGCAAAGCTGTTTAATTATCTTTAGTCAGAACAATTTCCACATAAAGATTACACAGTAGCACCCAACAAGTAAATAAACTGTGGAGTGGAATGCGGAGATTTGGCGATAATCGTCTTTCGATTCTAGTCATGGGGTCATACAGCACGGAATTAGGCCCACCAGCCCAACTTGCCCACACACTGACCAAGATACCCCAACTAATAGACATTTAATAATAGACAATAGACAATAGGTGCAGGAGTGGGCCCCTTCGGCCCTTCAAGCCAGCACCGTCATTCAAAATGATCATTCATGGCTGATTATCCCCAATGTACCCTGTTCCTGCCTTCTCCCCAGATCTCCTGACTCTGCTATCTTTAAGAGCCATATCTAGCTAAAAGTATCCAGACAACCGGCCTCCACCGCCCTCTGAGGCAGAGAATTCCACAGACTCACAACTCTCTGTGGGAAAAAGTGTTTCCTCGTCTCCGTTCTAAATGGCTTACCCCTTATTCTTAAACTGTGGCCTCAAGTTCTGGACTCCCCCAACATCGGAAACACGTTTCCTGCCTCGTATATGTTTCCTAATCTTATATGTTTCAATAAGATTCCCTCTCATCCTTCTAAACTCCAAAGTATACAGGCCCAGCCGCTCCATTCTCTCAGCATATGACAGTCCCGCCATCCCGAGAATTAACCTTGTAAACCTACACTGCACTCCCTCAATAGCAAGAATGTCCTACCTCAAATTAGGGGACCAAAACTGCACACAATACTCCTGGTGTGGTCTCACTAGGGCCCTGTACAACTGCAGAAGGACCTCTTTGCTCCTATACTCAACTCTTCTTGTTATGAAGGCCAACATGCCATTCGCTTTCTTCACTGCCTGCTGTACCTGCATGCTTACTTTAATTGACTGATGAATAAGGACCCCCAGATCCCGTTGTACTTCCCCTTTTCCCAACTTTACACCATTTAAATAATAATCTGCCTTCTTGTTATTGCTACCAAAGTGGAATACCTCACATTTACCTACATTAAACTGCATAAGCCATGCATCTGCCCACTCCCCCAACCTGTCCAAGTCACCTTGCATTCTCATGGCAGCCTCCTCACAGTTCACACTGCCACCCAGCTTTGTGTCATCTACAAATTTGCTAAGCTTCCCACCTGCCCATATTCTGCCCATATTCTTCTAAACCTGTCTTATCCATGTACCTGGCCAAATGTATTTTGAATATTGTTACCTTACCTGCCTCAACAACCTCCTCTGGCAGCTTGTTCCATATACCCACCACCCTCTGTGTGAAAATGTTGTGCCTCAGGTTCCTATAACATTTTTTCCCCCTTTCACCTTAAACCTATGACCTCTGGTTCTTAATTTCCCTACTCTGGGTAACAGACTGTACATTCAACCTGTCCATTCCCTTCATAATTTTATACACCTCTATAAGATCAGCTCGCAGCCTTCTGCACTCCAAGGAATAAAGTCCTAGCCTACCCAACCCTCTCCCATTAGCACAGGCCCTCGAGTCCTGGCAACAACCTTGTGGATCTTCTCTGCGCTCTTTCCGGCTTAACGACATCCTTCCAATGGCCAAACCTGAGCACTGTACTCCAAGCCTGGCCTCACCACAGTATGAAAATAAAGAACTATGATCTGAAGATAGACACAAAGTGCTGGAGTAACTCAGCAGTTCTGGCAGCATCTGTGGAGAAAAGGGACGGATGACGTTTTGGATCAGAACCCGTCTTCCATCAAGGGAGTTATGGAGAACAGGGAAGGGGGAAGGGGTGGAGATAGAGGGAAAGCAAGGGTTACCTGAAGTTAGAGAAGTCAATGTTCATACCGCTGGTGTATGTTCTAAAAATGTTTAGAAACCAGGAGATCAGGTAGGTTTAAGTGGACTGCTCGGAGGTGTTCACCAAAACGAACACCAAGCCTGTGCTTGGTCTCGCCGACAGTCCACACCTGGAACAGCGGATACAGTTAGTGAGGTTGGAGGAGGTGCAGGTGAACCTCTGCCTGACCTGAAAGGACTATCGGGATCCTTGGACAGAGACAAGGGGGGAGGTATAGGGGCAGGTGTTGCATCTCCTGCGGTTGCAGGGGAAAGTACTTGGGGAGGGTGGAATTGACCAGGGATTTGCGGGGGGAGGGGAACGGTCTCTGCGGAAAGCGGAAAACGGTGGAGATGGGAAGATGTGGCTAGTGGGATACCTTGATCTGTAAACCTTGTTCAGGAGATTACTGATTCTTTACCTCACTTGTCCCAGAATAATTTAAGGTAGTTACAGCTGTCATAAAATGAACTTAATTTTTAATGCTAAATTGTAAATTGCCTAATGATTTGGCCCTGCATCAGAACTGCCTTTTAAAAGATGGATCTCTTTTGAAGTTACGTTCCAATGCCATTGTAATATTCCATTTATTATCTCATATTGATGATATATGGATAATTCCAGCATGTAAACAATTCCATCTCATATTTGTGTTAAAGAAGGAACTGCAGATGCTGGAGAATCGAGGGTTACACAAAAAGCTGGAGAAACTCAGCGGGTGCAGCAGCATCTAAGGAGTGAAGGAGATAGGCGACGTTTCGGGTCGAGA
Source organism: Raja brachyura (assembly GCA_963514005.1). Next base: position 20,547,443 of record OY740808.1, read on the forward strand.
CCCTTCTTCAGACTGGTCCAGGTCTCGACCCGAAACGTCGCCTATCTCCTTCACTCCTTAGATGCTGCTGCACCCGCTGAGTTTCTCCAGCTTTTTGTGTAACCCTCCATCTCATATTTAATGACTTCCTTTAGTCAATTATCCACAATTCTCAATTGTCTTCCATGCCTTGGTGATTCAAGTGTTCACTTGGGTACTTCTTAAAGATTCTAAGAATACTTGTCTCCAATACCCATTCGAGCAGTGCATTCGAATCCCATTCGGTTCCTAAATCCAACCACTCTCTGGATGATAATGAGATGTTCCTCAGATCGTGGGTAAACTTCCTACACTTTATCCTAAACCTTTGTTCTTTAATTTTAGATGCTTCTGCTATGTTGAAACGTTTCCAACTCGCTACCCAATCTGCAGAAGGTACCCAACCCGAAATGTCATGTCCATTCCTTCCACAGATATAGTGGTATAACACACTGACTTGCTCCAGCACTTTGTGCTTGGCCCAAGATTCCATCATCTGCAGTTCCTAGTGTCTCCAATATCCATCATATTTTTTGTGTACAGGTAATAGAAGCAAGAAACTGCAGATGCTGTTTTACAATAAATAGACACAAAGTGCTGGAGTAACTCAGGGGGTCAGGCAGCATCCCTGGAGAACATGGATAGATTATGTTCCGAGTTGGAACCCATCTTCAGACTCAAGAAGTCAGAAAGGGTCTGAATCTGAAGATGGGTCCCGACCCTTTCATACCTCACGCTGCCTCGGCAAGGCCAGCAGCATTATCAAGGACGAGTCACATCCTGCCCACTCCCTCTTCTCCCCTCTCCCATCAGGCAAAAGGTATAGAAGTGTGAAAAAGCACACCATCAGATTCGGGGACAGTTTCTTCCCAGCTGTTATCAGGCCCAAAATCATCCATCCAGAGAGCAGTGCTGAACTGCAATCTATCTCTTTGATGACCCTCGGACTTTCCTTGATCGGACTTTGCTGGCTTTACTTTGCACTAAGTGTAACTCCCTTATCATGTACCTTGTACACTGTAAATTGATCGATTTTAATCATGTATTGTCTTCCTGCTGACTGATTAGCATGCAACAACAGCTTCTCACTGTACCTCAGTACACGTGACAATAAACTGAACTGAACCCAAAACGTCACCTATCCATGTTCTCCAGAGATGTTCTCGAGCACTGAGTCATTTTATAATTTAGCATACCACTCTCAGGTACTCTCTCAGTCTCTTCTCCTGAAGAGGAATAATTTGGCAAAAGTTTTTCACTACAAAGAGTCCAAGTTAGAAAAATCCATTCTCTCAGCCTCTGTAAAGCTTTCTCAGTTGCATTCCTGTTATGCTTCCAGTTCATTCAGAGTTCAAAGTGCCTCTAAAGCAGAAATATTCATTCAACGGTCCAAAGAATTCTCTTATTTTCACTCCTCTAAACTGTGTCTCATTAAAAGCCAAATTATCATATGTTTATGCAAAGGTCGTTTTGAGTGCATGGTCCATGACTCTGGGAACATTTTCAAACAAACTGTTTTACATAATGTGTAAGAGCAGGATCCTTTACTCCATAAATATATGTGAACATTAATGAATGGGTTTAATACTCTCCCTTTGGTAATGTACAACATCTCATCTTTGAGATTGATTTCTCCAATTTTAGGTAACTATATAACACTCCTCCCCTCCTTTCTTCCCCAATATAACACCCCCACCCCACCCCTCCCCTCCCTTTTCCCCAACCGCTCCCCTCTTCTCTGTGCCCCACCAGGACACACTATTTCTCTCCTCTCCTCCCCCTCCTTCTTCTAGCTTCAAAATTTGAAACTTTCCAATCCTTTTGTCTCACACCTTCTCTCTTATCATCTTTGGTCTTTGTCCAATCATCAGCCTATCAAATAACACTCCTCATCTGTGTCGGCCTATTACCAGACAGGCTTTGTCCTGCCCCTCCTCTCTTAGCTGTCTCCCCTCCCCCCCCCCCCCCCCCACACACACACACAATCAGTCTGAAGAAGGATCCCGATCAGAAACATCTCCTATCCATGTTCTCTTGATATGCTGCCTGACCCGCTGAGTTACTCCAGCACTCTTTGCCTGCTTCTGTAAACTGGCATCTGCAGTTCCTTTTTTCTCCATCTCATTACATGAACAGTAATGCTTTCAATGGACAAAAGGGATGACGTTGTGATAAAAAAAGGTCTATCCTATCAGTTCCTCTCATAATTTTACTTCTATCAGGTCTCCCCTCAACCACCGGCATTCCAGGAAAAACAATCCAAGTCTGTCCAACCTCTCCCTGTAGCTGGTACGCCCTAATCCAGGCATCATTCTGGTAACCCTCCTCTCAAAGTCAAGTCAAGTCAAACAAACTTTATTGTCATTTAGAAATACATTGATATATGCAGTTCCAAACGAAATTACGTTGCATTTGGCTCCCTGTGCAACACAATAAATTATCCGAAGGATAGGTATGTATGAAAAGGATAAATAGACAATAGTGGCAGCCCATTTACATGGCATTCAGGAGTCTGATGGCTCGTGGGAAGAAGCTGTTGCAGAACCTTGATGTTCTGCTCCTTATGCTGCGGTATCTTTTTCCCGAGGGCAGCAGAGTGAACAGTCCGTGATGGAGATGTGTGGGGTCCTTTATGATACTGCTGGCCTTAGACACACAGCGTTTGGTCGCAATATCCCCGATTGAGGGGAGATAGGTCCCGATGATTTTTTCCGCTGTCCTCACCACTCTCTGCACAGACTTCCAGTCGGAGGCTCTACAGTCCCCAAATCAGACAGAGATACAGCTGGTCAGAATACTCTCTATGTTGCCCCTGTAGAAAGTAGTGAGGATGGGATGGGGGAGATGAGCTCTTCTCATCCGGCGCAGAAAGTGCAGCCGCTGCTGCGCTCTCTTAACAGTTGATGAGATGTTAGTCGACCAGGTCAGACTGTTAGTGATCTGCACCCCCAGGAACTTTGTGCTACTGACCACCTCCACATCGCTGTCATTGATGTGAAGTGGTGTGGGACTGTGCCGGGTTTTCCTGAAGTCGACGATAATCTCCTTTGTTTTCTCGACATTCGGGATCAGGTTGTTCGTATTGCACCAGTCCACCAGTTGTTTCACCTCCTCCCTGTAAGCCAGCTCATTGTCGTCCCTGATGAGGCCCACCACTGTTGTGTCATCTGCGTACTTCATGATGTGGTTTGTACTAAACCTGGCACAACAGTCGTGAGTCATCAGGGTGAACAGCAGTGGACTCAGGACACAGCCCTGAGGGGAGCCGGTGCTTAGAGAGATGGTATTGGAGGTGTTATTTCCAACCCTCACAGACTGAGGTCTGTCAGTGAGTAAGTCCAGTAGCCAGTTACACATGGGGGTGCCGAGGCCCAATGGAACCAGTTTGCTTATCAGGTGCTGTGGGATAATGGTGTTGAATGCTGAAGGCAAAAACATGAGGGTAGATTATTATCTGAATGGTGGCAGATTAGGTAAGGGGGAGATGCAACGAGACCTGGGTGTCATGGTACACCAGTCATTGAAAGTAGGCATGCAGGTGCAGCAGGCAGTGAAGAAAGCAAATGGTATGTTAGCATTCATAGCGAAAGGATTTGAGTATAGGAGCAGGGAGGTTCTACTGCAGTTGTACAGGGTTTTGGTGAGGCCACACCTGGAGTACTGCGTACAGTTTTGGTCTCCAAATCTGAGGAAAGACATCCTTGCCATAGAGGGGGTACAGAGAAGATTCACCAGACTGATTCCTGGGATGTCAGGACTTTCATATGAGGAAAGATTGGATAGACTCGGTTTGTACTCGATGGAATTTAGAAGATTGAGGGGGGATCTTATAGAAACCTACAAAATTCTTAAGGGGTTGGACAAGCTAGATGCTGGAAGATTGTTCCCGATGTTGGGGGAGTCCAGAACAAGGGGTCACAGTCTAAGGATAAGGGGGAATTCCTTTAGGACCGAAATGAGGAAAACATTCTTTACACAGAGAGTGGTGAGTCTCTGGAATTCTCTGCCACAGAAGGTAGTTGAGGCCAGTTCATTGGCTATATTTAAGAGGGCGTTAGATGTGGCACTTGTGGCTAAAGGGATCAGGGGGTATGGAGAGAAGGCAGGTACGGGATACTGAGTTGGATGATCAGCCATGATCACATTGAATGGCGGTGCAGGCTCGAAGGGCCGAATGGCCTACTCCTGCACCTATTTTCTATGTTTCTATGTTTCTATGCTGAACTGAAATCCACGAACAGTATTCGCACATAGGTGTTTTTCTCCTCTAAATGTTCCAGGCTCAGATGGAGCACGGAGGATATAGCGTCCTCTGTGGAGCGGTTTGGCCTGTAAGCAAACTGGTATGGGTCGAGTGTGGAGGGGAATCTGGAAGTGATGTGGTCCCTGACCAGCCTCTCGAAGCACTTCATCATTATGGGGGTGAGGTCTCTGCACCCTCTCCACAGCCTCCATGTCCTTCCTGTAATGGGACAACCAGAACTGCACACAATAGTCCAACTGCAGCCTGAACAAAGTCCTATAAAGCTGCATCATGAATTTTTGACTCTTGAAGATGCTGATGATACTTTTGTACTCAAAACTCTTGACTCTTGTACTCAATGCCCCGAACAATGAAGGCAAGCGTACCATCCGCCTTGTTTCCCACTCTATCTACTTGTGTTGACGCTTTCAGAGAGCTGTGGACTACTCTGTGCATAACTGGCTGTAAATCTCCCACTGCCACGTCACAGCTCCATTAAATTCCTCACTTGTCCAATCTAATTCCATCCCCCAGGCTAAGGACTGTTTCATTTTAATATTCATGCAGCAAACTCCAGATATTTAGCTCACATTTGATCTTTAATTCTGTGCTCCTTTCTCTCCGCAGCCCAATGGGACTCTCTGTCTCTCCACAGGTCAAGCAAAATATAATAGAAAAATCATGGAGCTGCAGGAACCTATCTGTCTTTTCTCAAAATATATTTTTTAAATATTCCACACTCAGGTAACGTCAGAATCCAAGCAGTTGCCTTTTACAACCGTAGAGTACAGTACTGCATCACTGCATCCATATTAACTCATAAACAAAGTGGTGCAGCTGGTAGAGCCGCTGCATCACTGCGCCAGAGACCCAGGTTCGATCCTGACATTGGGTGCTATCGGGGTGAGGAGTTTGCACGTTCTCCCTGTGACCGCATAGGTTTTTCCTCAGGTGTCCCGGTTTCCTCCCACATCCCAAAGACGTGTGGGTTTCAAGGTTGATTGGTTCTCTGTAAATTGCTGCTTATGTTTAGGGGGTGAATGTGAAAATGGGATAACTTGGAACTCAAGAACGGGTGATCAATGGACTCAGTAGGGCTGAAGAGCTGTTTCCATGCTGTATCTTTCAATCAATAAAATATTACAAATACTGGAAAGTAAGAACTAAAATCCTGGAATTAGCAGCTAGAACATCATCTGTGAGGAGAGACATGGAGCAAATGTTTCAGGATAGCAACTTTGTCATAACTTAGAAAAGTACTGCAGAACTTTAGTTCCCTTCATAACTTGATGATCTTATAAAATTCTGCACTCCACATAATCTCTTAAGTGGCAAGAAAGATAGACACAAAATGTTGGAGTAACTCAGCAGCTTCTGGAGAAAAGGAAGAGGTGACGTTTCGGGTCAAAACCTTTCTTCAGGCTGAAAGATAGAGAAAGCCAGAATAAAATAGGGTCGGCAACAGATGACCTCAGGAAGGGTTCATAATGGTCCATTGTTGATGAGAATGCAGGGTGACTTGGACAGGTTGGGGAGTGGGCAGATGCATGGCAGATGAAGTTAAATGCGGATAAATGTGAGGTTATCCAACTCCTACCTCGACAAAAACCTGGACCCACTGCCGTTCGCTTACCCCCACAACAGATCAACGGTGGACGCGATCTCGCTGGCCCTCCACTCCGCTCTGGAACACTTGGACAACAAAAACTCATATGTCAGGCTGTTATTCATTGACTACAGCTCGGCATTTAACACAATCATCCCCTCCAAGCTGGTTACCAAACTCGCAGAACTGGGTCTCTGCGCATCCCTCTGCAATTGGATCCTCGACTTCCTCATTCACAGACCACAGTCTGTTCGTATTGGTGGAAATGTGTCAGACTTGATAACAATCAGCACGGGAGCACCTCAAGGCTGCGTGCTCAGCCCCCTGCTGTACTCTCTCTATACTCATGACTGCGTAGCCGGTCATAGTGCAAACTCCATCATCAAGTTCGCTGACAACACCACTGTTGTGGGACATATCACTGATGGAGATGAGTCAGAGTATAAAAGAGAGATCGAGCGACTGTCCATATGGTGCCAGCACAATAACCTGGCCCTCAACACCAGCAAAACCAAGAAATTGATTGTGGACTTTGGAAGTAGTAGAATGGGGACCCACAGTCCTGTTTATATCAACGGGTCGATGGTTGAAAGGGTCAAGAGCTTCAAATTCCTGGGCGTGCACATCTGTGAAGATCTTTCCTGGTCTGAGAACACAGATGCAATTATTAACAAAGCTCATCAGCGCCTCTATTTCCTGAGAAGATTACGGCGAGTCAGTCTGTCAAGGAGGACTCTCTCTAACTTCTAAAGGTGCACAGTAGAGAGCTTGCTGACCAGTTGCATCATGGCTTGGTTCGGCAACTTGAGTACCCTGGAGAGGAAAAGACTACAAAAAGAAGTAAACACTGCCCAGTCCATTATCGGCTCTGACCTTCCTTCCAGCGAGGGGATCTACCACAGTCGCTGCCTCAAAAAGGCTGGCAGCATCATCAAGGACCCACCCTGGCCACACACTCATCTCCCTGCTACCTTCGGGTAGAAGGTACAGGAGCCCGAGAACTGCAACAACCCGGTTCAGGAATAGCTACTTCCCCACAGCCATCAGGCTATTAACCTTGGCTCGGGCAAAACTCTGAACATTAATACCCCCCCACCTGTTATTTGCACTTTATTAATTTATTAATTAATGTGTGTATTTACGTATATAATTGTAGTCAATGCCTACTATGTTCTGTTGTGCTATGCAAAGAAAGAATTTCATTGTCCTGTCAGCGACACATGACAATAAACTCTTTTGACTTTTGACTTTGACTTTGACTTTGGTAGCAAAAACAGGAAGGCAGATTACTATCTAAATGGCATCAAGTTGGGAAAAGGGGAAGTACAACGGGATCTGGGGGTCCTTGTACATCAGTCTATGAAAGTAAGCATGCAGGTACAGCAGGCAGTGAAGAAAGTGAATGGCATGTTGGCCTTTATAACAAGAGGAATCGAATATAGGAGCAAAGAGGTCCTTCTGCAGTTGTACAGATCCCTAGTGAGACCACACCTGGAGTATTGTGTGCAGTTTTGGTCCCTTAATTTGAGGAAGGACACTCTTGCTATTGAGGGAGTGCAGTGTACGTTTACAAGGTTAATTCCCAGGATGGCGGGACTGTCATATGCTGAGAGAATCGAGCAGCTGGGCTTGTACACTTTGGAGTTTAAAACAATGAGAGTGAATCTCATTGAAACATATAAGATTGTTAAGGGCTTGGACACACTAGAGGCAGGAAACATGTTGCCGGTATTGGGGGAGTCCAGAACCAGGGGCCACAGTTTAAGAATAAGGAGTAAGCCATTTAGAACGGAGACGAGGAAACACTTTTTCTCACACAGGGTTGTGAGTCTGTGGAATTCTCTGCCTCAGAGGGGCAGTGGAAGCTGGTTCTCTTGATGCTTTCAAGAGAGAGCTAGATAAGGCTCTTTAAAGTAGCGGAGTCAGGGGATATGGGGAGAAGGCAGGAATGGGGTACTGATTGGGGATGATCAGCCATGATCACATTGAATGGTGGTGATGGCTCGAAGGGCCGAATGGCCTACTCCTCCACCTATTGTCTATTGTCTATTGTTGGCTGGTGAAGATGTTCTAAGGACAGGTTAACTTGTCCCATCTCCCCATCGATCACCCGTTCAACACTAGCTGTGTGTTCTCTCACTTTCTCATCGACTCCCTACACACTAGAGGCAATTGACAGAGGGCCGAAGAACCTACAAACCCACACATCTTTAGGATGTGGGAGGAAACCGGGGCAACCAAAGGAAATCCATGCGGTCACAGGGAGAACATGTAAACTCTACTCAGACAGCAGCTGAGGTCAGGATCAAACTCAGGACGTTGGTGCTTTGAGGCAGCAGCTCCACCAGCTGCACCGCCCAAACTGCTACAGTAATAAATCAAAGAAGTGTTTCAAAATGAGGAAGGGCCACAAGCGGAAGCTATTCATCACCTTAGAGATTAGGAAAAAATTTGTAAAGTAATTTTTGATTCAGTTGTGCCATCTCCAGCGCTTCTGCATAGGTGCACAGGACTCAGGTAAACCCATACTCTATATCTTAACCAATTAAACATATATTCAATTCAGCAAAATGTCTTTCCCGGCAGAGAGTTCACTCGCTGCCTCATTTTTTGGGTTATTTTTTCTTGGTTCACCAGGGATTCAGTAACATTTAAAAGCCTGACTCTGCAGAGCTAAGAGGCAGCCAAACCGAAGCTGCAATTGACTGCAAATCTTTCACCCGCAACGACTTAAGAGAGGGGAGAAAAGAAGAGTTTGGAGGACACCCCAAATATTTTAACAACTCGGACAGCACAGTGGCGCACTGGTAGAGTTGCTGCCTTAAAGCGTCAGGGACCTAGGTTTGATCCAGGCTACGGGTGCTATCTGCACAGAGTTTGTATTATGGAATGGAGGAGTATGGATTATGGGCAGGCAGATCAGATTGGGTCTTGGCAACATGTTCAGCACAGACATTGTGAGCCGAAGGGCCTGGACTTATGCTGTACTGTTTCATATTCTATGTTTCGTGCTCTATATGTATAGGTTTAGGTTTATTATTGTCACATGTGCCAAGGTACAGTGAAAAGCCTTGCTTTGCATGCAATCCAATCAAATCAGATAATAACATACATAAATGCTGTGCAGTAAACCCTCGCAATAACGGACCTCTGCAAAACGGATTGTGGTTATGGCGGGCTGAGGCCCCCCCACCTCCACCATGTTTTTCACCGAGCAGTCACCAGGCGGCGGGAGATTCCCGTTGCGGGAGCGGAGAGAGCGAGCAGCGTGGAGGTGGCGTGAGGACCGGGCCCGTCCCCGGCGCATCGCGTGATGGGGCCGAGGGCTCTGTGGATCCCCGGCCTGTGAATTCCCCCTGGTTTACACCCCCCTATGACACCACATCCCTCCCCTCCCATCCCCGCCTTGGGAGGAACTTTACCCCCCGCCTCGCCCGGTTATAGTGGACAATCAGCAATAGCAGACAACGCCCCCACCCCTTGTGGTCCGGTATAATGAGGGTTCACCCCATAAATATGCGTCAACTCTCGAAGCGTCTCTCTTTGTGTGGAGTGTGAGAGAATCCCAAGTATCTTGTCCAATACTCTCTGGTTTCCATATGTTATCCTGTAAACACTGCATAATCTTCAGAGATGGAAAACCCACAGAGCATATACATTGCAGTTTAGTAGTATTTATAGTTATGGAGCGTATGAGCTTCAAAGCATGGCTGCATGGTGTGAGCAGAATATAGATTATATTATTACAGCTTGCACCACTTGATCTGTCTCTATCATTGATTCGATTTGATTATCAGTCTCTCACTCCATGTTTCTTGATTCTCGCCCTGGTCTCGCGCAGTAACCGTGTTCCTTCCTATAAATGATTTTCCTTTTATTGCCCATGCATGTTGACTGTGTAGCAAATAGAGTTGAGCCGTCTCCCTGAACATAGCTCGTCGTGATCTGTCAAACATTTTTTTTTTAAAGCGGAGAGAGACCGCTATCACCCTGCGCTCTGTTATTTTTGTAATAAAACTCCTTTGTGCATTTGGTGGAAAGAAGTGAAGGCGTTGACTGTGCCTGATCTGATTCATTAGCCGGTAGCCTGTGGAGTGCTTGTAGAATTTAAACTGCTTCAGAGCCAGAAGCAATGTTGGTATTTGTCCCTGCAGAGTGACAGATAAAAAGGCTTTTCATGTACAAGAAAGGATGACGGGGCTTTCATGCACAGAGCACTGTTTGGGTCTTGGGGGAGATTACCAGGCAGTGCAGGTCTAGCTTTACGTTTGCTATTGTCATGTGTACCGAGGTACAGTGGAAACATTTGTTTTGCATGCAATCCAAATTGATCAGATATAACGTTCCTAAACAAGATACGATACGCTACAATAGGACTTTATTTATCCCAGGAGGGAAATTGATCTGCCAACATTCATTAAACACAAAATACATGAAACATGAAACTAATGTGATGAGTGGAAAGGATTGGGGATGTTCAAAGATTCGGGAGTGGGGGGAGGAAGGGGAGTCAGTCTACCCCTCGACTGAAGGGGGAGGAGTTGTACAGTGTGATAGCCACAGCAGAAGAAAAATCTCCTGTGGCATTCTCTACTGCACCTTGGTGGAACCAGTCTGTTGCTGAAGGTGCTCCTCAGGTTGACCAGTGTGTCATGGAGGAGGTGAGCTGTATTGTCCAAGATGGAAGAAGGGTCTCGACCCGAAACGTCGCCTATCCCCTTCGCTCCTTAGATGCTGCTGCACCCGCTGAGTTTCTCCAGCTTTTTGTGTACCCTGCTAAATGCTAAAGTCAGACTCAAATACAATAGGAAGAGGAAAGGACAAGATACAGAGTGCAGAATATAGTTCTCAGCATTGTAGCACAACGGTTCCAGAGTCTAAGTCCAATGTCCGCAATAGAGTAGAGGTGTATCGGACAGTACCCTGGCTTATGGAAGGCTGATAACAGAGCTGAGGAAATTGTTCCTGAGGGTACACAAAAGGCTGGAGAAACTCAGCGGGTGCAGCAGCATCTAAGGAGCGAAGGAGATAAGCGACGTTTCGGGTGAAACTTGTTCCTGAGTCTGGCGGTGCATTCTAAAGTTGTGTCCGCTTGGGGAGTCTGCATCCTCTGGGCTTAAACATTGAATTTTCTCAATTCTGTTAACCCAGGCTGCCTCCTCCCCTTCCCACCTCTCCCTCAGCCCTCGGGCCCTGGCATTCCCTCTCTCTCTATCTCTCCCCCACCCAAGTCGCACTAGCTTCTCATTTTCACACTACAAACAGCTTACAATGGCCTGTTTCCTTTATCATCGATACTTTTTTTGCATATCTTTCATTCATTGTTCTTTATCTCTCCACATCACTGTCTATATGTTTCGTTTCCCTGATCCCTAACCAGTCTGAAGAAGCGTCTCGACCTGAAACGTCACCTATCTCCTTCCTTCCTTAGATGCTGCTGCACCCGCTGAGTTTCTCCAGCCTTTTGTGTACCCTCGATTCTCTAGCATCTGCAGTTCCTTCTTTAACGCTGTACCTTTAGACTTTAGACTTTAGTTTAGTTGAGTTTAGTGATACAGTGCGGAAACAGGCCGTTCGGCCCACAGGGTCCGTGCTGACCAGTGATCCACTCATATTTGCACTATCCTACACCCACTTTTTACATTTACCAACCCAATTAACCTCCATTCCTGTACGTCTTTGGAGTGTGGGAGGAAACCGGCAGAAAATTATCTGAGAAAACCCACGCAGGTCACGGGGAGAACGTACAAACTCTGTACAGACAGCACCCGTAGTCGGGGTCGAACCCGGGTCTCCGGCGTTGCATTCGCTGTAAGACAGCATCTCTACTGCTGCATCACCGTGCTGCCCTAAAGACTTTGAACTTTAGAGATGCAGTTTGGAAACAGCCCCCTCGGCCCGCCGACCGGCATTCATCCTCTGCAATGGCAATATCCTACACACTAGGGATAATTTTTTTTTACCGCAGCCAATTAACCTACCAACCTGGATGTCCTTGGAGTGTGGGAACCAACGGGAGCACACGGTCACAGGGAGAATGTGCAAACTCTGCACAGGCAGCACCCTTAGGCAGGATCGAACCCAGGTCTCTGGCGCTGTAAGGCAGCAACTTTACCTCTCTGCCACTGTGCCTCTCCTTCTGCCCGATGAAAGAAGGAATGACCAACTGAAGTGTGGATGTAATCAATGGTGGGGAGTCTGGGCTGTGTGACGGACTGGTCTACATCCACAACTCTCTGCGATTGCTTGTGGTCTTGGGTAGAGCTGTTCCCAAACTAAGCTGTGATGCAACCCGACAATCTGCTTGCGATGGCACATCTGTTACAGATCCAGGTGCCTCTCCTTCCAATGTTCCTCGAAAGGAAAATACATGAGAAAGAACAATATAGAAGAAAACTGAAGATAATATGATAACAGAGGAAAATAGAAGGGACAGCATCCTGGTGCAGCGGGTAGAGCTGTTGCCTCACAGCACCGGAGATCCACTTTCGATGCTGACCTCGGGTGCTGTCAGTGTGGAGTTTGCACGTTCTCACTGCGACCCCATGAGTTTCCTCCTAGTGCTCCGATTTTCTCCCACATCCCAAAGACGTGTGGGTTTGAAGATTAATTGGCCCCCTGTAAATTCCCCCCTAGTGTTTAGGGAGTGGATGAAAAAGTGGGATAGCGTAAAATGAGTGTGAACGGGTGATCAGTGTGGATTCGGAGGGCCAGGAACAGCCTGTCTCCATGCTGTATCTCTCGACTAAACTAATCTACAAACAAAAAAAGATAGTGACGGGAAGATGAAATATAATTTAGTACTTCAGGCGGTTTGATCCATCATGTTATTGTGAAGATTTGATGACTGCATGTACCATTAGGGTTAATATTTTTGTAACAAATACATTGACATGCTGAGAACACGGTAATATCAACAGCAATTACCATGTCACATAAAGTGAGTTGTATTTTCTAAAGGCCAGATAGATGTGCTGTATTCTGTCGGTTATCCAAAGATCCACTCTGAACAGCAATATTGATTATATGAGGAAGGAAGGAAGCCTTGCTTGGCTGACTGAACACAGCCGAGGGTAGCTCATCTCATCCTGTTTCCTGCTCTTGCCCACTACTTTAGATTTTTCTCGCTCAGATGATTAATTAAAACATAAATGATGAGCTGGGCTCCAGCAGTTCCTTCCAGAAATGCAAACCTTGCACTTCCTCAGTGTACGATTCATGACATTGCTTGTATGCTCCCCTTGCAATAATACGTGAGCTCTAAACAGTATACAATTACTCATTCAAGGTGCGGTGGAAATTACTTTGCTCCAGTAAATACCGGCCCTTGTTTCCCATGCATCGCTTGGCAATTATTTATTCGCGTTAACCTGTTCATTTCACCTTTCAATACGAGGAAAGCCAAAGCAGCTTGGTAAATGTCAAACGTCAAAGCAGGTAAAGTCGCTTCTGAGGCCACTCACAGTTTAGTTTAGAGATGCAGCGTAGAATCAGGCCCACCGAGTCCGCCCCGACCAGCAATCACCCCAAATACTCGCTCTATCCTACACGCACACTAGGGACAATTTACAGAAGCCAATTAAGCTACAAACTGGCACGTCTTTGGAGTGTGGGAGGAAACCGGAGCACCCGGACGTAACGGGGGGAACGTACAAACTCTGCACAGGCAGCACCCATAGTCAGGATCGAACCTGGGTCTCTGCCGCTGTAAACAGCAACTCTACCGCTATGCCACTGTGCTTCCCAAAGCCTTGAAACATGCATTGTGTCTGGAGGAGTCCTCTCAACTCTTGCTCATTCCATTGGTTATTCTCTTTCCCTCTGTGTCTGCTTAATGTCGAACACAGAGTGCTGGAGTAACTCAGTGGGTCAGCCAACTTCGCTGGAGGTCATGGACAGATGACATTTTGGGTCGGGACCCTTCTTCAGACTGATTGTAGTTGGGGGGTGTGGGAGGGAGGGGGGAGAAAGCTCACCTTCGACAATCAATCTGAAGAAGGGTTCTGACCCAAAATGCCATCTATCCATGACCTCCAGAGTTGCTGCCTGACCTGTTGGATTACTCCAGCACTTTGTGCCTACACTTGATTCCAGCATCTGCGGCTCCTTGTGCCTGCATTAAAGTGGTGACCAGGGCTTTTCCACCTTCCACCAAACCATTACTTCTCTATCACATAATCTCCAATGATAATTCACAGGCTCCAAATTTGTGAAGCCCATCTTCTAAGTTTCCTACTTTAACCCAGTGCTTTTTAGTGACAGTACGCACCGGAACAGCATACCGACGCCTCTCAAAAGTTAAAAACTCAGATTTCAAATCTTAGTCAAAATTCTTAATACAGCACCAAAACGGACCCTTCGGACAAACTCAACCACGCTGAACAAGATGGCCCTCCTAGGCTCGCGTTTGGCCCATATCCCTCTAAACCTTTCCTGGAATAACTGGTTAGATGTGGCATCACTACCAGTCATCGAGTCATACAGCACGGAAACTGGCCCTTTGGCCCACCTCATCCATGCTAACTAAGATGCCCCATCTAAGCTATTTGGTCTATATCCCTCTAAACCTTTCCTATTCCTGTATCTGGCCCAGTGTATTTTAAATATTGTTATTATACCTGATCAACTGGCAACTTGCTACATATACCAATCGTCCTTTGATTGAAAAAGTTGCTCCTCATGTTCGTACTAAATCTTGCCCCTCTCACCTTAAACATGGTTCCTCTTGTTTTTGGCTCCCTTTACCCTGGGTAAAATACTCTGTGCATTCACCATATCTATTCGTCTAAATTTATTTTTAAAAAGATTGCTAAAGTTTAAAAAATAAAATCCATTAATTAAATTATTCTTTCAGGCCCTTAAACATCTTAAGCAGCATCTGGGAAGATGATCAGGGGCGTTATTTTAGTTGATTAACATTTAACTTGCAACACGCATCTCTATTATCTGGTCATGTGAAATATCAGCATAGACCTATCCAGCAATACTCAGCAACGGAGAAAATAAATGGAGTCAATATCACTGGTTAGTGAGGTCTCGATCATTGGTTTACCACAGAACCATGTATGTGATCCAAAACACCACCAAGAATCTTAGAAATTGCACAGTGCACCAATTCCTTTGGCAGCTTATTCAATATACCCACCGCCTTCTGTGTGAAAACGTTGTCCCTCAGGTTCATATTCAATCTTTCCCCTCGCACCTTAAACCTATGTCCTCTGGTTCTTCAACGGACGGCTGCGGAGGCCAGGTCATTGGGTAATTTATAAACGGAGATCGATAGGTTCTTGAACAATAAGGGTGTGAAAGGTTATGGGGAGATGGCAGGAGAATGGGGTTGAGAGGAAAAGGTAGATCAGCCGCGACTGAATGGCTGAGTAGACTCGATGGGCCGAATCGCCTAATTATGCTTCTATGACGTATTAACTTGATCCCCCCCCCCCCCCCCCCCACTGCTCATACAAAAGTGTATTCACCCTATCTATTCCCCTCACTATTTTATATACCTCTATTGGATCACCCCCCCCCCCCCCCAGCCTCCTGCGCTCCAAATACTTCAATTGTATTTAATTGAAATTCAACCAAATAAATTATGTTCATTATTAGAATCAGGATTGGACTCACGAGGTGAATTCCAGGGATGGCAGGACTGTCATATGTTGATTGAATGGAACGGCTGGGCTTGTATACTCTGAAATTTAGAATATTGAAACATATAAGATTATTAGGGGATTGGACACGCTAGAGGCAGGAAACATGTTCCTGATGTTGGGGGAGTCCAGAACCAGGGGCCGCAGTTTAAGAATAAGGGGTAGACCATTTAGAACGGAGATGAGTAAAAACCATTTTCACCCAGAGAGTTGCGAATCTGTGGAATTCTCTGCCTCAGAAGGCAGTGGAGGCCAATACTCTGGATGCTTTCAAGAGACAGTTCGATAGAGCTCTTAAAGATAGCAGAGTCAGGGGATATTGTGAGAAGGCAGGAACGGGGTACAGAATGTGGATGATCAGCCATGATCACAGTGAAAGGCAGTGTTGTCTCGAAGGGCCGAATAGCCTAATCTTGCACCTACTGTCTATTGTCTATTGACTCCTGTTATGTTGCTTCTCATCGTTTTTTATTTTGATTAAATTGTGCTTCTGCATCCCTCAGTGGGATCACAAATTATTGTACTTTTATAATGCATTTTAGGAACATTTTATAATGCATAAAAGTGTTAATGGCTCTTTATAATCTGATCATCATTCAATCTGGTCATATAATCAGATTACATGTGTAAACCAAACTTTCATCGTAAATAGATTACAGATGGTAGAGTGTGGCTTTTAAAGGTTATCAGAACACCAGCATGTCAATGTCAACAGGTACATACAAGGTCTCAGTCCACACTTCTTCTCCTCTGAGCAACAATTGCTGGAAGTGCTGCTGTGAACTCTGAGAGAACTGTCCATTCAACACTGGATTGATCTGAAGGGTCCACCTGTCTCGATTGTGGAAAGCCGACATTAACTGAGACCAGGTCAATTCTCTTTCAGTCAGAGGGCAGTGGCTTTATGGGTTTAGTTGAGGCAGGTACTATAATAACATGTAAAAGACACTTCAACAGGTACATGGATAGGAGAGGTTTAGAGGGATATGGGTCAATTGCAGGCAAATGGGACTAATAGGGCAGCACAGTGGCGCAGTGGTAAAATTGCTGCCTAACAGCACCAGAGAACTGGGTTCGATCCTAACGGTGGGTGCTGTCCGTATGGAGTTTGTACGGTCTCCCTATGACCGTAGAGGTTTTCTCCGGGTGCTCCGGTTTCCTCCCACACTCCAAAGGCATGCAGGTTCAGTAAAAAATGTAAATTGTTCATAGTGTGTAGTGCAGGAAGGTGCTAATGTACAGGGATCACAGGTTGGCGTGGGGTGGCCGAAGGGCCCGTTTCCACGCTGTATCTGTAAAACAAAAAAACTGAATACTAAAACCAATGGAAGTATAAAGCACCAAACGTCGGGATCTAAAACAAAAGTGAAAAAGGGCAGTCAAAAGGTCTGACCTTCAACACCCTTGACACCTTCACATGTTCTCTCAGCTGCCACGGGCCCGACTTAGTTCTGATTTCAGCGGCTGAGAGGTTTGACAGATGCACGCTTACTTACGTTCTGCAGGCATCTGCTGGAGAAGCTTTAGTATGGCCCAAATCAGAGCTGAAATCCCAGATAAGCAAAGTAGATAATCACGGACAAGAAACGTCTGCTCCATTGCTCCACCCCACCCAGCTGTCAACCAGCCCTGCATTAGCTGACGTACATGGGGTCTCACTGGCTTCCCTGGTCCTCAACAGCACTCTGGTCCCTCGCATTGGTTTTGCAAACCAGTTGAATCGGGCAGCTCCTACAGCAGCAAATTCTTCACTCAGATGAACCGTTGGATTCTATATCCATCTATGGAACTCCATATGTGTTTACTCAAAATAAAGATAGACAGAGAGACACAAAATGCTGGAGGAACTCCCAGGCAGCATCTCTGGAGAGAAGGAATGGGTGACGGTTTTAGATTTTAGTTTTTTAGTTTTACATATACAGTACGGAAACAGGCCCTTCGGCCCACCAAGTCCACGCCAACCAGTGATCCCCGTACATTAACACCATCCTACACACTATGGACATCACCCATTCCTTCTCTCCAGAGATGCTGCCTGTCCCGTTTAGTTACTGCCGCATTTTGTGTCTATCTTCGATTTAAACCAGCGTCTGCAGTTCTTTCATAAAGGAATCAAGGGATATGGGAAGAACACTCGGAATTGGAGTTAAAACTGAGCAGGAATGTCAATGAATGAGGCTGGAGGGTTTTTGTGATTGAGGCAGATCGTTGCACCTATTTCTTAAGTTCCTAAAATCCTCACAAGATGAACACAGAAGCCAACCTAATTAAAATTTGTATTACAATTTCATCTTCCAAAAATTCCTAGTCATTGTTAAGACTGTGGTTTGGGTTTAATCTTTACTAGAACTATCTCCCTCTGTCACCATGGCAACAGAATTAGTGTGGGAGGGTCCCAGAGGCAGGTTAAAAGAACCCTCCTTGCGATCGTAATGGCATGATATTCTTCTCACTGTCATTTCTGGAATAATTCAATGCTGTGCACAAACCATTAACAGAAAGCATGTGTAGGAAGGAACTACAGATGCTGGATTACACCGAAGATACGCACAGAATTCTGGAGTAACTCAGCAGGCCTCTGGCTGCATATCGGTAGAAAAGGAACAGGTGACATTTCGGGTCGAGACCCTTCTTCAGACTGAGAGTCAGGGAAGAGGGAAACTAGAGGTATGAATAGGTATGATAAAAGGGCAAACTAAGGCAGTAAAGATTATCGATGAAAAGTGGAGCCCACAATGGTCCATTGTTGGCTGTGGAAAAGGTGATGACAAGTAATACAAACAGGGAGACTAAGCAGGATAACAGTAAAACTAGTAGGCCGACTAGGGTGGGGGAGGGACAGAGAGAGAGTGAATGCAGGGGTTATTTGAAATTAGAGAAATCAATATTCATACCACTGGCTTGTTAGCTGCCCAAGCAAAATATAAGGTGTTGTTCTTCCAATTTGCGTTTGGTCTCACTCTGACAGTATAGGAGGCACAGGACAGAAAGGTCAGTATGGGAATGGGAAGGAGAGTTGAAGTGTATAGTGTCAAGTTGCATCACAGCTTGGTTGGGGACAGCTCTGCCCAAGACCACAACAATTTTCAGACAGTTGTAGATGTAGCTTCAGACAGACCAGACTTCCCTCCATTGACCCCATCTACATTTCACACTACGTCACAAAAGCAGCCAACATAATCAAATACGTCCCAATCTGGTCATTCTTACTTCTCCCTGCTCCTGTCTGACAGAAGATACGGACACTTGAACGTGCGCACCACCAGACTCAGGGACAGCTTCTTCCCTTCTGTTTTCAGGCTTCTGAACAGTCCTTCCATCAGCTAGGGTACTCTCCGATTCACCTCTACCCCATTGCGGACGTTGGACTTTGTCTCTGGAACTGGTGAACTACAAATTCTGAGAACTATATGCTGCACTCTGTACCTTCCCATTTACCCTAGCTATTGTACCTGAGTTTGACCATCTGATTGTATTTATGTATAGTATTACCTGATCTGATTGGATAACATGCAATGCAAAGCTTTACACCGTACCTCAGTACATGTGACAACAATATAACAAAAGCCTAATACTCTCCGTGATCTAAAGCCTTGTTGTTTTAGTGAGCGAGTCGGTACAACAGGAAGGTTATTGGTAAAGTAACATAGTGAAGGGCTTAGAAAATGGACTGTCTCAGATCTTTCCATTCTGGCCACAATCATTCCCATCTTCCTAACCTTCCAATCTACATTTCCACACCCGCTACCCCTCCCATTCCTACACCTCCAAACATTCGGGGGAGAGACGCGGGTGAGGTTGGAATAATTTAAACTACTGTGCATACCCCCATCACTGTGTACCATTGCACTATTTAGAGGCTAATTAGAGATTGGTGAAGATGTGATATCTGACCCTCAACTTACAATCTAATTAAACAGCAATCCTTTGGAAGTGATGAATAACCTGCCCTGGAGAGATTAACCTGGGATTTTATTGTACAAAGACTCAGTCCATTCCAGATGAATGGTGCAGGCCAGATTTGACAGCGCTTAGGATAGCTGGCAGCTAAAGGGATGAAGCAAGGGGTTTTCTAGTACTGGTGGACAACCAAATTTCACACCTCTATCTCTCATCTCTCAACTCTCCAGAGCTCCAATCTATGATCGCCAGAATCTCTCTCCACCATTTATTTCATCAGTTTAGTTTAGTTTATTGTTACGTTTTACCGAGGAAAGTACTTTTGCTGTGTGCTATCCCATCAGCGGAAAGACAATACATAGTTAAAATCCAGTAATCCACAGTGTAAAGTGCCACTGCAATCGCCAACTCTCCCATCAAGGGTCTCGACCCGAAACTTCCCCTATTCCTTCGCTCCATTGATGCTGCTTCACCCGCTGACTTTCTCCAGCATTTTTGTCTACCTTCAATTTTGCCAGCATCTGCAGTTCCTTCTTAAACACTCCCATCAACACAGACCTTCTCAAGGCAACTTTGAAACCTTTCTCTGCCACCTCTTCCCACTCTGGTCCTCATCGTGCTGCTGCAAGTAAGAATGTTATCGTTTTGTTTCAGGACAAATGACAATAAAACATTCTCGACACATGACTTGGTCCTTGACTCGTGACTCTCTCCCTCCTTACTCACTGCATGCTCCAGGATGCTGGAGGTTGCGAGGAGACCTGATAAAGTATATAACGTTATGAGAGGCACAGATAGGAAAGACAGTCAGAACCTATTTCCCAGGATGGAAATTCAAATACTAGAGGGCATAGCTTAAAGGTGAGAGAGAAAAAGTTTAAAAGAGTTGTGAGTGCCTGGGACGTGCTGCCAGGAGTGGTAGTGGAGGCAGATGCGATTAAGGGACTTTTGAATAGTCATATAGACATGCAGGGAATGGAGGGAAATGGATTAAATGTAGGTAGTTAAGAATTGGTGTTGGCATTATGCTTGGCACTGACACTGTGGGCCAGAGGTCCTGTTCTTGTGCTGTACAGTTCTATGTTCCATGTTCTATGACATTGTGCTCTGGAAATGTCCTTTTGTGCCTAGTCTCTCTTGATTCACAGGGCGAGAGATGAGAGAGTAATTGACGATCAGCTTTTTACTTTGCCCGAAAAAAATGGGTGAGAAACAGATGGTCCAAGGATAGGGTGAATGCACAGAGTCTTTTTTTCCCTAAGGTAGGGGAATCAAGAACTAGAGGGCATAGGTTCAAAATGTGAGGGGAAATATTTAGAGGGATCCTGGCGGGCAACAGATTCACACAGAGGGTGGTGGGTATCGGGTACGTGGAACAAGCTGACAGAAGTGATAGAGGCAGGTACAACAACACCATCTAAGAGACATTTGGACAGGTACATGCATAGGAAATATTTAGAGGGATATGGGCCAAATGCAGGCAGGTTGGATTAGCCATAACGCCACATAATCCATCGGTATGCATCATGAGCAACATGGATATGTTGGGCTGAATGGCCTATTTCCATGCTGTATAGCTCTAGGACTCTATAACCTTGGACAGTGACCTTCCACTGAGGGTGGATTCCCGATATTTTACCTACTTTGGGCACCAACCTAAAAATCTCAAAGGTCAAGTGTCAAGATTGTTTAATTGTCATATGTACCAGCAATTAAATTTTTACAGGCCCATTATCACAATATAATAATCAATAATTCATTAAATTAACAATAGTAATATTAGGTAACCATAATAGCGTGAAACCGAAGTCGATAATGCATCCAAAATAAAATCCATAATAGATCATAGTTGCTGAGTTAGTGGTTAGTGATGTGCAGTGTTCAGGAGCCTGATGGTTGTTGGGAAGAAGCTGTTTTCAACCCAAACTTCTTCCCGCAAAGCAACACCAAAAACAATATCCTCACAACCACCTTGAAGGCAACATGAGTTATCCTACAAATGATATATTTTAGACTTAACATTTTAGAGATACAGTGCAGAAGCAAGGCCTTCGGCCCACCGAGTCTGCACGGACCAGCGGTCACCCCGTACACTAGCACTATCCTACACACTAGGGACAATTTTGACCGTTTTTACCAAAGCCAACTAACCTACAAACCTGTGGAGTGTGGGAGGAAACCAGAATACCCAGAGAAAACCCACGAGGTCACGGGGAGTAACTACATGCAGACAGCACCCATGGTCAGGATTGAACCAGGTTCACTGTCGCTGTAAGGCACTCTACCGCTGCACAACTGTGCCATGGTACATACAAGTTACTTGGTATCTGATGCAATGGATTAAGCAAATGGAAGTGAGATTAATAGAATCTAAAATAACCCTTAAAGCCCTGTGCCACGGTACGAGTTCATTCCAAGAGCTCTCCTAAGTTTGCCCTGATTCGAACTCGGAGATTTACGGTAATGGCTGCTCGTCGGTACTCAGGGCTCTCGTGGGCATTTTTCAACATGTTGAAAAATCTTCACGAGTCTTCCCGTGCTTACCTGCCGTTAGCGAGTCTTCCCGTGTACCTGCCATTAGTGTTACGAGCCTCTAAGAGACGTCCCCGAGCTCCGACTTACCCGCTACGCTCATTCTCCGTGCTTACCACGAGTTTGATTTTTTTTTAAACTCGGGAGAGCTCTTGGAATGAACTCGTACCGTGGGACAGGGCTATTAGTCAGAATGGAAGTCCATGGACACCTGGGCCACATCAGACTGATTCATGTTTCGAGAACATCAAAAGCTCAGAGGAATTGTCTACAGTTATATTGATTATACAGCATATAAATATTTATGCTAACTGGGTAAATGATGCTGATTGGAAATTATAGTGCTTTGCTGGGCCCTGTTGCCGGGGTCAAAGGTTAGGGCGGCTCTGAGGTTCTGTCTGCCTATTTACCAGAGGATTTAGGATGAAAGTCCCATGGTTCGATGTTCCCAGAAGTATCGCCCACACAAACAAGCTGCTGCACTTCCTACAGTGCCAAAACATGCGGACATTAGAATGCTCGACTCCCATGCCAGCTGGTTTGTTGAATTATTCACGGGATGGCAGCTGATGAATACTTTCTGCAATTTAAATGGGGGAACCAGGCAGCACCTTCTGATCTGTCTGGGCGACATAATTTAAAATTGAGAACACAAGTGTCTTCAATTCTTTGTTTCTTAAAGATAACCGCAAGTCACAGGAACAGAATTATGCCATTCGGCCCATCGAGTCTACTCTCCCATTCAATCATGGCCGATCTACCTTTCCCTTTCAACCCCATTCTCCTGCCTTCTCCCCGTACACCCTTGACACCCTTACTAATTAAGAATCTGCCAATCTCCACCTTAAAAATACCCAATGATTTGGCCTCACAGCCGTCTGTGATAAAGATAGCGATCCTCTGGCCAATTTGGGAACATTAAGGTTTTCCATCAAGATTCAGTATGTGATTTCATTAGCCATAGGCCATCTGAAGCCAGCCAGGGAATCTTGGCATCTAAGAGGACATGTTTGGCTCAAAACAAAGGGATGATGTGTTGCCCTAGAAAGTGAAATAGGAAGCATGTTTGGGAAGTGGGTCATTATTGGTGAAATGGTGGTGTAGCGTGTTAGAAACTTCAAATTATTGAGTGCAGTTCTGCGCACTCCATCAGGGAGACACGGTGGTACCGCGATAGAGCTGCTGCCTCACAACGCCAGAGACCCGTGTTCGATCCCGAACCTTGGGTGTTGTCTGTACGGAGTTTGCACGTTCTCCCTGTGACTACATGGGTTTCCTCTGGATGCTCCGGTTTCCTCACGCATGCAACAGATGAGCGGGTTTGTAGGTTAACTGGTCCTCTGTTATTTGCCCCTTGTGTGCAGGGAGTGGATGCGAAAGTGGGACAACATTGAACCAGTTTAAATGGGTGATGGATGGTCAGCATGGACTCGGTGGGCCGAAAGGCCTGCTTCCATGCTGTATCTCTAAAAACAAAATTAATGGAAGGGCATGGAGGCTTTGCAGAGGGTGCTGAAGAGGTTTACCAGCATGCTCCATTTAGGAGGTTTTCAGGTAGATTCGTCAATATGCAGCAAATGGAGGTATATGGATAATGTGCAGGCAGAGGAGATTTGTTTATCATGGCTTCAGGTTCAGCATGGACATTGCAGACCTAAGGCATGTTCCTGTGATGTACTGTTCTATTCAAATGGTCAAATTCAAATTCTTGTGCATTGATATCTCCGATTACCTGTCCTGGACCAGGCGCATAGATGCAATGATGAAAGATATAATCAGCACCTCTACTTTCTTCAGTTTAAAAAGATTCAGCATGTCACCAATTATTGTTAAACTTCTACAGCTGCACTGCAGAAAATATCCTGACCGATGGCATCACGGTCTGGTTCGGCAATTGCAACGCACAGGAACGCAAGAGGCTGTAGAGAGTGGTGGACTCAGCCCGGTTCCATCACGGGCACAGCCCTCCCCTCTATCGAAAGCATCGACACCAGGATCTGCCTCAAGAAGGCGGCATCTACCATCAAGGATCCACCATCCGGACCAGGTCCTCTTCTCCCTGCTACCATCGGGCAAGGAGGTGCAGAAGCCTGAAGTCCCACTCCACCAGGTTCAGGAACAACTACTTTCCTACAGCAATCAGGTTCTTGAACCACCTACGTAACCCTAATCCTACCTCTGCAACGGAACAATTCGGACCAATGGACCTCTTGCAATTAACCTTTTTTTTCTCTAATTGTGTTTTGCACTGACGCCTTGTTTCTTTGCACAGTTTGTTTTACTGTCCAGCAGAATTGTTACATAGCAAATGTTTTTAAAGTAATTCATATTTTTTGTGTTTCCCTGAATCTCGCTGCCTGTGAACAGGATTTTCACTGTACCTGTGCCTCACCGTATTTATGCATCTGACAATGAACTTGGCAATCTATAGTGTCTGATCCATTAATGGCCATTATATTCTTGAATCTCTTGCCTGCTTGGGATGAGAATACCTGGGTCAACAGGGGCATGCTCACCGCACCGTATCAATTTGATGGCGTAAAAATAAATAACGTGCTATATCATAGGATTCTTTTCAGATTTATAACGAGTCGAGAATAATATGATCAAATATTCAATGAAACATTATGGTGGTGAGCGGACGGCTGTGGAAGGCAGCCGGGCAAGATTGATTACCAAGAGTTGTTTGCCGATTAAGGATTCACAGGATGTAGACTTGCCTTCATGGCATGTCCATGCTGAGATGGATTGCCAGGGTGAATCGAACAGTCCGGTTGTGTTTCCAAGAAAAATCCCTCCTGAACTTTGGGCAAAGGTCCAGAATGACTGTTAATGCTATTCTCTGTGGTATCTGTTGATGGAGTTATAATGCTCACATCGCATCCTAATTAGTAAGAAGCATTGGACCTTTAATTCACAATGTTAATGCAGCAGGTAAGTATTTTTTAAAGGATTTGGCATCTTTTACATACTTACAGTACACCAAAAAGTTGTCGACCAATTTATTCATTTTTTGAAGTATGCCTATTATGGTTATGTGATATAATATATCTATTTATCACAGACTGGCAATTCATTATAGGGTCTATTTACCTGTGGTGCCACTTTAAGGGAACTAGGTATTTGCACCCCTAGATCCATCTGCTCTATTGCACACCCCAGAGCCCTGTGAAGTTGCTGCCCTGGTCTGATCTCCCAAAATGCAACACATCACACTTATCTGCATTAAACTCCATTAGCCATTCCTCAGCCTGCCCAGCTAAAATAATTTGGCCATGTCCACTAGATGATTCAGGAAGAATAATCAATTTGCTGTCACTCAATTCAAGATTCTCTGTTCAAAGAATCTCAGATTCACACAAGGAGCAAAGTTTGATAACTCAATTATTTCTGTTCTCTATTTTACATCGCACAATGTAGTAGCGTGAATGATAACTTGCAATATTCAAAATTAACTTTAAAGAGGTAATCAAATTGCATGAAACATTCTTTGGAATTGGACACCAAGGGTCATGGAGAATGTGAGTGTTATATGAGGTATGACTCGTTTCTATGACACCCACTTCAATCTAAAGAGAGGAGAAATAACTTTTGATTTAATTGGCTGAACATTGGCCAAATATAAGCAGAAAATTCATGGGGTAATAACATATAAAATCATTCATTGATGTTGGTAGATCCCGTTAACAATGACGGAGCTGGGCAAAATTATTTCTTAGTTTAAAAATGTTTTTCACATATTCAAGCAGCTGTGAGTCATAGTGTCATAGACTCATACATTGTAGAAACAGGCCTTTGGTCCCAACTTGCCCATGCCGACCAACATGCCCCATCTATACGAGTTCCACCTAACCCACGTTTGGCCCATATCCCTCTAAACCTATCTTACCCATGTATCTGCCTGTTTCTTAAACATTGTGACAGTACCTGCCTCAAATACCTCCTCTGCCAGCTTTTTCCATACACCTACCTTGTGTTAAAAACTTGCCCCTCAGGTTCATATTAAATCATTCTCCCTCATCTTCTGCTTCTCAATTCCCCTATTCTGGGTAAAAGATTCTGTGCATTTACCCTATCTATTCCTCTCATGGTCTTGGGCACCTCTATAGGATTAACCCTCATCCTCCTGCGCTTCATGGAATAGGTTATGGTTCATGGAGTCAAGTACTAGAGGCATTGGGCATGAGAGTGAAAGAGGCTGGAACAAAGAAAGAAAACAAAAACAGATAAGAGAGCAGTACAGCACAGGAACAGGCCCTTTGGCCCACAATGTCCATGCCGAACAAGATGCCGTTAAACAAGTCTCCTCTGCCTACATGTTATCCATATCCTTCTGTGTCATGCATATCCATGTGCCTATCTAACAGCCTCTTAAATGCCACTATCGTAACAGAAGATGAACAAGAATAAGGGACATAATACAGAGAAGGAAGCAAAGAATGAACGGAATAAATAATAAGAGAGGAAAATACGAGTGAGAGATGAAATAATGATGAAGTAAGAGAAATAAAGGGAAAGAGAGCCACAAGAGTTGAACGGGACATGGAACCATATTAAATGGTAATAGAGAGAGTATAAAAATGAGGCAGAAACATGATAGATAAATAAATAAAAGAGAGATTAGAAGGTGATATTTCAGTCCGCGTTGGAAGGACAGAAGGTCATGAAGTTGAGGGGCACCAAGAAGATCGTTCTTTCTGATGTGTAGGAAAGAACGGCAGATGCTGGTTTAAATCGAAGATAGACACAAAATGCTGGAGTAACTCAGTGGGACAGGCAGCATCTCTGGAGGGACGGAATGGATGACTTTTCGGGTCGAGAATCTTTTTTAGACTGATGTCAGGGGAGAGGGAGCTACACAGATAAGGAAGTGTAAGGTGTGAAAATAGGACAAAGGGAATGGAGATAAAAGATAAAATGTTGGCAGAGACAGTAAGGCTGGTTGGGGAACTGGGAAGGGGGAGGGATGGAGAGAGAGGGGAAGCAAGGGCTACTTCACGTTAGAGAAGTCAATGTTCATACCACTGGGTGTAAGCTGCCCAAGCGAAATATGAGGTGCTGTTCCTCTAATTTGTGCTGGGCCTCACTCTGACATTCTTTCTGATGTTCCTTGTAAAACTTGGTATCATTGCCAAATCCCCTGAGCTGGGCAAGTGGGCCGAGGAATGTCACCCATTCCTTCTCTCCAGAGATGCTGCCTGTCCCACTGAGTTACTCCAGCATTTTGTGTCTATCTTCGGTTTAAACCAGCATCTGCTGTTCCTTTCCATACATCGGAAAGAATGATCTTCTAGGTGTCCGTCAACTTCATGACCTTCTGTCCTTCCAACTCAGACTGAAATATCACCTTCAAATCTCTCTTTTATTTATTCATCTATCATGTTTCTGCCTAATTTTTACACTCTCCCTATTGTCATTTAATGAGGTTCCATGTTTAGTTCAGATAAACTGTTGCATTCTGAGAAATCAAACTCGTGTAGGACCTTCATAGTGAATGGTAGGCTTCTAGAGAGTGGTGTACAACAAGGGATCTAGGAGCACAGCTACATAGTTCTATGAAAGTGGCATCATCACTGGTAAATAGGGAGGTGATGAAGACTTTTGGCACATTGGTCTTCATCCGTCATGGAATTGCGCATTGACGTTGGGACATTGAAGTACGTTACAATGGGTGAACGTAGTCAGGATCTAACCCAGGTCTCTGGCGCTGTTTGGTAGCAACTCTACCGCTGTGACACCCTTTTTTGAACCCGCCATGAGTGGACCTTGTTGAACAGAAAGGTGAAATGTAGTGATTTTCACAGCTGCAACCTTTGTAGTAGTAATAATAATACTAACAATAATAACAATAATAATACTAACAATAATAATAATAATAACAACAACAACAACTGGTAATAATAATAAGGGAATCTGGCTTTGTGAAACAGGGTTTTAAATGCCTGCAATCTAGGTGCAGAAGGATGAGGGTCCATGGTTTTGAAATCCTTCGCAAGGAATGAATTATTGTGCAAGAAACCACCGTTTCAGTTGGTGAGAAAGCATGCAGAGAAACGAGTATATCTAATGCCCGGCAGGTTTGCCACAAGATTACTGAGCCATTAACCTTTGTTTGTATAAAAACAGTCATAAACAAGACAAGTTGTGCTGGAGTGAGATGGCTAAGAGGTCTTAAATTAGAAGAATTGTCTATGAACCAAATATGTTCTCATCCAATCTGTCTTGTGTAGGCAGAAGGAAAGGGATTATTTGTGAGTACATGCATTGGTATTTCTAACTTTACCAAATATTTTAAATATATATTTAATAGTTGCATAGCATTGTAATATTTTACCCATGGATTAGTGTTATTGTCCTTGTTAATCCCACCATAATTGGTTGTTAAATCCTATGCCAATTCCCACCACGCACCCAAGATGCACACAGAATGTTGTATTACAATCATTTTTTCACCAAGAGAACAGCCTGGGGAATAGTTATGCGTAAGGACGATGGATGTTAAATTCAATGAGATATTTCAGACTGAGTTGGAAGAATAGAAAGCCAGAAAGTTCTTCTTATCGAGTCCACATCACAAGATTACAAATTGTTCAGACAGAACTGAACACGTTTCGCGGCATCTGCATGCAATGGCGTCTTGCGCTTCTTGCGCTTCTTGCGCTTCTTGTGCGTAGTGGTGGAAAGATTGCTGGAAACAGGGCCGTGACGTGAATGCTCTTTTCTTGACCCCCGCCAGAAAGTTGAATGACACTGAGTGATAATCCTTCCTGATACTCAATGTAAAACGAGATGCTAAATCCTCTTTGTGTGATCACAGGTTTCAAGATGCTTTCTGGTACATCTAGCTGAGTGATGCAGTGGTAGTGCGGCTACCTCACAGCTCCGATCATCCTGGTTCAATTCTGACCTCTGGACAGACAGACAGACAGACAGACAGACAGACAGACAGACAGACAGACAGACAGACAGACAGACAGACAGACAGACAGACAGACAGACAGACAGACAGACAGACAGACAGACAGACAGACAGACAGACAGATCGACTCCAACGACGTACAGGTTTGTAGGTTAACTGGCTTCGGAAAAAAGTATCAAAATTGTTCCTAATATGTAAGATAGTGTTATTGTACGGGGATCGCTGGTCTAGTCTGCAGTTCCTCCAGCAGTTTGCTTTTGCTTCAGATCCCAACATCGCCACTCTTTTGTGTCTCCATGTTGATGTTTGATGATTAATGGCCAGGTTGGACTTTTCCAACATTTTGTGTGGAAGACATATTAAGGTAATTTTATTCAGTATGTCGTTCATACCGACACCCAGTAAATGTGCTGGAGCTGCTTATATATCATTGTGGATTCTACCAGTTTTCTCATACATCTTCATTTTATTGAATGGCAATTGAGGGTGGAAACACTGGATTAATTATGTATTGGAACTGTGCTCTGTTTTATGAAATGTTATGAGACAGCTTGCTCCTTGTGAAGCTGTGCAGGTAGGGAGTGCACATCAGGAAATGGTGAGGAAATGTCTAAAAATTACTTTATTGTACCTGAAATATACGGATCAGCAAAAGCATTGTACCAAATGTGAGGTAGTGCTGGAAATCTGAAATAAAAGCACAAAGTGCAGGATATTCCCAGGCAACATCTGCTGCGAGTGAAATAGAATTAGTGCTTCAAGTCGACGATCCTTCAGAATTGGTGAAAGGTCACCAATCTGAAATGTTTACTCTCTATACATGCTGCCTAACTGCCCTATTTATCACACAAAATTGATGCAAAGTGCTGGAGTAACTCAGCAGGTCAGGCAGCATCTCTGTGCAACTAGAGAGCGGTCCTGCACTACCATCGACCTCAGTGGAGAACCTTGGACTATCTTTAATTGTCCTCGTTCTTCAGAGCAGGTCATCGCAAATGTCCTCGTTCTTCAGAGAACGGGGTTTCCCCTCCCCCACTATAGATGAGGCTCGCACCAGGGTCTCCTCCATACCCCGCAACACTGCCCTCTCTCCCCATTCCCCCACTCACAACAAGGGCCGAGTCCCCCTGGTCCTCACCTTTCACCCC
This sequence comes from Raja brachyura, assembly GCA_963514005.1. The sequence continues at coordinate 20,577,459 of OY740808.1, forward strand.
ACCAGCCGGCGCATACAACAGATAGTCCTCCGCCAGTTTCGTCACCTCCAACGTGACCCCTCCACTCGCCACATCTTCCCATCTCCCCCCCTGTCTGCCTTCCGCAAAGACCGCTCCCTCCGCAAGTCCCTCGTCAATTCTTCCCTTCCCTCCCGCTCCACTCCTTCCCCGGGCACTTTCCCTTGCAACCGCAAGAGATGCTACACTTGTTCCTTCACCTCCCCCATCCACTCCTTTCAGGGACCCAAGCAGTCATTCCAAGTCCGACAGAGGTTCACCTGCACCTCCTCCAACCTCATCTACTGCATCCGTTGCTCCAGATGCCAGCTGATCTACATCGGTGAGACCAAGCGGAGGCTGGGCGATCGTTTCGCCGAACACCTCCGCTCGGTCCGCAATAACCAACCCGACCTCCCGGTGGCTCAGCACTTCAACTCCCCCTCCCACTCCGTATCCGACCTCTCGGTCCTGGGCCTCCTCCATGGCCAGAGTGATCAACACCGCAAGTTGGAGGAACAGCACCTCATATTCCGCTTGGGGAGTCTGCATCCTCTGGGCTTAAACATTGAATTTTCTCAATTCTGTTAACCCAGACTGCCTCCTGCCCCACCTCTCCCTCAGCCCTCTGGCCCTGACATTCCTTCTCCATCTCCCCCCCCCCCCCCAGTCGCACTAGCTTCTCATTTTCACACCACAAACAGCTTACAATGGCCTGCTTCCTTTATCACCAATACTTTTTTGCATATCTTTCACTCATTGTTCCTTATCTCTCCACATCACTGTTTATATCTCTCGTTTCCCTGATCCCTGACCAGTCTGAAGAAGGGTCTCGACCCGAAACGTCGCCTATCTCCTTCGCTCCTTAGATGCTGCTGCACCCGCTGAGTTTCTCCAGCTTTTTGTGTAACCCCCTATCTTTAATTGGACTTTACTAGACTTTATCTTGTACTACATGTTAATCTCTTCATCCTATATCTGTCTACTGTGGACAGGTTGATTGTAATCATGTATAGTCTATCTGCTGACTGAATAGCACGCAACAATAAAAGCTTTTCACTCTACCTCGTTACACGTGACATTAAACCAAACTAAACCTAACTAAACTGAATGCAGTACTCTGAAATAGCTGGGACCTGTAAGTGAGGCATGAAGCAGTCCATGGAATACATTCTGGTTTACCCTTCCCATCCAATGTACTGCAGACTGCTAACGCCAAGTTGCGACTCTTAGAAACATAGAAAATAGGTGCAGGAGTAGGCCATTCGGCCCATCGAGCCTGCACCGACATTCAATTCAGTATCCTGTACCTGCCTTCTCTCCATAACCCCTGATCCCTTTAGCCACAAGGGGCACATCTAACTCCCTCTTAAATATAGCCAATGAACTGGCCTCAACTACCTTCTGTGGCAGAGAATAGTAAGATTGAACGAGAACTTACCAGTTCGAAGGTTGATCTTTATTTCATGAGGAGTCGAAGTGAGGGATTTCGTGAAGAGCCCGCCGGCGCGCATGCTCGACATACTTCAAAGTAGCGGCGTGGAATCACAGAACCAACAATAGAAATGACTTCGCATAGTATGATTGAATTGACTAAGATTACCAGATGAAGGTGATTGAGGGTTGGGCGAGGAGGGCACGAAATCCCTCACTTCGACTCCTCATGAAATAAAGATCAACCTTCGAACTGGTAAGTTCTCGTTCAATCTTACTATTTCATTTCGGAGTCACGTGAGTGACTTCGTGAAGACTTCAAAGCTTCTGTGATTACACGCCCTGGACCACGTCCATGCTGACACACCACTACCAGGGATGGATGGGAGGAACAAACTGGCTCAATAGCTCATACTGCAAAACAAAAGCATATTTATTAATAACAAATCAAAAACCCCTCATGCGGGGACATCTCCACGTTCTTGACCTGCATTCAGCACGGCTTCTGCGAACTGTAGAGGAGCAGCAACAGGCTTGTTATAAAAACGCTGGAACACAGCTTCATTCGCCCATCCTGCTGTGGCGAGCATTTGGTCCATGGGCACCTCCATGACCCTCGCCGCTGACGTCGATGCAGCCCTGGTGGAATGAGACTTGAACACATTAGTGTCGATACCTGACTTACCCAAGACGACTCGAAGCCACCTGGATATCGTCTGGACTGTCACTCGATGATGAGGTCTCTTATGAGTGACAAGCAGGTATCTCTCCATTCCTCTGATGCGTGCCGTCACCTTGACATAGTGGCGGATATGTGAGGCTAAACATAGCCTAGCATCTGCGGGGTATGCCGGGAACTTCAGCTGCAGCCCTGTGCACCCAGGTCTATGCTGCTTTAGTAGCTCGTCAACGAAAAAGACTACTTCTGTAGGGGTAGATGTCATTCTGTCGACACGCAGTTTGTGTAGTGTCTGTACCCTCTGAGCTGAAGTCAGCGCTAGTAACATCACCAGCTTCATGGTGAGTTGGTCCAGTTGGAGCCCTTCCATGGGAGACCACGTCCTGAGCAGGGTTAATACGTCCCTGACATCCCAGGTGATATTATAGCGTGGTGTAGGCGGATTCATATTGAATATACCCCGCATGAGTCTGGACACTAGCCTGTTGGATCCTACCCCAATCTTGAGGTAGAATGATAGCGCACTTCTGGCGCTGTTGATGGCACTGTAACTTAAGTGTTCATCATGGTGCAACCCCGCGAGGAATTCCAGGACGTCGGTTATTGTCACGTCATCGTACGTGATGCGAGAGCGGCTGCAGTAGGCTTCCCACTTCTTAATATGCGAGCGGTATCTTCGCCTTGTGGACTCTCGACACGACGCCCCGATGGTATCCATGGTCCAAGCCGAGAGGCCGTATTGGACTAACGGCCTGTTCAGAACCTGCAAGCCAACAAATTTAAATAGCCATGGCAGGGATGTGGCTCCCCTGACACAGGGTGAGTAACCAATTGTGGGCAACCCTTCAAAAGGACCCAAGGTTCGTTGAGCATGTCAAAGACCACCGGATACCAAGGCTGTGTGGGCCAGTCGGGTATAATAAGGATGCCCTTGGCAGCATCTGCCTGAATCTTTCGCAATACCCGACTGATGAGGCAAAACGGAGGGAAGGCATAGAAAACCCAATTCCCCCAGTCCAGCGAGAATGCATCTAGCGCTATTGCCCCAGGATCTGGTTCCCATGAAACGTAGGCTGGTACCTGATGGTTCAACCGTGACGCAAAAAGGTCAATGTCCGGTTTACCAAATTTGGCTGTGACTTTAGCAAAAATCTCAGGATGCAACATCCATTCAATGTTGTCATTAAATTTGCGTGACCTGGTGTCCGCCACAGTATTAAGCTCACCTGGCAAATAGGTAGCTGAAATCCAAATGTCTCTTTGAATACACCAGAGCCAAATTGAGTTAGCCAATTTGTCACACAAAACTGACCTGGTACCACCCATATGGTTTAAATATGCCACAGCTGTGGTGTTGTCTATTTGGAGACGGACGTGTGCTCCAACAAGCTTGGAACAATATGCACGAAGTCCGTGGAATGCTGCCAGCAACTCCAAATAGTTAATCCCTTGAGTCAACAACATCGATGCCTCAAGGGTGTCCCATCTACCCCCACAACTAGAGCAATTATCAGTAGCTCCCCAGCCATTGGAGCTTGCATCAGTCTGTAAATATACCACCGGATTAGCCTCCCTGACAGGCTTAAATGAGTTGCTAATGTGACACACCCACCATTGCAACTCAGTTATCGCTTCGGACGGCAGCTGCATAGATCGATCGTAATGACCAGCGTTCCATTTTAACGCGGTAATTTTAGCTCTTTGCAAATTCTGATAATGCAAAGGTCCATATCGTGCTGCCGGAAACAAAGCCACTAACTTGCCAATTACTGTGGCTGTATGCCGAATCGATGGTATATTGGTGCCAATTAAATCTCTGCACACCTTAGTGACTTCCTCAATTTTGTTAATTGGTATAGTTATCCTCATGCTCATTGAGTTCACCGTGAACCCTAGGTAATTAATTACCTGGGCAGGGCAGAACTTTGATTTCTCTGGATGGACAACGAATCCTAATTGTTGAAATATATTGACAGCAGCTGCAACACCCTGTTCAGCCAATTGCAGGGTGTGGCCCACAATAAAGACATCATCTAAATAGGCCATAACTATATGATGTCGTTGTCTCAAATAAGCCATGATTGGCTTCACCAATTTAGTGAACAATCTAGGAGCTGTAGTAAGCCCATTAGGCAAAGCCTTATACTGCCAAAGTTGCCCCATCCAGATAAATTTCAAAAACCTTCTATCATCTTTCTGGATGGATACTGAATAATATGCATCCCTCAAATCAATGCATGCCATAAAGCAGCCATGAGAAATCAATGATTTGGCTGTTTCAAACGTATCCATTTTAAAATGAGTATATGTTACAAACGTATTCAAACGGGTTAGATCAATAATGACACGACAGCCTCCATCCTTCTTAGGTCTAGTAAATATGTTCGAAACAAATTCAATTGGCTCATGCACTGTTTTCTCAATCACACCCTTCTGTTCCAAACTTAAAATTTCCTTGTAACCTGCTGCCTGTTCTGCAGCAGACAATTTGAACGTACGACCAGGCATGTGCTGGGATGGAGGAATGTCGCCATTAATAAACTCAATTTTATGCCCCTGAATATTCCGCAACACATACTCATCACCAGTAAAATTACCCCATGCATCCAAAAACAACCGTAAACGACCACCAACATGGGAAGTTAAACAGAGAGAAAAGAGAGAACCAGACCCCCTCACCTCCGTGGTTACCGGCGGTCCTTGACACGTGTGGGTGGCCGTGGAGGTGCTGGGTTGGCTTGAGGGCGCGGCGTCTTCGATTTCCAAAAAGGTCTCTGCCGACCCTGTCCTAAAAAAGACCCTTGGTGCTGGTTCTGGTGTTGTTGTCGTTGTGGAGCTAGAGGGTGAGTCCTCGTCGAGGCACTGGCCGACCCTCGTGAGCGAATGTATGGAGCTTTTGAGCCGGACGGTGTGGGGGCACTCTTAGAGCGCATGATCCCCACCGTTTTGGCTTGTTCGTCAAGCTCTTTGACTCTCTTCGAGAGGTCCTCACCAAAGAGCTGACGGGGCGGCGGCGGCGGCGGTGGGGATCTGCAAACCTGCAAACTTCGGGTTGAGTGCTGGGCGGATGCTGTTTTTGCGAAACCCGTTGATTTCGTGCTGGGTCGCGCACAATAAGGCCAGAGCATCTTCCTGGTCCAAATTCAGCTCGTCCTCGTCCACCGACCGCGCAAAGGCGGTAATACCGGCCGTGAGGAGTTTCAGGATCCGCTGCAATTGTAGCTCTTGTTGACGGATAGCCGCACTGATGTTGCCCCATATTGGCGTATTGACCACAGGCACGTTGAGGGAGTTGCAGTTTGATGGAGCCTTGTGACGGCTCATAGCCTGGATGAGGACTTCTTCCTGCAGCACCTGATTATTAAGAAAGTCCACTGTGGCTGCCAGCTTTGAATTGAGAGGAAGACCAGCCGTATGTGGGGCCGCGAATTTGGTCGCCACATCCAAAAGTTCCTCCGCTGGCACCTCCACCGGAGGTGGTACGGGATCCACCAGAACCTCCTCCTCGTGCTGCTCCAGGCTGATAGTAGATGTTGGTGAAGACGCCCTGTGCCTGTTGCTGCCCTGCTGTTGTTGACGTTGAAGCAGGAGCTCCAGCAGCCGCTCCATACGGTCAATACGCCCTTCACCCTGAACACTCAGGTGGTCGGAGTCCTCCGGCTCTGAAAAGAAAACCGGGCTCCTGTCATCGGCCCGCACCTCGTCGAGGCCCTGCCGGTGCCGGTAGTTGTCGCTAACAGCCGCCGAGGCGAAACTGCGCGATTCCTGCGCGGGCGTGTTCAATCGCCTCCGTTTAGCGAGAGCTGAAGCCGCTGCCACTAAGGGCACATGCGGCGAGGTGTCGGCACCAGCCGAAGCATGGCTGCCTGGGGCCCGCGCAGTCTTGCCGGCTGCCCACATCGTGGACGTTGCCGACGCATGGTGCCGCCCACCCATCCATGGGGGGCTCGGCGACCGCGACGAGACCCGACTCAACCGACCCGTCCCGGCGTCGAGAGTCGGGGTGTGCCGGCTGGACCTCACAGCCGCCCCGGGTCTCGCCCTGGAACCTGACCGCTCCTCCGCGACAGGCAATGCCTTAGCCCTAACAGGGTTAGGCTTCTGGGCTCCTCCCCTCCCCCTTCTCGGAGGGCTGAGTGGAACAGGCCGTGCAACGGCACGCGCCCTGCTCGAGGTCGCCAGCGAGCCCGCTGACAACCTGACTGCCATGGCAGGGTCCCCCTGCTCTGGCGGCACACCACACTCCTCCTCACCGAACTCCTCCGAGCTGTGGTGTGCTGGCGGATCTGGACCTGTGAACACAGGGCTTACCCACATCTCCGCCTGAGTCCCGGCCTGCGCTGCAGGTACTGCCGATGGTAAAGGCCCCGGAACTGTTGACCGGCGAACTCGTCCTGACGTCCTCCGGCCCTTCGAACTCCCATCCATGTCCTTGCTGCAAGACATAATCAGACAACAAGGACCACCAACTAAAGGTGGAATACTCACCTCCGTGGCCCCTTATGAAGGGCTGGCGAGGAGCGCGCTCCACCGCCAGCCGTCGCAGCAACGCGTTACGACGATATGTCGAGCATGCGCGCCGGCGGGCTCTTCACGGTCACTCACGTGACTCCGAAATGAAATTCCACAGATTCACCACTCTCTGTGTGAAAAATGTTTTCCTCATCTCGGTTCTAAAGGAATTCCCCCTTATCCTTAGACAGTAACCCCTTGTTCTGGGCCTCCACAACATTGGGAACAATCTTCCTGCATCTAGCCTATCCAACCCCTTAAGAATTTTGTAAGTTTCTATAAGATCCCCCCTCAGTCTTTTTAATTCTAGCGAGTACAAGCCGAGTCTATCCAGTCTTTCTTCATATGAAAGTCCTGACATCCCAGGAATCAGTCTGGTGAATCTTCTCTGTACCCCCTCTATGGCAAGAATGTATTTTCTCAGATTTGGAGAACAAAACTGTACTCCAGGTGTGGTCTCACCAAAACCCTGTACAACTGCAGTAGAACCTCCATGCTCCTATACTCAAATCCTTTCGCTATGAATGCTAACATACCATTTGCTTTCTTCACTGCCTGCTGCACCTGCATGCCTCCTTTCAATGATTGGTGTACCATGAGGCCCAGGTCTCGTTGCATCTCACCTTTTCCTAATTTGCCACCATTCAGATAATAGCCTACCCTCCTGTTTTTGCCACCAAAGTGGATAACCTCACATTTATCCACATTATACTGCATCTGCCAGGCATTTGCCCACTCACCCAGCCTATCCGAGTCACCTTGAAGCCTCCTAGCATCCTCCTCATACCTAACACTACCCCCCGGCTTAGTGTCATCCGCAAACGTGGAGATGTTGCATTCAATTCCCTCTTCCAAATCATTAATATATATTGTAAATAGCTGGGGTCCCAGCACTGAGCCTTGTGGCACCCCACTAGTCACTGCCTGCCATTCTGAAAAGGACCCGTTTACTCCTACCCTTTACTTCCTGTCTGCCAGTTCTCTATCCACATCAATACTGAACCCCCAATATCGTGTGCTTTAAGTTTGTATACTAATCTCTTATGTGGGACATTGTCGAAAGCCTTCTGAAAGTCTAGATATAACACATTCACTGGTTCTCCCTTATCCACTCTGCTAGTTACAACCTCGAAAAATTCTATAAGATTCGTCAGACATGATTTACCTTTCGTAAATCCTTGCTGACATTGTCTAATGATTTCACCACTTTCCAACTGTACTGCTATCCCATCTTTAATAACTGACTCTAGCAGTTTCCCCACTACCAATGTTAGACTAACTGTTCTGTAATACCCAATTTTCTCTCTCCCTCCTTTTTTTTAAAGTGGGTTTACATTGGCTACCCTCCAATCCTCAGGAACTACTCCAGAATCTAAGGAGTTTTGAAAAATTATCACTAATGCATCCACTATTTCTGTGGCTACTTCCTTGAGTACTCTGGGATGCAGACTATCTGGCTCTGGGGATTTATTGGCCTTTAATCCATTCAATTTACCCAACACCACTTCCCGGCTAACCTGGACTTCACTCAGTTCCTCCACCTTATTTGACCCCCGGTCCCCTGCTATTTCCGGCAGATTATTGATGTCTTCCTTAGTGAAGACAGAACCAAAGTAGTTATTCAATTGGTCTGCCATGTCCTTGTTCCCCATGATCAATTCACCTGTTTCTGACTGCAAGGGACCTACATTTGTTTTAACTAATCTCTTTCTCTTCACATATCTATAAAAACTTTTGCAGTCAGTTTTTATGTTCCCTGCCAGTTTTCTTTTATAATCTATTTCCCTTTCTTAATTAAGCCCTTTGTCTTCCTCTACTGGACTCTGAATTTCTCCCAGTCCTCTGGTTGGCTGCTTTTTCTGGCTAATTTGTATGCTTCATCTTTTGTTTTTATACTATCCCTGATTTCCCTTGTTATCCATGGATGCACTACCTTCCCTGATTTATTCTTTTGCCAAACTGGGATGAACAATTGTTGTAGTTCATCCATGCAGTCTTTAAATACCTTCCATTGCACATCCACTGTTAACCCTTTAAGAATTACTTGCCAGTCTATCTTGGCCAATTCACGTCTCATACCTTCAAAGTTACCTTTGTTTAAGTTCAGAAGCCTTGTTTCTGACTTAATTATGTCACTCTCCATCCTAATGAAGAACTCAACCATGTTATGGTCACGCTTGCCCAAAAGGCCACGCACAACAAGACTGCTAACTAACCCTTAGTCATTACTCAATACCCAGTCTAGAATAGCCTGCTCTCACATTGGTTCCTCTACATGTTGGTTTAGAAAACTATCCCGCATACATTCCAAGAAATCCTCTTCCTCAGCACCCCTGCCCATTTGATTCACCCAATCTGTATGTAGATTGAAGTCACCCATTATAACTGTTTTACCCTTGTTGCACGCATTTCTAATTTCCTGTTTGATGCCATCCCCAACTCCATTACTACTGTTAGGTGGCCTGTACACAACTCCCACTAGTGTTTTCTGCCCCTTAGAGTTTCGCAGCGCTAGCCATATCGATTCCATATCCTCCAAGCTAATGTCCTTCCTTTCTATCGCATTAATCTCCTCTCTCACCAGCAACGCTACCCCACCTCCCTTTCCTTTCTGTCTATCCCTCCAGAATATTGAATATCCCTGGATGTTAAGCTCCCAGCCTTGGTCCCTCTGGAGCCACATCTCCGTGGTCCCAACTATAGCATAGTCATTAATAGCTATCTGCACATTCAACTCGTCCACCTTATTACGAATGCTCCTTGCATTGAGACACAAAGCCTTCAGCCCTGTTTTTACAACACTCCTTATACAATTATGTTGACAAGTGGCCCCTTTTGATTTTTGCCCTGGAAACCCACCACCTCTTATTCTCTGTTTATTATTTTTTTCTTCTTTCCCCACTACATGTTGGGTCTGAGTGCTTCCCTTCTCTGCCTCCAGCCTCGGACCCTGTCTACTGGCTTTCTCTATTTGTGTCCCTCCCCCCAACCGTTCTAGTTTAAAGTCCCCCTGGTAGCCTTTGCAAATTTCCCTGCCAGGATACTGGTCCCCCTCGGGTTCAAGTGCAACCCGTCCTTTTTATATTGTGTCCATTAATGAAAAGATGTACAAATCTGGTGGATGGATGAAAGAGGTGGCAGCAGAAGAGGGGAATGTCACTACTATAGTCTCATGCTTTCTTCACCAAATAACATTAACTTGTTGTAGAGCTTACTGGGTTTTAAAAAATTGGCATTGCTGAACTCTGTCAAGTCAAGTCAAGTTTATTCGTCACATACACATACGAGACGTGTAGTGAAATGAAAAGTGGCAATGCTTGCGGATTGTGCAAAAAAACTACAAAACAGAATGGAACCGAATCACATATTCACATATTACATATTTGTGGGGGGAAAAAGAAAAAACAGCAATTTTTAAAAGACACCACACAACAGTAAATTGTTACAGTAGAGTTAGTCCCTGGAGAGATACGAGTTTACAGTCCTAATGGCCTCTGGGAAGAAACTCCTTCTCATCCTCTCCGTTTTCACAGCGCGGCAACGGAGGCGTTTGCCTGACCATAGCAGCTGGAACAGGCCGTTGCTCACCCATATCCACAGTATCCCCATTTATTTTCAATGGTGTGTACCCACTCGGATGTTGTGCCCTCATAAAGTCCACGATCAGCTCCTTAGTTGCAAATTACTCCACTCAAGACAATAATTCCTGTAAGTTCAACACAGATGTGGAATGCTAAAATAATTGTTTCACGTTTTTAAATATGCATCCTTATCTCAGATTATTGTGCAGAGGAGAAACTGCATGAAATTTAACCTGATAGAAAAATTAGGAGAGGCATAGATAGGGTCGACAGTCAGATGTTTTTACCTCTGGGTGTAAATATGAAAGACTAGAGGGCATGGTTATAAGTTGAGAGAGGCAAAGTTTAAACAAGATGTACAGAGCAAGCTTTTTCTACACAGAGGGTGAGGTGCTGGAACGTGCTCCCATGGATGGTGGTGCAGCCAGATATGACGGTGGTGAAAGAGTTAAAGTTAAGTGGGTTACAAAATGGACACCCTGCTTTGTAGTTTTAGAAGTATACAAAATGGACACCTTGCCTTTGCCCCATAGTCTGAACTTTCAGCTGGAAGGAAATGTGCAGGCGCTCAAGGTCAGAAGCAAAACTGCTTGAGATAAGGAATAACTCTTTATTGGATAGGCCTTACGTGGACATAGCTTTGCTGATACCGGAAGAAGCTGCAGAGCTTTAGTTTTACCATATATGGACATGGCAGGATTTTATACTGGAATGTACCGAAATGATAATGGTATAATTACGATACATGTACATTGTTTCTTTGAGTGGGGCCATGAGGAGCTCTGGGAATGTGATCTATCAGACCCAGAGCTGCTACTCACTCCCGCTTGCATAATAAAGAAGTCATGTTTAACTGATTTGATTGTGTTGTTGTCTGTGAAGGTGAAATTAACTTTAACATTGGCGTAGTCGGCAGGATCTCGCTGGGTCTGTCTCTGACGACTGAGTAAGAGGCTGTAGTCTGGCCGGGAGTGAAAAGTGTACTATCGGATCCATTGAGTCTGAACTCAGGAGTGCCTGGTAACACCGTGGCTCCTCGTCTGAGGTTGATCTGGTTCCCTGCCGAGATCATTTAGAAAGACAACGTAAGGTAAGACGATTGTTTGTGATTGTTGATTGAACAGGTCGGATGTTTATCCCTGCAAATTTGTTATTGATATAGAGCCAAATAATGGGACAGGCTCGGGATAAGAGTGATGTGAGAGCTTCAGCACAGCATATGTGTTATTTGAAAGCAACTGATAGCGACTCGTTAACTGAAAAGGAAGATGAGAAAGAAGAAGGGAATGGGCTGAGGCAGAAGAGGAAGGAAAAGCAGTAATTGAATCCATCAGTAAGAGAGTGAATCAAAAAAATGCAAAGGATACGCTAGGCTGAGAAACTACAGAAAACTAAAAGACTAAAAAGATAATGAAATGAGAGCCATGCCAATTCCATTGGCAGAACCCGGACCAAATGGTCTGCCGGCAGTAATGCATGTATACAGCTACTGCAAGCCACACGAGATGCTGTTGATCTCTAAAAATGCCCCGAATTAAAACCCGACCAGGATTTGTGAATTATATACGGGCGACGCTGACCATATATGAGACAGCTGCAAGGGAAGTGTTTGCCCTAACATCTGCCATCCTAAATCCCACTGAGGGGGCGCGATGGAAGACCCTCTTGAATGCCGCAACTTGGGCGGCTCTCGAGGCACCGTACCCTGACGACCCTGCAAGAATTGAGGCTATGCTCACTGCCATGACCCAATGCCTGAAACAACCTAGTGATATTGGGCAAAGTAACTGAATGCAGACACTTACCCAAAGAATCAGCGCATGATTTCTGGGAAAGAATTACGACAGCGTAGCGCACTTATGCGGGAGACGAGAACTTCAACTGCGACCAACAGTCTGAACAGTTTAAAACAATCTTGAAACAACTTCAGACCCTAAGGCTGCCCCACGGCTCAGCGGTAATACAGTATGTTGACGACCTTCTGCTTGCAAGTACAGGGCCAAGGGAGAATGCTGAGGACACCAATGAGCTACTTAAAACCTTCCACAGCTGGAGTTACATTCCACCCAAACAAAGGGTAGTCCAGGGGCAGACAGGAGTATTAAAGAAGGAACTGCAGATGCTGGAGAATCGAGGGTTACACAAAAAGCTGGAGAAACTCAGCGGGTGCAGCAGCATCTATGGAGCGAAGGAGATAGGTGACATTTCGGGTCGAGACCCTTCTTCAGACTGGAGTAAATGATTTGGTATATATGGCTGCACAGGGATGCTGCTCTTCAAATACTGGGCCAAAACAATAATACGTGGTGTGTGCAGGATGAGAGGAAGGCACGGACTGCACGGTGAGATCTTGGCAGTTGCCCGGTGAGCACAGAGTCTCTGAGAATCATGAATAAATAAGAGGAAAACGAGGGAGAGAGAGTGAGAGAGGAAATAAATGGGAAAGTGAAGAGGATCTCCTGGTCTATAAAGAGATGCCCAGCGCATTGATAGAATTTAGAGTCTCCCACAAATGTGCTGTTTTTACACATGAATAATTGGTGTGTTTGGGTGAAACCCAGTCTGAAGGATCTCATAAATAAATTAAAGAGACCTGAGGTCACTCTGATTACAATTAAATAAATTCAAATGGCCGTTGATTCTATATTTGCCAGAGCCTACATCGAGCTGTGGAGGCTGTGGCTTGGGACACTGCACAGCCTCAGTAACTGTGGAGCAGAAAGCCAACTGTTGGAAACTATTGGCGGGTTGTGAGGGAAAAGGAATTGTTGCCATGTCAGGTCAGCACCCGGCGTCACGACTCCGAGAGGAGAGGGATGCTAGATGGTGCTGTATAAAGAGGGTGTAGACACAAAATGCTGGAGTAACTCAGCGGGGCAGGCAGCATCTCTGGAGAGAAGGAATGGGTGACATTTCAGGTCAAGATCTTTCTTCAGACTCTGTATAAGGAGGAGTTCAGTTTAGTTTGGTTTATTACTGTCACGTGTACCGAGGCACAGTGAAAAGCATTTTTGTTGCGTGTTATCCAGTCACAAGCACGCACACGTGTGTGCACACACAGACACCTACGCACACATACACACACACACACACAGGCATGCATGCACACACATACATAGACATGCACTCACACTCTCACACACAAACATGCAGACACGCACGCACACATAAGCACGCAATGAACATTGGCCTTGCCTGTGACACCGATATCCGAGAGAGGGTTAAGGAAAATGGTCAAATGCATTCTGTCTGAAACAGCTTTGCTGAAGTGATTCTGGGGAATGATAGAGACACACTTTATACCTGGTAATGTGTGACCTCCGGGCAAAATGATATTCCTCAATGTCCTCCTCCATCCTCATTCCTTCCACTAGCTTAATATTTTATTCAAGGACGGACAATGGCGTTTCAGTCAATACCTTGATATCTTACAAGTGAAGAATGCTTACTGCGGCATTAAATCTGATTGATGGATCACAGCCAGATGAAGGAGATCATTGTGCATGGTTCCGATATCCTTCAAAGATCTGGATTATCAATGATGATGGATAACAGACAGCTTGATGTACTGAGTGCTATCACTTGCCTGTTGGGAGCCAGTCAGTGGTACAGCGTGGCCATCAAAGGGGCCTGGGATACCGCGTAATGCAGATGAACCGAGGGTGAGGGATAAAGTCCAAAGCTGGACAAAACATCGACTCTAAGAAAATGTGGCATTGTGAATAATTCAGTTCAGTATAGAGGTACAGCATGAAAACAGGCCCTTCGGTCCACCGAGTCCACGCCGGTGATTGATCGCTGACCCCGTGTGTGGGCGAGAGTTAGAATCTGGGGGAGATTTAATGGGACTGTGGGGGAGAATAACAAGGCATTTGTTTATTTATTTGCACCATGTTCTAAAAGAAGACAAACGATCAATTTATAATACCATACAGTGCTGGGAGGGAAGGGAAGCCCAGAGGGCTTATACAAAGTCCGCTCCCATCTGAAAATGAGCGTTAATGGCAAATCAGGGGGTAGGAGAAATAAAAAAAGACAATAATAAACAATAATACAGTTTAAGAATGAAAATTAAAAATATGAAATTAAAAATATGAAAATAAATAAAATAATAAGGTATAGTATGAGATAAGAGTCAACAGAAGTAGTTTGAGCTCATAAATAGCATTACAAAAAGCCGGAGGTCAGAACTCAGGACATGATGAGAAACCTTTTAAACTCAATCTTAAAGGTGGCTAAGGAGGTGTGAGACTTTAATGTCAGAGGCAGGGTATTCCAAAATTTAGGACCTTTAAAAGTAATGCAATGTTGGTGTTTGGATGTTCGACAAAACAGAAGATGAAGATAATTTCTTCTTCTGGTTGGGTAATGGTGAATATTAGCAGAAATGGTGAAAAGATCATGAAGAGAAACAGGCAAATCATGTTTGCATTTAAGATATTTGAAAATAAAAATACATATTTGGAATGCATTCAGTTTATCTACAGACAAAATTGAGAACTTCTTGAAGAGAGGGGCAGAAGGTTCTTGTGAATTTGAGTGAGAAATTATTCTTATACATTTCTTCTGTATGATGAGTAGCTTAGAAAGATAGGAAGGATAGGTAGAACCCCAAACAATATTACAATAATTGAAATAAGGAAAAATCAAACTGTAATATATTGTTAGATGGGAAGACGGGTGAATAAATGCACAAACCTTTCTTAGAACATTCCTCAGCATTTTCTTTGATCTTTTACAGACAATATTGATATGTTCTTTCCAAGTTACATTTTGATCAATGGTTACTCCTAAAAATTTTGTAAATGTTACTTCAGGAATTTCATGTCCATTGATAAAAATTTTAGATTTGGCTTTGGGAAAAAAATTGTTTTTATTGCAGAAGATCATGTAATTTCATTTTTTGATATTGAGAGAGAGCCTGTTCACTTCAAACCACTTAAAGACATGAGACATTTCTTCATTAACTAATTCAACCAATGATTTTAGATCACTACGTGAAGCTATAAGATTGGTGTCATCGGCAAACAGGATAGGAAGAAGTACTCTACAGGTATAGGATAAGTCATTTATATAGATCAAGAATAGTAAAGAACCAAGGATGGAGCCTTGTGGTACCCCACAGTGAATTATATATTTTTTAGATGATCTTCCATTTAGATAGACAAATTGCACTCTATTTGCTAAATAGTTGGTTAACCATAGAAGCCCTACATCCTTTACCCCATATCTATTGAGTTTAGAGATTAAGATTGAATGGTTGACTGTATCAAATGCCTTGGATAGATCTAGAAAGACACCAAGAGCAAATTTATTTTCATCTAGAGCAGTAGGGATGTTATTAATAAGTTGTAATAATGCATGCTCCGTAGAGTACTTCTTCCTAAAGCCATATTGATGGTTATACAAAATATTATTCACAGTTAGGTGGTTTAGGACTCTTGTGTACACTAGTCTTTCTATGATTTTTGAGAGACAGGGGAGACTAGATATTGGGCAGTAATTACCAAATTCTTTAGGGTCACCTGATTTATAGATAGGTATGACTTTGGCAATCTTTAAATCTTGAGGAATGACACCAGATTGGAGAGATAAAGAAAAAATATGTACTAGTGGCTCAGTAATATGATCAATAACTTTTTTTAAGAGAGTGGTTCTAACTTCATCATGGCCTTCTGCAGAGTGCTTTAGACTCACAATTATGTTGTAGACTTCTTTGGGACAAGGGGTGTAGCATGAGTATAGGATTAGTGTAAATGAGTGGGTGAGGGCCAGTGCGGACTCGATGGGCCGAGGCACCTGCTTCTGCGCTGTGGCTCTCAGTGACTCTAAGCTAGACTTCGCAGCAACGTTGCGATCTAAGTTCTGCCTGCTCTACGATTCAAGGAATATGCAATGGGAATAGTTCGACACCGCGATGGAGACCGGCCTTAAAGCTGCTTCACATGAGGAATTCAGCACTGATGTACATGCTTTAGTCAAATGTGCACAGGACTTGAAGCAACGCCACCCCCCAACCTGACAGGAAATTAGCACTAAAAGCTATCCCATCAGCCACAGTATCTCTTTAGTTGTAAAAGTCTGTAAATGTCTTCATTGTATATTGGAGATAGTTTAAAACATTTCTGGAAAAACTCCAGACTGAAGTCTCGGATTGAACAATGCTGAAGCAATGCAGCAGGTTAGGCAGCACCGCTGGAGAACAAGGATTGGCGACGTTTCATGTTGGAACCTTCTTCAGATTGATTGCAGTAGCGGGGAGAATGCTGGGGGTGGGACAAAGCCTGGCAAGTGATATGTGGATACAGGTCGGCACAGTGAAGCAGGGGTGGGGTTGCTGCCTTACAGCGGGGTCGATCCTGCTCTCGGGTGCTGTCTGTGTGTAGTTTGCATGTTCTCCCTGTGACCCACATGGGTTTCCTCCGGGTGCTCAGATTTCCTCCCACATCCCAAAGACATGCAGGTTTGTAGGTTAATTGGCTTAAATTAAATGTAGGTTAAATTATAAATTATAAATTAAATTGTAAGATTGTAAATTGTCCCTAGTGTGTAGGATAGTGTTAGTGTATGGGGTGAACACTGGCCGTCGTGGACTCGGTGGGCCAAAGGGCCTGTTCCCCGCTGTATTTCTAAAGTCTGAAATAAAGATGCGGAAGGTTTATTGACAAAAGGTGGACAAAGGCCAGAGATGAGAAGGAGGCAAGAGGCTGAGAGATAAGGACAGAAGAGGCAAGCATAGTAAAATGAAAAGAGTAAAAATGTATTTCATGTAATCTCATAGAACTTTGATCTCTTTGCTCCATTTCTACCCCTTCTGGTTTCTTACCCCACGGACCATCCCATCCCAATGATAATTGGAACTGAGCAGTCTTCTCTCCGCGCACACAGATTCCTGAAAGCAAAATGTAAATTCTGCATCATGACCTTTTATTGCCAGCAGTTAAAAATTAAAACAAAGTTAGGACGGCAGGTGGAGTGGCTGCCGCACAGCATTGGAGACCTGGGTTTGATCCTGACTACGGGTGCTGTCTGTGTTGGAGTTTGCACATTCTCCCCATGATCTGGTGGGTTTTCTCCGGTTGCTCCAGTTTCCTCCCACATTCCCAAGACGTACAGGTTTCTAGGATCTAGTTTCTAGTGTACGGGATGAACGTTGGTCAACTTGGACTCTGTGGGCCAAAGGACCTATTTCCAAGCTGTATCTCTAAAGTGTAAAGTCTAAAGTTTAAAATCGGCAAGTTCTATTAGTACAAATGTTAAGCAGACACAATGGGCTACAGATACTGATTTGCAAGAAAAAAGACACAAAGAGCTGGAGTAATACAACGGGTCAGGCAGCATCTCTGGAGAACATGGGTGGGTGATGGTTCGGCTCATAGACACCTAGATACGTAGACAATAGATGCAAGAGGAGGCCATTCAGCCCTTTGAGCCAGCAACGCCATTCAATGTGATCATGGCTGATCATCCACAATCAGTACCCCATTTCTGCCTTCTCCCCATATCCCTTGATTCCGCTAGCCCTAAGAGCTCTATCAAGCTCTCTTTTGAGTGCTTCTGAGGCAGAGAATTCCGCAAATTCACAACTCTCTGTGTGTAAAGGTTTTTCCTCATCTCAGTTCTAAATGGTCTACCCCTTATTCTTAAACTGTAGACCCTGGTTCTAGATTCCTCCAACATCGGGAACATGTTTCCTGTGTGTTCAAGTCCTTAATAATTTCATATGTTTCAATAAGAATCCCTCTCATCCTTCTAAATTCCAGTGAAAACAAGTCCAGTCGCTCCATTCTCTCAGTATGTGACTGTCCCGCCATCTCGGGAATTAACCTCGTGAACCTACGCTGCACTCCCTCAATAGCAAGAATGTCTTTCCTCAAATTAGGAGACCGAAACTGCACACAATACTCCTTTTGTGGTCTCACCAGGGCCCTGTACAACTGCAGAAGGACCTCTTTGCTCCTATACTCAACTCCTCTCATTATGAAGACCAACATGCTATTAGCTTTATTCACTGCCTGCTATACCTACATGCTTACTTTCAGTGACTGATGTACAAGGACACCCAGGATTTGTTGTACTTCCGCTTGTTGTACATCAGTCTGAAGAAGGGTTTTGGCCCGAAACATTGCCTATTTCCTTCACTGCATAGATGCTGCTGCACCCGCTGAGTTTCTCCAGCATTTTTGTGTACCTTTTGTTGTAGTTCCCCTTTTCCTAACCTGACACCATTCAGATAATAATCTGCCTTCCTGTTCTTGCCGCCAAAGTGGATAACCTCACATTTATCCACAATATACTGCATTTGCCATGCATCTGCCCACTCACCCAACCTGTCCAAGTCTTCCTGCATCCTCATAGCATCCTCTTCACAGTTCACACTGCCACCCATCTTTGTGTCATCTGCAAATTTGCTAATGTTACATTTAATTCCTTCATCTAAATCATTAATGTATATTGTAAATAGCTGCGGTCCCAACACCAAGATTTGCGGCACCCAACTAGTCACAACCTGCCATTCAGAAAGGGGCCCGTTAATCCCGACACTATGTTTCCTGTCTGCCAACCAATTTTCTATCCATGTCAATATCCTACTGCCAATACCATGTGCTCTAGTTTTGCCCACTAACCTCTGTGTGGGACCTTATCAAAGGCTATTTGAAAATGCAGGTACACTACATTCACAGGCTCTCCCTTGTTCAGTGTACTTGTTACATCCTCAACAAATTCCAGAAGATTAGTCAAGCATGATTATCCCTTCATAAATCCATGCGGACTTGCACTGATCCTGTTACTGCTATCCAAATGCACCATTATTACATCTTTATTTTTGACTCCAGCATCTTCCCCACCACCAATGTCAGGCTAACTGGTCTGTAATTCCCTGCTTTCTCTCTCCCTCCTTTCTTAAATAGTGGGATGAAATTAGCCACCCTCCAAACCACAGGAACTGATCCAGAATCTGTAGAACATTGGAAAGCATTGGGTCTGCACCCTTCTTCAGACTTAGAGTTCTTCAGCATTTTGTGTTATTTTTACAAAATGTTAAGCGCATCTCTATGCCAGCCAGAACAGAAATCCATGTACACCTGCACCAGTTCCCATTGTCAACTGTTGGTCACAGATTATCAATTTTAATATATTATTCAGCTGAGTCTTCCAGCTGGTGCTCCCACTGTTTGCATTCTCATCTCAAGCTCTCCATCTGTCTAGCTCTGCCACCCTTCCTTCACTTGAAGGAATTGACTCACGTTGGTGAATCACCCAACACTATCTCCGAGTAACATGGGAAGAGCACCTGCCTATTTAATTTCATTAATTTAGAGATACAGCACGGACGACACACACGCGCACACCGAGTCCACGCCAACCATCGCTCAACCGTTCACACTAGTTCCATGTTATCTCACTTTCTCATGCATTCCCTGCATACTAGGGGCAATTTACAGAGGGCAGATTAGCGTACAAACCTGCATGTCTTTGGGATGTGGGAGGAAACCGGAGCACGGGCTTGGGATGTGGGAGGAAAGGGCGGCACAATGGCGCAGCGGCAGAGTTGCTGCTTTGCAGCGCCAGAGGCCTGGGTTCGATCCTGACCTCGGGCACTCTCTATGTGGAGTTTGAAACGTTCTCGCTGTGATCGCGTGGGTCTTCTCCGGGCGCTCCGGATTCCTCCCACCTCCCAAATACGTGCAGGTTTGTAGGTTAACCGGCCCTCTGTAAATTGTCCCAGTGTGTAGGGAGTGAATGAGAAAGTGGGATAACATAGAACTAGTGTGAACGGGTGACCAATGGTTGGTGTGGACTTCATGGGTCGAAGCTGTATATTTCCATGCTCTACTTAAGCCAAAGTAAAATAACATAGAACCAGTGTCAACGGGTAACCATTGGATTTTTTCATTTATCTGCACTTTGGTTCCAGCTGTAAAACGATGTTCTGCACGCTGCTTCCACACTACCTTTGCTCCACCTTTTGTTTTTGTTATGGCTTGATTGAACTCTTGAATAGTATGATTTGACAGGATAGCGCACAATCTGAGCAATTCCCCGTATCTTGGTGCAGGTGACAATAATAAACCAATCCATTTCAAACCTCAAATAAGGGATAGGTTACTTAAAGCTGTAAGCAGGTGTGATTTCTTCACTCAAATGGTGGGTGAAAGACTATGGAATCTCTAACCCAGGAGGTTTTGGAGGTACAGTCATTGATTTCATTTTAAACTAAGATTGGAAGATTTTTTTGTGGTGAAGATCTTCTGAGATACGGCGATAGGCAAGGGCGGAAAACCCAGGGAGGGCCAAAGGGACACGTCCCCTCCATGTTTTAAGAGGTGGGGGACATCCCCCCAAGGTTTTGTAATCCGGATTTTTAAATCTCCGCTTTCCGCGAGACAGTGGAGGTGGGACTGCTGATCAAGGGCGCCAATTGGACGAGAGAGACGTCGGTCAGCAGGCAATGGGGGCGAGACATGGTGTGGGTGAGTGCGCGCATGCGCGCGCGGCCGCCAAAAACTTGTGTCCCTCGTCCCCTCCATGTTTTTATAGCGAGTTCCGCTCTTGGCGATAGGCAAGGACGTTGAGTTGTGGAAGAAGATCGCCCATGATCTTACTGAATTGTGGAACAGACTTGAGGGTCAAGGAGTTGTTTTATCTGCGTAGCTCCGTAGCTGTAACACTATGCTGTATCCTTTCCATTCTTGCCCAACCTGCTTTACCCAAGAATGCAACAATATGCTTGGGTAGCAAGCAAAACAAAGCTTTACACTGTACCTCGGTGCACGTTGCAATATTAAATGTTAACCTTAAAAAATAACCTGTTCCTATTCATTATGTCTTATGTCCTATCTAGTTAGATATTAGAGTTAGATACAGCTCTTAGGGCTAATGGAATCAAGGGATATGGGGAGAAAGCAGGAACGGAGTACTGATTAAGGATGATCAGCCATGATTATATTGAATGGTGGTGCTGGTTCGAAGGGCCAAATAACCTACTCCTGCACCTATTTTCTATATTTCTATATTTCTATGTAGTTCTGGGCATTATGTTGTAAAAAAGACATAGAACAGGTCAACACAAGGACAGGCCCTTCGGCCCACAATGCCTGTGCTGAACATGATGCCCCAATACCATGTCTTATCTACCTGCACATAATCCATATCCTTCCATTTCCAGCACCTATCCAAAAGTCTCTTAGATGCCACTAATGTATCGGCCTCCACCACCACCCCTGACAGTGCATTCCAGGTATCCACCACCCTCTGTATAAAGAACTCTCCTGCACATCTCCTTCAAACCTCGTCCCCCTCCCCTTAAAGCTAGACCCTCCAGCATTTGATTTATCCATCCTGGGAAAAAGGTTCTGACTGTCGAACCTATCTATGCCTCTCATAATTTTCTATACTCAGATCCGGTTTAGTTTAGTTTAGTTTAGTTTAGTTAATTTAGAGATACCGTGCGGAAACAGGCCCTTCGCCCCACCGAGTCCACGTCGACCAGCGATCCTCGTACACTAGCACTATTCTACACACTAGGGGCAAGATGCAATTTTTACCAAAGCCAATTAACCAACGAACCTTTACGCCTCTGGAGTGTGGGATGAAACCGGAGCACCCGGAGAAAAAACCCACACAGTCACGGGGAGAACGTACAAACTCTGTACAGGCAACACCCATAGTTGGGATCAAACTTGGGTCTCTGACGCTGTGAGGCAGCAGCTCTACCACTGCACCACCTCCAGCGTTCCTGAGAAAACAATCCAGGTCTGTCCAACAAGAGTTGAGGCAGGCAGCCACAGTTTCCCTGTTTCTCTCTCTCTCCCTGCAGATGCCGCATGTGATTACGAACCTGGCAGCAAACTATAACAATTATTTTTAGGCTGGCGATGAGTCATCCTGAGGTAAAGGCCTCTCAGCAGTAAGAGCAGGAATGAATGCAGAATCCATCTTTACTGAGCAGTTTAAGAGTGCACATTGATCAGGAAATCCCAACAGAGTGTTTCCTCCTCTGAAAGTTGTTGATGAGAAAGAACAAAGATTCTTTCCCGTGTGAATGCCTCTGCTTTCCAATCAAAGTTTCCCCCAAACATCCCCTTGAAGTTGATGGGCCTCTGATGATTCCTGATTCACACACAAATACCAAGAGAGGTTACTGGGCTTTTGAGTCAATCAATATTCCTTTGCAGTTTACTGATCAATATTCAGTTTATTGCCCGCTATAGCGAAAGGAAAAAGAAATGTAACTTTACATCTACACTATGTTTAATTGAGTTTAAATAAAACTATTGTGAACTGAGATTGACAGTGCTCTCTGTAAAAGCTCCCGCATTTCAGGCAACAAATGTGTCTTGCTATAAATAATGCTACACTGGGGAGAGTGCCGTGACTTGCATTGGGCATTGAAGATGTGTTCTTTCGTACTTTGCAATCATTTCCCCTGAACATTGATGTGATTGAGGTCAGGCAAAACTATCTCACGATGCACATATCATATGATCACATTACGCCAACCCAACCATTAATAAAGTTTAAAAGGTATACCTGGTCACTGACTATCACGGGCAAGTTTCTACATGGAGTTTGTACGTTCACCCTGTGGCCCTGTGGGTTTTCAGAAGTTCATAAGATCATAAGACATAGGAGCAGAATTAAGCGATTCTGCCGAATGAGTCTACTCCACCATTTGATCATGGATATCTATTTTTCCCTCAATCCCATTCTCCTGCCATATCCCCATAACCTTTAACACCCATACCATCTAGAACCTATCAATCTCCACTTAAAAATACCCTATGACTTGGCCTCCACAGTCGTCTGTACCGGAATGCCATAGAATCACCACTCTCTGACCAAAGAAATTCCTCCTCATCTCCTTTCTAATGGTACCTCCTTTTATTCTGAGGCTATGGCCACTGTTCCGAGACTCTCCCACTTGTAGAAACGTCCATATCCACTCCAGCCAATTTGTAAATATCAATGTATAAAATACCTGCCAGTTCTTTCTCTCTCTACATCAGCGGGTCAGCTTAGGTTTGGCTCGAAAGAATACTACAGGCCAAGGGATTCCACGCTGAACGGTCAGACTGTTAATTGCGGCGTGGACTCGGTGGGCCGAAGGACCTGTTTCCGCACTGTATCTGTAAACTAAACACCTCAGAGCTACACTTGCACGTCAGGAGAAGCAAAATATCCTTTTGCAATAAATCCTTTTAAATTGAAGGACAAGCACTACTGTTTCCAAAGTGATCAAACTTTTTTTTTCCCTTCTGGTGCATGAAGTCACAAGAAAACCCAAGGATCCAAGCTTTTATATCGAGACTGCGAATTGAATCATTCCCAAAGAGAGCAGGGAAATCTGACCGCAAAGGATTCTGAGAAAAGGCATTTGTTAAGTGACCTTCTTTGTTTTGTGAGTTAAAAATCGGCCATTCAGGACCAAGTTAAAAAGAACAAACAAACAAGGAACTGCGGATGGTGGTTTTACAAAAAAAAGACACAAAGAGCTGGAGTAACTCAACAGGTCAGGCAGCATCTCTGGAGAACATGGTTAAGCAATGTTTCGGGTCAGGAACATTCTTCAGACTGATTGTAGGGTCCTGACCCAAAACATTGCCTATCCATGAGATGCTGCCTGAACTGCTGAATTACTCCAGCACTTTGTGTCCTTTCTTGGTTGAAAAGAACCATCTTTACCCAGAGAGTGGCAAATGTTTGGCATTCTCAGCCTGAGAAGCAGAATCAGTCAGTGAATATATTCAAGGGGGAGAGATCATGCCATTTTTAGATATTCAAAGAATCGATGAAAATGGAGCTGGTTCAGCCAAGTGACATAGAGATAAAATATCACCACCATCCTATTGAATGTTAGAGTAGCCATGAGAAGCTGTGGCCTACTCCTGTTCCTATGTCTTACATTCGCAACTTCTTGTAAATCAGACAAATATAGAATAGAAAGCAAGTAACAATAACAATGATCAAGAAATTGAAACAAAGACATAATGGACTGAGATGAGGAAAACCTTTTTCACCCAGAGAGTTGTGAACCTATGGCATTCTCTGCCATAGGAGGGTAATTCACTGGCTGTTTTCAAGTTAGATATAGCTCTTAGGCCTAATGCAATCAAGGGATATGGGGAGAAAGCAGGAACAGGGTACTGCTTTTGGATGATCAGCCATGATCATATTGAATGGCGGTGCTGGCTTGAAGGGCCAAATGGCCTATTCCTGCACTTATTTTCTGTGTGTCTATATTTCTACAATGCTGTAAGAACAGCCAGTTAAGCAGCATGTGTAGAAAGAGAAACCTATTATTGTTTTAAAGGTTATTCAATCTGAAATGTTAGCTGCTTTTTTCCAGAAATGCTACCTGTCAGCTTCCTGAAGACTTGTCCTGGGCCCAGCACATCGACTAAATCCAAAGAGAGCCCTTAGTCATCCTACGCGTTCCACTGTTCGCATCCTTGTACCCCTGTTGTTCGCACATCTTCATCAGCCAACAAGGGGCCATTATGTAGGTATGTTACGATACTTACCTTTAGCGGTGCTGCAGTTCTGCCACTCCCCGTGTGCGCGACTTTGGCGCCTTTCAGAGGGGGCGGGTTTAAAATGCCGTTTTTCTCCGGACAATTCAAGTCGATCCATCTCAGGGGATTTTGTCGCTAAAGAGAAATCGCTCCGACATTTGTTTTATGAAGGTATTTTTAAACTACACCAGATCATTTATTAGCTAGAGTAATTAAAAAATCATCGTCTCAAGCCGTGAGTGCCGACAACGGGAAAGATTTTACGTAGGGGAGAAAAGAAGGTACACAGTCTATTTTTAGATAAAAACATGCTTCCTAGGAAGCATTTAATCAAATTTTCATGTTGCGAAATGGGGACAAAAAATATATATACGAACTGGTAGTATTTTTCCTGCCGTGTGTGGGTTAAATTCACCGCAAACCGCAACGTTCTAATCCACCGCATTCCAGTAAAACCCACTCGCAAGTTGATTTAAATGGCCATTAATTTACAGGAAATAAACACTAAATTCCTTCCATTTGACCTATAAATTCATGAAAGTGAGATTTAAAAGTCATGTTATATTGTGAATTATTGTGTGAATGCTATTTGGACACTTAGGCAATTTAAAAATGTTTATCTTTTCTTAAGAAATGGATAGATGTTTAGATCTAGTAATTGAATTTTGTAATTAGCTACAATTAGGTAACTAACTAATTATATGCTTTAATTTCAGGTCATCCAAGTAAGATTGTTTCATATTTGTTTCAGAATAATTCAATCTATAATAACTGAAAATGTCATTGAGTTCTCTTAATTTATAAGAAAGTTATGGTCTTTTGACTGTCCTAGATCACAGCTTTTGAGTTAAGTCAATGGAAAGGCAATGGGGAACAAGATGATAATTTCCAAGTATGAAAATGGCCATAATGGTTTTTTTAATACTGAAGATATGAAAGTGAATTAGGTGTAAAATTAAGCTTCTTTTAATGCTGTATCTGATGGGATATATTGCAGACTTGATTTTTAAAATCTCAAAATTTTGTAACATTGCTACATTATGTGCTCCCTGACAAATCTGTTGCCTGCCCTGTTTTGTTCTGGCCTTTTCTTGCCTCCAGTCCACCCCCACCCCCCACCCAGACCCCACACCTTCCCATCTCTATCTCTCAGTCTCAAGAAACGTCCCAACCTGAAACGGCACCCATCCTTTTTCTCCAGGGATGCTGCCTACCCCACTGATTTACTCCAGCATTTTGTGCTTTTCTTTGGTACAAACTAGCATCTGCAGTTACTTTCCACTCATCAGCATCTCTACTTCCTCAGCAGACTGAGGAGATTCAGTCAAGCAGAATCAAAGAATATGGGGAAAAGGCAGGAACGGGGAACTGATTGTGGATAATCAGCCACGACCACAGTGAATGGCGGTGCTGGCTCGTAGGGCCAAATAGCCCACTCCTGCACCTATTGTCTATTGTCTATTGTATATTGTCTATTGTCTATTGATTCGGTATGTCACTGAATACTCTATTGATCATCTACAGGTAGACATTTTTTTTTTTTAAATATCTTTATTTATTCGAGATACCGTAAGTTACATCAGTGTACATCCCTTATATTGTATTACAGTCATTGTACCCCTTGATTTTTTTAAGGCTTCAGAAAAGAGAGAAAAGAGAGAGAAATACCAGCAAAGAAAGTAGAAGAGTGAAAAAGAGATCTGAAAGTGCAAAAGCGTGACAGAGGGAAAGGAAACCCTTGAAGAGTTAGAGACCGGAGATTAAGAGATAGACCCTGGAGAGGAAGAAAAAAGAAAAAGGGAAAGATAGAGAAAGAAAGAAGAAAAGCCTGTTACTTTATTATAAACATCTCGCAAAAGGAATCTACCAACTCAACAGTTTTTCTTCCCCCTTTACCAAGACCCGACACCGGTACTTTTTTTGAGGTATTCGTGCACCTTATCCTTGTAATAGATTTATAAATGCAGACCACGTCTCATGGAAACAGCCTGATTTTCCTGCTAGTCGGAGTCTCATATCTTCCAAGTGTAGTGTTTCGAACATAGTTGAAATCCACATATTAACTATTGGTATAGGAGAATTTTTCCAGAATTTTAAGATTAGCTTTTTTCCAGTTATTAAGCCATATTCAAATAGAGTCTTTTGAAACACATTTAATTCAGGGCTATCTTCCGATATCCCGAAGATAATCCAGTATGCTTTTGGAGTCATTTTTATTTTAAATATTTTTTGTGAAAATTTCAAAAATTTCAGTCCAAAATGTTTGAATTTTTGTACAAAAGACAAATGAGTGTGCTATATTAGCTTCTTGACATTGACATTTATCACATATAGGTGAGACATTGGGAAAAAGTTTACTTATTTTAGTTTTTGAATAGTATAATCTGTGTAAGATGTTAAATTGTACTAAGGTGTGTCTTATATTAATTGAACATTTATGCACATTTAATAAATATTCTTCCCAACTTTCTTTGGGAATTTTTATACTTAATTATTTTTCCCAGTCTTTCCTGACACCATCTGGTGTTGGTATTTCTGCATTTAGAATAATATAATATATATACGATATTAGGTTTGCTGATTCTGCCTTTGTATTCATTACTTCCTCCAGTAAGTCTGGAGGCATATTGTGATAATCTTGTGCCTATTTCTTCAGATAGTCACAGATTTGGAAATATTTAAAATGCTGATTGTTTCCCAAATTGTATTTTAGTTGTATTTGTTTAAATGATAATAGTTTTCCCAATTCATACACATCTCCGAATATTTTAATTCCAGCTCTTTCCCATTGTATAAATGCTTTATCTATAGTTGAAGGTTTAAATGAGGGTTTTTTACCGATAGGAGATAAGAGAGATAAATTTCTTAATTTTAAATTGTGTTTTATTTGTTTCCAAATTCTAATTGTGTTGTATATAATTGGATTATTGTTGTAATTTATATTATTCATCGATATTGGAGAGAGAAGGATTGCTCCAATATTATAAGGAGAGCAATCCTCTTTCTCCATATTCGTCCAATCCGGTTGCTTGGGAGAGTTATCCAGCAATTGGATCATGTTTCTGATATTGGTAGACATTGGAGAGCATATTGACTGCTTTCATCATGGCCTGGTTCAGCAACTTGTGCAACCAAGACCAAAGGAGGCTGCAGAAAGTGGTGGACACTGCCCGGTCCATCACAGGTACTGTCCTCCCCACCATCGAAGGGATCTCCAGGACACAGCCAGCTTCATCAAAGACCCACACCACCCTGGCCATGCTCTCATCTCACTGCTACCACCAGGAAGAAAGTATAGGAGCCTGAAAGCTGTAACCCCCAGGTTCAAGAGCTGCTTCTTCCCAACAACCATCAGGCTCTTGTGTCCAACATACAACACTCACCTGAATCTTAACCTCAGCAGCGATCAACTACGGGCTTTGCTTTGGTTGCACTCTGTATTTCAGTTGTGCACTATCATGGCCTGTTTAACTAATATTCCCGGTAATTAATTTATTATATTTTTGATAATTGGATACTTATCTGTGTGTCATTACTTTTACAGGCCTGTTAAGCTGCAGTTGAGTAGGAATTTCATTGTTTTGGCGCCAGTACATATGACAATTAAACACTTTTAGCTCTTCACCGAGCTTCCTTTGGCAGTAACGCCCAAATCCGGCCAATGGCTAGATAAGAACATATGGACAAAGCAAAAACAACCAGGAAGGTAATGAACAGCAACAATTTAATGGACAGAGCGGTGGCAAGATGTAACTGAGCTTTTTCAGCTGCAATTCTGCCACAAACACATCAGTTGTGCCTTGTAAGAGTATTAAGTCAAATATTGCAACCCATCTGCTGTTTATCTTGGTCCATTTCCTTTCTTGAGCTGATCCACGCACTGAAATAGATTGTAATGCAGTTTTTGTATGAGAATTAAGGTCAGTGTAAATGCTGCAAAACCATTCTAAACCCAGATAATTACGTGCGTGGTCTGTCCCTTGTCGATCTACATATGCTGCATTGTGGAATCTTTATTCATGAGGAAGCATCTTCACAGCCCGTCCGTGTAAACAAATTATAATCAGTAAAGCATTAAACATCCTGTCTTCAGAACAGTTCATATTTTAAATTGGCTGCGTAATTCCTTGCAAACCAACTAAAGTGCGACACAAAGTGCTAGAGTAACTCAGCGGGTCAGATAGCATCGCCAGAGAAAAATGATGGGCGATGATTGATACAGGTCGGGGGGCAGAGTTTAAAAGGGATGTGCAGGGCAGGTTTTGTTACACAGAGGGTGGTGAGTGCTTGCAACGTGCTGCCAGTGTTGATGGTGAAGGCGGATACGATAGTGGCTTCTAAGAGGCTTATATTCAGGCATATGGATATGCTGGGAATGGAGGTATATGGATCATGTCCTGACAGAGGAGATTAGTTTACCTTGGCATCATGTTTAGCACAGTCATTGTGGGCCAAAGAGCCTGTTCCTATGCTGTACTGTTCATAAGATCATAAGTGATAGGAGTAGAATTAGGCCTTTCGGTCCATCAAGTCTATTCTGCCATTCAATCTATCTGAACCCCACTCTCCTGCCTTCTCCCCGTAACCTCTGACATCCCGTACTAATCAAGCACTGTATTGTTCTAGGTTCTATGTCAGTAGAATGAGATAAATCGTCCCTGCCCCTAACTATTCTGCTTTATTTCATTTTCATTTTCATTCCAGATCTCCGTAATTTTCCATGCCGACTGTCCACCTTCCATTTCACCACTCTCACTGTCCTATCAACTGTCCCGTCACCGTACGTGCAGTTTATCGTGTTGCTTTCAGTTGCAATGTTTTTTTGTTATTTTCTGGTATTATGACCAGTTGGTGAATCAAGACCCAGCAAAACACAAGACAAGTCTCCTGTAGTTTGACCCAATGTACACGGTATGCAGTATAGACGTCTCCATAATCATCTCTTGCATTGCCAAGGGAGAGATCAGCTTTAAGCCTGAAATATCTATGAGTGTTGAAACATCTCAGGATCCAAGCCCACAAATTACACTGCACAATATTAAACAGAGGATGAAATCTCTCTATTTCAAAGTTGTTTTTGCCGCTATTTTAATGAAGGCATCATATATCGTTTCAAAGAACTGTCTGACATCTCTCGAAATAGGAGAAATATAAATTTGGTGGAACACATTCAGCATTATTGCAAATAACAACATTATACATTGTGACTGTGTTTAAAACGAGAAATGCTCGTTTGATTTTCACAGATATCTTTTGAATGCTTTGAACCTCTGCTGATTGACGGGGAATGGTGTCTGCAGGATATGACAAAGACACTCATGGGAAACATCAATAAAACAGTTTTTTTTAAATGATTCTTAACACATCGAGATGCTTTAAAATATTTTGTTCACAAACTCAGAAAGATGCATCTGGCTTCCATGGCGACGGGCCACGCTGATTGGATGAAAGTGGGTTGTGTGGCAGATTGGGAGGAGGTTCAAAAGTGTTGGCTCCGCATTGCCTCCTCTTTGATTGAGTCAGGGCTTGGCAAATTCTGGTCTTCCTCATTACTCAGATATCAAACCATGATTTGAATTCGTCTGCGTTCCAACTCCTTTGAACATTCTGGGAAGCAAGTGCAAAATAATCAGTCATAGAGTCATACAGCACGGGAACAGGCCCTTCGGCCCTACTCGTCCATGCTGACCAAGATGCCTCGTTTTCCGTGTTTAGCCCATATCCCTCTGAACCTTTCCTATCCATGTACCTTTCCAAAACACTTTTAAATGATATTATGTTACCTGCCTCAACTACCTCCTCTGGCTGCTCGTTCCATGTACCCACCACACCCTGTGTGAAAAAGTTACCCCTCAAACCACTCCCTTCTCACTTTCCTGTATTTGATCCATATCCCTCTAATCCTGCTAAACCTTTCCTATCCATATCCATGTTCATATCTAAATCACCATTCAATGTAGCTTAAAAATCCAAGTTTTAGGTCATATGGTCATATGGTCATAAGGTCATAAGTGATAGGAGTAGAATTAGGCCATTGGGCCCATCAAGTCTACTCCGCCATTCATTCATGGCTGATCTATCTCTCCCTCCTAACCCCATTCTCCTGCCTTCTCACCAAAACCTCTGACACCTGTACTAAACAAAAATCTGTCTATCCCGGCCTTAAAAATATCTACAGCCTTCTGTGGCAAAGAATTCCACCGATTCACTATCCTCTGACTAAAGAAATTTCTCCTCATCTCCTTCCTAAAAGAATGTCCTTTAATTCTAAGGCTATGACCTCTAGTCCTGGACTCACCCATGAGTGGAAACATCCTTTCCACATCCACTCTATCCAAGCCTTTCACTATTCTGTATGTTTCAATGAAGTCCCCCCCTCATTCTTCGAAACTTAAGAAACAAATAGAAACTTCCTCTTCTTGTGATATGGTGTGCATAGCCTAAAGTTGTAAGACAACTTGTTCTATTTGATCTTGTTTGATTGTGCGCGCCGGATTGATTGCATTTGTCGAAACAGGTTCCATGTGAAGGTTACAATTTTCCACCCCAAATAGAAACTCAAGAAACTTTTCACAAACAAATTTTGTCAAAAAGCTCAGATGTAGAACCAAAGAACTGCAGATGATGGTTTGATATCAAAGATAGACACAAGTGTTCTGGAGTAACTCAGCGGGTTAGGCAGCATCTGGTCTGAAGAAGGGTCACGACCCAAAACGTCACCCGTCCTTTTCCTCCACAGATGCTATCTGACCCGCTGATTACTCCAGCATTTTGCGTATATCTTTAACTAAAGGCTTGTCTTGTCCTGTATCACCCATCAGAGCAAGATCCATTGTCGGGTACCCTACACATTATTTTACAACTTACCGAAGGCAATTAATCTGTAAACCTGCACGATTTTTGAGTGTGGAAGAAACCCACACGATCACAGGGAGATTGCACAAAACTCCATTCAGACAGCCCCCGTAGTCAGGATCGAACCGTGTGTGAGATGGCAGTTGTGTACCCAAGAAAAGGAGATTGTTGATTAATATTCTCGTCTCATTTTACACCTTCTGAGGACGATAATACAGTGACAGGAAAGACAAAACATTGTTGAGGAAAATAATCAAAACAAATCCAAGAACGAAAGAGCTTCCACACGTCGTTGCTATATTTTGTACTGGAAGGCTTTGAAGCACTAAATTATTATTAACTTGTCAAATCCACAGCGTCTTGATTTATCTCCTTTCCTTGGAAATCATTGCTACATTGTACTGAGGATGCAGTCATGTTTTGTTTGGAATCAAGAACCAGAGGCCACAGGTTTAAGGTGAGAGGGGAAAGATGTAATAGGAACCTGAGGGGTAACTCCTTCACTCAGGAGGTTGTGAGTATATGGGATGACCTGCCACAGTAGGTAGCTGAGGCAGATACTTTGAAAGATCACAGTGGTGCCGTGGTAGAGCTTCTACCTTACAGCGCCAGAGACCCAGGTTCGATCCTGA
The DNA here is from genome assembly GCA_963514005.1 of Raja brachyura. The sequence goes on from OY740808.1 coordinate 20,609,665, forward strand.
CTACGGGGGCTGTCTGAATGGAGTTTGTGCATTCTCCCTGTGATCGCGTTGGTTTTCTCCAGTGCCATCCATCATGATTGTCCGCACTGTGCTCTCTCCAAGATGCTGGGCCACTTCCAGCACCATCCTGGTCTCGCGACCAGTTTCCTCCCACACTCAAAAATCGTGCAGGTTTATCGATTAATTGCCTTTGGTAAGTTGTAAAATTGTGTGTAGGATAGTGTTGGTGTATGTGGCTATCGCTGGTCGGAGCAGACTGAATGGGCCGAAGTGCCTGTTTCCGTGATGAACCTCTAAAGTCTAAAAGTCTGAACAGAATTTAAAGGACACTTGGACTGGTGCATGGATAGGAAAGGTTTAGGGGGATAGAGGCCAATTGCGGACAACAAGCACAAGCAGGTCGGCATGTGTAGGAAGGAACTGCAGATGCTGGTTTAAATCGAAGGTAGACACAAAATGCTGGAGTAACTCAGCGGGACAGGCAGCATCTCTGGAGAGAAGGGACGGGTGACGTTTGGGGCGAGACCCTTCTTCAGACTGATGTCAGGGGAGTGGACATCTCGGCATGGGCAGGTTGGGCTGAAGGGCCTGATCCTCTGCTGTATTAAGCCCTGTATTATGACTCTAGTAAGATTTTCTCAACTACAGAACAATATTTATCAATCATATCCTGTGCTTGTCAGGCGAGTGAGCTGAAAAATGGGTCCTATTATTTGTGATTAAAATTTTCTCTTGGAGTAGCAATGACTATGACTCTTCAGAGACCAACGAGGAAGAGATGGTAAGCTTTTTAATATCAAATGCCTGCTGATATTAGTTGCCCAGATGGGCGTTGGAGGTAAAATTGATGACATCCATTCCATTTTATGTTGGTGTTTTGTGTGAATTAATCACCTGAATAATATTTCAATCAGATTCAATTTGCCCTGCTACTTTGTGCCACTTGAAAACAAGTAAATTGATTTGTTATGTGTCTGTGCAATACCTCAATGGATATTTTACACTTAATTTAGTTTATAACCATGTTTCCGGATTCCTGGATTTGCAAATCTGTGAATTAATACGCGACACAAACCTTCATTTCCGCAGAACCACTGACAAAGGAAAGTTGTTGATTTAAGATGATGCAGGCGTCATGCTGATATGAGAGGGCATGCCGTTTCCAGCGCAGTACGACAATCAACACAAGCTCTGAAGTGGCAATGGTGTTTCATTTAATTTTCCAGCAATATTTGGTCAAGTCTGCGGAATGGAAAAAGCTCGCAAGGGTGGCACGGTGGCGCACCAGTAGAGTTGCTGCCTTACAGCACTTGCAGCACCGAGACTCGGGTTTGATCCCGACTACGGGTGCTGTCTGTATGGAGTTTGTACATTCTCCCCCCGACCACGTGGGTTTCCTCCCACGCTCCAAAGACATACAGGTTTGTAGGTTAATTGGCTTGGTATAAGTGTAAATTGTCCCTAGTGTAGGATAGTTTTAGCGTGCGGGGAAAGCTGGGCGGTGCCGAAGGGCTTGTTTCCGCGCTGTATCTCTAAGCTAAACTAAAGTACAGAAAGCAGGGTAGATGTGAACATCAAAAACCCTATTTCCCACACATTTGTTACCGTTTTACCCGAGCTGATTTCTACCTCCTTCATAACGACCCAAGACACTGCAGATGCTGGAATCTGGAGCAAAACACAAAGCGCTGGAGGAAGGCAGCATCTGTGGAGGGAATGAACTGTCAACTTTTGGGTAGGAACTTTCTTCAAAACAACATTGCCACTTCAGAATATGGTCTGAAGAAAGGTCCCGACCCGAAATGCCGCCTGTCCATTCTCTCCCCAGATGCTGCCCCTCTCATCTTTATCCACCTATCACTTGCCAGACTTGCCCATTCCCACTTCCTGCCTTCTCCCCCACTATTCCATCAGTCTGAAGAAGGGTCCCATCCAGAAACAGTGTCTTCCATTCCCCCCACAGATGCTGCCTGACCCGCTGAGTTACTCCAGCAATTTTTCTCTGCTTCTAATATACTAGGGGAAACTTGGTGGATGTATATAAAATGATGAGAGACAGAGATAGGGTTGACAGCCAGAACCTTTATGCCAGGTAGGAAATATTCAACACTAGAGGGCAGAGCTTTAGAAAGGAGATGAGGAGGAATAATAAGATTGAACGAGAACTTACCAGTTCGAAGGTTGATCTTTATTTCATGAGGAGTCGAAGTGAGGGATTTCGTGGAGAGCCCGCCGGCGCGCATGCTCGACATACTTCAAAGTAGCGGCGTGGAATCACAGAGACCAGCAACAGAAATGACTTAGCATAGTAAGATTGAAGAGACTCAAATTACCAGATGAAGGTGATTGAGGGTTGGGCGAGGAGGGCACGAAATCCCTCACTTCGACTCCTCATGAAATAATGATCAACCTTCGAACTGGTAAGTTCTCGTTCAATCTTACTATTTCATTTCGGAGTCACGTGAGTGACTTCGTGAAGACTTCAAAGCCTCTGTGATTACACGCCCTGGACCACGTCCATGCAGACACACCACTACCAGGGATGGATGGGAGGAACAAACTTGCTCAAATAGTTCATACTGCAAAACAAGAGCATATTTATTAATAACAAATCAAAAACCCCTCATGCGGGGACATCTCCACGTTCTTGACCTGCATTCAGCACGGCTTCTGCGAACTGTAGAGAAGCAGCAACAGGCTTGTTATAAAATCGCTGAACACAGCTTCATTAGCCCATCCTGCTGTGGCGAGAATTTGGTCCATAGGCACCTCCATAATCCTCGCCGCTGACGTCGATGCAGCCCTGGTGGAATGAGACTTGAACACATTAGTGTCGATACCTGACTTACCCAAGACGACTCGAAGCCACCTGGCTATCGTCTGGACTGTCACTCGATGATGAGGTCTCTTATGAGTGACTAGCAGGTATCTCTCCATTCCTCTGATGCGTGCCGTCACCTTGACATAGTGACGGATATGTGAGGCTAAACACAGCCTAGCATCTGCGGGGTATGCCGGGAACTTCAGCTGCAGCCCTGTGCACCCAGGTCTATGCTGCTTTAGTAGCTCATCAATGAAGAAGACTACTTCTATAGGGGTAGATATCATTCTGTCGACACGTAGTTTGTGTAGTGTCTGTACCCTCTGTGCTGAAGACAGCGCTAGTAACATCACCAGCTTCATGGTGAGTTTGTCCAGTTGGAGCCCTTCCATGGGAGACCACGTCCTGAGCAGGTTTAATACGTCCCTGACATCCCAGGTGATATCATAGCGTGGTGCAGGCGGATTCATATTGAATATACCCCGCATGAGTCTGGACACTAGCCTGTTGGATCCTACCTCAATCTTGAGGTAGAATGATAGCGCGCTCCTGGCGCTGTTGATGGCACTGTAACTTAAGTGTTCATCATGGTGCAACCCCGCGAGGAATTCCAGGACGTCAGTTATTGTCACGTCATCGTACGTGATGCGAGAGCAGCTGCAGTAGGCTTCCCACTTCTTAATATGCGAGCGGTATCTTCGCCTTGTTGACTCTCGACACGACGCCCCGATGGTATCCATGGTCCGAGATGAGAGGCCGTATTGGACTAACGGCCTGTTCAGAACCTGCAAGCCAACAAATTTAAATAGCCATGGCAGGGATGTGGCTCCCCTGAGACAGGGTGAGTAACCAATTGTGGGCAACCCCTCAAAAGGACCCAAGGTTTGCTGAGCATGTCAAAGACCACCGGATACCAAGGCTGTGTAGGCCAGTCGGGTATGATAAGGATGCCCTTGGCAGCATCCGCCTGAATCTTTCGCAATACCCGACTGATGAGGCAGAACGGGGGGAATGCATAGAAAAACCAATTCCCCCAGTCCAGCGAGAATGCATCTAGCGCTATTGCCCCAGGATCTGGTTCCCATGAGACGTATGTTGGTACCTGATGGTTCAACCGCGACGCAAAAAGGTCAATGTCCGGTTTACCAGATTTGGCTGTGACTTTAGCAAAAATTTCAGGATGTAACATCCATTCAATATTGTCATTAAATTTGCGTGACCTGGTGTCCGCCACAGTATTAAGCTCACCTGGCAAATAGGTAGCTGAAATCCAAATGTCTCTTTGAACACACCAGAGCCAAATTGAGTTAGCCAATTTATCACACGAAACTGACCTGGTACCGCCCATATGGTTTAAGTATGCCACTGCTGTGGTGTTGTCTATTTGGAGACGGACATGTGCTCCAACAAGCTTGGAACAATAAGCACGAAGTCCGTGGAATGCTGCCAGCAACTCCAAATAGTTTATCCCTTGTGACAACAACATAGTAGACTCAAGGGTGTCCCACCTGCCCCCACAACTAGAGCAATTATCCGTAGCTCCCCAGGCATAAGAGCTCGCATCAGTCTGCAAGTATACCACCGGATTAGCCTCCCTAATAGGCTTGAATGAACTGCTAATGTGACACACCCACCATTGCAACTCATTCTTCGCTTCGGACGGCAGCTGCATTGGTCGATCATAATGACCAGCGTTCTTTTTTAACGCAGCAATCTTGGCTCTCTTCAAATTCTGATAATGCAAAGGCCCATATCGGGCTGCAGGAAACAAAGCTACAAGTTTGCCAATTACTGTAGCTGTATGCCGAATCGATGGTATATTGGTGCGGATTAAATCTTGACACACCTGGGTGACCTCCTGAACCTTATTAGTTGGTATGGTGACCCTCATGCGTATAGAGTCCACCGTAAATCCTAGGTAATGAATCACCTGGGCAGGGCAGAACTTTGATTTCTCTGGATGGACAATGAACCCCAGCTGCTGAAATATATTGACAGCAGCTGCAACTCCCTGCTCAGCCAATTCCAGGGTGTGGCCGACAATTAAGATATCATCTAAATAGGCCATTACTTTATGGTGTCGTTGTCTTAAATAAGCCATAATTGGTTTCACTAATTTAGTGAACAATCTAGGGGCTGTGGTAAGCCCATTTGGCAAAGCCCTATACTGCCAGAGTTGACCCATCCAGACAAATTTCAAAAACCTCCTGTCGTATTTCTGGATGGATACAGAATAGTACGCATCCTTTAAATCGATGCATGTCATAAAGCAACCATGAGAAATCAATGATTTGGCTGTTTCAAAAGTGTCCATTTTGAAATGAGTGTATGTTACAAAAGTATTCAAACGAGTCAGGTCAATAATGACTCGACAGCCTCCATCCTTCTTAGGTCTAGTGAATATATTCGAAACAAATTCAACTGGCTCATGCACCGTTTTCTCGATCACTCCCTTCTGTTCAAGCCTTAAAATTTCCTTGTAGCCTGCTGCCTGTTCTGCAGCAGACAATTTAAACGTTCGACCGGGCATGTGCTGGGATGGAGGAATGTCGCCATTAAGAAACTCGATTTTATGACCCTGAATATTTTGCAACACATACTCGTCACCAGTAATATTACCCCATGCACCCAAAAAGAACCGAAGGTGCCCACCAACATGTGTAGCTAAACAAAGAGAAAAGAGAGAACCAGACCGCCTCACCTCCGTGGTTACCGGCGGTCCTTGACACGTGTGGGTGGACGTGGAGGTGCTGGGTTGGCTTGAGGGCGCGGCGTCTTCGTCTTCCACCAAGGTCTCTGCCGACCCTGTCCTAAAAAAAGCCCCCTGTTGCTGGGGCTGTTGGTAACGTTGTGGAGCTGGAGGGTAGGTCCTCATAGAGGTACTGGCAGACCCTCGTGGGCGAGTAGATGGAGCTTTTGAGCCTGATGGTGTGGGGGCACTCTGAGAGCGCATGAGCCCCACCGTTTTGGCTTGTTCGTCAAGCTGTTTGACCCTCTTCGAGAGATCCTCACCAAAGAGCTGACGGGGCGGCGGCGGTGGTTTGCACAACCCTGCAAACTTAGGGTTGAGCGCCGGGCGGATGCTACTTTTGCGGAACCCATTGATCTCATGTTGGGTCGCACACAGGAGAGCCAGAGCATCTTCCTGGTCCAAATTCAGTTCGTCCCCGTCCACCGACCGCGCAAAGGCGGTAATACCGGCCGTGAGGAGTTTCAGGATCCGCTGCAGTTTTAGTTCTTGTTGACGGATAGCCGCACTGATGTTGCCCCATATCGGCGTATTGACCACAGGCACGTTGAGGGAGTTGCAATTGGATGGAGCCTTGTGACGGCTCATAGCCTGAATGAGGACTTCTTCCTGCAGTTGATGGTTGTTGAGGAAGTCCACTGTGGCTGCTAGTTTTGTGTTCAGAGGAAGCCCAGACGAATGTGGGGCCGCGAATTTAGTCGCCACATCCAGAAGTTCCTCCGCTGGCACCTCCAACGGAGGTGGTAAGGGATTAACCAAAACCTCCTCCTCCTGCTGCTCCAGGCTGATGGTAGAAGTTGGTGATGACGCCCTGTGCCTGTCGCTGCCCTGCTGTTGTTGACCTTGAAGCAGGGGCTTCAGCAGCCGCTCCATACGGTCAATACGCCCTTCACCCTGAACACTCGGGTGGTCGGAGTCCTCCGACTCTGAAAAGATGCCAGGGCTCCTATCATCGGCCCGCACCTCGTCGAGGCCCACCCGGTGCCGGTAGTTGTCGCAAACAGCCGCCAAGGCGAAACTGCGCGATTCCCGCGCGGGCGTGTTCAACCGCCTCCGTTTAGCGGGAGCTGAAGCCGCTGCCACTAAGGACACTTGCGGCGTGGTGTCGGCACCAGCCGAAGCATGGCTGCCTGAAGCCCGCGCAGGCTTGCCGGCTGCCCACGTCGTGGACCTTGCCGACGCATGGTCTCGCCCACCCATCCATGGGGGGCTCGGCGACCGTGACGAGACCCGACTCAACCGACCCGTCCCGGCGTCGAGAGTTGGGGGGTGCCGACTGGACCTCACAGCCGCCCCGGGTCCCGCCCTGGAACCTGACCGCTCCTCCGCGGCAGGCAATGCCTTAGCCCTAAAAGGGTTAGGCTTCTGGGCTCCAGCCCTTCCCCTACTCGGAGGGCTGAGTGAAAAGGGCCGTGCAGCTGCACGCACCCCTCTGCTCGAGGTCGCCAGCGAGCCCGCTGACGACCTGACTGCCATGGCAGGGTCCTCCTGCTCTGGCGGCACACCACACTCCTCCTCGTCGAACTCCTCCAAGCTGTGGTGTGCTGGCGGATCCGGACCTGTAACCACAGGGCTTACCCACATCTCCGCCTGAGTCCCAGCCTGCGCTGCAGGTACTTCCGATGGTAATGGCCCCGGAACTGTTGACCGGCGAACTCGTCCAGACATCCTCCGGCCCTTAGCACTCCCATCCATGTCCTTGCTGCAAGACAGAATCAGTACAACAAGGACCACCAACTTAAGGTAGGATACTTACCTCCGTGGCTCCCTTATGAAGGGCTGGCGAGGAGCGCGCTCCACCGCCAGCCGTCGCAGCAACGCGATACGACGATATGTCGAGCATGCGCGCCGGCGGGCTCTTCACGAAGTCACTCACGTGACTCCGAAACGAAATTTGAATCTGTGGAATAGATTGCCGCAGACGGCTGTGGAGGCCCAGTCTTTGGGTATTTTAAAGCGGAGATTGATGGGTACTTGATTAGTATGGGTGTCAATGGTTACGGGGAGGAGGCAGGAGAAGGGGTTTGGGAAGGAAAGACAGATCAGCCATGTTTGAATGATCAGTGGTGCAGAGGTAGAGTTGCGGCCTTACAGTGAAGGCAGGCCGGAGACCTGGGTTCACTCCCGACTACAGGTGCTCTCTTTACGGAGTTTGTACGTTCTCCCCGTGATTTGTGTGGGTTTTCTCCGAGACCTTCGGTTTTCTCCCACACTCCAAAGACGTACAGTTTTGCAGGTTAATTGGCTTGGTAAATGTTAAAAACATTGTCCCTAGTGGGACTAGGATGGTGTTAATGTGCGGGGATCGCTGGTCGGCGTGGACCCGGTGGGCCGAAGGGCCTGTTTCCGCGCTGTATCTCTAATCTAAAGTAGGCGCGATGGGCCAAATGGCCTAATTCTGTTCCTATGACTTATGAACTTAGGTCCGTTTAAAAAGCCGCCTAATTTTTTGACACGATTTTAAGTTAAGTCAGATGGAAGCAATCCCAACCCGAGTGTGTTTGATTTTGCAAACACAGATGTTAGTGGATCTTGTAAACATATCTCTGCGTAGGAAGTACAGGAACATATGTGAAATCCATTCACAGAGGACAGACCCAACAATGTCTTTCAGGCGATGACTGTCACAGACGGGTACCAGCCCTTGGATGGGTGTAGACAAGCCTCATTAGTGTTAATTGTAATTTTAATTGGATTGTTTGTAATGCTGTGCGCAGCAACTAATCACAAGTTTTTACCTGAGGACTTTACAATAGGTTAAGGATTACTCTGTGAGGTGAAAGGGTAATTGAGTGCAAAGTAAAGATGATCACGTTAATTAGTAAAGGATAAACAGATGAATAATTGATGTTCCTGAAATCTATTCAAATATGTTAATGACACAAGGGGCTCATGGTCTGCTGGAGAAGTAAAGGGCCTGTCCCACCAGCATGCAACTCTATGCGATGAGCGCAACCTAATGTGGTCGCTTGAGCCGTCCGGCGTCGCGGGGCCGGTCCCACTTCGATCGCTGGAGCCGTGCGGAATTGTGCGGAGTTCGTCCCGACATCACGCGGGGCTCCGAAAAACTGACCATGTTCAAAAATTCTGCGCGGCAACGGCTTGTTGGCTCGCAGTCGCCTCGACGCATCACACACCGCCTCGACGTCGTGCCTCCGTGACCCTCTCTGTAGGTGCCTCCGTGACCCTCTCTGTGTGTGGCTCCGTGGCCCTCTGTGTGTGTGCCTCTGTGCCCCTCTCTGTATGCCCCTCTCTGTCCTGGCGAACTTACCTTTAAGACTTCGCTCCAAGTTCGCCTCACTTTGCGCCGCGTTGCACCACTCACCCGACCTCCGCGCGGCCCTCGCTGCCGGTTTGGTCGCGCTTGCCGCATGCAGCCGCATGCTGTTGGGAACGGCCCTGTACAGGGGATCACCCGACCTCCGAGCGGCCCCCGCTTCTAGTTTGATTGCGCTCATCGCATGGAGTCGGATGCTGGTAGGACAGGCCCTTAAGCTTCGATGGGGACACAAGGAACTGCAGGCGTTGGGATCTTAAGCAAAACTCAAGTGTTGGAAGAACTCAGCGGGTCAGGCAGCATCTGTAGAGAACATGGATAGGTGATGTTGGGCAAACTCTAGGATTGCTTCCCTAAATCTCTTTGCCTCAGTGTTTCTGTTGTACTGTGCCTGGAAATCTCTCTCTTTGGCCCTTCACCTCACCTTACACACCAATTTTGTTTCGATTACACCATCAAATTGTATTGTTCAAACCAATGCAAGGCAAAATTCTGTTGAATGGAGTTAAATAGATAATATCTACAACCAGCGTATATACAGCATGGAAACAGGCCCTTCAGCCCAACTCATCCACGCCTATCAAGATGCTCAATCTAAGCTGTGTAGGAAAGAACTGCAGATGCTGGTTTAAATCAAAGATAGACACAAAATGCTAGAGTAACTCTGCGGGACAGGCAATATCTCTAGGGAGAAGGAATGGGTGACGTTTCAGGTCGAGACCCTTCTTCAGCGGTTCTGCTCCAGTGCAAAATCTCTTCAACGTATGGTTACTTTGAAGAAGTTCTCCTCCTCTCTCCAACGAGAGTTCAGCCTGAAGAAGGGTCTTGATCCGAAACGTCACCCATTCCTCTCCAGAGATGCTGCCTGACCCGCTGAGTTACTCCAGCATTTTGTGTCTAAGCTAGTCCCATTTGCCCACATTTGGCCCATATCCTCTCTAAAGGGGCTGTCCCACTTGGGCAACCTAACTGGCGAGTTTAGAAGAGTTTAGGAGAGTTTGAAAAAATGTCATGTCGAAGACCTCCTTGGTCTATGTAGAAGACCCCCTTCGACCTCCTTCGACTATGTTGAAGACCAACTTTCTTCTTCGTGCGTATGGCATACACAGCCTAAAGTTGTACGACAACTTGTTCTATTTGATCCTATTTGATTGTGCATGCTGGGTTGATTGCATTTGTCGAAACAGGGTGGATCACGTGAAGGTTGCAATCTCCCACCCCAAAGACCATCTTTGACTAGCTACGACTAACTTCGGGAAAATTGGGCACCGAATAGTGGAGAGTGAAGACGATCTCCTTCGATCTCCTTTGACCTCCCTTCGACCTCCCTTCAACTATGATGCAGACTATCTACGACTACCTTCAACTACCTTCCCCTACCCTCGATTACCTACGACTATCATGCCGACCTACTACGGCCTACTTCGACTAAGCCTACAAGTAAGAAAGGTATCGATTTTTTCCATGGCGACCTTTTTTTATTCGCGGGCATTTTACAACATGTTGGAAAATACGTCGCGACCTAGTTGAGGCCTCGAGTACACGGGGACTACTCTTGTGCGTGAAGGAGAGTTACAAAGACCTCCGAGGACCTCATGTCGACCATGCTGCTAGTATGAGTCGAGGGCAAACGCGCCAGAACTTGTTGATTCAGTCGCCCAAGTGGGACAGCCCCTTATGCCTTTCCTATCCATGTACCCGTCCAGTGGCTTTTAAATGCTGTTTTCGTCCCTGCCTCGACTACCTCCCCTGACAGCTTGTTCCATGTACCCAACACCCTCTGAGCGACAAAGTTGCCTCTTAGACTTTAGATTCTAGAGATACAGTATGGAAAAATGTCTTTCGGCCCACAGAGTCAGGGCTGACCACCTATCACCCCGTACAATTAACCAAGCCATACCAAGTTAATTAAGCCGATTAACCTACAAACCTTAACATCTTTGGAGTGTTGGAGGAATCTGGAGCACCCAGGAGTCACAGGCTGAACGTACAAACTCCATACTGACAGCACCTGTAGTCAGGATCAAACCCAGGTGTCTGGCGCAGTAAGGCAGCAAATCCACCACAGCGCCACCCTCAGGTTCTTACAACATCTTTCCCCTCTCATCTTCTAAAACCCTATTGATTAATTAGCTTATTCCCAATCTGCCAGCTTCTTCCAGTACCAAGATGCTTATTTAACAAGAAAGGTCATTTGGTTGGAGGCAAACTCAGGATTTCTCAAAGCATATTCATCTGAGAAGCATTTTGATGCACAGTCGCGTACGTAATGAAGGAAATATATCAGCACACAACTAGTTCTCACAATGTTATAGTGACCAAGTAATTGCCTTGTGACCTGCAACCAGTTTGAATGCAAGTCTACTGAAACAGAAGCATTGACCATGTTTTCTACTTCACCCAATGCTCATTTATTTTACATCTCGGAGAGCTGTTGACGCTGACTGATTAAGTGTACTCAAGGCTGAGATAGATTTCTGGATTACAAAGGTCATGGAGATCAGGCCAGAAACATTGACTATAGGTGAATAATCAGGATGTGCCCTGACGTTATCGAACAGTGAGACAGACTGGAAGGGTCATGCAGTCTATTCTTGGTTCTATTTTTAAGTTAACTCTGTACATTTGGACAGATACATGGATAGTTTTCGGTTTTTTATCATTATAGAGAAACAGCATGGAAATAGGCCCTTTGGCCCACTGAGTCTATGTTGGCTACTACACTATCCTACACACAAGGGACAATTTACAATGTACACAAGCCAATTAACCTACAAACCCATACGTCTTTGGGGTGTGGGAGGAAACTGAAGATCTCGGGGAAAACATACGTGGTCACAGGGAGAACGTACAAACTCCATATAGACAGCACCCATAGTCAGGATCGAACCCGGGTCTCTGGCGCTGTAAGGCAGCAACTCTACCGTTGCGCCACCGTGCCGCACTAAGGAAGGGTTGAGAGAGAAATGGGTCAAACACAGGCAAATCGAATCGGCATAGATGGGGCATCTTGGTCAGCACAGACGAGTAGAGCCGAAGGGCCTGTTTCCATGATGTATGACTCTCTACGACTCTCTGCTCTTGGGAAGATGATGAATGGAATTCGAAATACAAATACAATGGTACAATTGTGGATGTGAGGTCTGATGATATGGAGACATGGCTACATAGGCTGTTACTTGTGATCTGACCTTGGTCCATCGTTCTGTTGCTGATCTTCCAGACCACACCTGATGCCACTTTAGGATAGGGGGAGTCAGTGTGACCTTCGCCTCAGCATTGGAAACACCTGCTGCACTTTAACCAGTCCCCAATATACTTAGAGTCATGGAGTCCTACAGCATGGAACCAGGCCCTTTAGCCCAACTTGCCCAAACCAACCAACATGACCCATCTACTCCAGTCCAACCTTCCTCTGTTTGACCCATATCCCCATAAACCTATCCTATCCATGTACCTGTCCCAATAATTTTTTAAACGTTGCAATATTGCCTGCCTCAACTACCTCTTCTGGCAGCTCGTTCCATATACCTAACATCCTTTGTGTAAAAGAGTTGCCCCTCAGGTACCTATTAAATCTTTTCCCTCTCACCTTAAAGCTACTTCCAGCTACAAAGCTGTCTAAACAGTCATATTTTTAAACAAAGGACTTTTACTTCTGAGGAGTCATTTCTCCAGAGGTTATAATTCACATAGGATTTACAATCCACTCATGCAATTCTTACAATACTAGCAAAGGACAAAGGCGGAGGAATGGATTCCATGTCTTTCCAGGTTTAGTTTACATTTAGGTTGATTATTGTCACATGTACCGAGGTACAGTGAAAAGCTTTGTTTTGCATGCTATCCAGTCAAATTAGATAATACCGTAAATAAATACAATCAAGTCAAACTCAAGTACAATAAGTAGAGCAAAGGGTGCAGAGTGCAGAATATAGTTCTCAGCATTTTAGTGCATCAGTTCCAGAGACTAAATTCAATTTCTGCAATGGGATAGAGGTGAATCGGACAGTACCCAAGCTTTTGGAAGGACCTTTCAAGAAGTGTTCCTGACTCTGGTTGTGTGTGCTTTCAAGCTTCTGTACCTTCAGCCGGATGGGAGTAGGGAGAAGGAGGAATGATCTGGGTGGGACTTTGATCATGTTGACTGCTTTTCCAAGGCAGTGTGAAGTGTAGATGGTGGGGAGTCTGTTCTGTGTGAAGGACTGGGCAATTTGAGAAGGAGAAGGTTAAATCAGAAGTGTCAGTGATGCAGTTGAACAAAGGGGACTATGAAGGCATGAAAGATGAGCTAGCCAAGGTAGACTGGAAAGGGATAGTAGCAGGAATGACGGTGGGACAGCAATGGCAGGAATTTCTGGGCGTAATCCGGAAGATGCAGGATCATTTCATTCCAAAAAGAAAGAAAGATTCTAAGGGGAGTAGGAGGCAACCGTGGCTGACAAGAGAAGTTAGGGATAGAATAAAACTAAAAGAAAAGATGTATAACACAGCAAAGATATCCAGAAGCCAGAGGGTTGGGAAACTTTCATAGGACAACAGAAGGAACCAAAACGGGCAATACGGGCTGAAAAGATGAAGTACGAGGGGAGGCTGGCCAGGAATGTAAAGGACAGTAAATGCTTCTTTAGATATGTTAATGGAAAAAGAATAGCAAAGTCAAATGTGGGTCTCTTGAAGGCAGACATGGGTGACATTATTATACTGGCAGAAGAGTTGAACAGGTACTTCGGACCTGTCTTCACTAAGGAAGACACAAACAATCTCCCAGAAGTACGGGAGGACAGAGGATCTAAGGGGATCGAGGAACTGAAAGAAATTTTCATTAGGCGAGAAATAGTATTGGGTAGGCTAATGGGACTGAAGGGTGATATGTTCCAAGCAAGTTCCAATGACGTCAGTGAGTTTGCGGAAGCAGTCACGGACTTCATTGCAACAATAACCGACAACATCGTCCCCACGGTAAGGGTTAGCAGCTTTCCTAATCAAAAACCCTGGGTGGACAGGTCCGTTCGTGTTGCCTTGAATGCTCACATCGCTGCCTACAACTCTGGCCTGGCATCCGGAAATATGGACATCTACAAGATAGAGTCCTACTAACTGCGAAGGGCGGTGAAGGACGCAAAAAGGAGGTACAGGGACAAGATGGAGTCACAGATGGAGCAGCAGGTCACCAGACGCCTGTGGCAGGGGCTACGGACTATAACCAACTACCGGAGCACCCCACCCTCATCCGCAAGTGCCGGCACCTCCCTAACTGATGACCTGGACTCTTTTTACGCTCGGTTCGAGATGGGCAAAAACACCCCAGGTCTGCCGACTATCGACAATACCACCAGCGAGCTGGCTAACAAAGCTGAAGGGAGGAATGAGCACACATTCTCGTTGTCCGAGCACGATGTGAGGAGGGCTCTCACACGGGTGAACACGAGGAAAGCTGCAGGCCCCGATAGCATCTCGGGGCGAGTACGTACGTCCTGTGCTATGCAGCTAGCTCCGGTGCTCACTACAATATTCAACCTCTCCCTGGACAAATCCGTAGTCCCTGCCTGCTTCAAAAAATCCACCATTGTACCTGTACCAAAGAATGCCTCCCCAGCCTGTCTGAATGACTACAGTCCGGTGGCCCTCACCTCGATAGTCATGAAATGCTTTGAGAGGCTGGTGAAGAAACACATCTGCGCCTTCCTCCCTCGCAACATGGACCCGTTACAATTTGCATACCGTCCGAACAGATCCACGGACGATGCTGTTTCCCAGGTTCTGCACACCGCTCTCTCCCATCTTGACAGCCAGAAGGGGAGCTACGTAAGGATGCTGTACATAGACTTCAGTTCAGCCTTCAACACGATAGTCCCCACCAGACTGGCCGCGAAGCTACTAGATTTAGGGCTCAACACCCCCCTGTGTGCCTGGGTCCTGGACTTTCTCACCGCCAGGCCCCAGGTAGTCAAGATGGGAGGGAATACATCAAAGTCCCTCACCCTGAGCATAGGATCCCCTCAGGGTTGTGTCCTCAGCCCCCTACTGTACTCCCTGTACACACATGACTGTGTGGCTAGGTTCAGCTCCAACTCGATAATCAAGTTTGCTGATGACATTGTGGTGGTGGGCCTGATCTCATACAACGATGAGAAGGCCTACCGGGAGGAGGTAGCTGATCTGGCACTCTGGTGTCAGGACAACAGCCTCCTCTTGAACATCAAAAAAACGAAGGAGCTGATCGTGGACTTCAGGAGGGCACATCAATCGAGGACATACACACCATTGAGGATAAATGGGGATACTGTGGATAGGGTGAGCTGTTTTAAATACCTGGGAGTCCACATCTCTGAGGATATGACATGGACATCGCACGCTGCAGCACTCGTGAGTAAGGCAAGGCAGCGCCTTTACCACCTCAGGCAAAATGAGGAAATTCAGAGTGTCTCAGAGGATCCTCCAGTGCTTCTACTCTGCGGCTGTGGAAAGCATCTTGTCCGGAAACATTACAATCTGCTTTGGGAATTGCTCTGCCCAGGACAAGAAGGCTCTGCAGAGAGTAGTGCGTTCGGCCAAACGCACTATGGGGACTTCTCTCGCTCCTCTGCAGGAACTATACATCAGGAGGTGCAACTCCAGAGCCAATAAGATAACGGGAGACCCCTTCCACCCCTGCAATGGACAGTTCCAGCTCTTACGGTCAGGCAAACGCCTCCGTTGCCATGCTGTGAGAACGGAGAGGATTAGAAGGAGTTTCTTCCCAGAGGCCATTCGGACTGTAAACTCCTATCTCACCAGGGACTAGCTCTACTAACTTACTGTACCACAATACCGCCCACAATATTTAATATGAAAAAGAACATGTGATTCTGTTTGTAGTTTGTTGGTTGTTTGTTTGGTTGTTTTTTGCACAGAGTCCGCAGGCACTGCCACTTTTCATTTCACTGCACATCCCGTATGTGTATGTGACGAATAAACTTGTCTTGATTTGACTTGACTTCATAAATCCCCTGGGCCTGATGGTCTGCATCCCAGGGTCTTCAGGGAGGTGGCTCTAGAAATAGTGGACATATTGGTGATCATTTTCCAATGTTCAATAGATTCAGGATCGGTTCCTGTGGATTGGAGGATAGCTAACGTTATCCCACTTTTCAAGAAAGGAGCGAGGGAGAAAACGAGGAATTACAGACCAGTTAGCCTGACTTCGGTGGTGGGAAAGATGCTGGAGTCAATTATTAAAGAGGTAATAATGGGGCATTTGGATAGCAGTAAAAGGATTAGTCCAAGTCAGCATGGATTTATGAAAGGAAACTCAAGCTTGACTAATCTTCTGGTATTTTTAAGGATGTGACAAGTAAAATGGATGAAGGGGAGCCAATGGATGTAGTGTATCTAGACTTTCAGAAAGCCTTTGATAGGGTACCACACGGGAGACTGGTGACTAAAATGAGAGCACATAGTATTGGGGGCAGGGTGTTGACGTGGATAGAAAATTGGTTGTCCGACAGGAAGCAAAGAGTAGGAGTGAACGGGTCCTTTTCAGAAAGGCAGCTGTGGCGAGTGGAGTGCCGCAACTGTTTACCATATATATTAATGATTTGAAAGAGGGAAAATAGGAGCAACACTAGCAAGTTTGTGGATGACACAAAGCTGGGTGGCAGTGTGAACTGTGAAGGGGATGTTAGGAGGTTGCAGGGTGACCTGGACAGGTTGAGTGAGTGGGCAGATGCGTGGCAGGTGCAGTATAATATAGATAAATGTGAGGTTATCCACTTTGGTGGCAAAAACAATGGGGGCAGATTATTATCTCAATTGGGTTAGGTTAGGTAAGGGGGAAAAGCAGCGAGACCTGGGTGTCCTTGTACACGAGTCACTGAAAGTTGGCGTGCAGGTACAGCAGGCAGTGAAGAAAGCTAATAGAATGTTGGCCTTCATAACAAGAGGATTTCAGTACAGGAGTAAAGAGATTCTTCTGCAGTTGTATAGGGCTCTGGTAAGTACAGTTTTGGTCTCCTAATTTGAGGAAGGACATCCTTGTGATTGAGGCAGTGCAGCGTAGGTTCTTGAGATTGATCCCTGAGATGGCGGGACTGTCATATGAGGGAAGATTGAAAAGACTAGGCTTGTATTCACTGGAGTTTAGAACGATGAGGGGGAAATCTTATAGAAACCTATAAAATTATAAAAGGACTGGACAAGCCAGATGCAGGAAAAATGTTCCCAATGTTGGGCGAGTCCAGAACCAGGGGTCACGGTCTTAGAATAAAGGGGAGACCATTTAAGACTGAGGTGAGAAAAAACTTTTTCACCCAGAGTGTGGTAAATTTGTGGAATTCCCTGCCGAGAGCAGTGGAGGCCAAATCACTGGACGGATTTAAGAGAGAGTTAGATAGAGCTCTAGGTGCTAGTGGAGTCAACGGATATGGGGAGAAAGCAGGAACTGATTGGGGATGATCAGCCATGATCACAATGAATGGAGATGCTGGCTCGAAGGGTCGAATGGCCTCCTCATGCACCTATTTTCTATGTTTCTATGTATGTTTCTACATCTGCAACTCTCAGCAATTTTTCTGCAACTCCTGAACTCGCTCTGTGTATCACAACATTTATCTGTTTTCTGCTATTTAACATAATTTGCATGTGATCATTACATTGGCCAGGACAGGTGGATAGTGGATTAAGTCAATGCAGGCTTTATTTTTATTTTTTTAATATCAGCATTACAATCTTGCTAAGGTTACTGTAGAAGTTTTGTGTCAGTTCTTGGGTCAGGAGCATCATAACCTTAATGTCATCTTTGTCAGCATTGTTTCTCTTGATAATGTCAAGATGATGGGCAAAGTGTACTGATCAGAAGCTTATCTTAATCCACAATAAACCTTTTGAACCTTGGTCAGTTTCTGCTGCTGTGTTAAAAGACTAAGGTCAGCAATAAGCCTTCTGAGCGTGGATATTGAACATCCATCACGGCCTGTGTGCAGCTTGATCATACTCATGTGCAGTTTGATGGGACTGGTATGCACGCAAACAAGCTTTTAGCTGTATTTCATTGCTTGTGGCAAGAACAAACCAATAATGATCTAATCTCGGAGACTCAAGAAACTGCAGATGCTAGCAAAAAAAGACACAAAGTGCTGGAGTAACTCTGCACGTCCATCTTCCTGAAAACAAAACGTAAATTCTACATCATTGCCCTTTATTGCCAGCAGTTAGAAACTAAAAAACAAATCTCCAGCCCCTCTCAAACACCTATTTGTAGAGTACAAATGTTATGCAGACATGAGCAACTGCTGATACTGGTTTACAAGGACAAAGACACAAAGTGCTGGAGTAACTCAGCGGGTCGGGCAGCATCTCTGGAGAACATGGATAGGTGATGTTTCGGGTCGTGAGCCATCGTGAGCCGTCTGAAGATGTGTCCAACCAGCACATTTTCAGCTTACATCTCTCCAGTTGTAGAGTCATACAACATGGAAACAGCCCACCCAATCCAGCTCACTGCATGTTCCTACATTTGGCCCATTTCCCTCCAAAGCCTTCCTTTTCTTGGAACCATCCAAATGTCTGTCACATCTTCGCCTAAGATGTGGAATAATAATACTAGCACAATATTTACAGGCTACATTCCTTTGTCGCATGGTTTATTATATCCGTCCACCATGGCCTCCTGCCTTGGCTTACACAGCACACATGCCATCTCACCTCCAAGTCAGCTGATACAAAGGTCAAGATATTTGCATATCATTATCATGTCTCATCATCATGACAATGTCCTTTAAACATAGAATCATAGAATCATAGAAAATAGGTGCAGGAGTAGGCCATTCGGCCCTTCCAGCCTGTACCACCATTCAATATGATCATGGCTGATCATCCAACTCAGTATCCTGTACCTGCCTTCTCTCCATACCCACTGATCCCTTCAGCCACAAGGGTCACATCTAACTCCCTCTTAAATATAGCCAATAAACGGCCTCAACTACCTGTGGCAGAGAATTCCACAGACTCACCACTCTCTGTGTGAAAAATGATCTTCTCATCTCGGTCCTAAAAGACTTCCCCCTTATCCTTAAACTGTGACCCCTTGTTCTGGAGTTCCCCAACATCGGGAACAATCTTCCTGCATCTAGCCTTTCCAACCCCTTAAGAATTTTGTAAGTCTATATAAGATCCCCCCTCAATCTCCTAAATTCCAGCGAGTACAAGCCGAGTCTATCCAGTCTTTCTTCATATGGAAGTCCTGCCATCCCAGGAATCAGTCTGGTGAACCTTCTCTGTACTCCCTCTATGGCAAGAATGTCTTTCCTCAGATTAGGAGACCAAAACTGTACGCAATACTCCAGGTGTGGCCTCACCAAGACCCTGTACAACTACAGTAGAACCTCCCTGCTCTTGTACTCAAATCCTTTTGCTATAAATGCTAACATACCATTCGCTTTCTTCACAGCCTGCTGCACCTGCATGCCTACTTTCAATGACTGGTGTACCATGACACCTAGGTCTCGTTGCATCTCCCCTTTTCTTAATCGGCCCCCATTCAGATAATAGTCTACTCTCCTGTGTTTGCCGCCAAAGTGGATAACCTCACATGTATCCACATTATACTGCATCTGCCATGCATTTGCTCACTCACCCAACCTATCCAAGTCACCTTGCAGCCTCCTAGCATCCTCCTCACAGCTAACACTGCCCCCAGCTTCATGTCATCCGCAAACTTGGAGATGTTGCATTCAATTCCCTCATCCAGATCATTAATATATATTGTAAAGAGCTGGGGTCCCAGTACTAAGCCTAGCGGTACCCCACTAGTCACTACCTGCCATTCTAAAAATTACCCATTTATTCCTACTCTTTGCTTCCTGTCTGTTAGCCAGTTCTCTATCCACATCAATACTGAACCCCCAATACCATGTGCTTTAAGTTTGTATGTTAATCTCTTACGTGGGACCTTGTTGAAAGCCTTCTGAGAGTCCAGATATAACACATCCACAGGTTCTCCCTTATCCACTCTACTAGTTACATCCTTGAAAAATTCTATAAGATTCGTCAGACATGATTTACCTTTCATAAATCCATGCTGACTTTGTGCAATGATTTCGCCTCTTTCCAAATGTGCTGCTATCCCATCTTTAATAACTGACTCTAGCATTTTCCCCACTACCGATGTTAGACTAACTGGTCTGTAATTCCCCATTTTCTCTCTCCCTCCCTTTTTAAAAAGTTGGGTTACATTAGCTACCCTCCAATCTTCAGGAACTACTCCAAAATCTAAAGAGTTATGAAAAATTATCACTAATGCATCCATTATTTCTGGGGCTACTTCCTTAAGTACTCTGGGATGCAACCTATTTGGCCCTGGGGATTTATCGGCCTTTAATCCATTAAATTTACCTAACACCACTGCCCGGCTAACCTGAATTTCACTCAGTTCCTACATCTTATTTGACCCCCGGTCCCCTGCTATTTTCGGCAGATTATTTATGTCTTCCTTAGTGAAGACAGAACCAAAGTAGTTATTCAATTGGTCTGCCATGTTCTTGTTCCCCATGATCAATTCACCAGTTTCTGACTGCAAGGGACCTACATTTGTTTTAACTACCCTTTTTCTCTTCACATATCTATAAAAAGCTTTGCAGTCTGTTTTTATGTTCCCTGCCAGTTTTCTTTCATAATCTATTTTCCCTTTCCTAATTAAGCACTTTGTCCTCCTCAGCTGGACTCTGAATTTCTCCCAGTCCTCTGGTAGTTTGCTTTTTCTGGCTAATTTGTATGCTTCATCTTTAGTTTTGATACTATCCCTGATTTCCCTTGTTATCCACTGATGCACTACCTTCCCTGATTTATTCTTTTGCCAAACTGGGATGAACAATTGTTGTAGTTCATCCATGCAGTCTTTAAATACCTTCCACTACATATCCACCGTCAACCCTTTAAGAATCACTTGCCAGTCTATCTTGGCCAATTCACGTCTCATACCCTCAAAGTTACCTTTCTTTAAGTTCAGAACCCTTGTTTCTGAATTAACAATGTCACTCACCATCCTAATGAAGTGCTCAACCATATTATGGTCACTCTTGCCCAAGGGGGCACGTACAACAGGACTGCTAACTAACCCTTCCTCATTACTCAGTACCCAGTCTAGAACAGCCTGCTCTCTCGTTGGTTCCTCTGCATGTTGGTTTAGAAAACTATCCCGCATACATTCCAATAAATCCTCTTCCTCAGCACCCCTGCCAATTTGATTCACCCAATCTATATGCAGATTGAAGTCACCCATTATAACTGTTTTACCCTTGTTGCACGCATTTCTAATTTCATGTTTGATGCTATCCCCAACTCCATTACTACTGTTAGGTGGCCTGTACACAACTCCCACTAGTGTTTTCTGCCCCTTAGTGTTTCGCAGCTCTACCCATATCAATTCCACATCCTCCAAGCTAATGACCTTCCTTTCTATTGCGTTAATCTCCTCTCTAACCAACAACGCTACTCCACCTCCTTTTCCTTTCTGTCTATCCCTGCTGAATATTGAATATCCCTGGATGTTCTGCTCCCAGCCTTGGTCACCCTGGAGCCATGTCTCCGTGATCCCAACTATATCATATTCATTAATAACTATCTGCACATTCAACTCGTCCACCTTATTACGAATGCTCCTTGCATTGAGACACAAAGCCTTCAGGCTTGTTTTTACAACACTCTTACCCCTTATACAATTATGTTGAAAAGTGACCCCTTTTGATTTTTGACCTGGATTTTTCTGCCTACCACTTTTACTTTTCACCTTGCTACCTATTGCTTCTACCCTCATTTTACATTCCTCTGTCTCTCTGCTCATGCTCCCATCCCCCTGCCACATTAGTTTAAATCTGCCCTGACAGCACTAGCAAACACTCCCCCAAGGACATTGGTCCCCTTCAAGCCCAGGTGCAGGCCGTCCTGTTTTTACTGGTCCCACCTCCCCCAGAATTGATTCCAATGCCTGAGAAATTGAATCCCTCCCCCTTGCACCATTTTTCAAGCCACGTATTCATCTGCAATATCCTCCTATTTTCTACTCTGACTAGCACGTGGCACTGGTGGGAGTCCAGAGATTATTACCTTTGAGGTCCTACTTTTAAGTTTATCTCCTAAGTGTACCTATATCGTTGATGCCAATGTGCACCACAACAACTGGCTGTTCACCCTCCCCCTCCAGAATGTTCTGCAACCATTCAGTGACATCCCTGACCCTTGCACCAGGGAGGCAACATACCATCCTGCAGTCTCGTTTGCGGCCGCAGAAACGCCTATCTATCCGTCTTACAATTGAACATTGTAATTGTATCTGCTTCTATAGCTTCATCTGACAGTTCGTTCCAAATGTAGACTACCCTCTGAGTGAAAAGGTTATCCCTGAGGTCCCTATTAAACCTCACCTCTCTCACCTTAATCATATGTCCTCCAGTTTTAGAATCCTCTACGCTGAGAAACAGACTGTGACTGCTCGCTTTATCCAGGTCACTCCCACACTCCAAGGAACACAATCCCAGCCTATCCAACCTCCCCCTATAGGTGCAGAAACATGGAACTGCAGATGCTGCTTTACAAATTAAGACAAAGTGCTGGAGTAACCCTGCGGGTCAGGCAGCATCTTTGGAGAAAAAGGACGGGTGATGTTTCAGGTCGAGACCCTTCTTCGGACTGTGAGTCAGGGGAGAGGAAAACTAGATTTGAAAAGGTACAGAACTAATCAGAGCCGGCACCGATGACCCTGGAAATATGGAGCCCACAATGGTCCATTGTTGACTGTGGAAGAGATGATAACAAACGGATAAAAAGAGTGAAACTAGCAGGACGTCTAGGGTGGGGGAGAGATGGAGAGAGGGAATGCAAGGGTAGTGGTAAATCCAACAGTACCCTAACGAAGGACCATTCTGAAGCCTGATAACAAAGGGGAAGAGGCTGGTGTGGGTGCTTTCAAGCTACTGTATCTTCTTTCAGGATGCCTTCTCTGATTGAAAGTATGTTGGATACAGAAACAGACTCCATTTAAGATGCACCCTGACGAACAATGATGTATCTTTTTTAAAAATCCATCATCAATCATATTCATAATTTTTAATTTACTATTTGAGAAAAAACAAATAAAAATACTTTCATAACCTTTCAAAATTTTTACACAAAGGGTGCTGGGTGCCTGGAACGAGCTGCCAGGAGTGGTGGTGGAGGTAGATGCAATAGCAAAGTATAAGAGACTTTAGTATGTGCACATGGATATGCAAGCAATGGAGGGATATGGATCATGTGCAGGCAGAGGAGATTAGTTTAATTTACCATTTTAATTTAATTTAATTTAATTTGAGGCAGCACGGTGGCGCAGCGGTAGAGTCGTTGCCTTGCAGTGCCAAAGGCCTGGGTTTGATCCTGACTACGGGTGATGTCTGTATGCTGCCTGTGACCTGCGTGGGTTTTCTCCGGGAGCTCCAGTTTCCTCCCACACTTCAAAGACGTACAGGTTTGTAGGTTAATTAGCTTCAGTAAAATTGTAAATTGTCGCTAGTGCGTGTAGGATAGTGTTAGTGTGCGGAGATCACTGGTCGACGTGGACTCAGTGGGCCAAAGGATCTCTTTTTGCACTGTTTCACTAAACTAAAACATCATGGTTGGCATGGACATTGTGGGCTGAAGGGCCTGTTCTGGTGCTGTACTGTTGTTTGTTCCAATAAACACACAATCAAACTACATGCTCTCTTGTGATCCCAAGACTTCGCCATCACCCAACAGAAAGTGCTTTCAGAATATCAGAAGCTTTTGCTGTTTATCAGGGTTATGGGTTATCAGATAATGAGTACAGAGTTCGAGAGACATCTCAAATAACGGGCATTTAGCTAAAACACATATTTCCAGGAGTCCCAAGCTGCACTTAGTAAGTATATTAAGCTATTTTTTTACCCGATAAACAATTCAATGCAGTGGGAAATCCTCGATCATCAGGGACAACAGAATGTTCAAAAGCTTAGAGTTGTGAGATACTTTAGTTTCGTTTAGACATACAGCGTGGAAACAGGCTCTTTGGCCCACCGAGTTCACACTGACTGGTGGTCCCGGCACACTATCACTATCCTGCACACACTAGGGACAATTATTTTAACCAAGCCAATTTATCCTACAAACCTGTACATCTTTGGGTTATGGGAAAAAACCGGAGCACCCGGAAGAAACCCACGCGGTTACAGGGATAATACACAAACACAATACAGACAGCACAAATAGTCAGCATTGAACCCGGCCTCTAGCCCTGCAAGGCAGCAACTCTAACGCTGCGCTACCATGCTGCCCCTCTTGTACATATCATTTGAATGTTTCTAAAAACTGAAATGGAGCAAAACTAGCTTGAACCTAAAGAAAATGCAAACGTACTCAATCTCCCATTGGAATAATTTTAATAAGTGGCAACACAATTATTCATTAGCCTGAATATTTATATTAATTGCATAAGAAATCTAATCAGCATGCCTGCATATAATATAGGATTATTTGTACGCTGATGTAGAATGTTGCACTGAATCATCAATAATAGCAAACATGTAAGTATTAGCTTACGTATGCCAAATGAAGAGATGCCTTGTGAAGAATTATACAGAGCCAATAAAATAAAGGATAGAATAAGTATATGGGAATTACCATTTGAAAGGTCAAAACACCATTGAAACATTTAAAGAAAGAGTCTGTAGAAGGGTCCTGACCCGAATTGTCACCTATCCATGTGCTCCAGAGATGTTGCCTCACCCGATGGATTATTCCTGCACTTTGTGTCTTTTTTTTAAAACAGTTTAGTTTAGTTTAGTTTAGTTTAGTTCAGTTTGGTTTAGTTCAGTTTGGTTTAGTTAACAGATGTAGCAGGGTAACTGGACCTTTGGCTCAACAAGTCTGTGCCGACCAACGATCACCCGTTCTCACTAGTTCTAGAATATCCAACTTTCTCATCCACTCTCTGGAGGAAATGTTATTGAGGCCAATTAACCTACAAACCCGCACGTCTTTATGATGTGGGAGAAAACCGGAACAACTTGTATTCACTGGAGTTTAGAAGGATATCTTATAGAAACTTATAAAATTATAAAAGGACTGGACAAGCTAGATGCAGGAAAAATGTTCCCAATGTTGGGTGAATCTAGAACCAGGGGCCACAGTCTTAGAAAAAAGGGGAGGCCATTTATGACTGAAGTAAGAAAAAACATTTTCACCCAGCGAGTTGTGAATTTGTGGAATTCCCTGCAACAGAGGGCAGTGGAGGCCAAATCACTGGATGGATTTAAGAGAGAGTTAGATAGAGCTCTTGGGGCTAGTGGAATTAAGGGATATGGGGAGAAGGCAGGCACGGGTTATTGATAGGGGACGATCAGCCATGATCACATTGAATGGTGGTGCTGGCTCGAAGGGCCGAATGGCCTCCTCCTGCACCTATTCTCTATGCTTCTATGTTTATGTTGCAACCGGGGAAAACCCACGCAGGTCATGGGGAGAACATACAACCTCCGTACAGACATCACCAGTAGTCAGGATCGAACCCAGGTCTCTGGTGCTGTAAGTCAGCAGCTCTACCGCTGCGCCACCGTGCTGCCCCAACTTGGTCCACATAGACGAGTTGGCCAAAGGGCCTTTGTGATTTTATGACTCCGAAGTGCATCAAATATTGTTTGCTGTCAGGAGCCTTAAACTCATCTTCATCCGCAGCTGAGGGAGCAGACCATTGTGAATGCGACACACTGAGAAAACACTGAAAATGATGAATAAGTGGGGAGGTGGAATTGTCTAACTCGCACAATAGGCACGAGCTTCACATCTGCTTGCTCGACTCCTGCTATTTATAGAGGTTCAGGTAGAACAGCAATTTTAGAGCTGCCCGTTCTTTTAAACGATTCTGAGCTACTACTGACTGCAGGTATCCACAGCTGACCCAGTGAGGCAAGTGGGTAGCTCTGCTGAAAGGCAGTCTGCACTCCTCAAAGGGAACGAGCTGCCGGCGGAGGTTGTTGAGGCCGGTACTAACGCAATGTTACAGAAACATGAATGGCCCTGTCCCACGGTACGAGTTCATTCCAAGAGCTCACCCGAGTTAAAAAAAAATCAAACTCGTGGTAAGCCCGAGAATGAACGTAGCGGGTACGTCGGAGCTCGGGGACGTCTCTTAGCGGCTCATAACGCTAACGGCAGGTACTCGGGAAGACTCGCTAATGGCAGGTAAGCTCAGGAAGACTCGTGAAGATTTTTCAACATGTTGAAAAATGTCCATGAGAGCCCCAAGTACCGACGAGCAGCCATTACCGTAAATCTCCGAGTTCGAATCAGGGCAAACTGGGGAGAACTCTTGGAATGAACTTGTACCGTGACACAGGGCCATAAGACAGGTACACAGATAGGACAGGTTTAGCGGGATATGGGCCAAACACAAGCAGGTGGTACATGTTGGTCTGTGTGGGCAAGTTGGGTCGAAAGGCCTGTTTACAGAGTATGACTCTATGCTCTATGACACCATGACGCGAGAATTTATGAACTATATATCTATTTCTATATACACACTTACACACATACTCAAAAAACATGAAGTAACTGTGCAATAATAATAATAATAGTCTATTGTAGTTCAGAGCTTATGAGGTTGTAGTGTTTAATAATAAGATTAAATGTGCTTACCAGTTTGAAGTTTGATCTTTATTTTATGAGGAGTTACGTTGGTGATTACGTGAAGAAGACCCCGTCAGGCCGCATGCATGTCAATCTTCAAAGCAGCTGTATGAAATCACAGGTAACAGTAATTTAAGTATAATAGTAAGAGCAGAAACCTAGAACTACCAGATGACCTTTGTGAGAGAGGGTTGGGCGTGGAGGGCAGTAATCTCCAACGTAACTCCTCATAAAATAAAGATCAAACTTCAAACTGGTAAGTTCTCATTTAATCTTACTATTTTACTTTGGAGTCACGTGAGTGACTACGTGAAGATTTCAAAGCTGTGTGATTTCATGCCATAGATTCAAATCCAGGCGTCTCACTGCATCGATTGACTCAGAATGAGGAAAGAATCAATAATGCATAAACCATGACATTGATTTAAACGTAATAACGGTTTATGTTTTTAAAGAAAACAATAGCAACCCCTCTGTCCCAGGGGGAAGCTATAAAACTGAACTCAAAACAGAATGGGAAAATACCCCACGTTCAGCAAGTGATTTATGATAATATTTCTGAAACATCCGTTCACCACCCTGCGGCAGTGAGGATATGGTCTATGGGGACGTCCATTGCCCTGGCCGCTGATGTTGATGCCGCCCTGGTGGAATGAGATTTTACAATGTCAGTGTCAATACCTGTATAAACCAGAACCTGCTTTAGCCACCTTGAAATAGTCTGAGCCGACACCTTACTATGTGATTTTCTGTGGCTAATCAATAATGCTGATTCCGCACCTCTTAGGGCGCTGGTGGTCTTGATGTAACATAATAAGTGTGACACCACACATAGGTGTGAATCTGTAGGGTACGCCGAAAAGGTAATCCTAAACCCTGTCACCCCCGGTCTGCTCTGTTTGAGTAGATCATAGATGGAAAACGTAATAGAATCTGCAGATACTTCCATCCTGTCGAGTCGCAGCTTCTGCAATGTCTGCACCCGTTGCGCCAAAACCAGTGCCATGAGCATGACTACCTTCATGGTGAGTTTGGCCAAAGACATGGCTGTGATAGGAGTCCATTGACGAAGGAGCATAAGTACTTTGCTAACATCCCAGATTGTCAAATACCTGGGCCTGGGAGGATTGGAATTAAAAATTCCCTTCATAAATCTAGAGATGGGAGGGTGTGACTCCACAGAATATTGTTCTGATCCCTTCCATAAATATGAAGACAGGGCACTTCTGGCCGTGTTGATCGCACCATAGCTTAAACTTTGATCGAAAAAGAGGATTGACAGGAACTCTAGTACGTCTGAGATGCCTGCCGTGTAATATGAAATATTGTGCCAGAAGCAGAACACCTCCCATTTCCTGCTATAAGAGATGTACTGCTTCTGGGTACTATCCCTCCAGGCCGCAGTAAGAACATCCACAGTGCGATCGGATAGTCCTCTCCCCAGGTATGGCCTTCTTAGAATCTGCAAATTAACAGATTGATATGATCATATAAAGGGTGTTGATCACCAGTTACAGGATGCACCAGTAGGTTTCGATGTTTGGGAACAGTCATAGTGTTGTCAATCTGAACTTGAACATGCAAGTGACATTTAGTAGAACAAGAAGCTTTAAGCCCATAAAATGTTCCCAAAAGCTCTAAAGAATTAATCCCTCGTGATTGTAGAAGAGGTGCCTCATGCATATTCCATCTACTCCACAGCTGGAAATAGTATCAGTAGCACCCCAACCTAGTGCACTGACATCAGTCTGTAAGACAGTAGAAGGTGGTTTAACCAGAATTTGGCTGGAAGGACTTGAGACATTCATAATCCACCATTGTACCTCAGCAATGGCCGCAGCTGGTAATTGCATGAACCTGTCATAACGACCTGAATGCATCGTCAGTGCCTGTTCCTTCGCTCATTGTAATTGCTGGTAATGCAGAGGTCCAAACTGCACAGCTGGAAACAAAGCCACTAATTTGCCAATCAAGCTGGCCACCTGTCTAATTGAAGGTCTTTGTGCTTCAATGAGCTTAATACAGCCTTCAATTAGCTGCAGCCTTTTGTCCCTGGGCAGAGTCACTGACATGTGATCTGAGTTAATAGTGAAACCCAAATAATCAATAACTCTGACTGGTGTTAATTTGGACTTATCTGGATGAATGATAAACCCCAATTTCTCAAAAGTGAGCTTAACAACTGAAACGGATGATTCAGCTGTGTCCCAAGTCTTACCTACAATAAAATATATTGTCCAAATAGGCCATTACAATATGAACCTGAGCTCGTAGTAGCCCCAGTATTGGTTTTAACAAATTGGTGAACAATCTCGAAGCTGAGGTTAATCCATTAGGTAGTGCTTTGAATTGCCATAATTGACTCATCCAGCTAAATTTCAAATATCTCCTATCATTGTAGTGAACAGACAATGAGTAATATGCATCTTTACGGTCGATGCTTGCCATATAACATCGTCTGGAAAGCAGGTGTTTAGCAGTAGTAAAAGTTTCCATTTTTAAATGTTTATACTGTACAAAGGGGTTAATGCTCGTCAGGTCGAGGATGACATCCTTCATCTTTTTTTGACCGAGGAAAAATATTTGACACAAATTGGTGGAGCTGGCGAACCAAATTCTCAATTACCCCTTTTTTGCATAATATTTCAAGTTCTGCCTGTATCTCCATATTCTCTTTCTGTGAGAAAATGAGTGTCCGGCTTGGGACATGCTGAGTGGGTGGACTAAAATTGGGATAATTGAAAATTGGAAAAATTCAATTCGAAAACCTTTTATGCTGCACAGTATAAACAGATCTGATGTTATCTCAGACCATTCTTTTAGGAACCAGTGTAATCTCCCCCCAACTTGTAGGTGTTTTTCACTTAATATGTTCCTATCAGAACCAGTCCCACCTACCTCCATGGTTACTGGTGGAATTTATCGCCCCTGGTTCCTGGTGGGAGGAGTCACGTTTGCTCGTGCCCCAGTAGCAGTGCGCCAGCTGCGCACATTCGTAAATGCCCGGCTGATCCCTTGACCGGCCCCCGTCTCTGCAACCCGTCAGTAGGGGTACTGGCGCCGAACCATTCTGCTGGTCATTGGCTGTTCAATATTGCTTGGCTTGCAGAGCGCCGCAAATATAGGGTGTATCGTAAGGCGTATTGCACTTTTGCGCAAACAGTTTATTTCGAAGTGGGCACTGCACAGAAGGTCTAAGGCATCCTGCTGTAATACAGACAGCCCCTCGTCCACCGATCTGGCATAATGCCTGCAGCGAGCAACTTCAGCACCCGCTGGAGCTTCATTTCTTGTGCCCGAATACCAATGCCCATATGGCCCCATATAACATGGTTAACCGCCGGTACTTTCAGTAGTTGACAATTAATCGGGGTTTCATATTTTTTTGCCGTCTCGTCCATGGTCAGCTCTTGCAGCTGATGGGAGAGCAAATAATTTATAGTTGTTGCCAACTCCTCATCCAACGGCTCCCCAGCCTCTCTGGGGACAGCAAATCTTGCTGCTAGACAAGGTTTTATGTGCTCATGCCCTTCATCCCATGGGTACAGTTCTCGCACAGATTTGGCGTCAGAATAACCCTGACCCATCAAGCTCTCCTCCTCCGAGAAGGAGCGATTGAGCAGCCCTATTCCAGGCGCTGCTGGCGCGGGCTCTCCTGTAGGCCGGCGCTTATACCACCCCTCCTCCGGGTGTGTATCCTGATGGAGCATCCTCTCCAACAGGAGCTCTACTTTAGATAACCGTGTAAGAACGGCATCCTTTTCCGGAGGGGAACCCTCCTGGCCCGACTCCTTGAAGTCAATGGGCTGTGCAGACTTTCTAATAGCCAACAGCGTGGCGACGGTGATCAAAGGCAAAGAGTCTGCAGTCGGTGGCCTCGCTGCCACCAATAGACTAGGTGAATGGGGCAGGCGCCCGCTACCCACACTCTCGCGGTCTGTCATTGTCTTACTAGCGGCGCGACCTCCCTTCACTTTTGACGTATTCTGCATACTATAAACTTGTACCTGAAAACACAACATGAAAGGCAATCAAGCTATCACTTACCTTGGGGTTTTTAAACTTACCGCTGAAGGAGCGCTGCTCCTCCTAACCGATCGCTGCGCCAGTGCGTCTGACGTTAATGATGCGCATGCGACCTGACGGGGTCTTCTTCACGTAGTCACTCACGTGACTCCGAAGTAAAATAGCCTGATGGCTGCAGGGAAGAAGCTGTTCCTGAACCTGGATGTTACAGTTCTCAGGTTCCTGTACCTTCTTCCCGATGGCAGTAGTGAAATGAGTGTGAGGCCAGGATGGTGCGGATCTATGATGATGTTGACTGCCTTTTTGAGGCAGCGACTCCGATAAATCCCTTCGATGGTGGGGAGGTCAGAGCCGGTGATGGACTGGGCAGTGTACACAACTTTTTGCAGTCTTTTCCGCTCTGGACTTTCAAGTTGCCGAACCAGGCCATGATGCAACCAGCCAATATGCTCCCTACTGTACACCTGTAGAAGTTCAAGAGAATCCTCTTTGACATACCAAAGCTCTGTAATATTCTCAGGAAATAAAGGCGCTGATGTGCTGTCTTTATAATTGCACCAGTGTGCTGGGTCCAGGAAAGATCGTCGGAAATATGCATGCCCAGGAATTTGAAGTTTTTGACTCTCTCCACCATCATCCCATTGTGGGTCCTCAACCTTCCTCTTCCAAAGTCCACAATCAGTTCTTTGGTTTTATTGATATTGGGAGCCAGGTTGTTGTACTGGCACCATTTGGTCAGTCGGGCGATCTCACTTCTTAACTCTGATCCATCACCATCTGTAATTCGTCCCACAACGGTGGTGTCGTCGGCGAACTCTATCCATTGTGCTCAACATTTGGGATACAATATTATGGCTCCCCTTCTCCCCAAAGTATACACCTAAATCAACGCAATGAAGATTAATCCAGAGTAATATGATCTGGTGAATTCTTTGGAGAAATTTTAGATTCATCTTGAATAAAAATGCCTTACTGAGTTCACTGAGTTCCATAAAATGATAAATAAATACAAATTGATAAAGTAGAATTATAAAATTGCATTCATGTTAATCAAAAAGCAGAGTGAAGACGCAGGGCGACACAACGGCGCAGCAGTAGAGTTGCTGCCTTACAGCGCTAGAGACCCGTGTTTGATCCTGACTACGGGTGCTGACTGTACATTCTCCCTGTTACTGCGTGGGGTTTCCCAGGGTGCTCCGGTTTCCTCCCACACTCCAAAGAGCTTTGTAGGTTAATTGGCTTCGGTAAAAATTGAAGTTTGTCCCTAGTGCTAGTGTACCATGATCAACCATGATCACATTGAATGGCGGTGCTGGCTCGAAGGGCTGAAGGGCTGAATGGCCTACTCCTGCACCTATTGTCTATTGTATGGGGGTGATCGCTGTACAGCATGGACTTGCTGTATCTCTAAAGTCTGAAGTCCAAATGCATAAATAATCAAACTTATTGTAATAGCACTTTAACTCAGAAAATGGAAAAAATATTATAACATTTCGACAAGCTTTAGAGACTAAAGTAGTGCACCGGTTCAAGGTAGAGTCAGATTCTATAATGGGAGATGTGAAATCATAGAAATTTCTGCACAACAGATGGCTTGTTGAGCCTGTGCCAATGTCATTACTGTTCTACATCAAAGCTGGTTAATCCTAATTTCTTGTTCCTTCCGCATATCCTGCTCCGTTAAAAATTATCTCATTCTTTCTTCATATTCACATTTAGTTTAGTTTAGTTTATTATTGCCACGTGTACACAGATAATGAAAACTTTTCGTTGCGTGCTCTCCAGTCAACGAAAAGACTATATATGATGGTATGATGATGAGTCCGGGCCGACCAGCAATTCCCCCACACCAACAGCATCCTACACATACTAGGGACAATTTACAGTTATAGCCAGCTCCTTAGCCAACAAACCTTTATGCCTATGGAGTGTGGGAGGAAACCGGAGATACCAGAAAAAACCCACGCATGTCACGGGTGCAAACACCACACACAGACAACACCCCATGTCAGGATTGAACCTGGCTTTGTGGCGCTGTAAGGCAGCAAATCTCCCGCTGCACCACCATGCCGTTCTGTCTCAGTCTTATTTCTCATGTATGTTCTCAAACTTATTCTTTGCATCACCATTTCTAATCTTTCATAAGGATGCAAAATTGTTCCTATAGTTGCTGTTGTTCATTCACAGCGTGTGGGTACCACGACAAGACCAGAGACATAGATTCATTGATGCTTTCTCATACTTTATCACATAGAGGGTGGTGGGTATGTGGAACGACCTGCCAGAGGAGGTAGTTGAGGCAGACATTATCACAACATTTAAAAGACATTTGGATAGCTACATGGGTAGGAAAGGTTGAATGGAATATGATCCAAATACGGGCAGTTGAGATTAGAGCAGATGGGACATCTTGGTCGGCATGGACAAGTTGGGCCGAAGGGCCTGTTTCCATGCTGAATTAATCTATGATTCTATGACTTTTAATGCAGAAACAGCCCACCATGTCATGTCCATGCCGATAACATTACCCATGTTTGGTCCATTCCCTTCTATGCCTTGGTAATTCAAGTGTTGCTCAAGATGTTTTCGTTTAGTTTAGTTCAGTTTAGAGATACAGCGCGGAAACAAGCCCTTCAGCCCACCGGGTCTGCCCCGACCTACCCTACACCCACTAGGGACAATTTGTACATTTACCAAGCCAATTAACCTGCACATCTTTGGAGTGTGGGAGGAAACCGAAGATCTCGGAGAAAACCCATGAAGGTCACGGGGAGAACATACAAACTCCGTACAGTCAGCACCCGTAGTCAGGATTGAACCTGGGCCTCCGATGCTGCATTCGTTTTTAAGCGCAGCAACTCTACCGCTGCGCCACCGTGACTGCCCTAAATGCTTCCTAAATGTTATAAGAGTACCTGCTTCCATCTCCTTCCTTGTGCCTGCTCCCATCCCTCTACATCCTTCAACATTTAAGAGTGCAGTAAGTTGTGTGTAGAATCACATATAAACCTCGTAAGCAGGGAGGAATCCCTTCCTTTCAGTACTTTACTAAACTATATGTACTTGTTCAAAGGAAAAACCAGTCATGTCATTGTCTCGATTATGTTTCTGGTTTGAGTTTATTGTCGTATGCAGGAGTACAGATGAGACACAGGTACAATGAAAATCTTGCTTGCAGAAGCATCACAGACAAATAGACTCAGACAACACACCTGTGAAACAAACCATGCATAAATTACACGTAAAATTCGAAAAGAAAAGACTGCGCCAAAAAAGAAAACAAGACATTGGAGCAAACATATCATTAGAAAATAAAAATAATAAGTCCACGGTGTTGCAGGAGATGGGCCATGGTTGTCAAGGTAGGGTTAGGATTGTGTAGGGTTCAAGAAATCGATGGTTGTAGGAGCGAGCTGTCCCTGAACCTGGTGGAGTGGGACTTCCGGCTTCTGTACCTCCTGCCCGATGGCAGCAGTGAGAAGATGGCACGGCCCAGATGGTACACATCCTTGATGATAGATGCTGCCGACTTGAGGTGGCACCTCATGTAGATCCTTGCGATGGAGGGGAGGACTGTGCCTGTGATGGACTTGGCTCAGTAGCTTTTGATTCCAAAAAGATTTCCCATTTCCCCTGGTGGAATTTGAATAATTGATCTGGGTTCCTAGATTTCTGGTCCAGTAACATAATCAGTCTGATACTTTATCTTAAAACAAGCCATGTAGAACTGTAGGCTGTGATATAATCACTTTCATTTATTCATACATCAACACCTTCCAAATGCGATCCTATTTAAACATCTGTGATTCCGTTTCTCACATCCTACATTTCATCCATCGCCACTGTCAATTAAATATGTTGCGCATTCCCTGATAGATTATTTATAGTGTAGGAAGGAACTGCAAATGCACCGAAGATAGACACAAAGGGCTGGAATAACTCAGCAGGTCGGGCAGCATCTCTGGAGAAAGAGAATAGGTGACGTCACAGGTCGAGACCCTTCCTCAGACATTCTAGTCTTTGTAACATAAAATGCCATACATCATGGGATTAAATGCAAACCAATGCATTTGGTGCTCACTTAAGATGGGGAAAGAACAATGAAGGACCTGTCCCACTTACGCCAGCACCCGTCATAGGTCGTTGCAGGTCCCCGAAAATCCTCAACATGTTGAAAATCCAGCGACGACCAGAACAAGGTACGACACTTTGGGCGACTACTCGCGACCATACAGGCTTCACCCCGTAACATGACATCAGGGTCGCCTGTATGGTCATGTGTAGTCTCTTCAGTCGCCCAAAGAATCGTAGCGTCTTTCTGGTCGCCGCTGAAAGGTCAACATGTTGAGAATTTTCAACACATTTTCAACGTTAAAAATCGCGTAAGTGGGACAGGCCCTTAAATGTGTCTGTTTTCGGTTTAAACCAGCATTTGCCGTTCCTTCCTACGCCAATAAAAGTGTCCTTTCCTTCCAGGGGCAGCACAATGGCGCAGCGGTAGAGTTGCTGCCTCACAGCGCCAGAGACCCGGGTTTGATCCTCACAACGGGTGCTGTCTATATGGGATTTGTAAATTCTCACTGTGACTGCGTGGGTTTTCCTCGGGTGCTCTTGTTTCCTCCCACACTCCAGATGTGTAGGTATTTGTAGGTTAATTGGTTCCTGTAAATTGGCCCTCGTGTGCAGGATAGAACTAGTGAATGGGTGATCGTTGGTCGGCGCGGACCTTACACTAGCACTGTCCTACACACTAGGGACAATTTACCATTTTTACTGAAGCCAATTAACCTACAAACCTGTACCTCTTCGCAGTGTGGGCACAAACCGGAGCTCCCATGGGAAAACCCACGCGGTCACGAGGAGAACGTACAAACTCCATACAGACAGCACCCACAGTCAGGATTGTACCAGGGTCTGTACTGTAAGGCAGCAATTCTACTGCTGCAGTATGCTCTGGTTTCCTCCTACACACCAAAGATGTGCAAGTTTGCAGGTCAATTGGCTTCTGTAAATTGTCCCTAGTGCAGGTGATCATTGGATGATGCAGACTCAGTGGATAGAAGGGCCTGTTTCCACGCTGTATATCTAAACTAAAATTAAAACTAAATGCTATGGGCATGAGCTCAGGCCAGACTGACATACCAGCAAACTAAAAGTTGCATTGTCAGCCTTCCAGTGAAATATTATAGCAAGTTCCAACCAATTGGTATAGCTCATGTTTTTTTTCTTACATAATTTCCCCAAGTAAACAGATTGAGGACAATTTGCGCGAGCAGATTGCATCTTTTACAAATTCAAGTACACTTTTGCTTGCTGGCTGTTAGTGTAGCTAAAGTCTGACAATTAGCTCTGATCATGACAAATTGGTTGCTTCACAACAGTGTGTTTCTACAGCCGTCAGTTAGAATGCAGGAAATTTCATAACACAAGCCCATATTACACCAGCAAAGCTGCCATCTTGCTACCCCCTCCCATCACCTGTATCCACCTATTGGCTGCCATACTTTGGCCCCCGCCATCATCTCTTTTCCAGCATTCTCTCCCACACTACAATCAGTCTGAAGGGTCCTTACCCAATACGTTGTCACAGTTCCTGCCATGTTCTCCACAGATGATGCCTGAACCGCTGAGCTACTCCAGCAATTTGCATTCTAACCTGATTATTGTTACAGCCGATAGATTTCCCCACCAACATGCGCCTTTCACAATCCCAAGACAACTGAAATAACTTCACAGTCAATAGAAGCAAAATGAGTGGAAATTAGTGGAAAATAGCTGAAATAGTGGCAAGGACAGGTTTGGAGGGATATGGCAGATGGGACTAGTGTAGCTGGGACATGTTGGCCGGTGTGGGTAAGGTGGGCCGAAGGGCCTGTTTCCACACTGCATCACTCTATGATTCTATTCATCAAAACAAACATATTGACCCAGTGCAAGGTCGAGAGTTTTCAAACGGAAGCTGTCTGCAAGGGGTTAATTAGTACTTTCTAAAAAACTATCGTCTCCATGACAACAGCAATATTCTAAAGAAGCCTCACAACCCGAAACATCACCTATCCACGTTCTCCAGAGATGTTGCCTGACCATTGCGTTACTCCAGCACTTTGTGTCTATTTTTTGGACACCCGCATCTGCAGTTCCTTGTGTCACGTCTGAATGAATTGTTTCAGCGGATGATCTTCCCCTTTTTCTCTTCCACAGAAGGTAGTCACAGATAGGAGAACAAAAGTGGGCAAATATGGCTGCGGCACGGTGGCGTAGCGGTAGAGCAACTGCCTTACAGAGCCAGTGACCCCGGGTTCGATCCTGACTGTGGGGGCTGTCCGTACGGAGTTGTACCCACTCCCCATGACCTGCTTGGGTTTTCTCCAAGATCTTCGGTTTCCTCCCACACGCTGAAGATGTGCATGTTTGGCGGCTAATTGGCTTGGTATAATGTTACGAATGTAAAATTGTCTCTAGTGTGTGTAGGGTGGTGTTAATACGCGGGGATCGCTGGTCAGTGTGGACTCTCAGCGCTGTATCTCTAAACAAAACTAAACTAAAAATACTCCGTGAGGTATTTAATACACTCAGCATTTAGGCCCTCACATGGAACTAAAAAACCACTTAACCTAAAATTCCCTTTGAAAGAAAGACAAAAGATGGGAGTTAACCGTCTTCATGTTTTAAGTGAGGGAACAGTGACTTAAGAGGCTCCTCACATCTGTGTGGTTTTCCTGCATCCCCAACAATCAGGAGTTGCATATTAATCTTCTCACCACATTGAGATGAATTTAATTAGTGCGGGTCCTGGATGAATATTTAGCAGAAAGTAGCTTAATCAATCTAAGTGTGGGAAAGGTTGTTTGCATTTAGCCAAGCGAAAAGAGAGATGAAAAAAGCACCTCAATGCGGCTAGATTGCTGAGTGTCCATTTTTAAATTAGATCCCTCTGCAATTATCTTGACCGTACCTTTATTTGAAATCATATTACCTGCAGAATGTGAAAGATTCAGGGCACTGAGGGATGATAATCCCTCGTCACGATCTGGACCACATTCCTTCCCCAGCGACCATCACCAGGAACATGTTTAATGGTCTGTCGTAGCATTACTGCTTGCATTTTCTTCCTGGGTCCAAAATGGCAGTCGCATTACTCCATGTTAGACTTGTGCCCCTGCCCCACTTAGGAAACCTGAACGGAAACCTCTGAAGACTTTGCGCCCCAGCCAAGGTTTCCGTGCGGTTCCCGGAGGTTTCCGGAGGTTTTTGTCGGTCTCCCTAATGGTCAAAACTGAAAAGAACCTCCGGGAACCGCATGGAAACCTTGGGTGGGGCACAACGTCTCCAGAGGTTTCCGTTCAGGCTTCCTAAGTGGGACAGGGGCATTACTGCATATTTTTCTTTGTGAAGCACTTTACCAAGTCTTGCTCACCAAAGCCCTATATAAATGCAAGCTGCTCCCTGTATTAATGGAGTCCACCCCCCCCCCCTCCCCCCCGCTCCCATTCGGCAGAAGGTACAGAAGCTTGAAAGCGTACACCACCTGACTCAGGAACAGATTCTTCCCTTCTGTTATCTGGCTTCTGATTAGTCCTTCCATAAGCTAGGGTACTGTCTGATTCACCACTACCCCCATTGTGAACATTGGATTTTGTCTCTGGAACTGATGTTCTACGATACTGAGATGCTGAGTGGGCAGCACGGTGGCGCAGCGGTAGAGTTGCTGCCTTACAGCGAATGTGAGGCCGGAGACCCGGGTTCAATCCCAACTACGGGTGCTGTCTGTACGGAGTTTGTATGTTCTCCCTGTGACCTGCGTGGGTTTTCTCCAAGATCTTTGGTTTCCTTCCACGTTCCAAAGACGTACAAGTGCGGAGGTCAAATGGCTTGGTAAATGTAAAAATTGTCCCTAGTGGGTATCGGGTAGTGTTAATGTGCGGGGATCGCTGGTCGGCGCTGACCCGGTGGGCCGAAAGGGTCTGTTTCCGCGCTGTATCTAAACTAAAAGGACTACTGTATACTCTGCACTCTGTATCTTCCCCTGTGCTCTACCTATTGTATTAGCGTATGACTTGATTGTATTTATGTATCTGATCTGATTGGATAACGTGCAAAACAAAGTTTTTCACGGTACCTCAGTATACTGACAATAATAAACCTAAACCTAAGCCTAAACATCACCTATCCACGTTCTCCAGAAAAATGCTGCCTGACCCGCTGAGTTACTCCAGCACATTGTGTTTTACTGAAAATCAGCAGATTCCTTGGGAACATTTTACTTCTAAGGACTGATCTTCCAGTTATATAAAAAGATAAAGAATGTGTGTCCTCCTGTGATAATCCAAATGCTCATAAAAGATTAAAGGCTACATCTCATATGTGTATCAAATGCAGCCCGGGAAATCAAATTAAAAATAATTATGTAAATTAAATCCAGTGAATTGTTTCTGTTTGTGGATAAATCAATTTAATATCCATATATTCCACAGAGCCCGATGTTGTCATTGTGTAATTATTCAAAACAGATTATTTCATTAGTGGAAAACTGTAGCCAGAATCTTCAGCCCAATTTCCCAGTCATTTGGAATCCTGATATTTGCTGTGTTTCTTTCAATTATAGAATGGTGTGGAGGTGATGGGTAAATGAGAGAGGATGTATTGTAGAGAAGAAAGTGGGGTTTTGCGATTTATGGGATTGTTCAGCGAGATGGCAGAGACTCAGTTGACTGAATGGCCTTCTTCTATGTTGTGAGGAAGTTTGATAAGGTTACGTCGAGTAGTCCAGAACACAAGGGTAAACAGTCAGATCCTTGTCCCAGAGTGGAAATGCTGAGGTCTCGAGAGCTTAGTTTAAAGGTGAAATTGTCTTTGGGATGTGGGAGGAAACCAGAGCACCCGGAGGAATCCCATGCGGTCACAGGGAGAACGTGCAAACTCTACACAGACAGCACCCGAGGTCAGGATCTAAAAGTCTCTGGTGCTGTGAGACAGCGGTTTTATCAGCTGCACCACTATGTGTGTACTGTTCTATGTTCTTATCAGTTAGAAGGGTCATGGCCATGGTAAGACACCATGCTCAAAGAATATGTGTTGAAGGAGAAACTGAGTCCTCAGATACCATTGAAGGGCCATTGTTGGGTCTTGATCTTTAGTTTAGTTTAGTTTAGTTTAGTTTAGTGATTCAGTGCCCTTCCGTCCACATCTGGAACAGCGGACACAGTAGATGAGGTTGGAGGGGGTGCAAGTGAACCTCTGCCTCACCTGAACTGACTACCTTGGATGGAGTCGATGAAGGAGGTACAGGGACAGGTGTTGCACCTCCTGTGGTTACAGGGGAAAGTACCTGGGATGGGGGTGGTTTTGGGCGGGAAGCGATGCGTTAACCAGAGAGTTGCGGAGGGGACTGTATCTGTGGCTAAGCAACAAGGGATGAAAGGGAAATGGCCGTTCCAGGTGTGGACTCCTATATATCGTCGAGACCAAGCGCAGGCCCGGCGATTGTTTCGCTGAACACCTCTGCTTAATCCGCCTAAACCTACATGATCTCCCAGTTGCTAAACACTCCCCCTTTAACTCCACCTCCCATTCCCACACTGACCTGTCTGTCCTGGGCCTCCTCCATGTAACAGTTGCTTTCCCTCTCTCTCCATCCCTCCCCCATCCTAGTTCTCCGATCAGGCTGACTGTCCTGCTGATTAGATTTTATCTTCGCAAGCTTCGTTGTCACCTTCCCTTACCTAACAATGATCTGTTCTACATTTTCCTTGAACTTCGTCCCCTTTGATGTCTCATTCTCACATCTTACACTTCCATATCTCTGTGTCTCCCCCTCCCCTGACTCTCAGTATGAAAATGGGTCTCAACCCGAAACATCACCCATTCCTTCTCTCCAGAGATGCTGCCTGTCCCACTGAGTTACTCCAGCATTTTGTGTCCATTTTTGGTGTAAACCAGCATCTGCAGTTCCTTCCTACAGTAAAGATCAAGGTGTTGGGTATGTGAATGAGGGATAATTATGTTTCCTTGGACAAGAGTCTCTAACCATGATGCAAGGTGGTTGGCATCAAAACCCAGTGAAGTGAGACTGAAAACTAAGTGCTTTTCAGGGTCCCTAAAAATAATCATGCTAGTTTACACAGAGGCGCGTGATTTAAATCAGAGCTGTTGTCACCATCACCTGAATTGTCTGTCTCAATCGGAGTTACATTTTATTCATTGTATTCACTTCCTTTCTGATTACAAGATGAGGCAGAGTGATATAGAGCATGGCTGGATCACACGTGGTGGATCGCACGACATGGAATGTTTAAAGGTTGGAGAGCAGACACAACTTTTAAACAAATACTGGAATGTTTGTAATGAAAATTTTATTCCTACTATCCATCTCTTTCTTAAGAATGTTGTTTTAATATGTATTTATACTTCTAATAAAAAATATTTAACAAAAAAAAAAAAATCATGAAGTGCTGGAGTAACTCAGCGGGTCAGGCAGCATCTCTGGAGAACATGGTAGGTGTCGATTCTTGGCTGGTCCTGTACTCCGAGGGTGGAGGATGCCTGGGACACATTGCTCCGGGTGGTGGTGGAGGCACAATGCCACAATGCCATTGAAGAGTCTTTACATAAGCCTATGGATTATGCAGGGAATGGATGTGGGTCATTTGTTTAATCAGACTTTACTGTATTTTATCTTGCACTAAACGTTATTCCCTTTATCCTGTATATGTGGGCGGCCTGATTCATGTAATCATGAATAGCCTTTTTGCTGACTGGATAGCACGCGACACAGGAAAGCTTTTCACTGTATCTCCGAACCGGCGACAACAAACTAAACTAAACTAAGCTAAATGTGCAGGGAGAGAAGATTAGTTTATCTTGACTTCATGTTCAGCACAGACATTGAAGACTGAAGGGCCTGTTCCTGTGCAGTACTGCTCTATGTTCTATGTTCTCGAGGTGGTGACAAGCAACTGCAAAGTGGACCCAAGATACATATCAGGCAGGATTTATTGAACAATGCAGCAGTCTCCAGGAGACAAATGGCTTGCTCCTGCTTTTATTGTTTATGGTTTCAGGGATGATGATTGTAAAATGCATGTTCTTGCTTTCCAGTGAAGTTTTAGTTTAGTTTAGTTTAGTTTAGTTTAGTTTAGTTTAGTTTAGTTTAGAGATGCACCATGGAAACAGGCCTTTCGGCCTACCGAGTCCATGGCAACAATCGATCGCATGTTTGCACTAGTTCTTTTTTTTTTTTTTTTGATGAATAATTCTTATTAGAAGTATAAGTACAGGTGTAAGTACAAATATAAGTACATGTAAAAACAACGTTCTTGATAAAGAGATAGGTAATAATTACCATATTTTCTTATATATACTTCTAAACATTTTATTGTAGTTTTTTTTAGTGAAAAGTAGGAAAGTGTGAAAAATGGTTAACATAAAAATAGTTATAAAATAACCAAAAGAGAAAAGTAAATAAAATAACAGTGGTATATTATACAAACAGTATTTATATAATAATATATCCGTGATCAATAATGTATTATTCTTCGTTCAATCCTTCGTTCAGGTCTCGGTCAGGTCCACAAACCGAGTCATATTGGTCCCTTAAGATATTCAAGGAATGGAGACCAAATCAGATTAAATTGGTCCAACTTGCCTAAAAGTGCAAGTCTTATTCTTTCCAAGTGTAAAGTCTCGGCCATTCCTGAAATCCACAATTTGATTGTAGGGGGTATGGGGCCTTTCCAAAATTGTAAAATTAATTTTTTACCAATTATTAAACTATAATCTATAATGTTTTACCAACTATTAAACTATAATGTTTGCACTAGTTCTATGTGGAATCAAGGAACTGCAGATGCATTTGTGGCCAGCTTTGATTGGTCTTTTCTCACCTCTAGTTCTGTAATCTCCCCCCACGCCCCTCCCACCCCTACTTTCAGTCTGAAGAAAGGTCCTGACATCACCTGTCCTTTTTCTCCAGAGGTGCTGCCTGACCCGCTGAGTTGCTCCAGCACTTTGTGTCACATTAGTTCTATGTTATCCCACATTTTCTTCCGCTCCCAAAATTGTAAACTGTCCCGAGTGTGTAGGATAGTGTAAGTGTACGGGTGATCGCTGGTCAGCGCAGACTTGGTGGGCCAAAGGGCCAGTTTCCGCGCTGTATATCTAAAGTATAAAATCGGTCTGAAGAATGGTCCTGACCTGATGTCATCTGTCCATTCCCTCCGCAGATGCTGCCTGGCCTACTGAGTTCCTCCAGCACTCTGTGTTTTGCGCAAGATTCCAGCATCTGCAGTTCTTGGCGTCTCCTAAAGGATACCTGTGCCGCCTTCAAAAAGGAGTTCTCCTATTCTTTTCCTCTTGAGATCACACCCTATCCAGTTCTCCAGAGATGCTTACAACCCAACAATATGAACATTGAATTCTCTAATTTAAAGTAGTTTCATCTTACACTCCCCTCCCTCCTTGTCCTCTTCCTCCCCCCTATCGTTTTACCAGTTCCACTGTTCTCCACATTGTTTATCTTGAGATCAAACCTTCCCTAGTCAACAATGGACCTGCCAGTCACCTCCCTGCCCGAGGTTATTTATATAGACCTGGTCTTGCATCGCCTCTAGCTCCTCACCAACCCCTCCACCCCCTACTTTCAGTCTGAAGAAGAACCCCGACCCTATGCATCACCTATCCTTGTCCTCCATAGATGCTGCCTGACCCGCTGTGTCCAACTCTGCCTTTAAGAGGGACTGGGGAGACTACTCTCTGGAAGACTAATTGCCTAAAGAAGCCTGGATGTTCAGAAATGCGTCAACATTTTCGAGCTGGCAATGAGAAACATTTGGACCAGACTGG
Organism: Raja brachyura; assembly: GCA_963514005.1. The sequence goes on from OY740808.1 coordinate 20,653,030, forward strand.
AGCTGAGCTGCTGAGAATTTAGTTCTGAGATCGTGTCTCTCTCAGTCTGACACCTAATTCCTATTCATGGCGCACCAGTTCAGAGAGATGCAAGTCACACTGATGTGATTTTGACTGTATCCTCCTCCCCGGATGCAGCACAGACATTTTTCAATGCAATATCAGAGATGTGTATACAGTTATAAAGTAAATGAGTTTTAAATTAGGCATCAGATTGCTGTGGCGTTAAATATTAAGAGGTAGCTGCAGATCATTTGTGCCTGCAGAGGCGTATGTGTTCCCGTTGAATGAAGCAATGCTGGAGGAGTAAGAGTTTATTTTCCTGCCCGCCCGCTATTTAGTGACAGTTTCAGGCACTCCAAGGTTAACACTGAATACAAAAGCAAAGGTTTCATGCTTCGGCCCTGGCACTTTGCCACCATCTAAATGCCCGAAGCGCTCCGCAGGTCTGACCTGGCAATTGCTCGGTGTAAGTTCAAGAGAGTTATCGTCATTTTGCCCTGACAGTGCATCTCGTCCCTATTTCCAGATGTTTTACTTTCTATTTTATTGGTGGCCAATTAGTGGTTGAACTGCGAGGCGTTTGTTATCTAACACCTGGGTAACTACAGACTTCACAGTCATGCCCTTGAGCGCACAGAAGCCTCTGCGCAAAATGTATCTCTAATGAGTTTGGTTGTAAATAATGTCTGTTAACCATGCCATAAATGTGGGGATGTTGAATTTAACAGGAGATTCATTTTCTACAGCCGTTCTCGTGGTAAGAGTATACATATCATTCAAATAAATGTGTGGGTGAAATTGGAAAACACTGTGTAAAGGTCGGCACGGTGGTGCAGCCGTGGTGTTGCTAGTGACCCGGGTTTAATCCTGACCACGGCTGCTGTCTGTGCGGAGTTTGTACGTTGTTCCCTGTGACCGCGTGGGTTTTCTCAGGGTGCTCAGGTTTCCTCCCACATTCCAAAGATGTGCAGATTTGTAGGTTAATTGACTTTGGTAAAATAGTAAGTTGTCCCTAGTGTGTAGGATGATGCTAGTGTATGGGGAGATCGCTGATCGGCGCGGACTCGGTGCGCTAAAGTCGAATAACGTCATTTTCACATGTAAAATGAGTCCATCACATCAGGGGCTGTTTGAGATGAAAACTCCCACATAACTTGTAATAGATATCAGTGAAACTGTAAAATTATTGGTGTTGGAGCTGCGGTAAAATTTTGACAGGTTGGCTGATCTGGGAAATAGTTCCTGAATGTAGAGGGGATAGAGTAATGGTCCATTTACAATTAGATAGCGGCCTATTCCGTTGAAATAACAAAGCATCATTCACTGTAATTGAAGAATGGATTTTAATAAGACCTGTCATCAAGCAAACACACATAGACTAAGTTTGGCTGGCAACACGGTAAGGTTTAGGTTAATTAATGTCATGTTTTAGTTTAGAGATACAGCTTGGAAACAGGCCCTTCAGCTCACTGGGTCCACGCTGACCAGCGATCACCTATTCACACTAGTTCTATGTTATCCCACTTTTTCCATCCTCTCCCTACACATTGAGGGCAATTTCACCGAGGCTGATTAACCTACAAACCTGCACGTCTTTGGGACGAGGGAGAACATGGAAACTCTTCACACTAGTTCCACCGTACCACCCTAAATTATGGTTAGGTTGTTGTGAGGTTGGGGAGAGGATTGAGTCAATCACTGCAGATGTATAAGGAACAGAGTGGAAGATTAAATTCTGGGGCCCACAATAAATGGCCCAGATTGAAACAAGCCTTCAGCAGCTAGACGTGTTTAATTGTCATTGGTACCATCAATGGAACAATAAAATTCTTACTTGCAGCTGCACAATAGGGCCCATAGATGCAACACGAATAGATAATGCATAATAAATTTAAAAAAAACAATGTTAATAACCCTAATACTGGGGGGCAAAAAAAATCTGAAATCCTTAACACAACCAAAGACAATTCATAGTTCATAGTTGAGGTTGGTGTTGTATAGTGTTCTAGAGCCTGATGGTTGTTGTGAAGAAGCAGTTCTTGAACCTGGAGGTCACAGTTTTCAGACTCCCGTACCTTCTACACAATGTCAGGACTGAAGTGAGAGCGTGGCCAGGGTGGAGTGGGTCTTAGACTGTCCAGTTTAAACATTGTTCACTCTTCAAGGTTTTCATTACCCGTGGGCGTCATGTGCACAGTACATTTCACGATAAGAGCATTGTAACACAGTCTAGCATTGCACGGCAGTTGAAGTCACTCAGGGCCACCAGAAGGCTGCAGGCATATGTATATTATACACAAGGACACAGATCAAATATTTGGAAGAACACACTCAGGTATTCTTTACAAAATTTAATCATGTGGCATTTTATAAAGTTATGTTTCTAAATCAGCACGACATCTCTCTCAGGAGATTACTCCAATTACAATCAAAGAGTCACAGAGTCATACAGCATGGAAACAAGCCCTTCGGCCCAACTAGCCCACACCAACTAACATGTCCCATCTACACTAGTCCCAGCTGCCTGCGTTTGGCCCATATCCCTCCAAACCTATCCTTTCCATGTACCTGTCTAAACCTTTCTTAAACATTGAGATAGTTCATACCTCAACTTTCTCCTCTGGCAGCTTGTTCCATATATCCACCACTGTGTGTAAAAAATGTTACCCCTCGGATTCCTATTAAATCTTCCCCACCCTCACCTTAAACCAATATCCTCTGGTTCTCAATTGCCCTGCTTTGGGCAAGAGACTCCCTGCATCAACCAGATTTATTCCTCTCATGATTTTGTACACCTCTCTAAGATCACCACTCATCATCCTGAGCTCCAAGGAATAGAGTCCAAGCCTGCTCAACCACTCCCCAAAGCTCCCTTGTAAATCTTTTCTGCTACTGGTAAAAAAAAACTTAGAAAGGTGTAAAAGCCCACTGCTGGAAAGGTTAATAATTTTACTATTAATATATATATTTTGATGTATGTTTACGTGATTATGTACTATACAGCATACACTCAATCAGAGAAGTCTAACGATCAACACTTTTGCCTTATATCACCCCTGGTCACTTCCTATATGATCTCCTTATATCATTTTTGTAAATGACTTCCAGACTCAGTATATGATTCAAACACATCTTTAATCAGCACTAAAACGATAATCATACATATAACAATCATACAGATGGAAAGGATATGCTTCTACAACTCCAAGATACCCAACAACTTTTTAAGTGTTTGGGGACCATTTGTCAACCACCTCAAAGACCAATAATTTCATAAGCTCATATTATTCGCAGTGATATAGTCCTGTGCTTTTTACTTGTGCTCTTGCACTACCTGACTGTGTAGCACCATGTGGATTGCACCAAACTGTTATGTCTGGCGGCTCGTATATTATTTTTATTTTTTTCTTTGATGTCTTTTTTTTTTTAATTTTATTTTTTCTGTTTTTGTTTGTTTCCTTCTCTTCTTTTGTCTTGTTTTGTTTAAATAAAATTTAAAATAAATAAATAAATAAATAACAGCACTAAAACATAACAGCATGAAGGATGGTTAGTTATCAACACCTCCTGGCTGTCCCAACTGTTGGTGCAGAGCAATAGTATTAGTATCAGTATTACAGTGGCGTGGAGTTGGAGATGCTGGCTGGTGTGTGATTGGTTAACATGCAACATCAATCTACATCCTTCCCCCCAAAGGTTAAGTATGAAAGGGCACTCATGCCATTGGGTTAAACATACTCGCCATATCTGTCTGGTGGTCTACTAACACGGCCCGAGCACGTGCGGACCAAACCCTCCCCTCCCTCACTTGAAAGATGAGATGGAGAGCCTGGAGGCGAGAATGACGTGATGGAGGCCTGTGGTGACCAAAAGGGGAAACATGCAGTGGGAGAGGCCCCGTGGTTAGTGGAGACCTCGGGTCGTGGAGGGGTACAATGTCTCCCATGCGGGGACGGGTGGGAGACATTGCAAAAGGCGGCTGGAACTGCTATGTTCCACCGCTCCACTCCACGGGAATGTCCAGTTGAAGTTCGTAGACGGACGACCTGACCCGGAAATAAAGGCCTGAGTGGTCTGCTGGAACTGTCGTATGATCGTTTCTGAATATCGTGCTTCTCTTGTAGATGTTTCTGGATAGTGGCAGGCTTCAGCACCTGAGGAACCAGTTGTTGTTGTGCGATGGGTACCGGAGGCCTCGTCAATCTCGACATCATTCGCTGTGCCGGCGATCCCAGGGTTCTGTCCCTGGCAACATTTCTGAGATTCATGAGATCGAGATAAACGTGTGACTTTGAAATCTGAGCTCGCTCCAGCAAGTGTTTGGCGCTTCTGACAGCACGTTCAGCGAGACCATTACTCTGTAGATACTCGGGACTGCTCGTGACATGCTGGAAGTTCCATCGGTCTGCGAAAAGCTTGAACATGTGGCTGGTGAACTGCCGATTGTTGTCGGTTCTCAGGCTGACGGGAGCGCCAAAGGTAGAGAAGTGTCTTTTCAGCTTCTGGATGACCATCTCCAATGTGAGGGAGGTCAGTTGGTCTAGTTCAATCCAGTTAGAAAAAGAGTTGACTAGAACGAGGTTGTGCTTCCCGCACCATTCGTAAATGTCCGCCGCCAGCGATGTCCAGGGCAGAACTGGTGGAGGTTGTTGCAGAAGGGGCTGCCGCTGCTGATGTCCCGGATGTAGCTGGCCATTCCCGGCCAGTAGAACAGGCTACGGGCACGTGCCAGTGTGGCGTCGGCTCCTGGGTGACCACTGTGTGCTTCTTTGAAGTATCCGTCTTGTAGCAATGAGGGTATCACCACCTTGTGACCCTTGACGACAACCCCATCCTGAACTACCAGTTCATCACGAACCAGGAAGAAAGGCTAACCTCTGTGGGCGTGTTGGATTGTTTGTCTGGCCAGCCTGTTTTGATGATGGAGGAGAGGATTTGAAGCGTATTGTCTGTGGCGGTGTTCGCGGCCAAGGTGCGCAGTTGCTTGCTGGAGACGAAGTCGACACTGAGAACTGTGAAATGTTCCTGTTCATAGGGATGTTGTTCACAAGATGCCCGAGGTGCACGGGAGAGAGTGTCAGCGACGTGCATGTCCTTACCCTTAGTGTAGGTAATAGAGAAATCGTACCGCTGCAGCTGCATCATCATACGCTGCAAACGAGCTGGCGCGGCGTGGATGGGCTTGTTCAGCATCGCCACCAGTGGTTGGTGGTCCGTCTGGACCGTGAAGGTGTTGCCAAAGATGAAGTCGTGGAATTTGGAGCAAGCAAAAACGACGGCCAACAGTTCCTTTTCGATATGCGCGTAGTGCTGCTCCATGTCGGTCATTGTGCGAGAGGCATACGAGACAGGTAGTAGAGTGCCCTCGGCAGATGGTTGCAAGCAGGCTGCGCCGAGCCCGAATTTCGAAGCATCGCAGGTGATCGTCACCAGACGTTTCAGGTCGAAAAACATTAGAGTCGGTGCACTGGTCAGTTTGGACTTTAAGATATTGAAAGCAATCTGATGTTGCTGGAACCATGACCATGCTGTGTCCTTTTTTGTCAGCTCATGCAGTGTGGAGCTTAGTTCGCTGAGGTTCAGTATGAACTTGCCGAGATAGTTTACCATGCCCAGAAAATGCTGCAGGCCTTTCACGTCTGTGGGGGCAGGCATTTCTGTGATGGCATTAGCCTTCTTCGGATCGGGTTTGAGACCCTTAGGAGTGAAGATGTGGCCGACGTAGGAAACCTCTGGAACCCGGAACTTGCACTTGTCAGGATTAAGCTTGAGGTTGATCTTGCGTGCGCGATCCAAGATGACCCTGAGATTGTGGTCGTGCTCCGTTGCATCTTTAATAAACAAATACTATGTCAATCAACCTCTTCAACAAGATAAGGACTAACGAGCCACTGATCAAGGACAAATCCACTCTACATGCGTTTGGAGGGGAGGTTCTGCGGCCTTTGGGCAAAACCAACTTGAAATGTGTGCTGAAAAAAACCACGTTGAACTTGACCTTCTATGTCTTGAACTCGCTGAGTGAATTCCCTGATCTTTTCGACAACAACCTGGGCAAGTTGCCGGTGACTTACAAGATTATTATTGACCCCGAAGTGACACCCGTCATCCGACCTCCACACCGATTGTCATTTGCCATGACTGACAGGGTTCACGCTGCGCTGAAGGACATGGCCTCCACAGGCATAATTGAAGCAGTCAGTGACCCCACCGACTGGGTCTCAACCATGATTGCCACAGTCAACAAGGGAAAAAAATGAAATCCGTTTGTGCATCAACTCGAAAGAACTGAACACTGCCATTAAGCGCCCACATCATCCCACTTCTGACACCATGTAAAAGACTTCCAGACTCAGTATACGATTCAAACACATCTTTAATCAGCACTAAAACTTAACAGCATGAAGGATGGTTAGTTATCAACACCTCCTGGCTGCCCCAACTGTTGGTGCAGAGCAATAGTATTAGTATCAGTATTACAGTGGGGTGGAGTTAGAGATGCTGGCTGGTGTGTGATTGGTTAACATGCAACATCAATCTACAATTTTAGTTTAGTTTAGTTTAGTTTAGTTTATTTGCACGTGTACCGAGATACAGTGAAAAGCTTTTAGTTGCGTGCCATCTAGTCAGTGGAAAGACGATACACGATTAGAATCAAGCTCTGCACAGGGTACAGATGCAGGATAACGGGAATAACGTTTGGTGCAAAAATGATGTCCAGTAAAGTCAAATTAAAGGTAGTCAGAGGGTCTCCGAAGAGGTAGATGGTAGCACAAGATCGCTCTCTAGTTGTTAAGATGGCTCTGTTGCCTGATAATGGCCCACCGTGTCTGCGCCAACCAGCAATCACCCGTACATTAGTTCTATCCTGCACACTAGGGACAATTTACAGAAGCCAATAAACCTACAAACCTGCACGTCTTTGGAATGTGGGAGGAAACCAGAGCACCCGGAGAAAACCTATGCTATCACATGGAGAATGTACAAACTCAGCATAGACAGCACCCGTAGTCAGGACTGAACCCCGATCTCTGCTGTTGGGAGGCAGCAACTCTACCCTTGCGCCATTGTGCAGCCCTATTTTTATTTTAGCTAATAATCATTCAGGTATAGCTCTATTCGTAAACATCAGGACTGTTTTTATGTTTTCTGGGAAGCAGCTAAAACAATTGTGGATGTCTATTGGCCCTTGTGCGTAGGGAGAGGAAGAGAAAGTCGGATAACACAGAGCTAGTGTGAACGGGTGATCGATGTCATATAAGTTGTCATGTTGTACTTGACTATTGCAGTATACAATAGGAAAAACAGCAGCGATTCTAACTTAACCGGTTTGCCTTGTAGAGTTTTAATTAATGATATACAGGCTGTAAAACAGGATAAAGAAAGGAAAAGCTGCCTCAAGCATGATTGAGGCAGATGGGGGAGGCTTATGTTTAGATCTTAAGCATGGATTTCTCTTTTACCTTCTGCAGTTATGGAATCTAATTTAGAGTTTAGAGATACAGCATTAAAACAGCCCTTTCGGCCCAACCGAATCCACGCTGACCATCGATCACCCGTTCACACTAGTTCCATGTTATCCCACTTTCTCATCCACTCCCTACACACTAGGGGGCAATTTACAGAAGCCTATTAACCTGCAAACCTGCACATCTTTGGAGGAAACCAGAGCACCCGGAGGAAACCCACGCACTCAATGTGCCGTCCTTTGAGAGTCATGGAGATTTATAGCACAGCACCAGGCCATTCGGCCCACTGGGTCCATGCTAACTGGCAATAAAATCCATTCCTTCTAAACTCAAATAAATACTCTATTCAATATCTCCGCATATAAAAAACAAGAAACAGTCCAGTGAATCCTTTTTACAAATACCCAGATCTATTATTCTCTTGTAAACCGCATTCCTTCATTTCACTTTTGAATCCGTCCAATTGTACTTTTGAATTGTACACAATCTAAAGAGAAACTGTCAGCATCTATTCATTTTTGACTAAATTGTGTGTTCTAACATCAGTCTGCCTTTGCAATCCTCTGCCATTTGGAGGGCTGCACAGTGGCACAGCTGATAGAGCTGCTGCCTCAAAGAGCCCAAGTCCCGGGTTCAATCCTGACCTCGGGAGTTTGCACGCTCCCCATGACCACGTGGGTTTCCTCCAGGTGTTCCGGTTTCCTTCCACATTAACAAGACGTACGGGTTTGTAGGCTGATTGGCCATCTGTAAATTGTTCCTAGTTTGTAGGGAGTGAATGAGAAAGTGAGATAACATAGAACTAGCATGAATGGGTGATCGATGTTCGGTGTGGACTCAGTGGGCCAAAGGGCTTGTTTACATGCTGTATCTCTACACTAAAGGCCCTGTCCCACTTACATGTCCTAGGCACGCAAATTACACGACCTCATCGTCATGTTGAGGCGCACGGGCATCGTGTGGCCGCGCGGGGCCCGTCCCACTGAGAAGCGCGGAGGCGTATGGAGTTGTGCGCGAAATCGCGCTGCACTCCGAAATTTTGTAGCGAATGAAATCTTCGCGCGCCACCGGCCTGTCGCGTAACTGGCGGCCAAAGTGGGACAGGCCCAAGACCCTGGCGCGACGCAACGTCACACCTCCAACAGCAGAGAAGCAGGCAAACGATCGCCGAGCTCGGCCTGGCGCTCACGGCCATTGTGGTCATGATCCGCCCCCACTTCTACTGCCAGAGCAGGACCAAGAAAATTGAAGATAGACACAAAAAGCTGGAGTAACTCAGCGGGACCGGCAGCATCTCTGGAGAGAAGGAATGGGTGACGTTTCGGGTCAAGACCCTTCTTTCAGACTGAAGAAGAGTCTCGACCTGAAACATCACCCATTCCTTCTCTCCAGAGATGCTGCCGGTCCCGCTGAGTTACTCCTGCATTTTGTGTCCATCTTCAAATGACGTCACGCGCTCCAGAAGGCTGTGCGGTCGCATGAAGTCGCGCGTGACCTTCGCGGGACCGTCGCACCGCAACGCGACCACGAGGTCGCGTAATTAGCGTGCCAAGGACATGTGAGTGGGACATGGGCTTAAGACTAAAACTGTTTGCCATTCCCTTTGGATGTGGGGATGCAACGAGTAAGTTGTAGTATTTCATGGTAAGAGTTCGAATCTCTCTTTAGAGTTGAGTAGTTACAATGTAAGTAATTAAATAAACGAGAAAACATTTAATGTTCCCAGGGAAGAAAGTTCATCATCGTCTATGTAATTCGAGATTCACCAATACGGGGTGATTTTCTTGACTTCTCACTTCAGGGAACAATGCGGCATCTGCAGGGAGCGGCGGTGGTGGAAGGGGCCGATGGCATCACGCTGGGCCAGGCCATCCCCCACCATCCATCCAGTGCCGCCACCACACCGGGCCTCAAAGGTGCCAAAATGCACATTTGTACCTCTCCTTGGACTTTTCAGTGACTTGTACGTTGCAAGACGGCGCCGGAACATGGCGACTCTCTGCGTGCTGTTCCAGAAGAGGGTCTACGTACAATCGTTTTAATCTGTTACTTGTGTTTGAGTGCTCTCATGTATGGTATGGCCACTGTCTAGCACAGAAAACAAGCATTTCACTGTATCTCTGCATACGTGACAATAAATAAGCTAAACTAAATACTGGTGAGACCAACTACATCTACTATCCATGGAAGAATGACATATATGGGTCAACATATCAGTGGCCATAAGGTCAAACTTTACCTCATTATGGAACCTTTTTCCAGCTCAGAACTCTGGTAGGTTTTTGGGCCAGCTGTACACATCCTTGACTTTATCCAACTGGAAGGAATAAAACTGCAACACGATTTACTGATAGGAAAGGTTTGGAGGGATATGGGCCAAAAGTGGGGAACTGGGACTAACTTAGATGAAGCGCCTTGGTCGGCATGGATGAGTTGGGCCGAAGGGCCTGTTTCCGTGCTGCAGGACTCTGTGATTATCAGAAGCCTTTTGTTGCAATAGTCACAAGAGTTAAGAGAGTCGAGAGTGTTTTATTGTCGTATTTTATTGCCAAAACGGAACAGTGAAGTTATTACTTGCAGCAGCACAACAGCAGTACTCAATAGATTAGTTTAGTTTAGAAATACAACATGGAATACATCATTTTTGCCCGCCAACCAACAATCACCCATTCATTAGTTCTATCCTGCACACTAGGGACAATTTAGAGGAACCATTTAACCTACATACAGTACATCTGGAGTGTGGGAGGAAACCAGAGCACCTGAAGCAAACCCACGTGGGTCACAGGGAGAATTTACAAGCTCCACACAGCCAGCACCCGTAGTGAGGATTGAAACCGGGTCTCTAGCGCAGTGAGGCAGGAACATTACCGCCGCACCACTGTGCTGCTGATAATATAACAAACACACATAAAAAAGAGGCATAGATTAAAAAAAAACAATATTGTGCAATAAACAGGGAAAAAAGCACAAAATCACGATCACTCAATGTTTTCAAGCTGGTACAGATCACACAGCGTCTGTCTACCAGTTATTTGTTCAGCGGGAGCTGTTCTCCATCACTCAGGGCTATGACCCTGTCGACTTTTTCTTGCTCTGTACAGATCAAACCATTAACCTTTGCAGCACTAGCTCAAATATGAGTGCAGCCAGAGCTACACTGGTTAGTCAGACGAGAGAGAGCAAAACTTGACACCAGATAGTGAGTCAGATTCATTTCCACCCAAGCCTCTGTGGACAAGAGGCCAGAGTCTGCCTGGTAGTGGCCTGTGCTACTGAAGACAGTTCCCAGCATTCAGGATTCCCCACGGAGTAAGCCACAGACTGTTGCACCCTCAGTTTGCCCTATTCTGACTGACAAATGCCAGCTCTATTACTGCACTCGTCAATTGATTGAAAGATACAACATGGGAGACATGCTCTTCAGCCCACCGAATCTATGTTATCCCACTTCAGGCAGCACGATGGCTCAGCGGTAGAGTTGCTGCCTTACGGCGCCAGAGACCCGGGTTTGACCTTGACTATGGGTGGTGTCTGTACATAGATAGAAACATAGAAACATAGAAAATAGATGCAGGAGTAGGCCATTCGGCCCTTCAAGCCTGCACCGCCATTCAATATGATCATGGCTGATCATCCAACTCAGTATCCCGTACCTGCCTTCTCTCCATACCCCCTGATCTCTTTAGCCACAAGGGCCACATCTAACTCCCTCTTAAATATAGCCAATGAGCTGGCCTCAACTACCTTCTGTGGCAGAGAATTCCAGAGACTCACCACTCTCTGGTTGAAAAATGTTTTCCTCATCTCTGTTCCTAAAGGAATTCCCCCTTATCCTTAGACTGTGACCCCTTGCTCTGGATTACCCCAACATCGGGAACAATCTTCCTGCATCTAGCCTATCCAACCCCTTAAGAATTTTGTAAGTTTCTATAAGATCCCCCCTCAGTCTTCTAAATTTTAGCGAGTACAAGCCAAGTCTATCCAGTCTTTCCTCATATGAAAGTCCTGACATCCCAGGAATCAGTCTGGTGAACCTTCTTTGTACCCCCTCAATGGCAAGAATGTATTTTCTTAGATTTGGAGACCAAAACTGTACGCAATACTCCAGGTGTGGCCTCACCAAAACCCTGTACAACTGCAGTAGAACCACTCTGCTCCTATACTCAAATCCTTTCGCTATGAATGCTAACATACCATTTGCTTTCTTCACTGCCTGCTGCACCTGCATGCCTACTTTCAATTATTGGTGTACCATGAGACCCAGGTCTCGTTGCATCTCTCCTTTTCCTAATTTGCCACCAGTCAGATAATAGTCTACCCTCCTGTTTTTGCCACCAAAGTGGATAACCTCACATTTATCCACATTATACTGCATCTGCCATGCATTTTCCCACTCACCCAGCCTATCCAATCACCTTGCAGCCTCCTAGCATCCTCCTCACACCTAACACTACCCCCCAGCTTAGTGTCATTCGCAAACTTGGAGATGTTGCATTCAATTCCCTCGTCCAAATCATTAATATATATTGTAACTAGCTTGGGTCCCAGCACTGAGCCTTGCGGTACCCCACTAGTCACTGCCTGCCATTCTGAAAAGGACCCGTTTACTCCTACCCTTTGCTTCCTGTCTGCCAGGCAGTTCTCTATCCACATCAATACTGAACCCCCAATACCATGTGCTTTAAGTTTGTATACTAATCTCTTATGTGGGACCTTGTCGAAAGCCTTCTGAAAGTCTAGATATAACACATCCACAGGTTCTCCCTTATCCACTCTGCTAGTTACATCCTCGTAAAATTCTATAAGAATCATCAGACATGATTTACCTTTCGTAAATCCATGCTGACTTTATCTACTGATTTCACCACTTTCCAAATGTACTGCTATCCCATCTTTAATAACTGACTCTAGCAGTTTCCCCACTACCGATGTTAGACTAACTGGTCTGTAATTCCCCGTTTTCTCTCTCCCTCCTTTTTTAAAAAGTGGGGTTACATTAGCTACCCTCCAATCCTCAGAAACTACTCCAGAATCTAAGGAGTTTTGAAAAATGATCACTAATACATCCACTATTTCTGTGGCTACTTCCTTGAGTAGTCTGGGGTGCAGACTATCTGGCCCTGGGGATTTATCGGCCTTTAATCCATTCAATTTACCCAACACCACTTCCCGGCTAACCTGGATTTCACTCAGTTCCTCCACCTTATTTGAACCCCGGTCCCCTGCTATTTCCGGCAGATTATTTATGTCTTCCTTGGTGAAGACAGAACCAAAGTAGTTATTCAATTGGTCTGCCATGTCCTTGTTCCCCCATGATCAATTCACCTGTTTCTGACTGCAAGGGACCTACATTTGTTTTAACTAATCTCTTTCTCTTCACATGTCTATAAAATCTTTTGCAGTCAGTTTTTATGTTCCCTGCCAGTTTTCTTTCCTAATCTATTTTCCCTTTCCTAATTAAGCACTTTGTCCTCCTCTGCTGGACTCTGAATTTCTCCCAGTCCTCGGGCAGGCTGCTTTTTCTGGCTAATTTGTATGCTTCATATTTTGTTTTTATACTATCCCTGATTTCAAATTTCAATATCAAATTTGATCCTGAGTGCAGGTGCGGTCTGTATGGAGTTTGTATTATTTCCCCGTGATCTGTATGGATTTTCTCCGGGTGCTCCGGTTTCCTCCTACGCTCCAAAGGCATGTAAGTTTATAGACTAATTAGCTTGGGAAAATTGTTGTTTTTGTTCCTTGTGTGTGTAAGATGGTGTTCATGTGTAGGTCATCGCTAGGCGGCGCTGACTCGCTGGGTCGAAGGACCTGTTTTCGTGCTGTATCTCTAGACTAAACTAAACTAAACTAAACTTTCTCATCCATTCCCTACACACTAGGGGCAATTTACAGATTCACAACTCTCTGGGTGAATTTTTTTATCCTCCTCTCAGCCCTAAATGGCCTACCACTTATTTTTAAACTGTGACCCCTGGTTCTGGACTCCCCCAACATCGGGGGAAATGTTTTCATGCTTCTACCCTGTCCAATCCTCTAAGAATTTTGGATGCTTCTATAAGATCCCCTCTCATCCTAAATTCCAGCGAATACAAGCCCAGTCGACCCATTCTTTCATCATACGTCAGTCCCGCCATCCCAGGAATTAACCTGGTGAACCTATGCTGCACTCCCTCAATGGCAATAATGTCATTCCTCAAATTAGGAGACCAAAATTGTACACAATACTCCAGGTGCGTTCTCACCAGGGCCCTGTACAACTGCAGTAGGACATCCTTACTCCTAAACTCAAATCCTCTCGCAATGAAGGCCAACATGCCATTGGCTTCCTTGTAATTATATAATTGTATAATTTCTTGTATAATTGTAAATTGTCCCTAGTGTGTGTACGATGGTGATAATATGTGGGGATTGCTGGCCGACGTGGACTCAGTGTGCCCAACGGTTTGTTTCCACACTGTATCTCTAAACTAAACTAAATTAAACTAACTCATGAGAAGTATCAATATGGTAGAGAGTCAGAACCTTTTTATCCCAGGGTTTTGGAGGGCTTTGCTTTCAGGTGAGAGGGGCAAATGTTTAATGGAGATGTGCAGGTCCCATTTTTTTTACACAGTGGGCAGTAGGTTCCTGGAACGTACTACCAGAGGTGGTAATAGAGGCAGATACAATGGTAGTGTTTAAGAGGCCTTTACATGGACACCACTCGTGGCGCCATCGAGTGTGGCTGCCTAGCCTGCAGTTCTGGAGATCTTTTATTCTTTTTTACGTGGGTGGAGGGTGGGAGGGGGAAACTGATTTCTTGGTCACTTCCTGGTCGAAGTTGCAACTATTCTCCGAGCCGCATCTTCGCCCCCCTCCTCCCCCCCTCGCGGCCTACCACCTGGATTGGCGCGGCCTTTCCTGCCGGAGACCGGTCAGAGCCTCAGCTTCAGCGGCACAGCACTGGATTCCATCGCAGAGCGAGCGATGCCTTACCGGGGTCGCCGTGTTGGATCACTGGCGTGCTGGCATGCCGACTTTGACACCGTGGAGCTGTGGTCTGCGGAGCTTCCAACTGCTGGCGGCGCTGTCTCTCCAGTCGCGGGCGGCGCTGACGCTGTCTTTAACATCATGGAGACCTGGGATCTCTCGCCAAGGTCGCCAGCGTTGAATCTCCGCCCAGCTCGGTCTGTGGACTTCGGAAGCTACAGTCTCCGGTAGGAAACGGCCGATTCGGAGGCTCCAGGCTACTGAAACATCAGGCCTGTAGCGGCGACTGCGGAAGCCTCAATAGGCCCCGACCACGGGTGAACTGAGGAAGAGGACTGAACTTTGGTGCCTTCCCTCACAGTGGGAAACGTTGTTCCACTGTGGGGGATGTTTTTTTAATGTTTTATGGTAAATTCAAAAGTGTTCTGTTTATCTTATTTGTGTGCTACCTGGTAACTCAAATGTCACTGCACCAATTGGTGTGTGTGACAATTAATATCCTTTGTCCTTTGTCCTTTGTCCTTTTGATATGCAGGGGATGGAGGGATTTGGATAATGTGCAGGCAAAGGAAATTAGTTTAACTTAACATAATGGTCGGCACAATCATCATGTTTAGTTTACTTTAGAGCTACAGTATGGAAACAGGCCCTTCGGCCCACCGACTCCGTGCTGACCAGTGGTCGCCCATACTGTAGCACTATCCTACACACTACGGACAA
Organism: Raja brachyura; assembly: GCA_963514005.1. The sequence continues at coordinate 20,668,197 of OY740808.1, forward strand.
CTTTACAATTTTTACCAAAGACAATTAACCTACAAACCTGTACGTCCTTGGAGTGTGGGGGGAAACCGGTACACGCTGCGAAAATCCACACAGTCACGGGGAAGGTGTACAAACTGCGTACGGTGTCTCTGGCGTTGTAAGGTAGCAACTCTACTGCTGTGCCACTAAGCGCCACATTGTGCACGGAAGAGCCTGTTCCTGTGCCAGATTGTTCTATGTTGAATGAAGTTGTTAAAATCAAGGACGTTTCCCGGGCGTGATGGTAACAACGCTGATGCTGCAGTTTGCATTGGCCTGGATTTTGTGGTCAGTGGAAAGACGGCAGTACTCACCACGCCAAGGAGGGAGATCCTAAGGTGATTTAGCACTGATTTCCACTGGTTTACTTTACTTTTGTTCAGAGTCACAGCGCAGAAGCCCACCGAGTCTGCACAAACCAGTGATCCCCTCACATTAAAACTGCCCTACACACACAAGGGACAATTTACATTTACACCAAGCCAATTAACCAGCAGACCTGCACGTCTTTGGAGCGTGGGGGGACACCGAAAATCTCAGAGAAAACCCATATACTCCGTACAATAATCCAGTACCCATAATCGGGATTGAACCCGGGTCTCCAACGCTGCAAATACTGTAAGGCGGCAACTCTAATGCTGCGCCACCGTGCCGCCCTTGAAGTGTCTTGTGGGCTGGCACCATTTTTAATCCAATTTGGTGCAACAAGAAACAGCCAGGTCATCAGGCATGCCAAGCAAGGATCCTCACAGGCAGCAAACCAGGAAATAAATACCACAAAATGTAATTCTTTTCAAGAGGCGAGAGTGTTTTATTGTCACATCTATCAACAGCGGAACAAAGAAATTCATACTTGCTTTTTAATTTTCTTTTAGTTTTTACTCATTTTTACAGAACTTGATAAAGATCTAGTTATGATCTGGAAATAGAGTAGAATTAGAGTTATTAGAAGTAATAAGATTTGTAATTTTAAAAACCAAAGGATTTATTATTATGGAATGGTTCAAATGTATTTAATTAACTTTTCAGGGCCAGATAGGCTGTTATGCAGAAAAGTTCACACACATGATTAAAATGGTCGCACATCTTTCACCAATGCTTAACGTTTTTAATTCACTGAAAAACTGCTGCGTGGAAATTGATAATCACATCAAATCGTTGATCTGGTGCATCTGGAAAGATTTAATGGTTTAATGAGTGGAATGGTGATGCAGCAGAGAATCGCTGTCTTACAGCGCCAGAGACCCGGGCGTGGGTCTACTGTGCATAAGGAGTTTCAACCTTCTCCCTGTGATTTGTGTGTGTTTTCTCCGGGTGCTCCGCTTTTGCACCACATTCCAAAAACGTACAAGTTTGTAGGCTAATTGGTTTGGTAAAATTGTAAATTGACCCTCGTGAGTAAGATAGTGTTAGTGTGCGGACATCGTTGGTCAGCGCGGACTTGGAGGGCCGAAGGGCCTGGTTCCATGTATTTCAGTCTGAAGAAGTTGTCTTGACCCGAAACTTCACCCATTTCGTCTCGGCAGAGATGCTGTCTGTCCCGTTGAGTTACTCCAGCATTTTGTGCCTATCTTCAGTCTAAACCAGCGTCTGCTGTTACTTCCGACACACCGGAAGGGAAGAAGCTAATCCTGAGTCTGGTGCTGTGCACTTTAAGGCTTCTGTATCACCTAGTACCATAGTTATTATTGTGTTTTTGATCACTATTTATTTACCTTTATGTTGTTGAAAGAGCAGCAAGTAAGAATTTAATGAATCCATTATTGGCACATTTGACAATTAAATACACTTGACTCTTGACATTGCTGCATCAAGTGACAATGATGACACCACACATCTCATTGTGTACAGCAGCCATTACATGATGGCCAAGGCTTTGTGTGTGTTTATCTGTCTCAGAAGCAGCTCTGAGTACACTTACTAATCTGCTGCGTAAAGGAATGACAACAGACATGAGTGATGGAAAGTAGTGATTAGAAAAATAACTCTTATGGGGAACAAGGAAACGGCAGATGAGTTGAACAGGTACTTTGGATCCGTCTTCACTAAGGAGGACACAAACAATCTTCCTGATGTACTAGTGGCCAGAGGATCTGGGGTGACGGAGGAACTGAAGGAAATCCATATTCGGCAGGAAATGGTGTTGGGTAGACTGATGGGACTGAAAGCTGATAAATCCCAGGGCCTGATGGTCTGCATCCCAGGGTACTTAAGGAAATGGCTCTAGAAATCGTGGAGGCATTGGTGATAATTTTCCAATGTTTTATAGATTCAGGATCAGTTCCTGTGGATTGGAGGGTAGCTAATGTTATCCCACTTTTTAAGAAAGGCGGGAGAGGGAAAACAGGGAATTATAGATCAGTTAGCCTGACATCGGTGGTGGGGAAGATACTGGAGTCAATCATAAAAGATGAAATAGCCACACATTTGGATAGCAGTAACAGGATCGGTCCGAGTCAGCATGGATTTACGAAGGGGAAATTATGCTTGACTAATCTTCTGGAATTTTTTGAGGATGTGACTCTGAAAATGGGCAAGGACTTTCAGAAAGGATTTGATAAGGTCCCACATAGGAGATTAATGGACAAAATTAGGGCTCATGGTATCGGGGGTAGAATGCTGGCATGCATTGAAAATTGGTTGGCAGACAGGAAACAAAGAGTAGGGATTTACAGGTCCCTTTCAGAATGGCAGGCAATGACTATGGGATACCGCAAGGCCCGGTGCTGGGACCGCAGCTATTTACAATATAAATTAATGATTTAGATGAAGGGATTCAAAGTAACATTAGCAAATTTGCAAATGACACAAATCTCGCTGGCAGTGTGACCTGTGAGGAGGATGCTCTGAGAATGCAGGGTGACTTGGACAGGTTGGGTGAGTGGGCGGATGCATGGCAGATGCAGTTTAATGTGGATAAATGTGAGGTTATCCACTTTGGTAGCAAAAACAGGAAGGCAGATTATTATCTAAATGGTGTCAGGTTGGGAAAAGGGAAAGTACAACGGGATCTGGGGGGTCCTTGATCATCAGTCAATGAAAGTAAGCATGCAGGTACAGCAGGCAGTGAAGAAAGCAAATGGCATGTTGGCCTTCATAACAAGAGGAGTTGAGTATAGGAGCAAAGAGGTCCTTCTGCAGTTGTACAGGGCCCTAGTGAGACCACACCTGGAGTATTGTGTGCAGTTTGCTCCCCTAACTTGAGGAAGGACATTGTTGCTATTGAGGGAGTGCTGCATAGGTTTACAAGATTAATTCCCGGGATGGTGGGACTGTCATTTGCTGAGAGAATAGAGCAGCTGGGTTTGTATACTCTGGAATTTAGAAGAATGAGAGGGGATCTTATTGAAGCATATAAGAATATTAAGGGTTTGGACCAGAACCAGGAGCCACTGTTTAAGAATAAGGGGTAAGACATTTAGAACGGAGATGAGGAAACTTTTTCACACAGAGAGTTGTGAGTCTGTAGAGTTCTATGCCTCAGAGGGTGGTGGAGGTCGGTTCTATGGATAGAGAGAGCTAAGGCAGGAACGGGGTACTGATAGGGAATGATCAGCCATGATCACATTGAATGGCAGTGCTGGCTCAAAGGGCCGAATGGCCTACTCCTGCACCTATTGTCTATTGTCTATTGTCTATTTTCTATTGCATCTAAGAGCAATTACAGAAGAGCATGTAACATTATATTGCATCCTAGATTCGGATACTTAGATGGGGTGGCACATAAGGTCATAAGGTCATAAGGTCATAAGTGATAGGAGCAGAATTAGGCCATTCGGCCCATTAAGTCTACTCCATCATTCAGTCAAGGCTGATCTATCTCTCCCTCCTAACCCCATTCTCCTGCCTTCTCCCCTCTGACACCAGTACTAACCATGAATCTATCTATCTCTGCCTTAAAAATATCCATTGGCTTGCCCTCCACAGCCTTCTGTGGCAAAGAATCTGTAGGTTCACTGAAGACTAATGAAATTCCTCCCCATCTCCGTGCTACAGGAACGCCCTTTAATTCTGAGTCTGTGACCTCTGGTCCCAGACTCTTCCACCAGTGGAAACATCCTCTCCACATCCACTCTATCCAGTCCTTTCGCTATTCGGTAACTTTCAATGATCCCCCTCCTCCTTCATCTAGCGAGTACAAGCCCAGTGCCCTCAAATGCACAGTGGCGTAGCTGGTAGAGCCGCTGCCCCACAGCACCGGAGACCCAGGTTCGATCCTGACTTTGGGTGCTGCCTGTGTGGAGTTTGCACATTCCCCCCGTGACCACATGGGTTTCTTGCGGGAACTCCGGTTTCCTCCCACATCCTAAAGACCTGCAGGTTTGCAGGTTAAATGGCTCTCTGTAAATGGCCCCTAGGGTGTAGGGGGTGGATGTGGAGGTGGGATAACATAGAACTAGCGTGAACGGGTGATCGACGGGCAGAGTGGATTCGGAGTGAAAACACACAGGTGACAGGATGAATGTGCAAGCTCCGTACAGCAGCACCCGTAGTCAGGGTCGAACCCTGTGTTTCTCATAATACCTCTACTGAAAAGCAGTGATCCTTTCTTCAGGTTGGGAAAAGAATACGTGAAAACCAGCGTTCTGCGATTGCAGCAGCTACTCATAGTTTTTTAGTAAATGTTGTGTCTTTCTGAAATCTCTACATAACCTCAGGCAAAGGGGTTCCCCAGAGGTAGTTCTCTTAAGGGAAGCTCGGATGATTGCAAACCACTTCAAAGCAGAGAGAGAGAGAGAGAGAGAGAGAGAGAGAGAGAGAGAGAGAGAGAGAGAGAGAGAGAGAGAGAGAGAGAGAGAGAGCAAATTCAATGTTGCCTTCTAATGCGACAAAGATTTCAGCAGCACAATTAAACAAAGACACGTATGCAGACTCCATGATAAGAATCAGTTTTTAATTTTAATGTGATAGATGGAATTTTCCTGTATTTTTGTTTTGCTTTTAAACATTTAGCACCAGAGATTCTGCAAAACATTCAACAGTAAAAACGTTGCTTGACACATTGCGTGCAGGTGCTGGGCCCAGTTTCAAACGACTGGCTGTGATTGAGCAAGGTATACCGTGCAACTCCATTTTATGGGAATCCTAATTCCACCCAATGATGCCTGAATATACACGACCCTGGCCACACTCTCACTTCATTCCAGCCATCAGGAAGAATGTACAGGAGCCTGAAAACTGTCATGTCCAGGTTCAGAAGCAGCTTCATCCATACAACCATCAGGCTATTAAATACTACAACTTCTGAACTACATAGACTTGAGGGCAATGTTTTTGTCTTTTCTCTATTATTGTTTGTTTTTATATATATATATATATATATATATATATATATATATATATATATATATATTCGACCAAGTGCAGACCAGTTGGATCTGCTCCCCTACCCGTAGCCCCCACGGGAGGCGTGGTCCTCCAACTCAACCCGTTGCCGAAGGTAAGATTTGAGCACTCCTCAGCAAAGATCATAGCTCGTGAGCCTTCCCCAGACCCTCCCCCTCCTGTCCTGCCAGGAGCTATGATGGCAACATTATTGCAAATGTCGGGTGCACTTGCTGTGAGATGCCATTGAGCTGAAAAGTTCAGTGTGTTGCTGGCAGTGTTCCTGTCTTCCAATTTTGTATCAAATTGCGTTAGAAGCTCTGAGGAATGATTTTAAAGTAAAAACAATTTTCAATTCAAAGTATTTTTGAACATTTTCATTAATAACTCGAGAAATAAAGCATGGATTTTTCAGGTAAGGCGGTTTTGGACTGCACAGAAAAAATCTCTACCGGAATATGTAAAAATGTTACTGTTAGCGCGCCATTTTTTCAAGAAGATGTGATTACACACAAGCAAACACACACATCCACATACAAGATCAGACTTTTAATAGTTACTAGACCAAGTGGGACCCGTTGGGTCCTGTCCCCTCAACACGTGGTTGCGGGGGGGGGGGGGGGAGTCACATACACACTAATCACCCCTCACACACACATTAACCACCCCCCTTGATATTATATCGAGGGGGGAGGGGAAGAGCAGCCAGGAGAGAGAGAGGTGGAAGAGAGGCGGGGGTGGTGGAAGTGAAGCCGGGGGGAGAGAGGCCGGGGGAAAGAGAGGCCGGGGGGAAGAGAGAGGCCGGGGTGGGAGAGAGAGGAGCCGACCGAGGAACCAAAAGAAAGCGCCGAGATAAAGCAATCCCCGAGAGAAAGGGACCCCCGAGCATCATTTGAATAACGGGGGGGGGGGGGGGGAGTGGTGGAGGGGTTAGAGGAGGGGGAGGCAGAGGAGGAGGGGGAGGGGGGGAGGGGAGGGGAGGGAGAGAGAGAGAGAGAGAGAGAGAGAGAGGGAGAGGGAGGGGGAGAGTTCCGTGTGTATATGGAGTGTGAGAGGTTACTGCCCCTGTACCAATATCTGAAGGGGTTGTTCCTCAAGTTCTGGCTGCATTTTAGTCCCACAATCCTGGTGTTCGGACACAAGGCAGGGAGTAGGGAGAGCCGAGTGTGGGGGGGGGGGACTTACCTGTCAGTTTGCTTCTGGGCCTGGCCAAGATGGCCATTCGCAGGGTCCAGGCAGCGGGCGGTCAATGGTCAGGCTAGAGTCGGCTGCCTGCCCCTCTTTCGGGCCTACGTCCGTGCACGCGTGTCCCTGGAGAGGGAACACGCGGTGTCCACGGGGACTCTGGAGGCCTTCCGTCAACGCTGGTCACCGCGTGGGGTTGAGAGTATTGTAAACAATGAATGTACTGTTGTACTACAATGATTTGTTTGTTACAGTGTTATTTTTGATTATGTTTTGATGTGCTGTAATATATGATTGTGTTGAATAAAGTTTTTGAAAAAGGAAATTAAAAAAAAAAAAAAATTTTAAAAGAGAGTGCTGTTGCTGGCTTACATTGATGACATTCTGGAGTAACTCAGTGGGTTAGGCAGCATCTGTGGAGGAAAGGAATAGGTGACGTTTTGGGTTTATTCAGACTCTTTTCCCCCGAGAGGCTGCCTGACCCTCTGAGTTACTTGAGTATTTAGTGTGTGTGTGTATATATATATATATATATATATATATATATATTGGAACTAGGGTCTCTGGCACTGTGAGGAAGCATCTCTACCAGCTGCACCACTTTGTCACCCAGTGTTAATGAGTGCACCACCTTATCCAACATTTCCCTTGAATAGCAATTTCAACTTCGCAATTAGAAAACTGCTTAGCAACCCTAACTTTTGGGTCTGATGCCAACAATCTCTGGCTTGTGTTTTAATCAACACGGCGTTGGTTAAATCAGACACTAAGAGCATCAGTTCTAATAAAGCCTTTCCATCAAACGACACAGAATGCCGTACTAATAGGACTAGCTGACAGAAATCAATTAACAGAGATATCTATTAGCTAACTGGCTGTGCAATCAAAGACAGCCATTGTTCAGAGGGAATGAAGGAAGAAGAATGTGTGTGGATCCAGCAAAGACTTAATGAGACAGCAGGTATATAGAAAACATGAGGTTATCGACCCATCCTGTATCTTGAGAGACGGACAATAAAATTTACTTAATAGGGCATTTTTTAAATCTTGAAAGGTTCGTACTGAAGGCCAAATGAAGAAAGTTTCAATGCTTAGTTTACAAAGAGTGTTTAATTCCTATTAAGGTGGGAATAGACATTACAGTATTTTGAGAGCGTTATCAAACTATCTCCATCAAGGAGAATCACCATTGAGTGGCATTCTCCATCAAAGACCATTCTGAAACTAGGACCAACCCACATTGAGGACAGTTCCCCATCAAGGACTATCTCTAATCAACTTATCAACGTTCATCCCCCATCAAGATCCATCTCAATCAAGACCATCTCCTTCAAGGTTCATCAAAGGCCATTTCCATCAAAGTCCATCCTACATCGATCCATCTCTTTCAAGGGCTATATCCACCCTCTATCAAGGTTCATCTCCATCAAAGTCCATCTTCACCAAGATCCACCCTCTATCAAGTTTCATTTCCGTCAATGTCCATCCTCCATCAAGATCCATCAACAATCAGGCCAATTCTGCATCAAGATCCATGTCCATCGAGATCCAGACCCATCAGTAACTGTCTTCACTGAGAGCTTCATGGCAGAGCTCCTGGTGTAATTGTTTATTTGGGCCAGGTTAACGGAGATAGCGGAGCCAGTTGGTTGTTTCATGTTTTCAAGAGAAGATTTCTGAGGATGTTGCCAGGACTCAGGGCCTGAACTATAGGGAGCAGTTGAGCAGGCTAGGACGATTCCTTGGAGCGCCGGAGGGTGAGCGGTAATCCTATAGAGGTATACAAATAGATCAGGTAAATGCCTAGGATCCCCTGCCAGGAGTAGGAGAATGGAGAACCAGAGGATATAGGTTTAAGGTGAGGGGGGGAAATATTTAATAGAAACCCAATGGGTAACTTTTTTACACAAAGGGTGGTGTGGTGGATGTATGAAACAAGCTGCCAGAGGAGGTAGTTGAGGCAGGTATGATCATGACTTTTAAGAAATATTTAAACAGGTACATGAACAGGATAGGTTTAGAGGGATATGGGCCAAACGGACCAGTAGGACCAGTGTAAATGGGACATGTTGGTCAGAGTGGGCAAGTTGGCTTTAAGGGCTTGTTTACACGCTGAGTGACTCTATGACTCTATAACTATCGGTACTTGTCAGGATGTGGATGATGTAGAGAGGCTTGTGACATTTAGCTCAGATACAGGAGACAGGGCTTGGATCTGAGTGTGGTCCATGGGGCCTTGTAAGTGTCTCCATGATGAAGCAGTGTGTGGACATGATTGATATTGGATAGTGCATTCCACCATGAAACAATAACTCGCAGCTGACAGACAGAGAGAGAGAGAGAGAGAGAGAGAGAGAAACGACGCCACAAAGTGCTGGAGTATCTCAGCAGGTCAGGTTTTCCATCTCTGGTAAAACATGGATAGGTGATGTTCCGGGTCGGGATCCTTCTTCAGATTGATTCTGGTGGACCTGAGGGGAAAAAGCTGAAAGAGAGGAGCATCAGGAGACAAATGCATGACGCAAAGTGCTGGAGTTACTCAGCGGGTCAGGCAGCATCTCTGAAGGACACGGATACGTGACGTTTTAGGTTGGGAACCTTCTTCAGACTCAATCTTCTTCAGAAGAAGAATCCAGGCCCGAAAAGTCACCAATCAGGACAGAACAATGCCTGGCGAGTGATAGGTGGATACAGGTGAGGGAGGAAGGGGGAGTGATGGGCAGATAGTTGGAGGAAGTCCAGAGATGAAAGATGGAAGGTGTGAGTTAAGGAATTATGAAGCCAGAGGGAAGAATATAGGCGGAAGGAGAGTGGGGGAAGGGCAGAAATGGGCACTAGTCCAACGCAGCACAGGGAAGAGAGGGGGAGGGGTTGAAGTGGGTAGTTGTTTGTGTCAATTACCTAAAATTGCAGTTTTAATATTGATGATAGATGCTACCACAGTACAGTAAAACAACTTCAAACTCTGCCCCTCTCGGCTCTGTAACATAGATTTGCTGTAACTCTGTTTTATTAACACACTTCAACAGCCAACCAGACAAGCTTCTGGCTGTTTTGCTGGCCAGACTGAAACCAATTTCTTTCTATTGTTTTGCAGACACATTAACGGGTGGAATCTTTAAAGCACTGTAAATTATAAGGATTAGAGACAAGGACCGTTTTGTAAATTGCTGTTGGACATTGACCTGGTTTCCAGTCATTATAAGGCAGCGACAGCTGGCAGTGCATCTTAATAACTGGTTAATAAATGCACAGTCACCAGGCGCGGACCACAATTCATCAAGCAGTAACAAAGCTGTCTCTCTGCGTTCAAGCCATGCCAGGGGTGAACACAGCCTGATGAATGCCATTCATGGACTACACTTTGTCCACTGAATGGAAGACATCTACACTCGCCAAGCACGTTTTGAGTTTGGTAAAGTGGCTCTGGAAGAAAAGCAATAAAATGAGGGAGTGGCTGTGAATCAAGATAAAGTTATCACCCGCTCCACTTCAAGCCTTTATTTCCAACTGTTTCTTTTGTCCTCCAGATGGTGGTGATTCCCCATTCCATGGCTATCAATTGTTGTTTATAACCTCAGTTTGAGACTCGAGAATAAACGTCGGTTGGCTATTTAATCACAGATAAACAGGTAGAGAACAGGCAGGGCTGGACGGTGGCGCAGCGGTAGAGTTGCTGCCTTGCAGCGCCAGAGACATGGGTTCAATCTTGCCTACGGGGGCTGTCTGTACGGAGTTTACACATTCTCTCCATGACTGCGTGGATTTTCTGAGATCTTCGGTTTCCTCCCACACTGCAAAGACCCAAAGAAGTACAGGATTGGAGATGAATTGGCTTGGTATAAATGTAAATTGGCCCGAGCGTGTGTAGGATAGCGCTAGTGTATGGGGATCATTGGGCGGCCCGGATTCAGTGGGCCAAAGGGCCTGTTTCCGAAAACTAAAACTGAAACTAAAGAATGGCACACACTGCCTGGTCCATCACAGAAACTGACCTCTCCACCGTCAAAGGAATCAAGAGTAGGTGCTCTCAGAAAGGCACTCGATATCATCAGAGACCCACACCATCCTGACCACGCTCTCATTTCACTCCTGCCATCGGGAAGAAGGTGCAGGAGAACTATACTGAAAACTGTTGGGGCGGCACAGTGGTACAGCGGGGGAGCTGCTGCCTCACAGTGCCAGAGGCCCAGGTTCGATCCTGGCTACAGGTACTATCTGTATGGAGTTTGCATGTATTTACAGTTATTACCAAAGCCAATTAACCTACAAACCTGCACATCTATGGAGCGTGGGAGGAAACCGGAGCACCGGGAGAAATCAACCACGCAGTCACAAGGACATCGTACAAATTCTGCACAGACAGCACCAGTTATCAAGATTGAACCCAGGTCTCTGACGCTGTGAGGCAGCAACTCTACCGCTGTGCTGCCCCAAGTGTTGTGTTGAGTTCTTGCCCTTGAAGAGCTCCCAGCCACTCATTGAGCAGATAAGCAAGCATGTTCATAGCCTTAACACCATGGTGACCCTAGTTTCACCCTCATATAGACGTTCCACGCAACACTCCCTCTCTGCAGCTTAACCTTCTTCTCTCGTCTACTTTTCCATTCTGACAAAGGGGTCTTCGACCTGAAGCATGACTCTATTTCTCTTTCCACAGATGAGGTCAGACCTGATAAGTATTGTGAGCACTTTCTGCCTTTAGTTAAGTTTGGAAATACAACATGGAAACAGGCCCTTCGGCCCAACAAGTCCACACTGGCCATCGATCACCGGTTCTCACAGGTTCTATGTTATCACACTTTCTCATCCACTCACTACACGTTGGGGCAATTTGCAGAGGCCAATTGACCTACAAACCCGCATGTCTTTGGATGTCAGGGGTTAAGGGGAGAAGGCAGGAAAATGGGGTTGAGAGGGAAAGGTAGATTAGCCAGACTTGATGGGCTGAATGGCCTAATTCTGCTCCTACAACTTATGGGAGGAAACCGGTGCACCTGGATGAAACCCATGCGGTCACTGGGAGAACGTGCAAACTCCACACATACAGAGAGCACCCCGCGGTCAGGAACAAAGCTTCCGTAAGAGAAAATATAGTTTTTCTTTTAGATTTCCAGTAACTGCAGATTTCTGATTTTCTCTGACTTAATGGAATAGGAGGTAGGTCATCATTTCTGGAAATCAAATGTTTGGGCCGTCTTTTAGAGGCCAAGACGGCATTCAGACATGTTCTTCAAAGTCACTGAGCAATGAGAAAGTCTCCAGCAGGAAATTTATACATTCACAGCTTCTCACTAACATCAGCACGCCACAGGCCCTGGTTTAATCAACCCGCCTGACTCTGTTCTGAAATCTTAATCCACCTGTTTTCCTCCAGTCACTGTCACTCCTCCACTGCCTGTTTCCTCCTCCAGGAAATGGCCAACATCTCATCCGCTATCGCTGGCATGCTAATCCAAGCTTCAAGCACCTCCAGGGCCAAGTAAGTTTTCAAATGCTCACTTTCTCTGCGTTGTCCTTCACTTCTGCGGCCTTTGATTAACATTTTTTAAATTCAGAAACTGGCAGCTCCATCCCCACACTGTGTCTTCACAAGACTCAAAAGACTCCCTGTCGCCAGAATGAAGCTCGCAGGTTCAAATTCCACCTGGTGACTGAAATTTTCAGCCTAATGTTCCATCTCACTCCCTTCAGTCCTTTAAATTCAAGCCACTGCTCAAACTTACTTACAGTCGCTTCACACTTTTACTTGCAGGGGCGGCACGGTGGCGCAGTGGTAGAGTTGCTGCCTTACAGCATCAGAGATCCGGGTTCGATCCTGACTATGGGTAGTGTCCGTGTGGAGTTTGTACGCTCCCCCTGTGGCCACATGAGCTTTCTCCTGGCGCTCTGGTTTCCTCTCACACTCCAAAGACGTACAGGTTTGCAGGTTAATTGGCTTTGGCAAAGAGTGTAAATTGTCCCTAGTGTTGTGCTGGTGTACGGGATCACAGGTCAGTGTGGTCTCAGTGTGGCTGAAGTGCCTGTTTCCGCGCTGTATCACTAAACCAAACTGTGTATAACTGTACATGCTGGTGTATAACTGTACATGCATAATATGTAATATTTTGAAATATTAAAAAAAAAGTATGATTTAACCGGTTAGCATACTTACCTGGCAGGGGAGAGACTTTGATCACCAAGGAAGTTCTCCCAGGACGAGGCTTACCTGGCAGGGGAGAGGCCGTGATCACCAAGGCGGTTCTCCCAGGACGAGTATTTGAGCGAAAGAGACTATCTGTTCTTATTAGAACAGTTCTGGCGGTCCCTTGGGGACAAGGACCGTGGATTGCGGAGTGAAATCGTTGATGAGGAGTCGGTCGGCTGCAGGCTTAGAGGTGGATCCATGCTGGTTGGGTAACCAACCTAACACCTTATTCAGCCACAATGTCGGCAGCAACAGGAGCAGGAGTACAGGGTATTCGGAATACCCTGAGAATAAGCGTGAAGGACCTCAGCGAGGGAACCCCCTTCTCACGAGACCTGTTCGTGAAGATGTTCTTGCTAGAGGCCTGCAAAGTTGAGGACAAGGACATCTACTGCCTCCAGGATTTCCCGGGTAACGGATATTTTCACGTTACCTTCAAGTATCCGACGGGATGGCAGAAGGTGATGGAAGACTTCCGGGAGAGGGGGAATGAAGCTCCGCTGTCGCTGCTGAAAGAGCAGCCGCTCTTCACCCTCCCCACCCAGAAGGAAAACATAGAAACATAGAAACATAGAAATTAGGTGCAGGAGTAGGCCATTCGGCTCTTCGAGCCTGCACCACCATTCAATATGATCATGGCTGATCATCCAACTCAGTATCCCGTACCTGCCTTCTCTCCATACCCTCTGATCCCCTTAGCCACAAGGGCCACATCTAACTCCCTCTTAAATATAGCCAATGAACTGGCCTCAACTACCCTCTGTGGCAGAGAGTTCCAGAGACCCACCACTCTCTGTGTGAAAAAATTCCTTCTCATCTCGGTCCTAAAGGATTTCCCCCTTATCCTTAAGCTGTGACCCCTTGTCCTGGACCTCCCCAACATCGGGAACAATCTTCCTGCATCTAGCCTGTCCAACCCCTTAAGAATCTTGTAAGTTTCTATAAGATCCCCTCTCAATCTCCTAAATTCTAGAGAGTATAAACCGAGTCTATGCAGTCTTTGTTCATAAGACAGTCCTGACATCCCAGGAATCAGTCTGGTGAACCTTCGCTGCACTCCCTCTATGCCAATAATGTCCTTCCTCAGATTTGGAGACCAGAACTGTACGCAATACTCCAGGTGTGGCCTCACCAAGACCCTGTACAACTGAAGTAGAACCTCCCTGCTCCTATACTCAAAACCTTTTGCTATGAAAGCTAACATACCATTTGCTTTCTTCACTGCCTGCTGTACCTGCATGCCTACTTTCAATGACTGGTGTACCATGACATCCAGGTCGCGCTGCATCTCCCCTTTTCCTAATCGGCCACCATTTAGATAGTAGTCGGTTTTCCTATTTTTGCCACCAAAGTGGATAACCTCACATTTATCCACATTATACTGCATCTGCCAAACATTTGCCCACTCACCCAGCCTATCCAAGTCACCTTGCATTCTCCTAGCATCCTCCTCACAACTAACACTGCCCCCCAGCTTAGTGTCATCCGCAAACTTGGAGGTTTGAAAGGTTGATCACGGTGCACATGTTCAACCCACATGTGCCCGTAGTCGATGTCCTCACCTTCCTTGCTCGCTACGTTGAGGGAACAGGGAACTGTGTGGACATGAAGGACATACACGGGATTTGGACGAGCAAGAGGCAAGTTAAGGTGAAGCTGAGGGTGGACAAGGACGGAGAAATTGTCCACCCCCCCTCGGTTTTCGCGATTGGAGGAAACTGAGGCTACCTGATCTACATAGGGCAACCCAGGCTGTGCAGGAAATGCAACAAGCCTGGGCATGTGATGGCCCAATGCACAGCAGTCGTCTGCAAAAACTGCAAGACGGAGGGCCACGAGACAAAGGACTGTCAGGGCAGCAAGAACTGCAACCTGTGCGGGGAGGCAGGCCACCTTTACAGGGCTTGCCCTAAAAGAGCCTGCACCTATGCACAGGCAACAAGAGGGGCTGCTGCCAGCATCCCCAAGGTGGATGAGGCACCCCCCTCCAATGCCACTGCCAAGACCTCAGCAGAAAGAGGGAACACAGATGAGGACAGCCCAACCACCTCGAGCCCCCAAGTGCCAGAAGGAGATGCCCAGCATCCTGCCCAGGAGGGAGAGTCGATGGAGGAGGAGGAACAGCAGGAGAAATGGACAACGGTGACGTACAAGAAGCAGAGGGTTCAGCCCAAAGAGCCGAGGCCGCAAAGGACTGGTAAGTCCAAAAGTAAACCCCAAAAAAGGTGCCTTTCTCTTACAGAAGGCAGCAACCTCTCCTCCTCGTCGGAGGATGACGCGACCGGGAAGTCCCAACGAGGGAGGCAGAGGAAGAAAACGGGGGAGGAGAACAGAGAGGCCACGACGATCACCTCCCGGCCCCAGGAGACAGAGAGCAGAGAAGCGGCCGAAGGGCTCCAGCACCAGGACATCAGGAGCAGTGCAGCGGTCGAGGGGCTCCAGCCCCTGGTGACCGGGAGTAGCGCAGAGGCCGTTGGGCCCCAGCTCCTGGTTTCTGGGAGCAGTGAACCAGCCGCCGTGACCCAGCTACAGGAGACGGAGGAAGCCGTGTGCCCAAAAGGGGGTGGAACGAGAAGGCCCCCCCCAACGACACCTTTGGTTACGCCACCAGAAACCCACCTCATCGCTGGATTCCTGAGCCCAGGAAAGCTGAGGCAATTCACCGAAGCAGTGGGAATGAGGGGACACAGAAATGGTCAGTGATTCTAAAGACAATGGAGCTCAAACTGGCATCTTTAAACGTGCGCGGTATAAAGAGCACTGCGTGATGTGTAAATGCCTTACAGTACCTGGCCAAGGTCAAGGCAGATGTGACTTTTCTTCAGGAGTGCGGGCTGCCACACCTCCGCTGCTATCGGAGGTGGTCGCGATGGTGGCCCCACGGACTGTCGGTGTGGTCGGGGGGCAATGACTGTCGTGCATCCGGCCTGGGGATTTTGCTGCGGGGAGGGAACTTCGCCATCAATGAGGTCAGGGAGGTGGTTGGGGGGCGTCTCCTTGTGGTGGATGTTATGCACCGTGGCTCTCCGCTCCGGCTGATTAATGTGTATGCCTCACCCACGCAGAGCGAGCGGCTGGCCGTTCTCCAGCAGCTCCCAGTGCTGCTGGCCACGTCCCGGCAGCTCGTTCTGGCCGGTGACTTCAACTGCATCATTGATGCGGCTGGACGATCCGGCAGTGCCGACAACAGACTGGACAGCACGTCCAAGTTCCTGATGGAGATGGTAAAGACGCAAAGCTGCGCGATGCCTTCAGCGACCCTGCAGGCGGGTCCCAGCCGCAGTTCACCTGGTCGAGATCGGACGGTTTAGCCCGATCTCGGATAGACTTTGTCTTCACGACGAAGGCCATCACTGTGAGACACACTGACCTCACGCCGGTGTTCTTCTCTGACCACTGCCTCCTTCAGGCTTCCTGTCACCTACAGGAGGACCGGAAGGCAGGCAGGGGGGTGTGGAAGTTAAACAGGAAGCTGTTGACCCCAGAGAACATCGAGGAGCTAAAGAGGAACTACGCATGTTGGAGAACGGTGAAGCCCCTCTTTGACTCCCCAACAGACTGGTGGGAAGCAACCAAGGAGAACATTAAGAGGTTTTTCATAATTAAAGGGGTTCAGAGAGCAAGACAGAGTCAGAGGGAATTGTGCCAACTCCAGACAGATTTGCAACAACTGCTCCTTCTGCAGTCGAGAGGGGTGGATGTGAGGGAGGAACTTAGAGAGGTGAAGGACCGGCAAGCTCGGCTCTTTACCTCTGAATCCTCCAAGATCATCTTCCGATCCAGGGTCTGCCATGTGGAGCAGGATGAGACGTGCTCACATTTCTTCTTCCATAAGGTTTACAGGGGGAGCTCTGTGATGAACAGCCTTAGGGAGGAGGACGGCTCGGTAGCATCCTCACAGACAGACATGCTGAGGATCTGCAAATCCTTTTACACAGATTTGTATGACCAAAAGGCCATAGACAGTACCTCCTCCCAGAACTTCCTGTTCTCGATCACGGAGGTCTTGGAGGACAGCAAGCGGGAGAGTCTGGACCAACCACTGACCCTAGAGGAGCTGACTGGCTCCATCCGTTCCTTTGACTCGAGTAAAACTCCCGGAAGCGATGGCTTACCGGCCGAGTTGTATTCGGCTCTGTGGGACTGGATGGGCCCGGACCTGCTAGAAGTGCACAACGACATGCTTCTAGCTGGTAGCATGTCAGACTCCATGAGGAAAGGCAACATCACCCTAATCTACAAGCAGAGGGGGAGATGAAGGACATAAAGAATTGGAGACCCATAACGCTCTTGAATGTAGACTACAAGATCCTGTCTAAGGCCATCGCCAACCGGGTCAAGTCTGCTCTGGGACAGGTGATCCACCCGGACCAAACTTGTGCTGTACCTGGCAGGAAAATCTCAGACAGCCTAGCGCTGCTGAGAGATACCATCGCCTACGTGCAGGACAGACGGCTGGATGCCTGCCTAATCAACTTGGACCAGGAGAAGGCCTTCGACACGATTTCGCACACGTACATGAGGGACGTGCTCTCCAAAATGGGTTTTGGGGAGGGAATCAGGAATTGGATCAAACTGCTCTACACCAACATCCGTAGTGCAGTCCAAATGGGTGGGAATCAGACAGTTTCCCTGTACGGTCTGGAGTCAGGCAGGGTTGCCCTCTCTCTCCTGTCTTGTTTGTCTGCTGTATTGAACCCTTTGCTGAATCCATCAGGAAGGATGCGAGCATAAGAGGAGTGACATTGCCCGGCAGTGGGGGCATTCAAGTAAAGACCTCCCTGTACATGGACGATGTCACCGTCTTCTGCTCGGATCCAGGGTCGGTCCGCAGACTGATTAGTATCTGCGACCAGTTTGATTTGGCCACGGGAGCCAGGGTGAACCGCAGGAAGAGCGAGGCCATGCTCTTTGGCAACTGGCCCGACAGATCTTCCGTCCCCTTCACCATCAAGCCTGACTTCTTGAAGGTGCT
The DNA here is from genome assembly GCA_963514005.1 of Raja brachyura. Next base: position 20,685,887 of record OY740808.1, read on the forward strand.
GGGGATTTGGTTCGGGGGAGCTGAAGCGTGTAACAAGAATTGGCTGGAGCGGATAGCCAGGGTGGGGAAGAAGCTGGAGCTGTGGAGGCAACGCTCCCTCTCCATAACGGGAAAGAATTTGGTCATCAAGTGTGAGGTGCTCTCGGGCCTGCTGTACTTGGCACAAGTGTGGCCTGTCCCTCCTTCCTACACCACAGGGATCACCCAGGCCGTCTTCCAGTTCATCTGGGGGTCGAGGATAGACCAGGTGCGACGGGCCACAATGTACAAGACAGCAGACAACGGGGGTAAAAGCGTGCCCAACGTCGCCCTCATCCTGATGACCACCTTCGTGTGTGGCTGCATCAGGTGGAGTGTAGAGCCAAGGCACGTGGGCACCAAGTGTCACTACCTGCTGAGGTTCTACCTGTCCCCGGTGTTGCGAAGGATGGGCCTGGCACAGATGCCATGCAATGTGCCAGTCAGCTGGACACTGCCGCCCCATCTGTCGTCTGTGGAAAGGTTCTTCCGGACCAACACCTTTGACCACATGTCCATTGGGCAGTGGTCAGCACAGAATGTCCTGCAGGTACTGCAGGGAAAGGACTCGATGGATCCGGTGGCGTGGTTCCCTGAGCAGACTGCCCAGCTTGTCTGGCAAAATGCCTCATCGCCAGAACTCACCAACAAGCACCAAGACCTGGCTTGGCTGGTGGTGAGGGGAGCCCTCCCAGTCAGATCCTTCCTGCACCGTCGGAACCTCACTGCCAGCGCGCGCTGCCTTCGGGACGGCTGCTATGGAGAGGAGACGGTTGCCCACCTCTTTGCAGAGTGTGGATTTGCTAAAAGAGTCTGGGGAAAAATGCAAGGGTCCCTGGTACGCTTTATTCCGAACAGCTCTGTCACAGAGGACTCTGTGATTTACGGACTGTTCCCAGGGACACATTCAGAGACTGACATCGAGTGCTGCTGGAGGGTCATCAACTCGGTGAAAGACACCCTTTGGTCTGCCCGAGCGTTGTTCACCACCCAGCAGAGCGAGATGTCCGTCGGGGAATGTTGCCGACTGGCCTGCTGCAGACTGCAGGAGTACGTGCTGAGGGACGCACTGAAGCTCGGTGCAGCTAACGCCAAGGCTCGGTGGGGGAGGGCCACAGTCTAGGGTCCTTCCGCTGCTGGACATGGTCATTTGCGCATCACCAATGACACGCAATGTTCATTGTGAATCCCCAAATCCTGGGGCGCGCACGCAACCGCGCGTCACTGCCTACGTCACCACACACCATGCGTCACTACACGCGCATCGTGCGTCGTGACGCGTAAATGACACGCAAATGACGCTCAAGTGGGACAGGCCCTTAAATGTACACGTGACAATAATAAACTTAAACTAAACTAACTTAGCTCCCTTTTACTCCACTTCTCCAGATCAATGTTTGAAGAAGGGTCCCAACCCAAAGCGTCATCTGTCCGTTCCCTCCACAAATACTCCCTGATTTACTGAGATCCTCCAACATTTAGCTCAGTTATTTTAAACTTTAGACTTTAGAGATGCAGCATGGAAGCAGGCCTTCTAGCCCTCCAAGTCCACACCGACCAGCAACCCGTACACTAACACTATCCTACACGTAGGGACAATTTAACTTTTTTTTTACCAAAGCCAATTAACCTACAAACCTGTGCATCTTTGGAATGGTGGAGGAAACTGGAACAACCGGAGAAAACCCTCGTGGTCAAAGAGAGACGTACAAACTCCGTACAGACAGCACCCGTAGTCAGGATCGAACCCGGGTCTCGGGTGCTGTACGACAGCAACACTACTGCCGCGCCACTGTGCCACACTACGCTTCAGCTTAATGTCCTAAATCCTCTCAGCCATTTCCAGAAGATTTCACCTTATACGTTCCTTTTTTTTCAGCAAACCTGCATTTGTATGAAACACTCAAAAGAAAAAGTGCGGGGTGGGAGATTGCAACCTTCACGTGGTCCGCCCTGTTTCAACGAATGCAATCAACCTGGTGCGCACAATCAAATAAGATCAAATTGAACAAGGTGTCGTACAACTTTAGGCTGTGCACGCCGTACCCAAGAAGAAGACGCAAAACTACCAGTGCACTTCACAGAATTCGTGGCAAATTTGAAAAGCTCATCATATCCTGTAGGGTTTCATAGTATATTCCAAGCAACTATCAGTGGGATAGTTGAATCCTGTTTAACACTAAGCACTATCTCAGCAACTATGATGTGAAGAAGTGTCTGAAGAAGGGTCCCGACTCAAATCATCATCTGCCCATTCCACTCACAGTTGCTGGCTGACCCGTTGTATACATCCAGCAATGTGTGTTTAGCTCACAATTCCAGCCTCTCCAATTATGATCTACTATGGACTTTGTTATACGGACTTTGCATTTGCACTATTATAGTCTGGTTACTTTTATTGCTGATTATTAATTTATTATATTGTTCATTATTGTATATGTATATGTGTGGTATCAGATCATATAATACTATGCATAAATACAATCAAGTCAAACTGAAGTACAACAGGTAGGGCAAAGGGGAAGATACAGAGTGCAGAATGTTGCCCACTCCCCTGACATCGGTCTGAAGATGGGGCTTGACTCGAAACGTCGCCCATTCCTTCTCTCCAGAGATGCTGGGTTACTCCAGCAATTTGGGTCTACCGTAGGATGTAGTTCTCAGCATTGCAGCGCACCATTTCCATGGGCAAAGTCCAATGTCGGCAATGGGGTAGGGATGAATGGGACAGTAAACTAGCTTAGCGAAGGACCGTTCTGAAGCCTGATAACAGAGGGGAAGATGCTGTTCCTGAGTCTGGTGGTGTATTCTAGTTTCCGCACTTTCTACCGGACGGGAGCAAGAGAGAAGAAACAATGATCATGGTCGTTAATTACTGTATATTGGCTGCGTTTCCCAGGCATCTGTGATCCCTAGATGGAGCACAGTGCAGGAATAGTCTTCCAGCACATAAATGCAGGCTCACCAGCCACTGTTCCTGCCGTTATTGCTACCCTCACTCTCCCCTGTATATGCAATGGTGTCATCTATATTCCCAGCAATGATTAGAAATGACACCAATCAGTTACCCTCCACAACTGGACATTGAGGGACAGAATCCAGTAGGGATACCCCTCAAACAAGGGAAGGGATACCATCCCCGGGGACACCATGAGAGGCAAGGATGAGTGGTACCAATATTGCGGCACAATATATCTGAGGAATGATGTGCTTGGTCCTCGAGAGGGTCCAGAGCAGGTTTACAAGAATGATCCCAGGAATGAGTGGGCTAACCTATGATGAGCGTTTGTCGGCACTGAGCATGTACTCGCAGGAGTTTAGAAGAAGGAGGGGGGACTCATTGAAACTTACCGAATAGTGAAAGGCTTAGATAGAGTGGATGCAGAGAGGACGTTCCCACTAGTGAGAGAGTCTAGGACTAGAGGCCATAGCTTCAGAATTAAAGGACGTTCCTTTAGGAAGGAGATGAGAAGGAATTTCTTTAGTTAGAGGGTGGTGAATCTCTGGAATTCTTTGCCACGGAAGGCTGCGGAGGCCAAGTCAATGGATATTTTTAAAACAGAGATAGATAGATTCTTGATTAGTATGGATGTCAGGAGAAGGCAGGAGAATAGGGTTAGGAGGGAGCGATAGATCAGCCTTGATTGAATGGCGGAGTAGACTTGATGGGCCAAGTGGCCTAATTCTGCTCCTGTTCCTTATTACTGTATGACCTAAGGATGCTTTGTGTAAAGATCAGAAGCAAACTCTAATGGGTATGACGCTACTGAGGGTACAGACTAAGAATGCACCAAGGCATTTTCGCGTGTTTTGTTATATTGTTATCGTTATACGCTCATTGTTTTATATATATTACTCATGGAGTTATGGGTGGGGACAGCTGGAAAGAGTGCAGAGATTGACTAGGATATTGCTAGGACTTGAGGGTCTGCACTGCAGAGAGGGGTTGGCCAGGCCAGGACTTTATCCCTCGGAGCACCGGCGGAGAGGTGATCAGATAGAGATGCATAAAATCACGAGGGGAATAGATAGGGTGAACACACAGAGTCATTTTCCCCAGGGTGAGGGAATCAAGTACCAGAGATTCATAGGATTTAAGACCAAAAACTCAGGATAATTCAGAGGGATGAGGGTATAAATCAGAACAGTGAGAACGCTTTAGAAAATAAAGAAAATTAAAAAACCAAAATGATTATGTTGAAAGCCAGTTCACATATTAGACATTAATGATTTTTTTTTTCAATGTTAATACTCCCTGAATACTGTGAGCTTGATGGATTATTGTCCTTTAAAGTATAGGTTTCAAAGTATTATTATAACACAGTCTTATAATGTATTTATAATCAAAGTCTCCATATCCCCCCACAGATGATTAATTTATATATCTGGCTCCATGCATAAAGACTTCAGTGATCTGTTAAATCTCACTGGAAGATTTAAAGGTGGCTTTACCCTCATTGAGGTCCACAGATGTGCATCGAGGAGCAAGGCTCCTCCGACCTAATCAGACCCAATGCTGAATGCGTTATTGGAAAGAGAACACATACAAAATGTGGGTCTGAGAGTGGGAGAGTCTAGGACAAGAGGTCATAGCCTCAGAATTAAAGGACTTCCTTCAGGAAGGAGATGAGGAGGTAATTTCTTTTGTCAGAGGGTGGTGAATTCTTTGTCACAGAAGGCTGTGGAGGCCAAGTCAATGGATATTTTTAAGATAGATTCTTGATTAGTATGGGTGTCAGGGGTTATGGGGAGAAGGCAGGAGAATGGGGTTAGGAGGAAGAGATTGATCAGCCATGATTGAATTGCGGAGTAGACTTGATGGACTGAATGGCCTAATTCTGCTCTTATCTCATGACATTATGACGTTGTAATCATTCAGTCTCTTGATTCAGTGTCCTTTGGGAAGAAGGTACAGGAGCCTGAAAACCGTGACCTCCTGGTTCAAGAACACCTTCCTCTCAGTAACCATCAGGCTCTGGCACATTGCACAACACTGACCCTGAATCCTAGATGGTAGTATTCTGTCAATGTGGATCCATTGTGGGGATCTACAGAAGGCTCTGCCTCAAAAAGGCAGAAATATCATCAAAGACCCACACCACCCTGTCCTCTCAGTCAACTCGCTGCTACCACCGGGAAGAAGGTACAGTAGCATGAAAACCCTGCCCTCCAGGTTCAAGAACAGCTTCTCGCCAACACCCATCAGGCTCATGAACTCTGCACGTGATGAGTGATGATCTTATAGAGGTGTATAAGATCATCAGGGGGAATAAATAGAGTAGATGAACAGAATCTTTTACCCAGAGAAAGAGAATCAAGTACTAGAGGACATAGGTTGAAGGCGAGAGGGGAAAGATTTAATAGGAACCCGAGGGACATCTTTTTCACACAAAGAATGATGGGTATATGGATCAAGCTGCCAGAGGAGGTGTTGAGGCAGGGACTATAACAGCATTTAAAAGACATTTACACAGGTACATGGACAGGAATTGTTTAGAGGGTTATGGACCAAACACGGGCAGATGGGGGAATCTTGGTCATTGTCATGGACGAGTTGGGTCGAAGGGCCTGTTTCCATGCTGTATGACTATGACAACACTAACCTCAGCAACTGTGATCTACCATGGACCATGTGTTTGGTTGCACCACGGACTTCAGTGTTTGCACATCTATGGTTACTTAGGTCTGATTTTATTGTATTTATTCTACATTGTCTATGTGTTATTGCATTCGCGGGCCTGATCACAGCCATTGCCTGTTAAGCTGCAGCAAGTAAGAATGTCATTGTTCCGTTGTCAGTACATATGACAATTAAACACTCTTAACTCTGGACTCTTCAAACACAATTGCCTGGTTAAAGGAAGACAGATGTACAAGTTGTACAAGAGCTGTTCTTACAAGTTCCCCAGCAAGTGACAATTCCTGTAACAATAGCCCAATTTGAACAGAATGTGTGTCTCATGTGCATATAATGTTGGATCGTGCATGGATCGCAGAAACAACTGAGTCTGTTAATCATTGTGCACCTCTTGCATTTGAGTATGTCAGCTTCCTTACCTCATCAAAACAGACAGGTTATCTATGATGGTTTTTGCACCATCGTGGTCTAGTTTATTGCAGTTACTGATCATTTATTGTATTATTGTTGTTGCTGTTGCTTCTAATAAATAAGAATATCATTGTAAATAAGAATATCATTGTTCCGGATCATATCCAATGCACATGGCAAATCAACACTCATATCTCTTGGCTCTTGACCATTGTAAGCGAGAAAATGATTCAGTGTCATCGCCCATCAAAGCCCCCGGAAGTGATCCATCCTGGACCTGTGTTGCAGAGGCAGGCAGGGTTCGGCTGTAAAGAGATGGACCTCTTGCTAGAGATACACATCCAAGAACGGTAGAACCTTGGGGAGTGTTGTAGAGCAGAGGGATCCAGGAGTGCAGGTATATTGTTCCCTGAAAGTGGCATCAGGTGTAGATAGGGTGGACAAGCAGGCTTTCGGTACATTGGGTTTCACAGTCAGGGTACTGCGTATAAAAGTTGGGATGTTATGTTACAGTTGTACAAGTAGCAATGTTACAAAATTTTGAGATTTAAAAAATCAAGTCTGCAATTTATCCCATCAGATAAAGCATAAAAAGAAGTTTAATTTGACACCTAATTTACTTTCATATCTTCAGTATTAAGAAAGTTATGGCCATTTTCACACTCGGAAATTAGCATCTTGCTCCCCATTGCCTTTCAATTGACTTAACTCAAAAGCTGTGATGTGGAAAAGTTAAAAGCCCATAACTTTCTTAAAAATTAAGAGAACTCAATGAAATTTTCAGTTATTATAGATTGAAGCATTATGAAACAAATATTAAACAATCTTACTTGGATTACCTGAAATTAAAGCATATAATTAGTTAGTTATCTAATTGTAGCTAATTACAAAATTCAATGAGTAGATCTAAACATCTATCCATTTCTTAAGAAAAGATAAACTTTTTTTAAATTGCCTAAGTGTCCAAATAACATTCACACAATAACCCACAATATAACATAATTTTTAAATCTCATTTTCATGAATTTCTGGGCCAAATGGAAGGAATTTAGTGTTTGATTCCTGTAAATTAATGGCCATTTAAATCAACTAGCGAGTGGGTTTTGCTGGAATGCGGTGGATTAGAACGCTGCGGTTAGCAGTGAGGTCGGGAGGAAAAATACTGTTTGTTCATACATTTTTTGGGACCCCATTTCGCAACATAAAAATATTATTAAAGCTTCCCGAAAAACCAACTTTTAATATAAAAATAAACTATTTACCTTTTTTTATCCCCTACGCAAAATCCTTCCGGTTGCCGGCGCTCACGGCTTTTGAAGGTGATTTTTAAATTACTCTAATTAACAAATAATTTAGAGTAATTTAAAAATACCTTCATTGATGAAATGTCGGAGCGATTTTTCTTCCGCAACAAAATCGCCCGACATTCATTGATTATCCCTGCCTGTGGAAAAACGGCACTTTAAGCCCGCCCCCCTCTGAAAGGCGCCAAAGTCGCGCACACGGGGAGCGGCAGAACTGCAGCGCCGCTATAGGTAAGTTTTGCAACATACCTAGTAGAAGATGTCGGTGAGGCCACATTTGGAGCACCGTGTTCAACTTTGGTCACCTTAAGCTGGAAAGAGTGCAGAGAAGATTGAATCTTCATATTACATGCAAGTTTTGTTGCCACATTTATTTCCTGCTTTCTTTATATTCCTCATCTGATTTAATCTTCCTAAGTATTCTTATTTGATCAAATCTACAATCTTCTCATCCTTGCCATTCTTGTTCCTACACTTCAATGGAACATGTCAGTCTTAGAGCGTGGAAACAGGCCCTTCAGCCCAACTTGCCCACACCGACCAACATGTCCCATCTACACTAGTCCCACCTGCCTGCATTTGGCCCATAACCCTCTAAACCTGCCCTATCACTGTGCCTGTCAAAATATTTCATAAACGTTACAATACTACCTGCCTCAACTACCTCCTCTGGCACCACGTTCCATACACCCACCACACTTTGTGTAAAAAAAATTAACCCTCCGGTTCATATTAAATCTTCTCTCCTCACCTTAAACCTATGTCCTCTGGTTGTCGATTCCCCTGCTCTGTACAAGAGGCTCTGTGTTTCTACTCGATCTATTCCTCTCATGATTTTGTACACATCTATAAGGTCACCCCTCATCCTCCTGCGCTCCATGGAATAGAGTCCTAGCCTGCTCACTCTCTCCACATAGATTAGGCCATCGAGTCCTGGCAACATCCTCGTAAATCTTCCCTGCACCCTTTCCAGCTTGTCCTGAACTCCTTACTTCATTTCAAGATTCCCCCTAAAGTTCATCTTATCTCGAGTTGTGAAATGCTTGTGCCCGGGACATTAATGCTTTTGAATCTCTCAACTCACAGGGAACGTTAGAGATAACCTTGTAGATACACAATATCATTCACAACTCACTATAATCATCTTGCACAGAGAGAATCACAATTTCTTCTTTACCAAATGGGTAATTTTTGCAATTTAATTTGCCTTTCCCTTGTTCTGAAACATGAGGCAGTAAATGGTAATTCTTGAAGTTGCTAAAGTCTTATGACTTAACACTTGACACAGATAATAACATGTTTTATTCAGATTTCATATGTTTCTCTTAATTCTTCAGTTTGTTGAACTGAGAGCCAGTACCGTTAACAAATTGCTGGTGTTCTTTTCGCAGCCTTTAGAAGACCCAGCCAATTTAAAGGGTAATTAAATAAGATCTTTTGAGGGTAGCTTTTCAAATTAGAAATATTACACGATGAATCATGCACATTGATGTTTTAAACCAAGTGCAAAAAGTTAGTGAATCAGACAGACAATCACTATGTATGTGTGTGAGGTTGCAACAGGGGCACAGTGGTAGAGTTGCTGCCACACAGCACCAGAGAAACAGGTTCGATCCTGACCTCAGGTGTTGGCTGGATGTTGTTCCTCTGGTTTCCTCCAAGTGCTCCGATTTCCTCCCACATCCCAAAGACGTGCGGGTTTGCAGGTTAATTCGCCTCTGTAAATTACCCTCCGTGTGTCAGATGGATCTAGTGTACGGGTTCATAAGATCTTAATAGGAGCAGAATTAGGCCATTCGGCCCATCAAGTCTACTCTGCCATTCAATCATGGATAATCTATCTTTCCCTCTTAACCCCATACCCCTGCCTTCTCTCCATAATCCATGACATCCGTACTGATCTTCTTATCATTGGTCAGCATGGATGTGGTCAGCTGAAAGGCCTGTTTCCACGCTGTATCACTCAACATCTAAACTAAGGCGTATAATTGTGAATTACACGTGTTGGAACAATGAAATGTATCTCAGCACTATGAAGCAGGCTTGTTCACATGACAGAACCAATTATTTAGGTGCATTGGGGTATTAAAGTCACTACTTCATATCAGGTATAAAGCTTGTAGAGAGAGAACAAGGTTGGAATTATAACACCATTTCAGGGGGTTGAAATTCTGCTGAACATTAGCCATTAATCAGTAAAGTAAAATAACACTGACCAGAATTTCAACCCATGAGGTTTGCAATGCCACTGCTGAAATTGTTTCAAAATGTTAATGACTAACAGAGAGATCCTGAAGTTAATGGGAAATGACATTTCTGTTTTCTCCAAACAGCCCATTAGAAAGTAGCAAATATTGCTCCAAAACGACCCATTGGCAGATAAAGACATTGACAGTACAATTCCTTTAATAAATCTAATTGATTTTAAAACGTTTAGCAATCGTTGGCTGAAGGTTTGTAAGCAATTAATTTTAATATTTAATAGGTCGCTGCGCAGAACCAACGTTTATAAGGATGTTGCAGAGATTTCTTCAATCGCTAGATGGTATATTTTACTTGGCCTCTGTGTTTCTAATGAGATAAATCTTTAACTACTTCAGTAACATCCATTTTCCCTATTGAACCTGCTAGAAGTTAATAATGAGTGAGCGGATCTACGGAATGGTCCAACAGATTCACTGGATGGGAATGTGGAAGAATTGAGTAAATATGTTGAATTGTCATATGTACCGGCAACAGAACAATGAAATTCTTACTTGCTGCAGCTTAACAGGTCCACAAATCCAGTAACACACATAGAAATGTGGTCATTAATAAGACAATTAATTAACAATCTTAATATTAGGTAACCATAATAGTGCAAAACTGAAGTCTTGCAGTGCAACCAAAGGATCATAGTTGCTGAGGTTAGCTGAGGGTGGCACAGCGGTAGAGTTGCTGCCTTACAGCACCAGTAGACCCAGTTCAATCCCGACTAAGGGTGTAATCTGTACGGCGTTTGTACGTTCTCCCAGTGACTGCGAGATCTTCGGTTTCCTCCCACATTCCAAAGATGTACAGGTTTGTCGGTTAATTGGCTTGGTATAAGTGTAAACTGTCCCTGGTGTGTGTAGGATAGTGTAAATGTGCGGGGATTGCTGGTCGGTGCCGACTCGGTGGGCCGAATGGCCTGTTGTTGCGCTGTATCTTTAAACTAAACTAAATTAAATTAGTGGTGTGCAGTGTTCAAGAGCCTGATGCTTGCTAGGAATAAGCATCTTGAACCTGGTGGTCATGTATCTCAGGCTCCTGCACCTTCTTCTCAACGAGAGTAGCTTTTAAATCTTACTCTCTCATCTTAAACCTGTGCCCTCGAGTTTTTAGACTTGAAAGCTAGCCTGAGAAAGACAGGGGCTATTCATCTTACCTATATCCTTCATGATTTTAGAAACCTCTACTGTACAATATATGGTTATGGGTATTAATCATGTATTGTCTTTTTGCTGACTGGATAGCATGTAATAAAAAAGCTTTTTACTGCACCTGGGTATACGTGACAATAACAAGCTAAACTAAATTAAATTAAACCACTCGGCTTCCGAGGCCCCTGGGAATAGTGTTCCAGCCCATCCAGCTTCTCCTTATAACACAAACCCTCGAGACCTGGGAACATCTTCAACTCAAATCACTCAGAGCTGGGAAAATCCTTAAGTCAAGATAAGTCAAAAATGTTTAACTGTCCTACATACTGGCAACGGAACAATGACATTCTTACTTGCTGCTGCTTTAATGCAATAACACACAAATATACAGTATGTACAATAATCACCAATACATTTGTGTACAAATTCATGAGAGGAATAGATCGGGTAGATGCACAGAGTCTCTTGCCCAGAGTAGGGGAATCGAGGGCCAGAGGACATACGTTCAAGATGAAGGGGAAAAGATTTAATAGGAATCCGAGGGGTAACTTTTTCACACAAAGAGTGGTGGGTGTATGGAACAATCTGCCAGAGGAGGTAGTTGAGGCTGGGACTATCCCATTGTTTAAGAAACAGTTAGACAGCTGCATGCACAGGACAGGTGTGGAGGGATATGGACCAATGGGACTAGTGTAGCTGAGACATTGTTGGCCGGTGTGGGCAAGTTGGGCCGAAGGCCTGTTTCCACACTGTATTACTCTATGACTCTATGTAAGAATCGTCAGGTTTTGGCACCATTTTCAAAGTCCAAGCTGTAGTTCACCTTAAAGGCCCGTTGCAGCCGTCGCCTCGAACCGACCATCATCCCGCGAACCATCGTCCTTCTCCTCGCCCAGCCATCTTCAACCTTTGTGCACTGAAGGTAAGACCAACCTGATTCCTCTTACCGAACCTTTCTCCAGCGTCCGCCTCTATCTCCGACTCTCTTCACCCTCCTCTCTATTCCCACTCCTCGGGGTCGAGCAAGGGTCGGGCTCGGCGACTCCCCACACCAGGCGGATTCCAGGTTCGACAGCAGGCGAGCCAGAGCTGCAACCACTCGGGTCCCTTCACCTGTCAGTGTAGGCCTACCACACTGCACTTTTAAACAGAAAATGCCCTCGATACTCAGCAGGTCAGGCAGCATCTCTGGAGAGAGAGAAACACTGCCCATATTTCTCTTCATCACAACAACAGTTTTCTATCTTTTGACTATTTATCCAACTCCCAGGTGAGACTGCTTCAAGAATGCTATAAAGCAGAGAGTCTCAGATCATAAAATCTCGTGTAAAAATATTTCCTTTTCTTCCTCTGACTTCTATTACCAATTATTTCTGTCCCCTGGCAATTGCCCCTTCTGCCATGGGAACACTTTTGCTTTATTTACTCGGTCAAAAGCACATATTTGAATGATTCCATTAATCTTCCCTGCTATGAGGAAAATATTCTCCACTCTCTGCAAAGCCGCCTTGCTTAAACTGTCTCGTACATGTCCTTCACCCCAGCATCAAAGCATTGATCGCCTTCCTAATGTGTAATGCTAATGTGCGGGACACATCATTTCAGCTTAGACCTAACCAGTGCTTTCTGGAGCAAAACACAAAGTGCTGGGGGAACTCAATGGGTCGGGCAGCATCCGTGAAGTGAATGAACAGATGACGTTTCGGGACAGATTCCTTCATCAGACTGAAAAGTACCTTCTGGAGTTTGTTAAAGCCCAGTCATTCTACTTATAAAATTAAGGCTCACATTTTTAACAGCCTAATTTGAAGAGCGAATCTTTAATAATGTAGAAATGATGAAGAGTCACGACCCAAAATGTCACCAATTCCTTTTTCTCCAGAGATGTTGCCTGACCCGTTGAGTTACTCCAGAGCTTTGTGTCTATCATTAATAATGTTTTGTTTCATGCAATGTATCAAAGATTGCGATAACGACTGCTCTGCTTTCAAAATCACGTGGAGACCCCACAGGACCCCTTGTCGCCCACTCCATGTGCCCCTATGATTGGTGCCACTTTACAGTCAAATATAAAGCATTTAGCAACTCTACCTGTCACTTCAGAAAGACATGGTGAGATGCAAATGGTGATGGCACAAAGTATTGATTGCTAGTTTACGATGAACCTCTCTTTAACTCCATGCTCAGATTTTCATCACTGATACCTGGAATTCACTTCAATGTTAAGCGGTCCTTCCTTCCGAGACCGTCTTGGGGAACCTCCAAATACGCCCATCCCATGCCCTCATTCTGATTCCCTTTGGACATAATGGAGGGAGAATTCTGTGATACCACTTAACTTTACTCTAGACGTCATAGGTACAGCACGGAAACATGCCATTGAGTCCGTGCTGGCCACCGATCTCCCCGAACACTAGCACTATCCTACACGCACTAGGGACAAATTACAGTTTTTACTGAAGCCCATTAACCTACAATCCGGGAGCACCCGGAGAAAACGAACACGGTCGCAGGGAGAACGTACAAACCTCGTACAGACAGCACCCGCAGTCAGGATCGAACCCGGGTCTCTGGCGCTGTAAGACAGCATCTCTACCACAGCACCACCATTCCGCCCTGCCAAACGAGCTGCAAATCTGGCAGAATCCAGTATTCCAGGTGCCCAATTGTCTATTCGGCAAAAAGGAACTGCCCGGTAAATGAAGATAATTTAAGGTGACAGAAAGCACAGATATTGTGGGCCGAATGTCCAGATCGGTTGCTGTACAGTTCAATGTATTAATTCATCTTGGATAACACCAACACCAAAAACAATGCATGGGCAAAGGACAGCTCCAAATGACTCCTCTAACTATCCCATCAGGGTTGCAGGTCTGAGCGATTCCATTGAAGACTCGGCAAGCGTTGAAGGTCAGTTGGACATTTGAAAGCTTAGTTTAGTTTATTGTCACGTGTACCGAGGTACAGTGAACAGCTTTTGTTGCGTGCTAACCTGTCAGCAGAGAGACTATACGTGATTACAATTGTGCCATCCACAGGGTACAGATACAGGACAAAGGTTTAGTACAAGATCAAGTCCTATAAAGTCCATTTAAATAATCCAAGGGTCTCCAGTGAGGTAGATAGGAGTCCAGGAATGCTCTCTAGTTGTTGAAAGGATGGTTCCGTCGCCTGATAACAGCTGGGAAGAAACTGTCCCTGTACCTGGAGGTGTGCGTTTTCACACTTCTGTACCTCTTGCCTGATGGGAGAGGGGAGAAGCGGGAGTGGCCAGTGACTAGTCCTTGATTACGCTGGTTGTCTTGCTGAGGCAGCGTGAGGTGTGAATGGAGTCAACGGAAGGTAGTCTGAAGAAGGGTTCTGACCCGATGTCAGAGGTTATGGGGAGAAGGCGGGAGAAAGGAGTTAGGAGGGAGAGATAGATCAGCCATGATTGAATGGCAGAGTAAACTTGATAGACCGAATGGCCTAATTCTACTCTTAACACTTACGATCTTATCATCACCTATTCCTTTATTCCAGATGCTGAGTTAATGCAGCATTTTGTGTCTATCTTCAATGGAAGGGAGGTTGCTTTGTGTGATGGTCCGGGCTATGTCCACAATTCTCTGCAATTTCTTGCGGTCTTGATTATGTATTTTTATTTTTTAAAACAGATCACTTAGGTCTTTCCTTGTAGATTGTGCAAAATGATGAAGGAGTTGTGAGCTTGTCAGAAAAACATAATTTCCCGGTCTCCAGTCAAGTCCCCCCCCCCCGCGCACAGCTTCCTATTCTTTGAGTGACTCTGAGAGACACGTTTGAACTTGAGGACGTCAAGCGCGGCGATGACAGCGTTGTCATCTAAACCCCGGTGTGACATTGCAGGAGGAAGCTGAAAGGTCCATTGTGCGGCTGTGTAGATGAAGCGATCCGGACTCTCCCACTTCACAAGCGTTCCAGCAGCTTCCCAGAAACGACGCTAATTAAACTGATTGTCCGAACTCTGGGGAACGGATGCTTTCCGAGCCACTTCAATCAAAACAATCAAGCCCAGAATAGAAACCCAAGGAAACAAATTGCAGAATTCTAAAGTCACTCCATTTAACTCCTTCGCTACGAAAGCAAAAACAAAAGCCTCCAATAGTTGAAAGCCCGAAGCAAACATCCACTACAAACAGCAGCTACAAGCTCTCGTCCATATTTAAACAATCTTTTCCCTCTACAAATATTCTTCACATTTTCACTCTTCAAGTGCAGGTAGATGGGACTAGGGGAAAATAAATGGTCGGCACGGATTGGAAGGGCCGCGATGGCCTGTTTCCGTGCTGTAATTGTTATATGGTTATATGGTGACGTTTCGGGTTGAAAATCTGAAGATGGGTCTCGACCCAAAAACATCACCGATTTCTTTTTCCCAGAGATGCTGCCTGACCTGCTAAGTTACTCCAGCATTTTGTGTTTATCTTCAGTATAAACCAGCATCTGCAGTTCCTTCCTACACATACTTGTTTAACAAAAGTCTGTCTCTGATAAAATGCTGGAAATGTTTAACCGGGAGACAGCATCAATGGGAAGAGAAATAGTTCACTTTTCATCGGAAGGAATTGTCTGCTAGATGATTGTATCACTCTTCAAACCTTCCCATGTTCCAGTATCCTCAATCTTTAGATAGAGGGACTTGAACTTTTGCTGCCCCCACTATAGATTTTGGTTGCTTATTGCCATGTGGACGAGTGAGAAGCTATTGTTTGCATGCTAACTAATCAGATCTGGTTACACGAAAGATAGGCACAAAATGCTGAAGTAACTTAGCGGGTCAGGCAACATCTCTGGTGAAAATAAATAGGTGACATTTCGGCTCGAGACCCTTCTTCAGGCTGAGAGTTAGGGGAGAGGGAAACTAGAGGTATGATAAGGTACAGAACAAATCAGAGCCAGCACCAATGACCTAGGAAAGGTGGAGCCCACAATGACCCATTGTTGGCTGTGGACGAGGTGATAACGAAGTGATAAAAAACAGTGAAACTAGCAGGGCTACTCGGGTGGGGGAGGGACGGAGAGAGGGAATGCAAGAATTATTTGACACTGTACATGAACACAATGAAGCCAAACTCAAGTACAATTGGTAGAGTGAAGGGGAAGACACGGAGTGCAGGATATCGTTCTCAGCACTGTAGTGTAACAGTTCCAAAGGCAAAGCCCAATGTCCGCAATGCAGTAGATGTATATCAGACAGTATCCTAGCTTATGGAAGGACCGTTCAGAAGCTTGATAACAGAGGGGAAGCAGCTGCTTCTGAGTCTTACATATTTTCTAGTTTCTGTATCTTCTGCCACACAGGAATGGTGAGAAGGATTGACCAGGATGGGAGCGATCTTTGTGAAAGGTCCCTAGTTTTTGATTCCCGCAGCACATTAAATAATTTCACAATGCCTGTTCTATCAAATCCTTTTAACAATGTAACCGCTCCGATTAGATCATCTGTCAATCTTCTCAGTGTGATGAAGTACTGGCCGGGTTTGGCGAACTGCCTTCATCAGCACAAAATGGTGGGGGTGTGGAATGTGCTGACAAAGATACATATTCCAGCACATCATTTGGCAGCCTGAAGAATGTCTGAAGAAGGGTCTCGACCTGAAACGTCACCTGCTTGACCCGCCGAGTTGCTCCAGCACCTTGTGTATAAACCTGCATCTCAGTATAAACCAGCATCTGCAGCTCCTTCCTACACAATTTGCCAGCCTTTACTGTCCCTCCATTCTCCACCTCCTATTACACTAATCAGATCAGGTAACACTATAGATAGGCGCAAAATGCTGAAGTATCTCAGCGGGTCAGGCAACATCTCTGGTGAAAAGAAATAGGTGACATTTCGGCTCGAGCCCCTTCTTCGGACTGAGAGTCAGGGGAGAGGGAACCTAGAGGTATGAAAAGGTACAGAACAAAGCAGAGCCGGCACCAACGACCTAGGAAAGGTGGAGCCCACAATGGCCCATTGTTGGCTGTGGACGAGGTGATAACGATTATTACACTGACCATTTGAAGTCAGTCCATTCCTCCCGATGAATCCAACATTCGTTGCATTTCTGGTACAACTAGTCCACCTGCATATAAGAATGGAAAACTCCTAATCTTTTGTACTCTATATAAAAATATATAAAATCATAGAAAACACATTGAACGGCACAGCACATGTACTTGTCCATCGGCCCACGGTGACCATGCCGAACATGATGCCAAGTTAAACTAATCTCATGATCTATGATCTAGGGTGGCACGGTGCCGCAGAGGTAGAGGTGTTGCCTTACAATGCTTGCAGCACCGGAGATGCGGGTTCGATCCTGACTACTGGTGCTGTCTATACAGAGTTTGTACATTCTCCCCGTGACCACATGGGTTTTCTCCGAGATCTTCGTTTTCCTCCCACATTGCAAAGATATACAGGTTGGTAGGTAAATTGGTTTGGTATAAGTGGAAATTGTCCCTAGTGTGTAGGATAGTGTTAATGTGCCGGGATCGGTGGTCGGTGCAGACTTGGGCCTGTTTCCACACTCTATCTCTAAACTAAACTAAACTAAATCAACATCCTTCCATTCCCTACATATTCACGTGCCTATCTAAATGCCCTTTAAATGCCACCATTACATCTGCCTCCACCACCACCCCTGGCAGCACATACTAGAGACCTGCCACACTGTGCAAAAAAACCTAATCATCTGCTTTAAACTTTGCACATCTCGCCTCAAAGCTATGCCCTTTATTCTTTGACATTTCCACCCTGGCAAAAAGGTTCTGACTCTCTACCCTATCTACGCCACTCATGATTGTATACCCTTCCAGGAGGTCTCCTGTCAACCTCCAGCATTATGGAGAAAACTATCTAAGTTTGTCCAACTCCAACCTCTCCTTGAAGCTAATACCCCCTAATCCATGCATCATCCAGTAAACCTCTTCTGCACCCTTTCCCAAGCTTCCACATCCTTCCTCTAAAAGGGCTATGAGAACTGCTTAGGGATAAGTAGGTTAACCAGGAATGAGTAGGTTACCCTATGATGAGCATTTGACGAAAGCTAACTATAATTCCCAACCTACCCACAACATGTTCCATTTACACTAGTTCCACCTCCCTGCATTTGACCTATATGCCCATGTACCTGTCTAAATGTTTTTTAAATGTGTGATAGTCCGTGTATGAGTCATACAGCATGCAAACTGGCTCCTCAACCCAATTTGTCCATGCCGACCAAGCTGCCCCATCTTAGCTAGGCCCATTTGCCCAAATTTTGTCCTTATGCTCTAAACCTTCCCTATCCGTGTACCTGCCCAATCACGTTATAATAGTCCATGTTTTGTTGTAATGATGAGTGTTTACAGTAATTATAGGGTCATTTTTGGACAACTACCCCAGCACCGAGATGTAGTTGCCATAGATGCCCTGATCTTCCACATGGGACACAGTTGCAAACCTTGGCAATGGCTTTTCAATCATTCCCATGCTGTAATCTTTAGTGCCATTGAGCTATACAACACGGAAACGGGCCCTTTGATCCACCTTGTTGATGCCATCTAATACTGGGACACTACCACATGCCACATTTGGTGCATAGCCCCCTAAACCCTTCCTATCCATATATCTGTCCAAATGCCTTTTAAAAGTTGAAATTGCATCCACCTCTTTGAGGGTTCACGAGTTCCATAGTGAAGACATTTGAAAAATAGTGAAAGACTTGGATCGAGTGGATGTGGAGAGGATGCCAGAAATGAATGGAATCTTCCTTTAGTTTACAGGATTTCCTCTTCAATGGATACACAATTTGGCTGTACAATTTCCTCTGGTCTATTGGTTATATTTTCTGCATTTATATCAGAATTCCAGAATTTAAATTTTGTATAAAAATACAAGAACTTAGTGCTACTAAGGGGCCTGTCCCACTTTCACGACCTTTTTAACTCGTGGACATTTTTCATCAGGCTAGAAAAACCCCCCGACCTACTTGATACCACGAGTACCTACGACTAGCATCACGATCTCCTATGACCAACCTATGACATCCTACGACTTCATGACAACCATGCTAAGAGTCAAAGGCAAACTGGGCAGAGGTTGTAAAAGTGGGACAGGCCCCTTTATATGATCATCCTGATAGAGTACAATGTTTTTGCCATATTTGTTTTATTACAGTGCACAGTTCTGGAGGGAGAGCCTCATGTTCAATACTTCGGCATCATATTAGAGTGCGTGTGTAGTTTTAATTTTTATACTATATTAGTTTAATAATTCAGAATGCTCTGTGCTGTGAAATATATCATAATCTGAGCATACAAGGTCATTTTGGAATTCATGAAACTCTTTTTATAATTACATTTTCCAGGCCTTTCACTCTTTTATCGATATTTTATCACTTTAAGTTGATATTTTGTTACTTCCTATCAAAAGAACGTTGATAAAATAAAATAAAAAGCAAATCAGTCACCTGAGGGTATTAATACGATCTTACCCTTTTAAAATGAATTTCCTTTCATTGAAGTTTGTTTCAACAATAATTTGATAGGTTATATTTTCTGAATAAATCCTTATTTTTGAACCAACCTTTTATTTTATTCTAATATTTCCACACTCATATTAAATCATTCATTTAATATAACCCTGATTATAATTTTGGCACATAAAATAATTAGTGTAATTGAGAAGATAGTGATTTGTGTAACATGTAATTAAACTCGCTGGTGGACAGACGTTGATGGATTACTCAATGTTGATCTTTCCGTGGTTGCTGGTAATAGCTAATCTCATTGACGGGCAGACTGTTCATCTAAAGCTCAAGGGTAGAGGGGTAGAAATTTCCTGAGGTGGGATCGAGGCAAGAGAACAAGATGATAAGGAAACACAAAAACTGAAATATAAAGACACTGACTCACACAGAGTAACAAAGCAGACAGTGAGGTAGAGTTAAGGGTGGCACAGTGGCGCAGTGGGTAGAGCTATTGCCTCACAGCGTCAGAGACCCAGGTTCGATCCCAACCACAGAAACGCTCTGTGTGGCATTTGTATGTTCTCCCTGTGACAGCGTGGGTTTCCTCCGGGTGCTCCAGTTTCCTCTCACGTCTCAAAGACGTGCGAATTTAGAGGATAATTGCCATTAGGGATGAAAAAGTGTGATAACATAGAATTAGCATGAAGGGGTTGGCGTGGACACAGTCGGCTGAAGGGCTTGTATCCATCAATCAATCAAAAGCAGAGAGAGGAAGAGAGACAGAGGATAATGCCATAATTCTAATGGTCTGCCCACAGTACAAGGCAGGTGATATCCAGCTGGCAGACAGCTACACTGCTGCCTTGATCTTCCTTTGATGAGATTAACATGACATATGAACCTCATAAATGTGCAACTTCAGTTGAATACCTCATCAATGCCTGCCTGCCTAAACTGCAGCAAAGACATGAACAGGTACATGCTTAGAGTAATATGGGCCAAATGCAGGCAGATGGGAATAGCCAAGATGGGGCATCTTGGTCAGCATGGGCAAGTTGGGCCGAAGGGGCTGTTTCCGTGCTGTGTGACTATGACATTTGGGCAGACTGGAGCCATAATTGAGTCAACTGAACAGTCCTAGATATGGGGCTGATATGGGGTGGAGCTTGGGAGGCTCACCAAGAATGCTGGCACAGAAAGAGGCACCACAAAGCCCAACAAGGTCCCGATGGTCTCATGGACAAAAACCTAGGATTTCACACAGTCTTTTCATCTTTCCACAGGGCAGCATGGTGCACAGTGGAAGAGTTGCCTTGCAGCACCAGAGACCCGGGTTTGATCCCAACTATGGGCGCTGTCTGTACGGAGTTTGTACGTTCTCCCTGTGACTGCGTGGGTTTTCTCAGAGATCTTTGGTTTCCAACCACACTCCAAAGATGTGCAGGTTTGTAGGTTAATTGCTTGGCATAAGTGTAACTTGTCCCTAGTGTGTGTAGGATAGTGTTAATGTGCGGGGATCGCTGGTCGGTGCAGACTCGGTGGGCCAAAGGGCCTGTTTCCGCACTGTATCTCTAAACTAAACTACTAAAAAGTTAGAAATGTAATGCTTCTTTTCGCCACTCCTTTAAAAAAAATCTATCAGTAAGAGCAGAGACCCAAATTCTATTTATTGTTATAAAGTCAGAGTCATAAAAAACGGAACAGACCCCTCAGCCCAACTCATCCATACTAACCAAGATCACATTTCCTCCCATTTAGCCCATATCCCTTTAAACCGTTATTATCCATATAAACCTGTCCAAGAGCCCTTTAAGGGGCAGTTAGTCTAACTATGGGGTAGTTAGAGCAACTACCTCATCTGGCAGCTCATTCCATATACCCATCACCCTCTTAGTGAAAAAGTTTCCCCTCAGGTTTGTATTAAATCTTTCCAATCTCACCTTTGATTAGCAATGGTGTCAGGGATTATGAGGAGAAGGCAGGAGACTGGAGACAAGAGGGAAAAATAGATCAGCCATGACTGAATGGCAGACTAGACGATGGGCCAAATGGCCTAATTCTGTTCCTATAACTTATGAATTTAAAATGTATGACCTCTAATTCTTAATTCTACCCTGGGAAAAAGACCCATTCACCCTATCTATTCCCCTCATGATTTAACATACCAGTATAAGATCGCCCATTAGCCTCCTGCACCCCAAGAATAAAGTCCTAGTTAATCTTGCCACTAAGCACATATTAAGTAGTTGTCTGTTTGCACACTTAATGCCTAAAGCCTGAGACCCTTAGATTTTCACATAGGAATACCCCATAGAATACAGGCAATCTGCATTTGCACAGAGAGACACAAATTACTGGAGTAACTCAGTGGGACAGGCAGCATCTTTGGAGAGAAGGAGTGGGTGATGTTTCAGGTCGAGACCCATCATCAGACTGAGATTCTGTGAGGTAGTCTGCAGTCTATGGAAGGGTAAGGTGTGAAAATGACAGATCAATGCAGACGATGACAAGGATATATAGAATGGTTCATTATTAGCAGATGGGAAGGTGGCAAGGACAGTGAAACTGTCAGATAGCTAGGGTTGGGGGTGGATGGAGAGAGCGGGTAAGCAAGGATTACTTGAAGTTAGAGAAATCAATGTTCATACTGCTGGGTCGAAAGCTGCCCAAGAGAAATATGAGGTGCTGTTCCTCCAATTTGCATTGGGCCTCACTCTGACAGTGGAGGAGGCCCAGGACAGAAAGGTCAGTGTGGGAATGGGAGTGGGAGGGGGAGCTAATGTGTTTAGCAACCGGGAGATAAGTCACAGATAAGTTGATGCCCACTACACAACAAGATGAAACTTTACACTGATGAGTATTTCCAATGGTGATTGGATAAACTCCAAACCAACATACCGACAAGAAAGAATGATTCCTTCCTTCACCCAATACCAAATCAGCATGCTTTTAATATTGGCTCATTCTGATTATCAATTAAGGGAACCCAATTAAAACTAATTGGAGGTGCAGGCAGCATGAAAGCATGGTCCATGCTGCGGTACTAATTAACTCCTGGAGATCGGTACTCGGTTCATGTTTATTTTCAAGCTTAAAACATCATGCGCAGGCTCTGCTTCAGCAAGTGTCAACTGTAGATCAGCCTGGCCTGTCATTTTGCCTGTGTTCTGTCACATAAACAGAATGTTATGTTACAGCATAATATCCGAGTTGTCCTGACAACTGGACTATGAAATAAGAGTTCAAATGTACCAGAGCAATGGGGGAATTTAAATTCAAGTAAATTAAATTGGAATTAAAAAGGTTAATCAATAGTGAAGAGAGTGTCAAGCAGGTATAATTATCATATGGTCCAACAATGCAACAATTAAATTCTTACTGTTTGATTATTAATTGATTGAAAGATACAGCATGGGCACAGGCCCCTCGAGTCCACACCGACCATCACACTACTCCTATGCTATCCCACTTTTGCATCCACTCCCTACACACGAGGGGCAATTTACTGAGGTCAATTAACCTACAAACGCACGTGAAACCGGTGCACCAAGAGAAAACCCACACGGTCACAGGGAGAAAGTGCAAACTCCGCACAGACAGCACCTGAAGTCATAATTGAACACAGGTCTCTGGTGCTGTGAGGCAGCGGCTCTGCCAGCTGTGCCATCCATAAGTATTTAGGTTAGCCCCGACCACATCTGTTTCGATCAGAGCAGTTCGGAGCCAGGTTTGCGTTGTTATTAAATGTTTAGCTGCGCTCTCATTTTGAACCTATTTCTACCTGTTGCAGGAGCTTTTAAAATTCACCGCAATGTGTCAGCATCTTGACAGGGGCATGTGCAAAGTGTTCAGATCTCCAATCCTGCAGACTACAATGCCAGGCCTAGACCATGAACTATAAGGATGCAGAGGAGGTTGACCAGAATGCATGGGCGGTACGTTGGCACAGCGGTAGAGTTGCTGCCTTACAGCGCTCACAGCACCAGAGACCCAGGTTCGAACCCGACTATGGGGGCTGTCTATACGGAGTTTGTACGTTCTCCCCGTGACCGTGTGGGTTTTCTCCGAGATCTTCAGTTTCCTCCCACACTTCAAAAACGTACAGTATGTAGGTAAATTGGCCTGGTGCAAATAAATGTAAATTGTCCCTAGTGTGTGTTAGATAGTGTTAATGTGCGGGGATTGCTGTTCGGTGCCGACACAGTGGGCCAAAGGGTTTGTTTCCGTGCTATATCTCTAAAATAAACTACTGCTGCCTGAATTAGAACGCGTCAGCTGCAAGGACATTGGACAAACTTGGATTCATTCATCTGGAGTGTAGGAGGCTGAGGAGAGACCTAATAGGCGTATATCAAATTATGAGAGGGATAGATAGGGTAGACAACATTTATCCTAGCGTGGAAATATCAAAGACTAGATGGCTTAGCTTCATGGTGCGAGGCAAGTTTTTTACATAGATAGTGGTGGGTGCCAGGGTCTGATAAGTCTGTGGCATTTAAGAGACTTTTAGATAGATAGTCACATGGATATTCTGGGAATGGAGGGATATAGGTCATGTGCAGGTGGAGACAAGTTTAATTTATGTTAACATCATGTTTAATTGTCACAGGCATTGTGGGCTGAAGGGCCTGTTTCTATGCTGTATCGTTCAAACTTGTATGTTTCATGCAGTAACAAGGCTGCATTTTAGGGGTTGATTTCCTTCCAGTTGCTATAAGAACCATTGATTTTCTGTATACTTTACATTGAGCTGTGACTCTGACAGGCTCACCGTTTGACCAGTGCGGAGACATTCACAGAGAAGGACAATCGTGAAATACAGCGAGACCCTAATTCCCATCTGAGCTCCAACATTTTCAATGTCTGTTTCTTGACCATAGCAAGATGTAAGTGAAATCAACAGTTCAATGCCAAGCATGTAATTATCTCACCACAGAGTCATCCAGCACGGACACCACAGGCCCTTTGGCCCAACACATGCATGCCAATCACGATGCCCCCTCCAAGTTAGTCCCACTTGTTTGCGTTTGGCCCACATCCTATTAAACCTTGTGACCCAGGTTCGATCCTGTCTACAGGTGTTGGCTGTACGGACTTTGCACATTCTCCCTGTGACTAAACTTTTAAAAAGTACAGTAGATAGGCAGTTCTTATCCTGGTCTTAATTTGCAATTACAGAGTCCTAGCATCATATAGCATGGAAATAGGCCCTTTGGCCCAATTTGTCCATATCAACCCAGATACTACATCTAATCTAGTCCCAGTTGCTTGCGTTTGGCCCATATCCCTCTAAAGCAGCCCTATCCAGATATCTTTTAAATGCCATTATAGTACCCACCTCAATTACCTCCCCTGGCAGCTCTATCCATATACCCACCACCCACTCTGTAAAAAGTTGCCTCTCAGGTTCCGATTATATCTTTCATCTTAAACCCATGTCCTCTGGTTCTTTCCTCTCTGGTTAAAACACTGTGTATTCACCCTATCTAGTCCCTTCATGATTTCATACACCTCTATAAGATCGGTTCTCAGCCTCCTGCACTCCAGGGAATAAAACATGCAGGTTTGTAGGTTAATTATCCGTCTCTAAATTGCCCCCTGCTTAGGGAGTGGATGTGAAAGCAAGAGACCATAGAACTAGTGTGAACCGGTGATTGATGTTTGGTATGAACTCCATGGGCCCGTTTCCATGCTGTATCTCTAAACTAAACCTTAGCCCTCTCACTGTAAACCTATGTCCTCTGATTTTTGATTCTCCTACTCTGGGCCAAAGACTTTGTGCATTCACCCTATCTATTCCCCTCATGATTTTATACACCTCTAAAACGATTACCCCTCAGGTTCCCATTAAATCATTCCCTCCCCTGACCTTAAACCTATGTTCGCTAGTTCTCTATTCCTACAAGTTCTCGTTATAGGAGTAGAATTAGGCCATTCGGCCCATCAAGTCTACTCTGCAATTCAATCATGGCCGATCTCTGCAACCTAATCCCAATTTCCTGCCTTCTCCCCATAACCCCAGACACCCGTTCTAATCAAGAACTTGTCTATCTTAGCTATAAAAATATCCACTGACTTGGCCCTTTGTGGCAGAGTTCCATAGATTAACTACCCTCTGATTAAAGATGTACCTCCTCACCTACTTTTTAAAAGAGCACCCTTTAATTCTGAAACTATGATCTCTGATCCTAGACTTTCCCACCAGTGGAAACATCCTTTCCACATACAGAATAATGGAAGGCATAGATAGAGTGCAAGTTTCAATGAAGTTCCCCCCTTCAATCTTGTAAACTCCAGCAAGTAGAGGCCCAGTGCTGTTAAATGCTCATCACATGCTAACCCGTTCATTCCTGGAATCATTCCATCCTTCCTCAGATAAGGGGCCCAAATTTGTTCACAGTACTCCAAATGCGGTCTATAAGATTATCCCCTCATCCTCCTGCGCTCCAGGGAATAGAGTCCTAGCCTGCTCAGCCTTTGAGACCTGGCAACATGCTCCTAAATGTTCTCTGCAAGTATCCAAGAACCCAGCTCCCTGACCAAATAACAACTCACATCAACAATCAAGTCATGAGACCTGGACCCAAACTTATCATAACCAGATTCTTGGCTCCCCAACTATGATGCCTGAATTGATGGGGAAATATTGGGAGTTGAAAGAGAAGATGCAAGCCAAGGGAGGGAAAGCAGAAAATATCCCACAAATACTCCGAGGGAAGATAAGCCAATAATTTACTGAACCACCAAAAATGATCCGTTCACCGTAGACGCTGCCTGACCTTCTGAGTATTTCTGACGTTTTCTGTTGTTATTTTAGCATTGCAGCAACTGCATTCAATATTTCTGCATAAACCATTAATTACCTAACGATCCCTGAAGCTTTGGCTCCATATGATGAGGAGGAACACCTGCTGACGTGCCGGGCGTATGCAGTAATATTCTTCCTCAGTTTAGGTCACTGGAGAGCTAATTTCTCTGCAAACACTGACTTACAACCCCACTGGTTATTCGTGTTTCAACTGACTGTGGCCCTAGCAAATTAGCTGTTCTCTTGGGTGGCCTTATTTATTCCCTTCGCACTTCCGAGATCGGGACATGTTGGCAAAAATCCATCTTGACAGAAACCTGCAGATGTGTCATTTTTCACAGATGCTCAGTTAACCATTAAACACATGTTAGCGCTTTTACTGTAGTTTAGTTTAACAATACAGAGCGGAAACAGGCCCTTCGGCCCGCAAAGCCTGCGCCGACCAGCGATCACCCTGTTAGCTAGCACTATCCTACACACTAGGAACAACTTACAATATTTACTGGAGCCAATCAGCATACAAACCCGCACATCTACGGAACGAGGGAGGAATTCAGAGCACCCGTAGAAAACCCACGCTGTCACAGGGAGAAGGTAAAAACTCCGTACAGACCTGTAGTCAGGATCAAACCCAGGTCTCGTGCCGCCCAAAATGAAAACAGCCACTCCTGGAAAAAGCCAGCAAGTTAGGCAGCATCTCTAGAAAGAGAAACTGGCAATGTTTTGGGTCTGCAGATTGGGAAGGCGCGAGATGCAAGTTTGTTTCCAGTCGGAGAGAAGGTAAGGAAGGCTGGGGCTAAGTAAAGCAAAGAGAATCCCTGTGATAGGATGTGTCAAAATGGCTTAATGGCAACAATTGCCAGCCCATTAAGCTTCCTGGTCAGAGTAAGGTGTTGTCAGTGGTAAAATAGTGGGGGCCTGCCTCATATACAGTATTGGGCACAGTGACGCAGCAATAGAGTTGCTGCCTAATTGTGCCAGAGACCCGAGATCGATCTTGACTACGGTTGCTGTCTGTACGGAGTTTGTACGTTCTCCCTGTGACCCCGTGGGTTTTCCCCCGAGTGCTCTAGTTTCCTCCCACACTCCAACAACATGCAGGTTTGTAGGTTAATTGGCTTTGGTAAAAATAGTAAATTGTTAGTTTGTTTAAAACAGGTTTTCTCTTCACCATTCACAGCGATTGCAACTGACATCCACTCTCCTCTTAATGCACATACTGAGACTAAATCCAACAGCTTCTGTCAGATGCAGCAGATCCCAATGGTTTCACTAGACGGCATTGATAGTGTTCCCCAGAGTTTCTGTTGTATCAGTATCTCGATCTGTCTGTGGATATCTAATCCACATAATGATGAGCACACCCACACTACAGCTCAGAGTGTATCTTACATTGCGTTTGCAACAGACACTATGACCAGAAACAGGGCGGAACAGTGGTAGAGTTGCTGTCTTACAGCACTAGAGCCCCGGGTTCGATCCTGACCTAGGATGCTGTCTTTACGGAGTTTGCACGTTCTCCCCATTACCACTCCCCATGGGTTTTCTCTGGGTGCTCCAGTTTCCTCCCACACTCCAAAGACGTGCAGGTTTGTAGGTTAATTGGCTTCTTTAAATTGTCACTAGGGCGGAGGACAGAACTAGTTTACAGGTGATGGATAGTCAGCATGGACTTGGCAGGCCGAAGGGCCCGTTTCCCTGCTGTGACCTCCACTTCCCATCTCTGAAATAAACTGAACCATTGATGCACTAGGTTCTCCCTTGACTGAGTTTCGCGGGCCAGTATAGTTTGGTCATTTAAATTGAGTGATTAAATAATTTCAAGATCTTTGAAGCATAACTAAGTTGATCATTTAATTTCTATACAATGGAATCACAGAGTCAGACAGCACAGAAACAGGTGTATTGGCACACAATATCTGTGCCAAACATGATGCCAAGTTAAACCATCGACTCCATCTACACTTCACGCTGCCACAGGAAAGCAGCCAACATAATTAAAGACTGAAGAAGGGTCTCGACCCGAAACGTCGCCTATCTCCTTCGCTCCTTAGATGCTGCTGCACCCGCTGAGTTTCTCCAGCCTTTTGTGTACCCATAATTAAAGACTTGTTCTGCCCTGGTCATTCCTTCTTCTCCCTGCTCCCGTCTGGCAGAAGGTACGGAAGTGTGCGAGCACTCAAAGACACGGCAGACTCAAAAACACCTCCTTCCCCTCTGTTATCAAGCTTGTGAACAGTCCTTCCATAAGCTAGGGTACCGTCCAATTCACTTCTACCTCATTGAGGACATTGGACTTTGTCACTGGAACAGTTGCACTACAATGCTGAGAACTATATTCTGCACGCTGTATCTTCCCCTTTGCTCTAGTTATTGTACTTGAGTTTGACTTTATTGTATCTTTAGATTTTAGACTTTAGAGAGAGCATGGAAACAGGCCCTTCAGCCCACACCGATCATTGATCACACGTACACTAGCTTTATTTTATCCCACTTTAGCATCCTACACACGAGGGACAATTTACAGAAGTCAATTAACATACAAACCTGTATGTCTTTGGAATGTGGGGAACAAACCCCACACAGTCACATGGAGAACATACAAACCCTGTACGGACAGCACCCGAGGTCAACATGGAACCCAGGTCTTTGACGCTGTACGGCAACAACTCGACCGCAACGCCACCGTGCCACCCTAAATCTGTGTATAGTATTACTTGCGGATGGCATTATTGGATCCGTTTGGATAGCATGCAAATTAAAACTTTTTACTGCACCTCAGTGCGGGTGATAATAATAAAACAAACCTAAACTAATCTCCTCTGCCTGTACACGATTCGTATTCCCACCGTTCCCTGCATATCCATGAGCCTATATTTTTATACAAAGGGTGGTGGGTGTATGGAACAAGTTGCCAGAGGAGGTAGGTACTATCACAATGTTTACGAAACATTTAGACCAGTACAAGGATAGGACAGGTTTAGAGGGATTTGGGCCAAACGCAAGTAGTGGGACTAGTTTAGATGGGGCATGTTGGTCGGCATGGCAAGTTGGGCCGAAGGGCCTGTTTGCACTCAGTATCACTTTATGATTCTATGACCTAAACTGCAAACTTTTTTTCAAACCTGCTGCCAACATTTATGCCTACACCTATACATCATTTAACAGAGTTCTTTGGAGGTTTTTTGCTGGATAATCGATCCCCGTGTAATTCAAGTTGTATTGTGTTTTCAAGTCACATTACTTCAAGTTTGTGCGGCTGCAGAAAGTTTGAAGGCCTCGGGAGTGCAGCCATGGAGACGGCAAGTTCAGTTTCACAAAATATCAAACATGATCAGTGCCGAGACGAAATGTATGATTCACAGACCAGGAGCTCGAAGCACTGCCCAGCACGGGGTGTTCATAAAAAGAGGGAAGGTATTAATTATCAACTTGCTCAGAAAGGAACCTTGCATCAGCCAGCATCAAACAATGTTCCCCCAGCTCTAATGTAAAAACAGGAAGCGCCTTAGCAAACAAAATACTTCTAAATCCTGGCTGGAAAGGGAGCAGAGAAGGATATTGCCAGGACTCAAGGCTCCTGTGCTATAGGGAGAGGTTGTACAGGCTAAGACATTATTCCTTGGCGAGGAGGAGGCTGAGGGGATGATTTTATAGAGGCCCGGACCACGTGTGAACATCAGAGGAAGATGACTGACTTTGGTGCCTTCCTTCCCAGTGGGAAACTTTTGATTCTGCTGCTGTGGGGATGTTTTATGTTGAACTCTATCGTGTGTTGTGTTCTTTATTTTATTGTGTGGTTGCATGGTGATCACATTTCACTGTGCCAACTGGCACATGTGACAAATAAATCTATCTTGTATCTTGCGTACAAAATTACGAGAGGAATAGATTGGGTAGACACACAGAGTCTCTTGCCCTCAGTCCCCTCAGTGTAGGCGAATCGAGAATCAGAGGACACAGGTTTAAGGTAAGGGGGGGGGAAAAAAAAAAATGTAATAGGAACCTGAGGGGTAACTTTTTTTTGCGCAAAGGTTGGTGAGTATATGGAATTAGCTGCTGGAGGATGGAGTTGAGGCAAGTACTATCATAACATTTCAGCTACAACTGGACAGGTTCAGAACATGGGTGGAACAGGTTCAGACGGATATGGGCCAAGCCCAGGCAGGTGGGACTAAGCCCATGGCAGATGGGGCATGTTGGTCAGCATGGGCAAGTGGGGCCGAAGGGCCTGCTTCCACGATGTACAACTATAAAAACTATGTCCGTAAAACTGCAAGGGTTATAACCAAATACTGTAAACCTTCCCCAAGCAAAATTTCCTACCTGTTATTTCACTTTCATATTTCAGCTGTATTTCAATACGTTGGTGAGCTGTTCTGCATTCTGGTCTTAATAGGCATTTAGAGTCAAACACGCCCTTTGGCCTAACATGTCCATACCGACCAAGATTATCCATCCAACTACTCCTGTAGTTTGGTCCCCATCCCCCAAAACCTTTCCTATCCACATACCTGTCCAAGTGTCTTAGTTTAGAGATACATCGTAGAAACAGGCCCTTCAGCCAACTGAGACCGCACCGACCATGGATCCCCACACTTGACACTACCCTACACACACCAAAGACAATTTTTACATTTATACAATTATACCTATCCAATTAACCTACAAACCTTTTTTCTCGGAGAAAACCCACGCAGGTCAGGGGGAGGATGTACAAATTCCGTCCAGTCAGCACTCGAGTCCTGGGTCTCTGGTGCTGTAAGGCAGTAGCTAGACCACCATGCCGTCCTGTGTCCTCTCGGGCCTGGACTTGGCCCAAATCCCTCTAAACCTGTCCCACCGTGTGTCCTCTCACGATTGTACTCACCTCTACAAGATCACCCCTCAGTCTCCAAGGAATAAAGCCATATTCTGTTGTGCTGCTGCAGGGTAAGAATTTCATTGTTCTACAGTGATTTCAGAAAGTATTCAGACCCCTTCACTTTTTCCACATTTTGTTACTCTACAGCCTTATTCTAAAATTCATTTTTTTAAATCATTAATCTACACACAATACCCCATAATAAAAAAGCAAAAGCAGGTGTTTAGAAATGTTTGCAAAGTAATTAAAAAGAATTACATAAGTATTCAGACCCTTTACTTAGTACTTTGCTGAGGCATCTTTGGCAGCGATTACAGCCTCAAGTCTTCTTAGGTATGATGCGACAGGCTTGGCACACCTGTATTTGGGTAATATCTCCCATTCTTCTCTACAGATCCTCTCAAGCTCTGTCAGGTTGAATGGGGAGCATTGATGCACAACTAGTTTCAGGTCCCTCTCAAAATGTTCAATCGAGTTCAAGTCCAGGCTCTGGCTGGGCCACTCAAGGACATTCATAAAGCCACTCCTGTCTTGGCTGTGTGCTTCGGGTTGTTGTCCTGTTGGAAGGTGAATCTCCGCCCCAGTCTGAGGTCCAGAACGCTTTGAAGCAGGTTTTCATCAAGGAACTTTGCTCCGTTCATCTTTCCCTCAATCCTGACTAGTCTCCCAGTTCCTGCCGCTGAAAAACATCCCCACAGCATGATGCTGCCACCACCATACTTCACCGTAGGTATGGTATTGGCCAGGTGATGAGCAGTGCCTGGTTTCCTCCAGACGTGACACTTGGCATTCAGGCCAAGAGTTCAATCTTGGTTTCATCAGACCAGAAAATCTTGTTTCTCATGCATTTTGGCAAACTCCAAGCAGGATGTCATGTGCCTTTAACTGAGGAGTGGTTTCCGTCTGGCCACACTACCATAAAGGCCTGATTGGTGGAGTGCTGCCAGAGTGACCATCAAGTTCTTCGTCACCTCCCTGACCAAAGGCCTTCTCCCCAGAGTGCTCAGTTTGGCCGGGCGGCCAGCTCTATGAAGAGTCCTGGCAGTTCCAAAGTTCTTCCATTTAAGAATGACAGAGGCCACTGTGCTCTTCGGGACATGCAATGCTGCAGAAATTCTTTTATACCATACCCATGTCTCAACACAATCCTGGTTCAGAGGTCTACAAACAATTCCTTCATCTTCATGGCTTGGTTTTTGCTCTGTCAACTGTGGGACCTGATATAGACAGGTGTGTGCCTTTCCAAATCATGTCCAATCAATTTAAT
Source organism: Raja brachyura (assembly GCA_963514005.1). The sequence goes on from OY740808.1 coordinate 20,718,054, forward strand.
TTACCACTGGCGGACTCCAATCAAGTTGTAGAAACATCTCAAGGATAATCAATGGAAACAGGATGAACCTAAGCTCAATTTTGAGTGTCCTAGCAAAGGGTCTGAATACTTACATAAATGTGATATTTCAGTTATTTATTTTTAATTATTTTGCAAACATTTCTAAACACCAGTTTTTGTTTCTTCATTCTGAGGTATTGTGTGTAGATTGATAATTTTAAAAAATAATTTAATCCATTTTAAAATAAGGCTGCAACGTAACAAAATGTGGAAAAAGTGAATGGGTCGGAATACTTTCTGAATGCACTGGATCTGGGACATGTGACAATAAAACACTGTTGACTCTTGAACCCACCCACCATTAAATAATTTATTGAATTTTTGTTTGTTATATATTATCTGTGTGTATTGTTTTTACAGGCCTGTATATGCTGCTGCGAGTAAGAATTTGATTGTTCCATTGTCAGTAGGCACAATGATTAAACAGGAGTCGCCCTTGTCTCTTTGACATTGAGATTCGTCAGCTGTTCAGTATTTGAGCATATTCTAGTTAACAGAAGAATTTGAAAGTGTTGTACACTGATTGTATAACACCTGTAGACGTGGAATGATTGAAACACAGTGTAATTGTGAGCCAGTATCTTCAGTAGTTTACAAAATGTGTAGGAAGGAACTTCAGATTCTGGTTTGAATCGAAATGCTGGAGTGACTCAGCAGGACAGGCAGCATCCCTGGAAAGAAGGAATGGGTGATGTTTCAGGTCGAGACCCTTCTTCTTCAGTAGTTTAACTGCACATCCTTGGCTTTGTGACATCCCCCCCCCCCCCCCCCCCCCAAAACCCTCACAATTACCTGTGCTCTCCGTACTGCACACCCCAATTTTAATTAATCGGTCACTTGCAACTGTGCCTTCAGCTGCTGAGGGCTTAGGAATCGCATTCCCAACCTAAAATCTCTGCCTCCCTTCCTAGTTTTCATCATTGAAAACACTCCTTCAACTCTCTCTCCCCTTTAGAACATGGAATGTAGTGCATGAACAGGCCCTTTGGCCCACAATGTCCCTGCTGAAAGCGATACCAAGTTGTTAAAGTTCTCCTCCCGCATGTGATCCATATCCCTCCATTCCCTGCAAATCCATGAAGAAACAAAGAACTGGAGAAGCTGTTTAATATGCAAAAGACCACAAAGTTGTGAAGTGACTCAACGGGTCAGGCAGCATCTCTGGAATAAAAGGATAGGTGACGTTTCTGGTTGGAACCCTTCTTCTTTCTGAATACAATCTTCAATAATTTCGAATGAAGAAGGCTCTCGAACAGAAACATCATCCACGCTTTTTCTCCAGGGATGCCACCTGACCCGCCTAGTTACTCCAGCACTTTGTGCCCTTACCTGCAAATCCATGATCTCTCAATGGCTCGATGCTAAATTTTACCTGATAAATACTTGTGCGTTATGGGATTTAAGGCAATATTCAGTGGAAGCATTGTTGTTGAGGTTTCTGGTCTAACAAGTTAAAAGAAGTGTCAAATTTTAAACACTTTGTGAGGAGCATGATGTATTTGTCAGGACCTAAGATAATCACTAATGTGCTTTCACTAATGAATACACACTCTGAAGGAAATAAACACTGCATATGCCAGCATTACTCAGCGATAAGTATTTCTGGTAATTAAAAGTGATCAAAGCTGCTTGCCAACTTTATACTTTAGACTTTAGAGACACAGCACGGTCTCAGGCCTTTAGCCCACCGAGTCCGCGCCGACCAGCGATCACTTGTAGTCTAGCACTGTCCTACACAATAGGGACAATTTACACAATTTTTACCGAAGCCAATTAACCAATAAACCCGTACATCTTTGGAGTGTCGGAGGAAACCTTAGCACGCGGAAAAATTTCACGTGGTCATGGGGAGAATGTACAAACACCATACAGACAGCACCTGTAGTCAGGATCGAACCCGGGTCACCAGTGCTGTAAGGTGGCAACTCTGTTGTTAATACACTGTATCCCTAAACTAAACTCAACTAAATTAAGGCTGTACATTTTTAATTGTCAGTGCAAATACCCATCAAAGAAACATACAAACATTTGCCTTTTTTAAGGTAAAAGTCTTTATCGGTAAGGCACAAACACAATTTGCACTATTCGCCGAGTCCCATTTGTGCCGGGTCATTTTATAAAAGCTGTAATATTTGACCAGTCAGTGCGACTGTGCTATTGCTGATAATTGCTGTACCAAGTGTACATGGCCTCTAATTAGATTGCCTGAACTCTGCCTTCATAACCCCAACCTTGTTAACAATTGATCAGTGTTATCTCTGCAACTTGTCTGATAAGCAGAACAGATCTGAATTACTCTTGTCCGCAAGTGAGTATGAGATAACTCCCCCCAATCTTTACCAGATTTATCTCCGAATAAACTGTTTATTGATTGTGCCAAGAAAATCAGTCACAAGTCCAGAACAAATAAAGTTGAAAGATTTGTGTAGGGAAAGAACTGCAGATGCTGGTTTAAACTGAAGATAGACACAAAATGTTGGAGTAACTCATCGGAACAGGCAGCATAACTGGAGAGAAGGAATGGGTGACGTTTCGGGTCGAGACCTATCTTCAGATTTCCATGGGTTCCCAGCAGTGTTTAGTTTAGTTTAGAGATACAGCAGGGAAACAGGCCCTTCGACACACCAAAGTGGGCCAAAGGGCCTGTTTCCATGTCACATCTCCAAAGAAAACTAGACCATCTATAACCTAAACCATCAATCACCTAAACCATTGATTGCCTCAATCATCGATCCATGCCGAACATCGATCACCAGTTCACACAAGTTCCATGTTATCCCACTTTCTCCTCCGCTCCCTACACACCCATTTCTCTGACCATCTCCCACCACCCCAGTCACCCTGCTCCTTCCCCTCTACCGTACACTCGTCTCCCATCCCCAAATCCCACATTTCCCCACTCCCCTGTCCCATTCCGCCCATATCCCATCCTCTGGCTTTACATTTCACTCCTCCTCTTCTCTATCTGACCCCCTTTTTGCCTCCTTTTCACATCTGACCTTTGTCACTTATTCCACCCCTCTGCTGATCAACCCTTCCCCACCTGTATCCACCTATCACTTGTACAGGAAGGAACTGTAGATGCTGGTTTAATCCGGAGATGGACACAAAAAGCTGGAGTAAATGACCGGGTCAGTTACTGGAGAGCATCTCCGGATAAAAAGAATAGGTAACGTTTCGGGTCCTGAAGAAGGGTCTCAACCTGAAACGTCACCTGTTCCTTTTCTCCAGAGATGCTGTCTGACCCGCTGAGTTACTCCAGCGCTTTGTGTCCATCCACCCATCACGTGCCAGGCTTTGTCCCACCCCCACCTTACTTTTCCAGCTGTCTCCTCCCCACTCCAATATGGCCCTGTTTCCATGCTGTATCTCTAAACTAAATCAAAGTGCACCAGTCACCGATCCAACAAGAAACAGCTACAGGATTAAGCTATAGTCCCTTGTCAGGAGGCAATTGAATTTGATAACCAATTGTAGGAATGAACAGAACACAAAGTGCTGGAGGAACTCAGCCGGTCGGGTAACATCTGTGGAGGGAATGGACAGGTGATTTTTTGGGTCAGGGCCCTTCTTCAGACGGATTGTTGTTGGGAGAAAGATAGAGAAGAGGTGGGGGCAGGGCAAAGCATTTAACCTTGACAGATTCCCCACATCACATAGGCAAATTTCTGAAACTCTTCTGCACTGTAGTTTGATGGGTCCTTACCCAAATCATCACCTGTCCATGTTGTTTTAAAACGTTGTCGGTGTCAGAACTTTGTCAGTGCAGCTCTTTGTGTACTGCCTCGGTGAAGTCTGTATGATGTTACCAAATTATACGCAAAAAAAATGTCATTGTACCAAGGTACATGTGACAATAAAGTATCATTGAATCATTGAATTGAATCCAGAGTTGCTGCCCGCCCGGCTGAGTTACTCCAGCACTTTGTGTCTATCTTCAGTATAAACCAGTACTTCCTCAGTTCCTCATTATTACACTGTGGTCTGTTCAATATTGCACGACTTGGACTAATACTAATATGTCTGATCAATTTGCGATCTTTCCCCTTCAGACAGAATAAACCTAGCAATTATAGACCTGTTAGTTTGACGTCAGTGGTGGGCAAATTAATGGAAAGGATACTTAGAGATAATATATATAAGCATCTGGATAAACAGGGTCTGATCAAGAACAGTCAACATGGATTTGTGCCTGGAAGGTCATGTTTGACAAACCTTCTTGAATTTTTTTAAGAGGTTACTAGGGAAATTGATGAGGGTAAAGCAGTGGATGTTGTCTATATGGATTTCAGTAAGGCCTTTGACAAGGTTCCCCATGGAAGGTTGGTTAAGAATTTCAATCTTTGGGTGTTAATGGCGGAGTAGCAAGATGGATTCAACAGTGGCTGAATGGGAGATGCCAGAGAGTAATGGCTGTTTGTCAGGTTGGAAGTCGGTGACCAGTGGAGTGCCTCAGGGATCTGTGTTGGGTCCACTGTTGTTTGTCATGTACATCAATGATCTAGATGATGGGGTGGAAAATTGGATAAGTAAGTATGCAGATGATACTAAGATAGGTGGTGCTGTGGATAATGAAGTAGATTTTCAAAGTCTACAGAGAGATTTGGGCCATTTGGAAGAGTGGGCTGAAAGATGGCAGATGGAGTTTAATGCTGATAAGTGTGAGGTGCTCCATCTTGGCAGGACAAATCAAAATAGGACGTACATGGTAAATGGTAGAGAATTGAGGAATGCTGTGGAACAGAGGGATCTAGGAATAACTGTGCATAGTTCCCTGAAGGCGGAATCGCATGTAGATAGGGTGGTAAAGAAAGCTTTTGGTGTGCTGGCCTTTATAAATCAGAGCATTGAGTATAGGAGTAGGGAAGTAATGTTAAAATTGTACAAGGCATTGGTAAGACCAATTCTGGAGTATGGTGTACAATTTTGATCGCCTAATTATAGGAAGGATGTCAACAAAATAGAGAGAGTACAGAGGAGATTTACTAGAATGTTGCCTGGGTTCCAGCAACTAAGTTACAGAGAAAGGTTGAACAAGTTACGTCATTATTCTTTGGAGCGCAGAAGGTTAAGGGGAGACTTGATTGAGGTCTTTAAAATGATGAAAGGGATAGACAGAGTTGACGTGGATAAGCTTTTCCCATTGAGGGTAGGGAAGATTCAAACAAGAGGACATGACACGAGAATTAAGGGACAGATGTTTAGGGGTAACATGAGGGGGAACTTCTTTACTCAGAGAGTGGTGGCTGTGTGGAATGATCTTCCTGCAGAAGTGGTGGAGGCAGGATCAATTTTAACATTTAAAAGTAAAGTGGATAGGTATATGGACGGGAAGGGAATGGAGGGGTATGGTCTGAGTGCAGGTAGATGGGACTAGGGGAAAATGAATGGTCGGCACAGACTGGAAGGGCCGAGAAGGCCTGTTTCCATGCTGTAATTGTTATATGGTTATATGGACTGTAAATCATGTATTTTAAATAAATATTTTAAAGATGCAATTCTTTATTGATTGCGTGAAATGATCTATCTTAGCAACAACGAGAGCCACCTGGCGCATGGGACTTGGGGTGAGGAGGTTGGAGAAGTAAATCTATGTATTTGACTAAATGGCAGATAGTGCTTCAAAAAGAGTAGTTTGATTTCTCTTATCATATTGATTGTTTCTGAAGTTTTTCATATTGGCTGATATATAACACACCGACACGAGAGAAACAATAGCTACTGACTGCTGGATAGTCATTCATTCATTCATTCAACAACTAGAGAGCAGTCCTATCATAGAAACATAGAAACATAGAAATTAGGTGCAGGAGTAGGCCATTCGGCCCTTCAAGCCTGCACCGCCATTCAATATGATCATGGCTGATCATCCAACTCAGTATCCCGTACCTGCCTTCTCTCCATACCCTCTGATCCCCTTAGCCACAAGGGCCACATCTAACTCCCTCTTAAATATAGCCAATGAACTGGCCTCAACTACCCTATGTGGCAGAGAGTTCCAGAGACCCACCACTCTCTGTGTGAAAAAAGTCCTTCTCATCTCGGTCCTAAAGGATTTCCCCCTTATCCTTAAGCTGTGACCCCTTGTCCTGGACCTCCCCAACATCGGGAACAATCTTCCTGCATCTAGCCTGTCCAACCCCTTAAGAATTTTGTACGTTTCTATAAGATCCCCTCTCAATCTCCTAAATTCTAGAGAGTATAAACCGAGTCTATGCAGTCTTTGTTCATAAGACAGTCCTGACATCCCAGGAATCAGTCTGGTGAACCTTCTCTGCACTCCCTCTATGGCAATAATGTCCTTCCTCAGATTTGGAGACCAGAACTGTACACAATACTCCAGGTGTGGTCTCACCAAGACCCTATACAACTGAAGTAGAACCTCCCTGCTCCTATACTCAAATCATTTTGCTATGAAAGCTAACATACCATTCGCTTTCTTCACTGCCTGCTGCACCTGCATGCCTACTTTCAATGACTGGTGTACCATGACACCCAGGTCGCGCTGCATCTCCCCTTATCTTAATCGGCCTCCATTTAGATAATAGTCTGTTTTCCTATTTTTGCCACCAAAGTGGATAACCTCACATTTATCCACATTATACTGCATCTGCCAAACATTTGCCCACTCACCCAGCCTATCCAAGTCACCTTGCAGTCTCTTAGCATCCTCCTCACAGCTAACACTGCCCCCCAGCTTAGTGTCATCCGCAAACTTGGAGATATTGCCATCAATTCCCTCATCCAGATCATTAATGTATATTGTAAATAGCTGGGGTCCCAGCACTGAGCCTTGCAGTACCCCACTAGTCACTGCCTGCCATTGTGAAAATGACCCGTTTACTCCTAGTCTTTGCTTCCTGTTTGCCAGCCAGTTCTCTATCCACATCAATACTGAACCCCCAATGCCATATGCTTTAAGTTTATATACTAATCTCTTGTGTGGGACCTTGTCGAAAGCCTTCTGGAAGTCCAGATACACCACATCCACTGGTTCTCCCCTATCCACGCTACTAGTTACATCCTCGAAAAATTCCACAAGATTCGTCAGACATGATTTACCTTTCGTAAATCCATGCTGACTTTGTCCAATGATTTCACCACTTTCCAAATGTGCTGCTATCCCATCTTTAATAACTGACTCTAGCAGTTTCCCCACTACCGATGTTAGACCAACTGGTCTGTAATTCCCCGTTTTCTCTCGCCCCCCCTTCTTAAAAAGAGGGGTTACGTTTGCTACCCGCCAACGTAAGCTAACTAGAGGGTGGTCCTGAGCTACTGTCAACCTCATTGGAGACCCTCAGACTAACTTTAATCGAACTTGACTTTATCTTGCATGAAACATTATTCCTTTTATCCTGTATCCATACACAACGGATGGCTCGATTGTGATCATGTATAGTCTTTCCGTTGACTGGTTGGTTGGCATGCAACAAAGAAGCTTTTCGCTGTACCTTGGTACACATGACAGTAAACAAAACTAACAACTATCTAACTAGCTATGGTCATGGTGATTCACATCTCTGGTGATTCTGTGAGCAAGATTCACACAGTCTGATTGTGCCTTGAGCGTTTAGTTTGGAGATATAGCATAGAACAGCGGCTCACTGAGTCCACGCCAACCATCCATCACCAATTCACACTAGTTGCATGTTCTCCCACTTTCCCATACACACCAGGGGCAAATTACAGAGGACCAGTTCTTTGTATCTAAGGAATAAAACGGTAGGTATACTATATCCAATACATTTTCTTGAGTGGACGCTTCCACTGATTGGAAGGTCGTTCTCCTTTGTCTCAACTCCTTTTTTCCATTGTTCTTAACTAATAAAGATATAGTAATATAGAACTGGTGTGAACGGGTGATGGATGGTCGACATGGATTCGGTGGGCTGAAGGGCCTGTTTCCATGCTGTATCTTTCAGTCAGTCAATCTCATCAGTCTGACATGGGTCTCTGCAAACATACTCTATCTTTCAATCAATCGATCAATCAAAACTGATCTAAAAATCCATAACCTTTTGTGAGAGAGATTGAAATTTGAGTAGCAGCTTGCGGGAAAACAATTTGCTTCTGATTCCCTTGTAAATGGTTGTGCGTTAATGTTAAGATCCATCCCCTTGTGTTCAACAACTCACATGGGAGGAAATCGTTGCACTATATCAAATCCTTTATTACTTTAAACATCTTGATGAGATCACCCTTTCCATTCTCAAGAGAATACAAACTAATTTTATGCAATCTGTCTTCATAATTTATCAATGGAAGCAAAAGAGCCTAATACACTGTTACAGTGTTTGCTTCTCATTTCCCTTTCCATGCTGACGCCAGTAAACTCCAGCTTATTCCTCATGTGAGAACATTTCGCCAATCCATCACCGTGTAATCCAACTTGTTTATCAAACGACAAAGAATTGCTAAAGCATCTTGACATTTATTGTCTGAAAGATACGCCACAAGATATGTGGACTATTATAATTTACTGAGAATGTGCTATTTGTGTGAATATTATCTCTCGATAAATTTGATTCATGGTTTTTCTTCTCAGAGTTCTGAGCCACCAGGGTAACCTTTCCCATCAGGTGGAAAAATAAGGAGCGATTGGTGAACTATGAACTCTTGGCACCCTACAGGCATACGGTAGAGAACATATAAGCGAGTTCGGTATTCCGACTGCTACGTTTTAGACACTGGCCAGACGCTGTGGGTTTTAGACACTGGCCAGAGATATTTTCTCTCAACAACATAGTATGTTACCCAGGGAACTGTCACTGTGAAACAAAGACACCAGACACTTGCTTGAGGAGACTGCCACCAATAGCGACCTGAGAGATTGCAGATGCGGGGATCATGAGCAAAAGCACAAAGTGCTGGAAGAACTCGACAGGTCAGGCAGCATCTTCTTTTAGTTCTTTAGAGATACAGTGTGAAAACAGGCCCTTCGGCCTACTGAGTCTATGTTGACCATCGCTTACCCCCACACTGGGGCATTCCGGAAGAAACTCACCCGGTCACAGAAAGAGAATGCAATCTCCTCACGGGCAGCACCCGAGGTCAGGACTGAACGCTATTCTCTGGCGCTGTGAGGCAGCAGCTCTACCAGCTGTAACACTGTGCCACTCTGTGGAAGCAAAGGACAGACTGTTTTGGATCAGGACCGTTCTTCAGACACAAACACGTGGTCTTGAGGTAACATTGAATTAATTAACCACCCACGGGGCCACTACACAACATTGTTGATACGCCGGCCACAGTACAAAAGTAAATGCTCCCGATTGAAATTCGCGTTTTTTAAGACAGCCATAAGGAAACATTTTTTTTTCGTTCAGAGTAGTTTAATTTATTATTGTCACGTGTACTGAGGTACAGTGAAAAGCTTTCATTGCCTGCTGTCCAGTCAAAGAAGACTGTCCATGAGTATAATCAAGCTGTCCACAGTGTCCATAGGTTCATAAGTTCATAGGTTTAGGAGCAGAAATAGGCCATTCGGCCCATCAAGTCCACTCCATTCAATCATGGCTGATCTTCCTTTCCCTCCCAACCACATTCTCCTGCCACCTCCCCATAACCCCTGACACTGCGTACAGATAGAGGATAAAGGGTACAACATTTGGTGTAAGATCACGTCTGATTAAAGATACTTCAAAGGTCTGCAGTGAGTATTGTGTGCAGTTTTGGTCTCCAAATTTGAGGAAGGACATTCGTGCTATTGAGGGAGTGCAGCATTCATTCACAAGGTTAATTCTCGGGATGGCGTGACTCTCATATGTTGATAGAATGGAGTGGCTGGGCTTGTATACTCTGGAATTTAGAAGAATTTGAGGGGATCTTATTGAAACATATAAGATTATTAAGGGTTTGGACATGCCAGAGGCAGGAAACATGTTCCCAATGTTAGGGGAGTCCAGAACCAGGGGCCACAGTTAAGAATAAGGGGTAAGCCATTTAGAACGGAGATGAGGAAATACTTTTTCACACAGAGAGTTACAATATATGAGTCTGTGGAATTCTCTGCCTCAGAGGGCAGTGGAGGCCGGTTCTCTGGATGCTTTCAAGAGAGAGTTAGATAGGGCTCTTAAAAATAGCGGAGTCAGAGGATATGGGGAGAAGGCAGGAACGGGGTACTGATTGTGGATGATCAGCCATGATCACACTGAATGGCGGTGCTGGCTCGAAGGGCTGAATGGCCTACTCCTGCACCCATTGTCTATTGTCTATTGTCTAATGAGGTAGATGGACCATGGTGAGGCTGGTCCTTGATTATGCCGGCAGCTTTGCCGAGGGAATGTGAAGTGTAGATGGAAACAATGGAAGGGAGGTTGGTTTGGTGATGGTCTGGTCTATGTCCACAACTCTGCAATTTCTTGGATGGAGCTGTTCCCAAACCAGATGGTGATGCATCCCAATAAAATGCTTTCTCAGCAGCTGAAATGATGTTCTAAGACTAAGATCATTACTGAGATGCGTGGCTCGTTACTGCCTGTGTTGTACGAACTGTACATGAAAACATTCTCATTTACTTCAGGGAATGGGTACAGCAGCGAATGATCTTTCTCTACGAATCGTGACACCCTTGCATTTGAGAGCTCTGTCAGTGTTTTTCAAAGACCTAAGTTTGTCCGACCAGTTCCCTTTTAATTTCCTCTTATAGTTAGCGAGTGTTACTCTCATTAGCATTGTTCACATCTAAGAGCTTGCAGAGTGTTGAATAGTTTTCCATCAACATTGTAGTCAAATGTTCACAGCTAGGTGACAGTGTCTTTAAGTAATCCGTCCCCTATGGCATAAAACTTGCCTCATTACTCATGATCTAAGTCAAGATTTACCAATTAGCCTGTATATCACAGCTTCTCGATGTGTAATATGTCTAGTATACACATCGTATAATACCATTCCGATGAGCTTTGATAGGTAGCAGTAGTTTTAGAAGGAACAGTGAGATCCATCTCCCCGAATTGTTATTACAGGGTGGCACGGTGGCGCAGCGGTAGAGCTACTGGCATACAGGGCCAGAGACCTGGGTTCGATCCTGACCACGGCTGCTGTCTGTACGGAGTTTGCACATTCTCCCTGTGATCTGCGTGGGTTTTCTTCAAGATCTTCAGTTTCCTTTCACACTTCAAAGATGTCCAGGTTTGTAGGTTGCTTGGCTCGGTATAATGTAAAATTGTCCTAGTGTGTGTAGCGTAGTGTTAATATGCAGTTATCGCTGGTTGGTGCAGACTCGGTGGGCCGACGATCCTGTGTCTCTAAACTAAAACTAACATTACGGATCCGTTTCCTCGCTGATGATGGAAACTCTATCTGCTCACACTATTGTGGATATTTCATCCATTTTTTTCAACGTCTAATCTAATTTAGTTCAGTGATCAATAGTCAACGGTGCTTTATTGTCACATGTGCAAACGCAGTGGGATTTTACTTCGGAGTCATGTGAGTGACTACGTGAAGAACCCCACACAGCCGTTGGTGCGTCATTAGATCAGACGCTTTGGTGTAGTCAGCCGGTTGGTGCAGCAGAGCTCCTCCAAGCGGTAAGTTTAAAACGGTAGGTAAGTTTTCAGACTTTTTTCAGTGTTCATTTTCTGTAGCAGCGGTTGTCGTTACTGCGTTTAGTGATGTTGCAGAAAGCGAAGAAGGTGTCGGCGAGGTGCCCCGCAGCAAAAAGGGTTGATGACCAGGATACCATTGTTAGTGGAGGCCCGCTTAGCACACCAAGTCTGACGCCAGCTATGGAGCTAGCGACACCGGACCCGCTGCCTGTGAGCAGCATAGCCATGCCAGGAGGGCGCAAGGCTACTGGAAAGTCAAATAGGCCCGTGGACCCAGAGGTCATAGCCTCAACAGGGGAGAACGTTTGCTCACGGCTCTCCCAACTCGAGATTTTATTGCAAAAAATGCTCGACAGGGACGAACTCCGTGTGGAGAAGTGGTGCCCACGCCAGGGTACTGGAGAGCCTGTGCTTGCAGCACCTATAACAAGGCTGCAAGAATATCCTACCTTTGAGGAGGAAATTATACCGGTGCAGTTTGCTGACGCCGAATCAGTGGTGGAATAGAGCAATAAGGGAGTACAGATGGAAATTATCCCTAATATTGCAGAAAAACTTGCAGTGCCTAGAGAGGCAGGAGAGCCGTTAGGGGAGGAATTGGCTTCAGCTATACAGTATACGCTCTCTCACCAACGACAGGAATTGGCCATGGATGAGGCGGCTAAAATATATGAAGCCCCTATCAATTGTGGTTTACTTAAGGTACCGATGGTAAACCATCAGATCTGGACACAGTTGGGGGTGTCAGCCAGGGCTCAAGAATTAAAATTTCAGAAGGTACCAAAGCTACTTTCTGCAGGGCTTACGGCATTTGCTGTTACAGTAGATAAAGGGCATATATCTGAAGCCCATCAAGATGCACTGGGACTCCTCTGTAGTGTTAAAGAAGGAACTGCAGGTGCTGGAAAATCGAGGGTACACAAAAGGCTGGAGAAACTCAGCGGGTGCAGCAGCATCTAAGGAGCGAAGGAGATAGGCAACGTTTCGGGCCGAAACCCTTCTTCACTCCTCTGTAGTGCTTATTTCGAGATAAATAACATCAGAAGAAGTGCTATAAGGTTTTTATAGCTATAAGGTTGCTATAGCTTTGTGCAAGCCGCCCAGCGTACAACCACCCAATCTTTTATTTGGAGGAGATCTCGCCAAGCGAGTCAAAGAGTGTCATGAGGTCGCTAAAACGATAGGCCTCATTAAGCCGGGTGGCAAACAGGGGAAGAGGATTTTTCCTTACCGGCGGGGTACCAGTTCGGACGCAGGGGAAGGAACCAGCCATTCAGGTCCGCAGTATCGGAACTGGCAGCCTGCCACTGGTGTGAAGGGAAGGATGACTTTTCCTACAAAGGGCCGGGGCCAACAAGCTCAGCCAGGACATATGCAGGTGAGAAAAATGCCTCTTAAAGAGAATGAATCAAGTAAGATAGATGTTCAAATTGGGGGAAGATTATATTTGTTTCTCAAACAATGGCAGGAGATAACATCAGATTCATTTATACTTAACAGTATTGAAGGGGTAAAAATTGAATTTTACTCTACTGAGAGTCCAGCTACTCAGCATGTTCCAAGTCGGAAACTTATATTTTCAGAAGAAGAAAATGTGCTCATACAAGCAGAAATTAATACATTACACAAGAAAGGGGCGATTGAGAAGTCAGTTTGTCAAAGTCGTCAGTTGGTGTCAAGTATTTTTCCTAGGTCTAAAAAGTCTGGGGGATGTAGAATTATTTTGGATCTGATGAGTTTGTTTGCTATAGGCATTTCAAAATGGAAACTTTTTCCACGGCCAAACATCTTGTTTCCAAAGGGTGTTATATGGCCAGCATTGATTTAAAGGATGCACATTATTCAGTGTCTATTCATGGTGATGATAGGAGGTATTTGAAATATACCTGGATGACTCAGTTGTGGCAATTCAAAGCACTGCCTATTGGATTAACTTCAGCCCCTAGATTATTAAATTGTTAAAACCTGTTCTAGCATTACTCAGAGCTCAGGGACATGTGGTTATGGCCTATCTAGATGATATTTTAATTGTTGGAAAGACTCATGCTGAAGCTGAGTCATCTGTCTCAATTGTTAAACTCACTTTTGAACAATTAGGGTTCGTCATTCATCCAGATAAATCCAAATTATCACCAGTTCAAATCATTGATTATTTGGGATTTACCATTAATTCAAATCACATGTTGGTAACTTTGCCTAGGGACAAATTGCAACAGTTAATTGAGGATTGTGTTAATCTCCTTAGAGAACAACGGCCTTCAATTAGGCCAGTAGCCAGTTTAATTGGTAAATTGGTGGCTGTTTTTCCAGCTGTGCAGTATGGTCCTCTGCATTATCAACAATTACAACGATCAAAAGAACAAGCACTGAGGACACAAGTGGGCCATTTTGACAGGCCTATGCAATTGTCAGCTGGAGCAATTTCTGACATTCAATGGTGGATTGTAAATGTTTCAAAAACCTCTAGGAAGGTTTTGGAGGAACCACCTTCCATAATATTACAGACTGATGTAAGTGCACTGGGTTGGGTTGTAACAGATATGTCTCCAGTTGTGGAGGCAGATGAGACATCCCTTCTTCAATTAAGAGTGATTAATTATTTAAAGTTATTGGGAACCTGGTATGGGCTTAAAGCTTATTGCTCTGCCAGGAGAGACTTGCATGTGCAGGTTCAGATTGACAACACCACAGCAGTGGCATATATAAACCACATGGGTGGAGTCAAGTCACAGTCTTGTGATAGACTGGCTAATCAGATCTGGAGCTGGTGCATTGACCAAAATATCTGGCTTTCAGCAATATATTTACCAGGTAGATTCAACACAGTAGCAGACAATAGGTCACGCCAATTCAATGATAACATAGAATGGATGTTAAATTAGGACATATTTAATCAAGTGATTGCTCAGTATGGAATGTCAGATATTGACTTGTTTGCATCTAGACTAAACCATCAGTTGCCCAGATATGTTTCATGGGAACCAGATCCTGGTGCAGCAGCGGTGGATGCTTTCTCGCTGCATTGGGGTGGAATGTTTGTGTATGCATTTCCTCCATTCTGTCTCATCAGTAGATGTTTGCAAAAGATCAAGCAGGACTCCGCTTCAGGAGTATTGGTAAAGCCGGATTGGCCTACACAACCATGGTCTCCTCTCGTATTACAAATGGCTAGTCAGCCTCACATGATTATTCCCAAGCATAACAAGCTACTGGTAAATCCAGTAACTGGGGATCAACATCCTTTACATGATCGTATTGATCTGTTCATTTGCAGATTTTAAGGAAGCCATTCCTGGGGAGAGGACTGTCGGATCGTACTGTGGATGTTCTCACGTCGGCCTGCAGGGATAGTACACAGAAGCAGTATATCACCTCGATAAGGAAGTGGGAGGAATTCTGTCTACAGCAGAATATCTCATATCAAACTGCAGGGATCACAGACGTATTTGGAGTACTTGTCCACTCTTTATTTTGATAAAAAATTAAGCTATAGTGCGATCAATACTGCCAGAAGTGCTTTGTCTTCTTATTTACCCATAAACTCAGAGTTACATTCAGTAGGGACACATCCGTTAATTTCTCGATTTATGAAGGAAGCTTTCAATTCTAATCCTCCTAAACCCAGGTATGCCGGTATTTGGAATGTGAGTGAAGTTCTTATGCTTCTTCGCCAATGGGCTCCTGTTGCAAGCCTATCTCTAGCCAAATTAACCATGAAGGTGGTCATGCTTATGGCATTGGTTTCAGCCCAACGTGTGCAAACATTGCAAAAACTACGCTAGACAGAATGCAGGTATCGGCAGATGCCATTATATTTTATGTCTATGATTTGCTTAAATGATAGTAGAATAGGCATGACAGGATGTAAGATTGTGTTTTCAGCATACCCCACAGATGCTCGCCTGTGTGTTGTTTCACATTTATCTCATTACATTGAGGCCACCAGAGCCCTACAAGGAACAGAGTCTGCATTATTTATTATCCACAAAAAAACACACAGTAAGGTGTCAGTGCAAGCAATTTTAATTTCGTGATACTGATAAATTCAAATTTCATTCCACCAGGGCAGCATCAACTTCCGCGGCAAGGGCGATGGACGTGCCAATAGATCATATCCTTGCAGCCGCAGGATGGTCCAGTGAGCTGACCTTTCAAAAGTTTTACCACAATCTGATTTCAAGTCTGGGGGTGTTTGCTGATTCTGTTTTGAGTTCTGTTATAGTTTCCCCCTGAGTTAGAGGAGTGGTATGGTTTTGTTTGTAAATAAACTGTTATTCATTTAACAAATGTTATCATTGATGCATTATTAATTATTGATGACTTTTTGAGACAATCGATGCAGTGTGAATGCCGGATTTGGGTCTGTGGCATGAAATCAAAGAGCTTTGAAGTCTTCACGTAGTCACTCGCGTGACTCCGAAGTAAAATAGTAAGATTAAATGAGAACTTATCAGTTTGAAGTTTGATCTTTATTTTATGAGGAGTTACGATGAGGGATTACGTGCCCTCAGCTCCCAAACCTCATAAATATCATCTGGTAGTTCTAGTCTTTGTTATCTTACCATTATACTTCAGTCATTGTTACCCATTGTTATCTTACCATTTCACTCCGCTGCTTTGAAGATTGACGCACCAACGGCTGTGCGGGGTTCTTCACGTAATCCTTCATCGTAAATCCTCATAAAATAAATATCAAACTTCAAAGTGGTAAGTTCTCGTTTAATCTTACTATTTTATTTTGCATTTTGTTCAGTCCAGTATCTTCATGCCTAAGCACAATCCCCGATTAGCAAATTGCACAGAAATAGCCTG
Organism: Raja brachyura; assembly: GCA_963514005.1. The sequence goes on from OY740808.1 coordinate 20,734,478, forward strand.
CGTGCAAGAGATGCCAGATTTTGGCACCATTATCAAAGTCCAGTCCATGCATTAGGTCCCTGATCCAGGCTGCTGCAGGGCCGCCAGCCGTCACCTTCATCTGGATCGGTCAGCAAGCCAACGTCCCTCTCCGCGCCCGGCCACCTTTGTGCCCTGTGGTGTCTCCTTGAGGGTGCGATAGGGAGGACTCTGGTTCAGTTGCAAGAAAGAGCATGAAAACAGGTCTTGGTTGTATTCTATATTAAATTCCCTCATTGTTCCCAACACATGAAGTTACAGTCCTTTTTAACTTATGAGCTGCGATGTTAAGGTTTGGAATATTTTAGTTTAGTTTAGAGATACAGCGTGGAAACAGGCCGTTCAGCCCATTGTCCCCGCAACAACCATCAATCACACTAGTTCTATGTTATGATATTTTCTCATCCACTCCTTGCACATTATAGGGGCAAGATACAAAGAGCCAACCAAGCTACAAACCTGCATGTCTTTGGTGTGTGGGGGGAGACTGCAGCGTGGTCACAGGGAGAACGTACAAACTCCACACAGACAGCACCCAAGCTAGGGTGGCACAGTGGCGCAGTTGTGGAGATGCTAGTTGTAAATAGTTTGTACGATCTCCCTGTGACCGTGTGGGTTTTCATCAGGTGCTCTGGTTTCCTCACACACTCCAAAGACGTGCAGGCATGTAGGTTAATTGGCTTCGGTAAAATTGTAAATTGTCCCTAGTGTGTAGGATAGTGCTAGTGTAGGAGGTGATTGCTGGGTGGCTGAAGAGGTTGTTTTCATGCTGTATCTCTAAAGTCTAATGGAAACTGTGATCTCCAGGTTCAAGAACAACTTGAACAAGCAGCACAACCAGCTGCACCACTGTGCCGCCCTAATGTTGATCTTCTCCACGTTTACCCTGAGGGCACCACCACCCACCCAATAAAACCTCATCTTTGCCAATTAAAAGGGTCTTTCATGATCAGTCTTGCGGTATGTGTTACCCGACGCTGAAAATTATTATTCCTGTGCCGTGTATTATACGGGAAATAATTAGGGTAATTTACAACGTGCAGGCTAGAAATTAACATACTTAAGCATGAACCAAACATCGCTGCACTCACATTAAACATCCTCAGGAATTTATCCATCTGTAATGCTGCAAGGACACCATGAACCGATGAATCACAAGCAGCATGCAGAGCCTTTTAAACGCACTAAACAGCTAGTTACATTTGACATAGTGCACGTCAGCCTGGTTCAACTGTTTAATGAGCAATTCCCGACTGCAAAGGGGCTGCAAGAGGGGAAGGAGACATAATTCTGATGGCCTGACACTGGAGGAAACTGGTGGCCATTCCCCACATCATGTCTCCCCAAATATCTGCAGCAGCACGCCCCGGGGATATGCAGAAGATACGAGGTTTGCAGGTTTATGGAAAGAAGTGGTAGATCCTGCTGAATTGGAACATAGGACATAGATAGGTACAGCACAGGAAACGGGCCCTTCAGCCCATCATGTCTGTGCCAAGCATAATGCCAAAAGTAAGTGAAACAGACTCAAAGAGCTGAAGTAACCCAGTGGGGCAGGCAGCGTCCCTGAAGACAGCACCCACAGAGGATGACGTTTCGTGTTGGAACCTTTCTTCAGGCTGCCGACCTGACCTGAAACATGTAGCTCTTTTCAAAGCTAAATCCAAGAAGCATTGAGAAGGAAGGAAGTTTTCTGTTCCATGTCCTCTGGTCACCCCACCCCACTGCGCCGAACAACTAAAATCATGCGTGTAATGTTAATCAATGTTGTCAGCAGATTACACTCCAACCAGTAACATAGAATGTAGAACAGTACAGCACAAGAACAAGGCCCTTCAGCCCACAAGATGGACACAAAATGCTGGAGTAACCCAGTGGGTGAGGCAGCATTTCTGGAGAAGAAAAATAGGTGATGAAAGATAGAGGTTGGGGTGTGGGGAATAAACTGGAGGTGAGAAAAGGCCAGAACAAATCTTGGCTGGCAACAAATGACCTCAGGAAGGGTGAAGCCCATGGTGGCCCATTGTTTCCACAGGACAGAGACATGAGGAACTGCGGATACTGGAATCTTCAGCAAAACACAAAGTGCTGGAGGAACGCAGCAGGTCAGGCAGCATCTGTGGAGGGAACGGACTAACATGGCCGGCCCTGATTTCTGTCCTTGCAATTTCTCACCTCCGGTTTATTTCTTCTGGATTATTTATGCAGAATAAAAGGTATCGACTCGAAATGTCACTCATCCTTTTTCTCCAGAGATGCTGCCTGACTCGCTGAGCTACTCCACACTTTTTGTCTATCTTTGATACAAACCAGCATCTGCATTTCTTTTTTCTATTGCTCTAAACCCTGGTCTTTTGCATCAAGGCATGGATTAGTATCTCCATCAATCGAAATTAGTCGTTCCTAATCTCTGATTTTCTGTGAGCGATTTCGGGCCACATATCTGAGGTAGGATGTGCTGGCGTTGGAGGGGGTGCAGAGGAGGTTTACGAGAATGATCCAGGGGGTGATTGAGTTAACGTATGAGGAGCATTGGACGCCTCTGGGTATAAGCTTGCTGCAGTCTAGAAAGATGAGGGGGTTCCCATTGAAATTGTATAATAGAAAGCCGGGATAGAGTGGATGTGGAGAGTTTGTTTCCAGTAGTGCGGGAGTCTCGGACCAGAGGGCACAGCCTCAGAGTAAAAAGCCGTACCTTTAGAAAGGAGATGAGAAGGAATTTATATTGCCTGAGGATGGTGAATCTGTGCTACAGACGGCTGTGGGGACCAAGTCATTGGGTAGTTTTAAAGCAGGTTCTTGATTAGGAAGGGCCTCAAGGTTACGGGGAAAAGGCAGGATAATGGGGTTGAGAGGGAAAGTTAGATTAGCCATGATCGGATGGCAGAGCAGACTCGATGGGCCGAATGGACTAATTCTGCTCCTACATCTTATGATCATATGGTGTTATGATTGCAAAGAGTAGTGTAAGGCAGTCAATGTAAGAGAAAGGCAGGAATAATATCCGCCTGCTCATGAAGTATAGTGCAGATCCTTCCAATACTTGCTGAAGTAAAGCCACGTTTAGCAGGTAAAGGAAATGTAATGGCAGCATTCTGCCTCAAAAATCAAGATCGTTCCAAATCCTTGGTTTAAGATCGATACTGCTTTGTTCTTTTATAGCTTTGACCAGAAGGCAAAATGTGTTCTGAGTATTTTCCAACAAAAAGAACAAAGGTAAATATTGTCGACACTGGAAATATTAATAATATCTATAAATGAACTATCGAGGTTTAAACATTAAACTACAAGCTATAAAATGGAGAGGAATCTAGCCAAGAGTGCTTAATTGTCGTATGTACTGACAGCAGAAGAATAAATTCTTGCTGCAGCATAACTGGCCTGCTAAAAAACACAACACATTACAATATATAACATGAATAAATATATTAATGAATAACCACAATTCTAGTGCAAAAACACAAAAGTGTAATCAAAAAGAAATGATGGGGCTGTCATGAGAATGTTAAAGAGAATACTGCCATTTTGAATTAAATCCCCAATGAAACCAGCGACCGACACATGGGTTATGAAGTGACCCCGTCTCTGAACTTTGAGCAACCACAGAGACACCGGGAACTGCAGTATCTTGAGCAAAACACAAAGTGCTGGAGAAACTCAGCGGGTCAGGCAGCATCTGTGGAGGGAATGTACTGACAACGTTTCAGGTCGGGACCCTTTTTCAGACGGATGGAGTGCCGGGGGGGGGGAGAGATGGTGGAGTTGGGGAGGGGGGGTGGAAACGTACAAAAGAGAGGTGGGTTTGGGTCAAAGCCAGGCAAGTGACAGGTGGATAAACACAAAAAGCTGGAGTAACGCAGCTTCTCTGGAGAAAAGATGCTGGAATTCCTACAATTGGCTATCAAATTCAATTGCCTCCTGACAAGGGACTATAGCTTAATCCTGTGGCTGTTTCTTGTTGGATCGGTGACTGGTGCACGTTGATTTAGTTTAGAGATACAGCATGGAAACAGGGATTGGGGAGTAGACAGCTGCAAAAGGAAGGTGGGGGTGGGTCAAAGCCTGGCAAGTGATAGGTGGATGGACACAAAGCGTGGGGTAACTCAGCGGGTCAGACAGCATCTCTGGAGAAAAGAAACAGGTGACGTTTCAGGTTGAGACCCTTCTTCTGGACCCGAAACGTTACCTATTTTTTTTCTCCGGAGATGCTCTCCAGTAACTGACCCAGTAATCTACTCCAGCTTTTTGTGTCCATCTCCAGATTAAACCAGCATCTGCAGTTCCTTCCTACTCAAGTGATAGGTGGATACTGGGGCGGTGGGGTTGGATTGGCAGATAGGTGGAGTAAGTGACAAAGGGGATATAAGAGTGTCAGATAAGGAGAGACGAGGGGGGAGTGATATGGGTGGAAGGGGGCCGGTGGCAGGTGACAGAGGGATATGCAAGCATAGACCTTTCATTGACTGGGTAGCACACAACAAAAAGGCTTTGCACTGTACCTCTGGACGTGACAATAATAAACTGAAGTAAACTAATAAAAAGGAAATGAGGGCTTTGGGGGTGGGAGATGAGTGTATGAAGGAGGGGAAAAGATCAGGGTGAAGGGGGGGGGGAATAGTAGGAGAAATGGGTGCACTGAAGTGGCAAATGAGAGAGAGAAAGGAGTTACAATCAGTCTGAAGAAGGGACCCGGTCTGAAACATCACCTGTCCATTCCCTCTACAAAAGCTGCCTGACCCACTGAGTTCCTCCAGCAGTTTGCGCTCTGCACCAGATTCCAGCGTCTGCAGTTCCCTGTGTCTCTATCCTGAGAAAAGTGCCTGAAAAGACTCACTCCCACACACGCAGGTTTTGCTCATGAGCAGCCACAGACACCGGCACAAGGAACGTGGGAAGAAAATGCGGTCACAATGCGCACCAAGATTAAATGAGCAGCTAAACTTCTCACAGAATGGCATTGGCAGCGGCCACAAATCCCCAACTCCCCGAAAAATTTAAATCGGAATTGAAAATGCCACATTTTGTGGCGATCATTCTTTTTTGCCCAAACAGAGCACTTGAAATCTCCAGCGGTCCAATAAAGATAATATTTTTGAGCGCTGATACTGCTGTCAACGCCGAGACGCATCTCCAAACCACATTGCAACACCCCACATAGGAGGTGTGAGAGGAATGAATAATTCTGACTGCACAAAGTTAAAATGACCTCCATGAAATGCTGCTCCAATCATTTTCGACTCCCTTATCAACAAAGCGAACATAAGAGTTTGCTTTCTTTTGTTGGTGTTTATTTGAACTTTTATTTCCTGGCCATGGCCACCCAAGCCAAGTGTTTTGCAGACTCCTTCTCCCACTTGCTCATTGCATCTCAGACCTTGTTCCCCTTCATCCACAAGTCAATTATTTTACTTTTATTTATTATTTGCCTCGGTCCAGATTTCCTCCTTGACATATTATTTCCCTGTTGAATGCCTCAGCTATTTATTCCTGAGGCACACTATTAAATCAAATACCTTCACACAAGATCCCCTCTCTTATCGAGCTTCTGAGCGGTCTTTCCATAAGCAAGAGCATTATTTGATACACTTCTTCCATATCACGGACATTGGACTTTGTCTCTGGAGCTGATGCCCTACAATGCTACACTCTGCACTCTGTATCTTCCCCTTTGCTTTACTTTGCACTTTGGATCTTTGAAATACAGTACAAGGACAGGCCATTCAGTCTGCGCCGACCAGCGATCACCCTGTACGCTATCCTACACTATCCTACACACCAGGGACAATATAATCAAAGCCAATCAACCTACAAGCCAGTACGTCTATGGACTGTGGGATGAAACCCACGCAATCACAGGGAGAACGTACAAACTCCGTACAGACAGCACCCGTAGTCAAGATCGGACCTAAGTCTCTGACACTGTAAGGCAACAACTCGGTCACTGCGCCACTGTGCTCTACCCATTGTTCTTGAATTTAGCATGATTGTATTTAGGTATAGTATTATCTGATCTGTTTGGGTCATGTACAAAACAAAACGTTTTGTCCGCATCTTGGTAGATGTGACAATAATAAACCTGAACCTAAGATAGACACAAAAAGCTGGAGTAACTCAGCGGGACGAGCAGCATCTGAGGAGAAAAGGAATAGGTGATGTTTCAGGTCGAGAATGAAGAAGGGTCTCGACCCAAAACATCACACATTCCTTCTCTCCAGAGATGCTGTCCGTCCCGCTGAGTTATTCCAGCTTTTCGTGTCAACCTTCGGTTTAAACCAGCATCTGCAGTTCCTTCCTACACAAACCTGAACCTAAACCTGCCAGGGGTAGTGCTGGTGGTGGTCGAGGCAGATACAATAGTGGCAACTAAGAGGTTTTTAGGCAGGCCCTGGATATGCAGGGAACGGAGGGATGTGGATCTCATGCAGGCAGAGGAGGTTAGGTCAACTTGGCATCATGTTCAGCACGGATATTGTGGGCCGAAGGGCCCGTTCCAGCGCTGTACTGTTCCATGTACATTTGGCAATAATAAGCCTCAACTTTGGCATTGGGAGATTAGTGGAAAAAACACTCATTCTGCCAGTGCCATCGAAAGTGACCTTTCATCATTCTTACATTTCTGCAGAAGATGCCCTTTATCTGTCAGACTGTGGCATATGTTGTTATTACACCATGAATTAGACCATATATCCTGTTCAGCAGCTTTAAAGGCAGGCCCCCAGAGTCTGTAGAACATTTCCAGCAGATTACAGCAACTGGGGCAATCTAATTATCAGAAAATAAATTCAGACGGTGTTGCCTTGCGCTCATTTTATGAGCCTCTAAACTAACATAAACTGAAATAAAGCTTCCTTGTAAGATTTCAAGCCGGGTTCGACCATTCAATTGCATTCGTTCTGCGGCTTGGACATCAGAATTTCATTCCCAGCATAGCTGCGTTTAACCCCACAATTGGTTTCAGGGCATTCCATCAACTACAGCCCAAGACCTCCACAGTATCCTTCAACAATAAGCTCCTCAATGGATCAATAGAAAGAAACCAGTTACAGTCTAAAACTTACATGAAGGCTAAGACCCACACCGGTTCACCTTGTAATACTATGGGCACAACTGATGCACTCATAGTAATCCTCACTCTCTGCAGTGAAGTTCACAAGTTCATAGGAGCAGAATTAGGTCATTCAAACTACCAAGTCTGTTCCACCATTTGATCGTGGCTGATCTATTTTTCCCTCTCAACCCCATTCTCCTGCCTTCTCCCTGCAACCTTTGGCACTCTTACTAATCGAGAACCTTTCAATCTCTGCTTTAAAAACACCCAGAGAGTAGGACTCCACAGCTCTCTGTGGCAATGAATTCCACAGATCCACCACCCATCTGGCTAAAGGAATTCCTCCTCGTCTCCTTTTCAAAAATTCATTTCCACTACAGATTGAGATCAGGTCCAAATCCAATGCTTAGTAAATAATATTCTGGATGAATGGACTCTTTGCACGATGTTTACCACATAATAACACATCACGGCTGGTAGAACTGCAGCATCAGAGACCTGGCTTCAATCTTGACCTTTGGTGTGGTGTTTGCACGTTCTCCCTGTGACCGCATGGGTTTCCTCCGGGTGCTCTGGGTTCCGGCACATCCCAAATACGAACAGGTCTATAGGTTAATCGGCCTCTGTAAATTGCCCCGAGTGTGTAGGGAGTGGGTGAGAAAGTGGGACAGCATAGAACGGGTGATCAATGGTTGGCATGGACTTGGTTGGGCGAGGGGCCTGTTCCCATGCTGTGTCTCTAAACTAACTAAAGTGAACTTTCCTTCCAGATTGAGAAGCGCTAGTCCCGCTGCTCTTACATCATATTCAGAGGTTTGACATTAGGACTAGATTGGTGATTAGAGTCATGGAGTCAGAGTGCCATACAGCATGGAAACAGCTCACACCAACTTGCTCACGCCAACCAAAGTGTTCCATGTACACTAGTCCCACCTGCCCACATTTGGCCCATATCCCTCTAAACCTGTCCTGTCCATGTACCTGTCTAAATGTTTCTTAAACGTTGCGATTCTTCTCTCTATGGCTTCCAACAATTAAATGCCCGTCATTGGTGTATTCTGACCACATCAGTGCAAGGTTTGATCACAATTTTCACCAATGTTATTGTTCCCATCCAGCCATGACGTTTAAAACTTCATTGGCTTTGCCTTGAAGGCAGTAGGTGAGGTTAGAGGAGTTACCTGTGAACGCCTGTCTCACCTGGAACCTCTGTTGGGGTCCATGGACGGAGACAAGGGAGGAGGTGTAGGGACAGGTGTTGGTAGATGAGGTTCAAGGTGGTGCATGTGAACCCCTGTCTCACCTGGAATCCTAACGTGTTAAATCTTAATTGGCTTTGTTGAAGGCTGCACAGTATTGATTGGACACATTTTCATTAGATCATACTACAATCTCAATTAATTTTTACCCCAGCCTGTTGCAAGATCACAGATCTCTTGTGTATGTTGAAGACACCCAAAATTGCAGATGCTGGAATCTTGAGTAGTGCCAAGAAGGATCCCAACCAAAAGCATCGTCTGTCCAGAGACAAAGTCCAGTGTCCGTGACGGGATAAAGGTGAATTGGACATAGGGTTGCCAACTTTCCCACTCCCAAATAAGGGACAAAAGGTCAAAATACAGGACAAATTCCCAACGGCAATTCGTTGAAAATTCAAAATAAGGGAAGGGTTTCCACACCAATGGGCCACTTGAGTGGCAAGGGTGGGGGACAAATTTATGAAATTTGAGCAAGATATGTAGACTATATTGAATAATTTGTATAGTCTCCGAAAACGGATGATTTTTTCGCACGGTTTATGTATTGCATATATTTATTACCTGAATAAAGTCTATATTTAATTTTTTCTTAATTCGTTGACCAACTGGGCCGTGGCTGGGTGAATGATGAGTTGACCCAGGTGCGGGACTGCACACAAAGCCCAGCCGGCGATGATCGGCCATGAGAAGGAAGGGTGGTGGTGTCGGCAGTAAGCGAAGGTCCGAAGGTCGAACAGCTGGCCGGGCTGCCGACCGACGGGGCCACGGGCGAGGCGCTGCTGCTGTCAGGACCGGTGAGGCGGGGCACTCGCCCTTGACCCAAGTTGCAGCAGTCAAATACGGGGCAAGGGCGGTCCAGTACGGGACAAATTAATTTATCCCAAAATACGGGATGTCCCGGTTAATACAGGACTGTTGGCAACTCTAAACGGACAGTAACCTAGATTGGAGGAGTGTTCAGAAGACTGATAACAGAGGGGAAGACGCTGTATATTCCAGGCACCACCAGTCACTGCGTTAAAAACCTGTCCCGCAAAGCACCTTAAAACTTTAAAGGGTTACACAAACAGCTGGAGAAACTCAGCGGGTGCAGCAGCATCTAAGGAGCAAAGGAGATAGGCGACGTTTCGGGTCGAGACCCTCGAAACGTCGCCTATCTCCTTTGCTCCTTAGATGCTGCTGCACCCGCTGAGTTTCTCCAGCTGTTTGTGTAACCCTCGATTCTCCAGCATCTGCAGTTCCTTCTTTAAAACTTTAAAGTATTGATTGGAGTAAGGATACTGAGTTGGATGATCAGCCATGATCACATTGAATGGCGGTGCAGGCTCGAAGGGCAGAATGGCCTACTCCTGCACCTATTGTCTATGTTTCTGTGTCCATTCCCTCCACAGATGCTGCCTGACCCGCTGAGCTCCTCCAGCACTTTGTAAGTCTCCCATTTCCTTTCTCTATGTACAATGCTTTACATTTAAATCCCATCGGCAAATCTCAGCCCATTAAAGAATTTTATTTAATTGGAAACTTCCAAATTGCTTCCTTTGATGCTGTTATTTCTAGTTTGGAGTCCGCTGCAAATTGAACAAATTTCATCGCGTTTCTGAATGAAAATCATTAAAATCTATTAAAGGCGGTGGCAGCCACAACACTGAATCTTGGAAGGCCCAATCAGTTTTTCTCATCCCTGATGTTCTTCCATTTCACAACCAGTTCTCAAGAGCCTTCGAGCATATAACCAGCTTCTGATACAGCCCGGGCAGATAAATCACCGTAGAGTTATCTGTGGTTACATCTGATGCCACGTATTTAAGATAACGCTTAGATCTGTGGTATCTGAAACACTACGAATTGAAATTCAACAAATAGCTTCCTGCGTTGAACTGTGGGATGTCGCCAAAGGGGTAGGTCAAAGAGAACAATATGAATCATAAGCAAATTTGCTTATTTTTAATATCTGAGAGGAGGCTTTCATTTTGTTTACTGATTATCTATCTTCCTCAGGGTACGCACTACACTCGAGAGTGGAAAGGTCCTTGTTCAAACCATTGTCCCTAAACTATTATGTGTTTGTTGCTATGCAAACAGAGCCCACTTAAACACAGCCTGTGTTTTTCCCCTAAAATTGATCCAATGAATGGGGCTTGGCAACAAATGTGAAGTGGCTGTCATCCTGCATCTGAATGTAATTCTGGAAAGCTTTCAAGTAAACTGGATAAATGTGTTACTACCACGGCAAGGAATTTATCCTCACCCCAGTCTTCAGATTTGAAGTGTAAATGAGGAAAGCATTAAAGCATTAATGTGTCAGTAAGCATTTATTTGTCATGTTTTAAGTCTAGAGGATGTTTTCCAAATGTAAGCATTTATAAACAATCCAACCAGATTGTGTTTGTTCCTCACAGAACTTGAAAATATTATTTGATTAGACACAGAACATCGAACCACAATCACTCCTCCCTCTTCTCCCCTCCTGATACGATACCATACGATAAAACTTGATTTATCCCAGGAGGGAAATTGATCTGCCAACAGTCATAAAACTCAAGATACATGAAACACACTCTTCCATCAAGTAAGAGGTGCAGAAGTGTGAAAATGCACAGCTCCAGATTCAAGGACCGTTTCTTCCCAGTTGTTATCAGGCAACTGAACCATCGTATCAACAACTAGAGAGCTGCTATCTACCTCGTTGGAGACCATCGGACTATCTTTAATCTGGCTTTACTGGACGTTATCTGCACTACAATTTATCCCCTTTATCCTGTATCTTTTCACTGTGGACGGTTTGATTGTAATCCACTGACTGTTGAACACACAACAAAAGTGTTCCACTGTACCTTGACACACATGACAATAAACTAAACTAAACTAAACTATACTAAACTAAACTAAACTGGAACAGTACTACACAAGAACAGGCCCTTCGGCCCACAATGTCTGTGCCAAACATGTTGTCCAGTCACCTGTGCCAGCATGTGATCCATGTCCTTCCATTCCCTGCACATCCACGAGCCTATCTAGGAGCATCTTAAAACGCACTGTCATATCTGCCTCCACCACCAGCCGTACATTTGGGTTTAGGTTTATTATTGTCACGTGTACCGAGGTACAGTGAAAAACTTTGTTCCGCATGCTATCCAATCAACTCCGATAATACTGTCTACAGTATATATAAATACAATGAAGCCAAACTCAAGTACAATAGGTGGAGCAAAGGAGAAGATACAGAGTGCAGAATGTAGTTCTCAGCATCGTAGTGCACCAGCTCCAGAGACAAAGTCCAGTGTCCGCGATGGGATAGAGGTGAATTGGACATAGGGTTGCCCACTTTCCCACTCCCAAATAAGGGACAAAGGGTCAAAATACAGGACAAATTCCCGACGGCACTCGTTGAAAATTCAAAGTAAGGGAAGGGTTTCCAGGCCAATGGGCCACTTGAGTGGCAAGGGTGGGGGACAAATTTACAAAATTTGAGCAATGTATGTAGACTGTATTGAATAATTTGTATAGCCTCCGAAAACGTCGGATGATTTTTTTTCGATGGTTATGTATTGTATATATTTATTACCTGAATAAAGTAAAATACATTTTGAAAATTTTAAAAATTCATTGACCAACTCGGCCGTGACTGGGTGAATGATGAGTTGACCCTGGTGCGGGACTGCACACAAAGCCCAACCGGCGATGATCGGCCATGAGAAGGAAGGGTGGTGGTGTCGGCAGTAAGCGAAGGTCCGAAGGTAGAACAGCTGGCCGGGCTGCCGACCGACGGGGCCACGGGCGAGGCGCTGCTGCTGCACTCCAGGGGCTGGACTACGTCGGGACCGGTGAGGCGGGGCCGCATGCAACGCTCCGACCCGTCAGTCCCCTCGACCCAAGTTGCAGCAGTCAAATACGGGACAAGGGCGGTCCAGTACGGGACAAACTAATTTATCCCAAAATACGGGATGTCCCGGCTAATACAGGACAATTGACAACGGACAGTACGCTAGATTATGGAAGGAGTGTTCAGAAGTCTGATAACAGAGGGGAAGAAGCTGTATATTCCAGGCACCACCAGTCACTGTGTAAAAAATCTGTCCCGCAAACCACCTTAAAATGTTAAAGTATTGATTGGAGTAAGGCATTTCTATCATCGAGTTGCCGACACAATGTCTGTCAAACAGGATGCCAAGACCGACTCTTATCTGCCTGCAAATGATCCATATCCCTCATTCCCAGCATATCCATGCGCCTATCCAAAAGTCTCTTAAATGCCACTATTGTATCTGACTCCACCACCACCCCCGGCAATGTGTTCCAGTTGCCCACCACACTCTGTGTAAAATACTTGCCCAGCACATCTCCTTTAAACTTTGCCCCTCTCACCTTAAAACTCAGCCCATTAGTCATTGGCATTTCCACACTGGGAAAAAAAAAGGGTCTGACTGTGTTACCCTATCCATATCTCTCATTTATATGCTTCTATCACGTCCCCAAGCAATCTCCGGCATTCCGGGGAAAACAATCCAAGTCTGTCCAACCTCTTCTTGCAGCTAATAGCCACTAATCCAGGCATCCTTCTGAAAATCTCCTTTGCACCCTTTCCAAAGCCTCCTCATCCTTCCTATAATGTGGCAACCAGACCGGCATGCAATACCGCAAATGCAGCGTAACTAAAGTCCTATAAAACCGCATCATGACTTCACTGGATAATTTCTGTGACCATTGGGCAAGATTAGAACTTTTCCTTTCATTTTACAACATTACGCTTTTAGTTTGATTTTATGTTGAAGTATGTTGATTTATTATTTCTGGTCTACTCTTTGCTTCTGTGAACCATCCCTTCCCTACGGGGGTTAATGGGATTTCTACGACCTGACATTTCATGTGATACACATAGTGCTAAGTATTTTTAATTTCATTCTTGATGCACTTAATAACATTTATCCACAGAAAAAAATCCGTCTCTAATAGAATTGACACAACTTCCTCTGAAGATAATCAATCTCCCTCTTTCCTGTGTAGCCCTGTGTCACTAGCAAATTTAAAACTACTCCTAAAGACCATGTTCCATGTAATTCACAAACATTGAGAACAGCATGGAATCCAAAGCAGAACCCTATGGAACTATACTGATTATTTTTCCAAACATTTTCTATTTAGCAGCCTTCCCTGTCTTCTACTGTTAAATCAATAATATATCTCTCAATACAATATTTAATTTATTTTCCCAAGTCTTGACCTTCCCCAGCAGCCTAACAGAAGAATTTTTATTGAATGCCTTTTGAAGAGGCGAGGAAACCACATTTCACAGTTACCAGCAGTTCACTGAGTAATTTCTACAAAGAATGGACAACACATGGAACTTCAAATGAAACCACTGTAAAATACGAGGCATTGCTTCAAAAATCAGGTTGACTGTTTCCTCTCAGAGCTGGGGTGGCACAGTGGCGCAGCTGGTAGAGCTGCTGCCTCATAGTGCCAGAGACCCGGTTCGATCCTGACCTTAGGTGCTGTCTGCGTGGAGTCTGCAAGAGTGCTACAATTTTTTCTGTCCTGGGCCTCCCCCATGGCCAGAGTGAACCACCGGAAATTGGAGAAGCAGCACCTCATATTCCTAGCGGCATAAACATTGACTGCTCCAATTTCCGGTAACCCTTGCTGTCTCCTCCTCTTCTCAGCTCTCCCTCAGCCCTCGGGCTCCTCCTCTTCCTTTCTCCTTTCTTCTCCCAGGCCAGGCCGACCCCTACTTCATCCATCCAGTGCTGCCAGGACATCGGGTCTTAAAACGAGAAAATAAGAAACTGCAGATCTCCTTGGGACAAGATCGGACTTTTCAGAGATTTGGAAGTTGGAAGATGGTGCCTGAACATGGCGACTCTCTGCGTGCTGCTCCACAAGAGGATCTATTGCACTCATGTACAGTGTGATTTGATTGTATAGCTTGCAGAACAAACGTTTCACTGCACCCCTTACATGTAACAACAAGTAATCTATACTATTTAACTATCTAGAGACGCGGCATGGGTACAGGCCCTTCGGTACACCTGCCCATGCCGACCATCGATCACCCGTTCACACTAGTTCTATGTTATCCTCCTTTCTCAGCCACTCTCTACACACCAGGGGCAATTTGCAGTAGCCAATTAACCTACAAACCCACACATCTTGAGATGTGGGAGGAAACCAGGGCAACCGGAGGAAACTCAAACGGTCTTCTCTGCCTGAATGTGATCCATATCCCTTCATTCCCTGCATATCCATGCACATTCTTAAAATCCTCTTCAATGTCAGTTTTGTATCTGCACAAGCACCACCCCTGGCAGTGCATTCAAGGCACCACCACCCCTGGCAGTGCATTCAAGGCACCCACCACCCCTGGCAGTGCATTCAAGGCACCACCACCCCTGGCAGTGCATTCAAGGCACCCACCACCCCTGGCAGTGCATTCAAGGCACCACCACCCCTGGCAGTGCATTCAAGGCACCACCACCCCTGGCAGTGCATTCAAGGCACCACCACCCCTGGCAGTGCATTCAAGGCACCACCACCCCTGGCAGTGCATTCAAGGCACCACCACCCCTGGCAGTGCATTCAAGGCACCCACCACCCTCTGTGTAAAAGCATTGCCCCGCACATCTCCTTTGAACTCTGTCCTTCTCACCTCAAAGTTATGCACTCTCGTCCTTGACATTTCCACGCTGGGAATAAGTAGAACCATGACATAGCGGCAGAGTTGCTGCCTGACAGCTCCAGAGACCCTGGTTTGATCCTGACTATGTCTGTTGTTTGTACATTCTCCCTGTGATGGCCTGGGTTTTCCCCAGGGGCCCCGGATTCCTCCAACGACGTACAGGTTTGTAGGTTAATAGGCTTCAGTAAAAAAAATTGTAAATTGTCTCTAGTGTGTAGGGTAGTGCAGGATAGTATGGGGGTGATCGCTGGTCGGCGTGGACTCGGTGGTCTGAAGGGCTTGTTTCTGTGCTCTATCCCTGAAGTCTAAAGTCACCGGTTGCTTTAATTCTCCTTCCCACTCATTCCCACACACAGCTTTCTGTCCTCGGCCTCCTCAATTGTCAGAGTGAGGCTAAACACCAGTTGGAGGAACAGCATCTCATATTTCGCTTGGGCAGCTTACAGCCCAATGTAACTTCAACCCGAAACATCACCCATTCCTTCTCTCCAGAGATGCTGCCTGTCGCACTCCAGTTTTTTGTGTCTATCTTCAGTTTAAACCAGCATCTGCAGTTCCCTCCGACACATGAATGAACCAGATAGGTTTTTAACAATGACCTGGCAATTTCAATACTGCTTTTTACTCTAGAATTATTTGACTAATATAATTTCTTCGCTAAATTCCCCACCTGCAGTGATAACTCGAGTTTGCTTCTGAATCAACTGCCCCAGACATTAATTTGCAAGATTAAACCATGAGGGCACTACACCCTCTTATTAAAAGCTTCTTGTCCAAATGTTATTAAGTCTCACTCTTTTAAAATGGAATATGTGTTTCCTCCTTCAGTTTTATATCCATAAATATATATATATATATATATATACATTTCTTTCAGTGATTTTTATAGGTGGAAAAACCTACAAGCACATTGCTCTCCAGAATGTGAATCTTGAAATTAATTCACGGAAGAGGTGACATGAAGAAGCGAGCAGCTGTTGCCATGGCACCAACATAAAGATTTCCACCAGCGGAGGCCTGAAGATGTAAGATCACTCCCCAAGGGGTCACCGAGTATTGGGTGTGAAGTTTCACACTTGTAAATTGAAATAATGTTTGCTCATGTATTGATAATATTCATCTCACACTGTTGCAGATGGATGGGGCGGGGGGTGTAATTGAATCAAATGCAGTTGAGCTGCCACAGAGCAGTTTTGAGTTTGGCTCGTCTCATTTCTTGTTGTGTTGTGGAAGAATCCGTCGTGTGTCTGCCTTGTGGAAGCAGCCATCCTGCGAGAAGAACAAAACCAAGTATATTTCAGCAGCACAGAATCACTAAAGGCGGTCAGGGAGAGACGTCGGCTGGCGAGCCGAGACGGCCGAGAGCGATGAAGTAGCCTGGGGCTTACCTGGGATATCCTGCATCAGGGACGCTGCAGTACATGCTGGATGTGCTGGAGCGGAATTTGGATGTTGGACATTTTCTTTTGTAAATGATGCCAAAACACAGCAAATTTCACCGTGCAGTGTACACGTGACAATAAAGAACTATTGAACCACTGAACCAAATGTACAACAAGGGCAGATTATCGCTTTATAGTTTGGAGTCAAGAGCCCAGAGTGTTTAATTGTCATATGTACCGACAATGAAACAATGAAATTCATTATTGTACCTGCATAACTGGTCTGTAAACACAATAAACATAGACGAATAGAATACACAAAAATCCAATACATTTATAACCACAATTTTATTGGAAAAAAATGCAGAGGTTTTAGTTTTCAGTGCAACCAAAGACAGTCAAGAGAAGGAGCCACAAGGAACTGCAGGTGCTGGGATCTTGAGTAAAACACAAAGTGCTGGAGGAACTCTGTGGGACAGGCAGCATTTCTGGAGGACATGAAATAGTAATGGTTCAGGTCAAAACATCTGCATTCCCAGTCTGAAGAAGGGTCCTCACTCGAAAAAAACATTGCCTCTTCATGTTCTCCAGACATGTCCTGCCAAGTTACTCCAGCACTTTGTGTTTTACTCATAGATGTTCAAGGTTGAGGTTCGTGTGTGTATTGGTCAAGAGGCTAATGCTTGTTGGAAAGAAGCTGCTCTTTTTTTTAGAGATACAGCAAGGAAACATGCCCTAAGCCCCACCAAGTCCACACTAACCACCGATCACCCGTTCACACCAGTTCTATGTGATCCCACTTTTGCATCCACTCCCTACACACTAGGGGCAATTTACAGTGGCCCAATTAACCTACAAACCCGCACCCCTTAGGGATGTGGGAGGCAACCAGAACACCCGGAGGAAAATCCACGAGGTCGCTCATAATATAAAGAATTATATTTAAAAAGGATTAGTAACATTTCTTTATATAAATAAACAAAACACAAGCAAAAACAGTAATTGCAAGTATGATTGCGCCTATGTATTGTAAGATTTTTTACTGAACTATGTGCAAAAAATAATAATTTCGCTGGCAATAAAGTACCTTTAGAGAATTGAAGCCCGAGTAGAAATTTGCTTTGTTATTCAATTGTGTTTAACTACCCCTTTCCCACTGAAGAAACATGGGAGAGATTTGGCCCACAGGTTTATTAGATGATGCATTTAAAGTATTTAAATTATAAGAAGTTATTGAGAGCAGATTATCAGCGCTTAGTGAAGAGTTACATTGTGGCCTGATCTCAATTAGCATAATTAGTTCATTCTCTTTGAAGGTGATTATTGTGATTAGCACATCGTATTTTGTTAAATAATTATCTCGTGAATTATCTTGGAACAGTTTGCAATGTTAATGGTGCCACGTGAGTCTATATAAAGATGTGTGCGTGTGTGGCTATGCAGTCCAAAGCTAACATCTATGTAAAAAAAAGACACAAGTGTGCTGGAGTAACTCAGCGGGTCAGGCAGCATCCCTGCAGAACATGGATAGGTGACTTTTAGGCTTAAGACACTTCTTCAGACTCGACCAGAAAAGTCACCTATCCATGTTTTCCAGGGATGCTGCCTGACCCGTTGAGTTACTCCAACATTTTGTGCCTGTTTTTGCAAACCAGTACTTGCAGTTCCTTGTTTCTGGTACCTATATATCCACCTATCACTCGTCAGGCATGAGTCCCACCCCTGCATCTCTTTTCCAGCTTTCTCCCCCCTTACTCCATCAGTCTGAGGAAGGGTCCCCACCCGAATTGCCATCTGCCCATTCCCTCCCCAGATGCTGCCTGACCCGCTGAGTTACTCCAGCACTTTGTGTTTTGTTCAAGATTCAGGCACCTGCAGTTCCTAGTGTCTCTATCCTGAGGAATCTGCCTGCTAAGACAATGAAGACTCACACACAAGTTGCTTTGGTGAAATTATTTGTGGCTAAAATATATGAAAAGGTGAATTATTTTTTTGAACCAAATTTACTAAAACCCAAAGTTTGCTCAAGATTAGATAAATACTAATATGTAGGTGTGTTTGCATGTGGTCAGAATGAAGCATCTCAAACCACCCTCATTTCAACAAAGCTGATGGCTTCATAATTACTATTAATAATTAGGGTGGGAAAATGCTTAATATCTTCTTGCACTTTTTTTACAGAGATTCGCCAATCAACACTGCGGACTGCCAGCATATTTTCTCAAAAGATAATGTCACTCCCACGTTTTTTAGCTATTTGCTATATACCAAGATTTTGCAAAAGAGAAATATTTAACATCTGTGATTTTATTGTATGTGTTTTAATTTGCAGAACAAAGTATATTAGTATTACTCAGAATATTAAAGAGATGTTATGTAATAGGAAGAGCTTTGTCCTATTTTTTTGCCCTAAGTTTCTCATAGAATCATACAGCATGGTAAAAGGCCCTTCATCCCAATTCACCCATGCCGACCAAGATGCTCCACCTAAGCTAGCTCTATTTGCCTGGGGGTCGCCCAAATACATCTAAGATAGATAAGCCATGATTGAATGGTGTAGACGATGGGCCGAATGACCTAATTCGACTCCTATTCTTTATGACCTTATGATCTTATAAACATTCTATCAATGTATGTCCAAATGTATTTTCAATGTTGTTATAGAACCTGCCTCAACTATCTCCTCTGCATACAACACATAGTCCTCCGCGAGTTTCGCCACCTCCAACGTGACCCCACCACTCGCCACATTTTCCCATCTCCCCCCCTGTCTGCCTTCCGCAAAGACCACTCCCTCCGCAACTCCCTTGTCAATTCTTCCCTTCCCTCCCGCTCCACCCCTTCCGCAAAGACCGCTCCCTCCACAACTCCCTTGTCAATTCTTCCCTTCCCTCCCGCTCCACCCCTTCCCCGGGCACTTTCCCTTGCAACCGCAAGAGATGCTACACTTGTCGTTTTACCTCCCCCCTCCACTCCTTTCAAGGACCCAAGCAGTCCTTCCAGGTCCGACAGAGGTTCACCTGCACCTCCTCCAACCTCATCTACTGCATCCTCTGCTCTAGATGTCAACTGATCTATATCGGTGAGTCCAAGTGGAGGCTTGACGATCGTTTCGCCGAACACTTCCGCTGCATCCGCAATAACCAACCCGACCTCCCGGTGGCTCAGCACTTCAACTCCCCCTCCCTTTCCGTATCCGACCTCTCTGTCCTGGGCCTCCTCCACGGCCAGAGTGAGCAACACCGCAAATTGGAGGAACAGCACCTCATATTCCGCTTGGGGAGTCTGCATCCCCTTGGCATGAACATCGAATTCTCTCAATTCTGTTAACCCTTGCTGTCTCCTCCCCTTCCTACCTCTCCCTCAACCCTCAGCCTCCTCCTCCTCCTTTTTCCTTTCTTCCCCCCACCCCCCATCAGTCTGATGAAGGGTTTTGGCCCGAAACGTTGCCTATCACCTTCGCTCCATAGATACTGCTGCACCCGCTGAGTTTCTCCAGCATTTTGTGTACCCCCTATCTCCTCTGGCAGCTTGTTCCATATACCCTCCACCGTCTGTGGGGCACCACCACCCGGCGAGACCGGCCTGGAACATCGGGCCTCCGTGAAGGCGACTGTGGAGGCCTCAATAGGCCTGACTATGGGTGGACAAGGGTTGGGGACTGGACTTTGTGCCTTCCCTCATAATGGGAACCATTGTGGGAGGATGTTTTTTTTATGTTTGAATCTCTTTATTAGTGTTGTGTCTGTATTCTTTATTTTATGTGCTGCATGGCAAGAAACATTTCACTACACCAATTGGTGTATGTGACAAATAAACTAACCTTGAACCTTGAACCTTGAACCTGTGTGGAAAAGGTTGCCCCTCGGGTTCCTATTTCCCCTCTCACCTTAAATCCTGTAGTATGCCCCCTTGTTCTTGATTCCTCTGTCCTGGGTAAGAAAAACCCTATCTATTCCCCTCATGATTTTATACACCTCTGTAAGATCACCCCTTGGCCTCCTGTGCACCAAGGAATAATGTCTGAGCCTGCCCAACTTCGCCCTATAGCTCAGGCATTAAAGTCGTGGCAACATTCTCGTAGATCTTCTTATCTTCAAACACTTGTCAAGCTTCCCTTAAAAACTGTATGTGGAATCAATTTCTATCACCTTTACAAGTAAAGTGTCCATGCTCATGAAAGTCTTGTCGACAAAATCAGCTCCCCCTTTGAACTTTACGTATGATTTTAAATGTCTGAGCACTAAAACTATAGACAGGGGCCAAATTCTGTTGACGAATGTCTGCAGTTCTGAATAGAACAATCTGAAGAAGGGTCTCGACCCGAAACGTCACCTATTTGTTTCCTTCAGAGATGCTGCCTGACCTGGTTAGTTATTCCAGCTTTTTGTGTCTATCTTTGGGATAAACCAACATCTGCAGTTCCTTCCTACAGATATCCAATATTTACCAGTTTAATTGCCAGCAAGTCCGGGATTTGTACTTGTGTGCAATTGAAGACACCAAGGTCTGAGCTTACTCATGAATAGTTGCCACAGTATCTGTCCAAAGCCATGTCATTGGACTTCCAATAGAGTCTAGTGATGGAGCTGGAGTTTGATGACTCCCCACTATCAATGCAGAGATCAGTCCTCGAATCCTGCGCATTCACAGTTGAATTCATTGGGATTGACGGACTGTAAGAAAGTTAGGTAAGAAGGTGTTAAGTTTGTTCAGAGATACCGCATGGAAACAGGCCCTTCGACCCACCGAGTCCACACCGACCATCGATCACCTGTTCACACTAGTTCTATGTTATCCCATCTTCTCATCCACTCCTCACAAAGGCCAATCAACCTGGAAATCCGCATGTCTTTGGGATGTGTGAGGAAACTGAGGCAGTCGGAAACCCATGCAGTCACAGGGAGAACGTGCAAACTCCACGCAGACAGCACCCGAGGTCAGGATCAAACCCAGGCCTCTGGTGCTGTTAGGCAGCAGCTCTACCCGCTGCGACACTGTGCGGACTTTTCTAAGTTAGAAAACATCTGAAGTCAAACCATTAACTATATTCAAAAATGAATTTGATGCTGTGGAGGGAATAAATGATATGCAGAGATAACTGGAACTAGGTAATACATTTGAATGATGAATCATGATAATATTGTATGGTACTTAAACTCAAAGAGCTGAATAGACTACTCCTGTTCCTATTTTACACATTTCTATGTCTATAATGTAAGCCAGTAAGTCAAATGATCTAAATAAAATTCATGTGAAGTGATTTTGTTTACAGATTGATGAAAATTCTTGTAATTCTTACAGTTGACAGAGAATTAATTTAGTTGGTGCTTTACTTACCCTTTTCTCTTCTGTGTAGCATGAGGAATATGAACAAGATATTGCTGGTCCCTCTAGTCTTTTACACGCTCCATATCTGGTGTGTAGGGAGTGGATGAGAACGTGGGATAACATCGACCTAGTGTGAACGGGTGATCAATGGTCGGCGTGGGACTCAGTGGGCCGAGCAGCCAGTTTCCATGCTGTATCTCTGAACCAAACTAAATGTTCAGCATTTTTACCAACTTTCAGAAATGGTAAGCCCGCATCGACCTCTCTCTATATTCCTCACTTCTTCCACCGTTTTGGCCGTTGTGGCGCTCCACCCACCAGCCAGGCACCAGCCTCCACATGTTCCACCTTCGAGGTCTTCTTCTGGTTCACCAAGGTAATTCCCAGGATGGCAGGACTGACATATGTTGAAAGAATGGGTCGACTGGGCTTGTATTCACTGGAATTTAGAAGGATCAGAGGGATTCTTATAGAAACATATAAGATTCTTAAAGGATTGGACAGGCTAGATGCAGGAAAAATGTTCCTCATGTTGGGGGAGTCCAGAACCAGGGGTCACAGTTTAAGAATAAGAGGTAGGCTATTTAGGACTGAGATGAGGAGAACCTTTTTCACCCAGAGAGTTGCGAACCTGTGGAATTCTCTGCCACAGAAGGCAGTGGCGACCAATTCACTGGATGTTTTTGTGGGAGTTAGATTTTGCTCTCAGGGCTAAAGGAATCAAGGGATAGGGGGAAAAAGCAGGAACAGGGTACTGATTTTGGATGATCAGCCAAGATCATATTGAATGGTCATAGGGCCGAATGGCCTACTCCTGCACCTATTTTCTATGTTTCTATGGTCAGGAACCTCCCCTTCCACCTGACCGCCACGGGTGACCCTGCCTGGGACACATCTCTAGGCGGTTTAGCTTTGAGGATCCCACGGCACACACAAGCCTCTCCAAAAACGACCCTCAGAAAAAGTATACCGGTACAGAACATTGATGTGACAGAGTTGTTAGATTGAAAACCAAACAATGTTTTAATGTCTGCTTGTCATCGCAGTATGTTGGCGTTGAAGAGTTATTGTCAGGTACCTTTTCAATTTATTCTCCACTTAACTCAAGTGAGTTTATAAACAGAATAGCAGCAATCTCAGTTTCCAAATTGAATAGTGCCGTACAAAAATGCAACCATTCATTAGCAACAATTTTGCCAGGCTTACTGAAGCCACTTAAAATAAATTAAAACATGTTTTTATTATTTAAAATCATAATTTAACTCTGATTTAATCAATGAGTGTATATCTAGTTGTTATCAAATTCAAATATCCCATTTAACATGAATTACTTTCAGATATTCTGCACAAATTAAAATGTTGTGAGCCTTGGTTAAATTTACCGTGTCAATTACGCAGCTAATAGTGATGCCCTGATTAGTTTTACACAATCTTGTTTCCACACCATGCTGCAATTCTTCCCAAACTTCACTAATGAAGAGTAAAAATGCTGGAGTAACTCAGCGAGTCAGGCAGCATCTCTAGAAAACATGAATAGGCAATGCTTCAGGTCGGCACCTCACTTCATGCTGGAAAAATGTTCCTCATGTTGGGGGAGTCCAGAACCAGGGGTCATAGTTTAAGAAAAAGTGTAGACCATTTAGGACTGAGATGAAGAAATACTTTTTCAGCCAGATAGTTGTGAATATGTGGAAATCTCTGCCACGGAAAGCAGTGGTGGAATAATTCACTGGATGTTTTCAAGAGAGAGTTAGATATAGCTCTTAGGGATAACGGAATCAAGGAATGTGGGGAGAAAGCAGGAACGGGGTACTGACTTTGGATGATCAGCCATGATCATATTGAATGTTGTTGCTGGCTTGAAGGGCCGAATAGCCTACTCCTGCACCTATTTTCTATGTTTCAGACTTATTGTAGTAGGGGGTGAAAGCTGGAAATGAGAGGTGAGGGCAGGACAAAGCCAGGAAAGCGATAGGTGGAGTAACAAAATGCTGGAGTAACTCAGCGGGTCAGACAGCATCTCTGGAGAAAAGGAATAGGTGATCTTTCAGGTGGAGACCCTTCCTCAGACTAACTCTCAATCTGAAGAAGGGTCTCGACCTGAAACATCACCTATTCCTTTTTTTCCAGAGATGTGTCTGACCTGCTGAGTTACTCCAGCTTTTTTGTGTCTACCTTCAGTTTAAGCCAGCAGCTGCAGTTCATCCCTACACAAGTGATGGGTGGAGACAGGTGAACGGGGGGGGGGGGGGGGGGTTGGGGGGTTGATTGGCAGATGCGTGGACAAAGACAGAGAAGAAATGGAGACAAAAGGCTGTGAGATAAGAAGACAAGAGGCGTGAATTGTAAAGGCAGAGGAAGGGGGTGTAGGTGGAAGGGGATGAGGAGAAGGGGGAGGGGGTGGCGGGACAGTGGGAGAAATGGGTGTGCACCAGTTGAGGCAAGAGGAGGAGAGAGGGGGGAGAAACTAAAAGGGATGGGGGTACCAAGGAAGATATATTTCCAATGCCCAGTTAGACTCAACAATAACCACCCACAGACCAGTTTTGCCTGGAATGAATTTGCAATAAGCCTCCACTTCTGGTGATGATTCTTCTCTCCTTATCTCACTACCCTTTTTGTCTTTTCATCCTTGACCCTTGTCCACCCATCTGCCAATTAAAATTACCCTCACGTGTATCCACCTATCACTCGTCAGACTTTGTTCTTTCTGCCACCCCCTCAACTCTGCCTCACCAACTTTCTCCACTCCTACTACAATCAATCTGAAGACGGGTCCTAACCCAAAACGTCACCTATCCATGTTCTCGGGGGATGCTGCCTGACCCGCTGGATTACTCCTGCACTTTGTGTCACATTTTTTGTTTATTTTTGATGCTTCTTTCCGCACTGCAAGCCAGCTATCCCTTGGGGTTCTGAAGGGAAGTCATATGATCAGAAGAAATTCTCTCGAGTGTTTGGCCTGTTGATTTTCTGTTGCTGGTGGAAGCCTCATCAGATGGGCCACATATAGGCCATTATTTTAATGCACGTGCTGCAGGTAAATTTCCACACAACTGGGATCTCTTCCTTTTAGTTGCCTGGAAATACATCAGGATTTTCAACCAGGAGCGCTGTCTGTTACTGAGTTATTTGCAATAAATCCCACTATCAAGCTTTGACCAGCAGGAGATTGGCAGCCCACAGGCAGTGGCAGAACCACTTAAAAACCAAGGTGTTGCAGCTTCGACAGGGAAGAAATCATGTGGGAGTCTCCCTCTTGGTTATCAGACAGTGAGCCTTTACAGAATTGCGTGCAGGCATTGATAATATGGGAAAGCAGGTTCAGCTACTGACAGCTGCACTCGCACACAGTAGTCAAGAAGCATCCTGGGCTCCACCTGCACAACATGCTGCCTTGGAAAAGCAGCCAACATAACCAAAGACTTGTCCCAGCCAGTCATTCCTCCTTCACCCTGCTCCCATCCGGCAGAAGGTACAAAAGCTTGAAAGCACGCACCACCAGACTGAGGTACAGCTTCTTCCCCTCTGTTATCAGGCTTCTGAACGGTTCACCCATAAGCTAGGGTACTATCCGAGTCATCTCTACCCCATTGCGTTCATTGGACTTTGTCTCTGGAACTGATGCGCTACAATGCTGAGAACTATATTCTGCACTCTGTATCTTCCCCTATGCTCTACCTATTGTACTTGATTGGATTTCTGCATAATATTACCTGATTGGACTGGATAGCATGGAAAACAAAGCTTTTCACTGTACCTCGCTGCACGTGATAATAATAACCGAAACCTTGTTCTCACTGCTTTCAAATATTTCTGCTGAATTACTTTTTTTGCATAAGTTCACTCTGCCAATCCAAAGAGTTGCATAAATTTCCCGAAGGTTTAGATAAGAGAATAGAAATAAAATACGCTTTTATACAAAAATATGCAATGCCACCAGCATTCTTTTTGTGTTATCTGATCTGATTACATATACAACACAAAGCTGTTCACTGTACCTTGGCACACGTGCATTAATAAACCTAAACCTAGGGACCTCCATCTCGTCATTCATCCCACCCGTGGTAAGACTAACAGTGTAGCAGTGCAGAAACAAGGAACTGCAGATGCTGGTTTATGCAAACGATAGACACAAAGTGCTGGAGTAGGCAGAAGCTCTCTAGAAAAAGGATAGGTGACGTTTTAGAAACATAGAAACATAGAAGCATAGAAAATAGGTGCAGGAGTAGGCCATTCGGCCCTTCGAGCCTGCACCGCCATTCAATATGATCATGGCTGATCATCCAACTCAGTATCCCGTACCTGCCTTCTCTCCATACCCCCTGATCCCTCTAGCCACAAGGGTCACATCTAACTCCCTCTTAAATATAGCCAATGAACTGGCCTCAACTACCCTCTGTGGCAGAGAGTTCCAGAGACTCACCACTTTCTGTGTGAAAAATATTTTTATCATCTCGGTCCTAAAAGATTTCCCCCTTATCCTTAAACTGTGACCCCTTGTTCTGGACTTCCACAACATCGGGAACAATCTTCCTGCATCTAGCCTGTCCAACCCCTTAATAATTTTGTAAGTTTCTAAAAGATCCCCCCTCAATCTTTTAAATTCTAGCGAGTACAAGCTGAGTCTATCCAGTCTTTCTTCATATGACAGTCCTGTCATCCCAGGAATGAGTCTGGTGAACCTTCTCTGTACTCCCTCTCCCTCTTTCCTCAGATTTGGAGACCAAAACTGTACGCAATACTCCAGGTGTGGTCTCACCAAAACCCTGTACAACTGCAGTAGAACCTCCCTGCTCCTATATTCAAAACTTTTTGCTATGAATGCTAACATACCAATCTTTTCTCCACTGCCTGCTGCACCTGCATGCCTACTTTCAATGACTGGTGTACCATGACACCCAGGTCTCGTTGCATCTCCCCTTTTCCTAATTGGCCACCATTCAGATAATAGTCTACGTTCCTGTTTTTGCCACCAATGTGGATAACCTCACAATTATCCACATTATATTGCATCTGCCATGCATTTGCCCACTCACCCAGCCTATCCAAGTCACCTTGCAGCCTCCTAGCATCTTCCTCACAGCTAACAATGCCCCCCAGCTTCGTGTCATCCGCAAACTTGGAGATATTGCATTCAATTCCCTCGTCCAAATCCTTAATATATATTGTAAACAGCTGGGGTCCCAGCACTGAGCCTTGCGGTACCCCACTAGTCACGGCCTGCCATTCTGAAAAGGACCCGTTTAATCCTACTCTTTGCGTTGGGACCCTTCCTCAAATTGAAAATAGCCGGGGGGTGAAGAGCCAGAGGCAAAGGTTCTCTTGAGGGTGGCACAAAGGCTCAGAGGCAGAGTTGCTCCCTTACAGCGCCAGAGACCCGGGTTCGATCCTGACTACGGATGCTGTCTGTACGGAGTTTGTACGTTCTCCCCTTAACCACATGGGTTTTCTCCGGGTGTTCCGGTTCCCTCCCATATCCCACGACATGCAGGTTTGTAGGTTAATTGGCTTTGGCAAAGACAGCAAATTGTCCCTAGTGTGTAGGATAGTGCTAGTGTATGGGGATTGCTGGTCGGCGCGGAGCCAGTGGGCCAAAGGGCCTGTTTCCGCTCTGTATCTCTAAACTAAACTAAACTGAACTAAGCTCTTCAACCTCCCCCCCCCCACCCCACCCCCACCCTCTACTTTCTGTGTAGCCGTGTGTCAGGAACAGTGAATATACTGGAGTGTAATGCAGCTCTCCATACTTGAGAGTCCATCAGCAGAGAAAACAGAGGCCTGGATCTGCCTCACCAAGTTACGTGGGGAAGGCAGCAAGAAAAAATGAACCATTCATGTGGTCTGCAGCTCAATAGCCCCACCAAGTGCTCTTTGCTTGGAGGTTCTTCCCTGAGAATATTTTCCATTATTCATAAGGAATCTGAAAGGTTGTCCCTGGAGAGACTGAAGCCTTGTAGCTGAAGCCCAGGATATCTGCAAACTCAACTGTGAGCTGACAACTTTTAACTTACTGTAACTTTAGGAAACTTGGAAATCAGCATCCATCAATTTGAAACCTGCACATATTTGCTCAGTGCAGTCAGATCCGAGTTGTAAGTAGGCTGGAATAACATGGTCTGAGCTGTAGTAGTATGGTAGCGTTGCAGTTAAATTATCAGCCTGGCCTAACCTAATGATTTGGAAACGTGTGTTCAAAACTCGACTGCAACAACTGAGGGATTTTAAGTCCTCGAGATGGAACCAGCAATATGCCACTGTGAAGTTGTAGAAATCCAACCGCCTCCAGTAATGTGTGACTACAGCTCCATCAGTCGGTACAGCAGGCAGTGAAGAGAGCACATGGCATGTTGGCCTTCATAGTGAGGGGATTTGAGTAAAGGAACAAGGAGGTCCTACTGCAGTTGTACGGGGCCCTGGTGAGACCGTACCTGGAGTATTGTGTGCAATTTTGGTGTCCTCATTTGAGGAAGGACATTATTGCTATTGGGGGAGTGAAGCGAAGGTTCACCAGGTTAATTCCCGGGATGGCGGGACTGACATATGATGAAAGAATGGATCGACTAGGCATGTATTCATTAGAATTTAGAAGGATGAGTGGGAATCTTATAGAGACATATACATTTCTTTAGGGATTTGACAGGCTAGATGCAGGATAAATGTTCCCCATGTTGGAGGAGTCCAGAACCAGTGGTGACACTTTAAGAATAAGGGGTAGGCCATTTAGGATTGAGATGAGGAAAAGCTTTTTCCACAGGCAGTGGAGGCTAATTCACTGGGTGTTTTCAAGAGAGAGTTAGATACAGTTCTTAGGGCTAACGGAATAAAGGGATATGGGGAGAAAGTAGGATTGGGGTACTGATTTTGGATGATCAGCCATGATCATATTGAATGGCGGTGCTGGCTCAAAGGGTCGAACAGCCTACTCCTGCACCTATTTTCTATGTTTCTATGTTTCTATATGGAATGAGCTACCAGAGGAGGTAGTTGAAGTAGGTATGTAACATAGAAACATAGAAAATAGGTGCAGGAGGAGGCCATTCGCCCCTTCGAGCCAGCACCGCCATTCATTGTGATCATGGCTGATCGTCCGCTATCAATAACCCGTGCCTGCCTTCTCCCCATATCCCTTGACTCCACTAGCCCCTAGAGCCCTATCCAACTCTCTCTTAAATCCATTTGAACGTGTACATGGGTAGGAAAGGTTTAGAAGGATGTGAGGCAAATGTGGCAAATGGGAGTAGTTTAGATGGAGCATCTTGGTCAGCATGGACAAGCTGCACTGAATGGCCTGTTTCTGCTCCGTATGACTCTACAACTCTACTGTGACAGCATCATCTCATCCATGGGGTGGAAGATTGCAACCTTCACGTGGTCCGCCCTGTTTCGACTAATGCAATCAACTCGACGTGCACAAACGGAAGATCAAATAGAACAAGTTGTCCAACAACTTTAGGCTGTGCACGCCACACGAAAGAAGAAGAAGATCTCATCCATAACTTTAACAACAAAATAAGACCAATAATATTTCCAGAGAGTAATCAGCTCCAAATGCTCCTGCTACACAGTGCTGTCATCCCGTTGGCCAGTAAATTGGTCCTCGTGTCTATATGGGTGGTGGAGTCTCTCTGGAGGGTGTGGGGGTGGGGTTAGGGGTTAGATGGGGAATTTGTGTGAATATGATGAGAATAAAAATGGAACTGGTGTAAGATTGATGCAAATTGGAGCTTGACGATCAGTTTGGACTCGGTGGACCAGAGAATCTGTTTCCATTCTGATTCTATGATTCGCTTCAAAGATCCAACAGATGGCATGGCCTCCTCCTCCTCTGGCAGCATGGCGGCACAGAGGCAGAGTTTCTGCCTTACAGCTCCAGAGTCAAGGGTTCCATCCTGACCATGGGTGCTGTCTGTACAGAGCTTTTGTACGTTTTCCTTGTGACCGCGTGGGTGTTCTCCGGGTGCTCCGGTTTCCTCCCACACTCCAAAGACGTACAGGTTTGTAGGTTAATTGGCTTTGGTAAAATTGTAAATTGTCCCCAGTGTGTGTGTGACAGTGCTAATGTACTGGGTGACCGCTGGTTGGCGCGGACTCGGTGGGCCGAAGGGCCTCTTTCCATGCTGTATCTCTAAAAGTCTAAAAGTAAGTCTGCGGGTTCTTGACTTGGGTGGCTGTCAGTCTGGCACTGGATGGATACCTGGAATAGCCCACGCCATGCCACTGAAGTCAAATGAATTGCATAAGTGGAGCACATTTCCCTTCTAGAGCACCTCCTCTATAACGTTGGCTCAGGAGACTCCAGAGTAGGGAACCAGGACAGACTAAAATATCCTTGGCAGCTTCAAATTTTATTTTTAAATCCAAGCACCTTTTGGCCTGTGTGTAAAATAGCCATTACATTCCTATTTAACTGCTAGGCCGGGGGGGCATTAATTTTCTCTGCACTGCAGTTCAATACTCTCGAGAAAAATGATAAATTGCTCTTTAATGCAAAGTCGCTCATTCAAGTTCACGAGTGATAAATGTAATTAATATTTAACCAGAATCCCACAGCATATTTACATTGTGGCGGCCTTGTGTCACTATGCTGCAAAGGATTCAAAAACTACAGGGCATGGGCTTAGAGGGGGGAGAGATTTAGGAGGACCTCAGGGGCAACGTTTTCACTCGGGTAGTCCATATTTGTACCGAGCTGCCAGAGGAAGCCATAGACCCGATACCATTACAATTTTTAAAATTCATTTGGACAAATGCAAGGATAGGAAGGCGTTGGAGGGCTATGGGCCGAATGCAAACAAGTGGGACTACCCCTCAGTCTGAAGAAGGGTCCCGACCCAAAACATCAGCTTTTAATCAGTCTGCAGAGGGTCCTGCCCCAAAATGTTACCTCCTGTGACGGTCCCTGACCCGCTGAGTTACTCCTGTATCTGCAGTTACAAACCAGCATCTGCAGTTCCTTGGTTCTCCAATATGCCAACTTGGTTGGCATGGGCATGGGTATGTAGATCTGCTCATTTACTTTCAACGTTATTGCTAATTGTAACTATTCTAATGTATTATTTTTATTTCAAAAATACTACTGAACATCTATTTCGGTACGAATAGACTCCTATTTAAATTATTAAAAGTTCCAGTTTGTTCCTGCTCCATCACCCTTTTTGACGGTATACACTTTGACTTTCATTAATAACAACGCAATTGAACCTGATAATGAAACATGGCAGGTTTAAAATCACTCCAGTCACTATTCCCCTCTGTTGTTCTAAGTCTACACGGCAGTTTTGAATTTTGTAATTTGCAATGTACCAATGATCACTGATTTCTGAAGTAATATCAACCTGGAAATGTTATAATTGAGCGCAACATTTTTATGCACTTTATGAAGGAATTAATTTAGCAACACTATCAGGTAGAATGTTCTCCTGAGCTTAGACCTTTCTCCATAATGAATACGGCTTTGAATAATGAAACAGGCCCATAATAGAGAGTTGCGATTAGATTTTGCAGACAGAGCTGGTCCCTCACAGCGCCAACGACCCGGCTTTGATGCTGACCTCAGGTGCTGTCTGTGTGGAGTTTGCACATTCTCCCCCGTGACCACTTGGGTTTTCCCCGGTTGCTCCGATTTCCTCCACACTCCAAAGGTGTACGGGTTTGTAGGTTAATAGGTTTTGGTAAAAATTGTAAATTGTCCATCGTGTGTAGTGTGTGCTAGTGTAACAGGGATTACTGGCCGGCACAGATTCAATAGGCCAAAGGGCCTATTTCCATGCTGTGTCTTTAAGTTAAACTAAATTAAAAGCGGGATAACATAGAACCAGTATGAACAAGTGATTGATGGTTTCTTAAACCTCTCCACCTCCTGCTATTTCTTCCAACATTCCTTAAAAACTGAATCTGAAGAAGGGTTTTGACCCGAAACGTCACCCATTCCTTCTCTCCAGAGCTGCTGCCTGTCCCGCTCAGTTACTCCAGCATTTTGTGTCTATCTTCGGTTTAAACCAGCATCGGTAGTTCCTTCCTACACATTCCTCAAAAATATATCTCCTTGACTGAACTTTGACCAATCTTCCTTATTAAAGAAGAATCCCAAACTGAAACGTCGTCTGTCCATTCCCTCCACAGATGCTGCCTGACCTGCAGAGTTCCTCTAGCAGTTTGTGTTGTGCGCTGTCATCTCCTATGTCCCTAGGCGTCAAATTTCTCTCTTCAAATTTCACCATTGCCTCTTGCCCCTCTAACTCCTTCATTGTTGATCTTCCCTGTAAATCATTCCATTGTTCAGAGCATTTATAATTACAGGTTTTTTTTAAGCATTAATGCACTCCATGAAAGAACTAATAGAGCCCGACTTTGTGCGATGTGTCTTACGAGACCAAGGAAATTCCACATGCCCACATTTTATCTTACAACTTCTACAAATGCATCATAGGAAACATACTGAGGCGTTGCATCACAGCTCTGCCCTAGACCACGAGAAATTTCATAGATTTGTGGATGTAGCCCAGTCCATCACACAGACGAGATTCCCCACCATTTTCCCATTCAAAATCTCACGAGGCCTTGGAAAAGCAGCCAAGATAATCAAAGACTCATCCCAACTCGGTCAGTCTTTCTTCTCCCTGCTCCCATCCAGCAGAAGGTACAGAAGCTTGAAAGCGCGCGCCACCAGACTCATGAACAGCTTCTCCTCTGTTACCAGGCTTCTGCACGGTCCTTCCATAAGCTAAGGTTAACGTCCGATTCACCTCTACCCCATTGCAATCATTGGACGTTGTGTCTGGAACTGATGCACTACAATGCTGAGAACTATATTCTACACTCTGTATAGAAACATAGAAAAAAGGTACAGGAGTTGGCCATTTGGCCCTTCGAGCCAGCACCGACATTCAGTATCATCATGGCTGATCATCCAAAATCAGTACCCCATTCCTGCTTTCTCCCCATATCCCTTGATTCTGTTAGCCCTAAGAGCTGTATCTAACTCTCTCTCCCCCTTTGCTCTTCCTATTGTACTTGAGTTTGGTTAGATTGTATACATGTACAGTGTTATCTCATCAGTTTGGATTGCCACAGTACATGTGACAATAACAAACCTAAACTTAATCCTTGTATTTATTGCATTCAAGTATATCTGATGAATACCTTTTCTTGCATAACTTCACTCCGCCAATCCAAGTAGTTGGATAAGTTTCCTGAAGGTTTGGATGAGAGAAGAGAAATATTAAAAAACGATTACATGTGCGCTTTTATATTTAAATATGCAATGCCTTTAGTGGAGAAAAGCAAATTATAAATGTTACAATGTTCTGCTCTTACCAATAAGGTGCTGATTAAGTCTGGTTATTGGACACCAAATTCAAGAAATAATTTGATTACCTTGAAGAGGCAAATGGAATTAGTGAAGGAAAATTACATTTTATCAACCGTGATTAAAAAATACGGTTTTTAACATATTTCATGTTTTTTTCTGCAAAGCAAAATCACACACCAACCTTGCACTAATTTGTGCAATGTGTTCCACCTGCTAATGTAACAATCTCAAGAGTTGCCTCCAAGCAGCTCATCTGAGTACACAGTCTGAAGAAGGGTCTCGACCCGAAACGTTGCCAATTCCTTCTCTCCAGAGATGCTGCTTGTCCCACTGCATTACTCCAACATGCTTAAGCACACAACATTCAGCGTAGAGAGACCGCTGGTTTCAGTCCAAATTCTAGAAAGAAAATTGGAATAAAATTGATGTCCTTCCAGAGCAGGGTGAAGGGAATGTTGTCTTGTCAGAGTTGCCAACTTCCTATCCTTGTCTGCCTGCTTGGGTACCTATAGAACATGGAACAGTACAGCGCAAGAACAGGCCCTTCAGCCCACAATGTCTGTGCCAAGACTATCTCGTATCTGCTTGCACATAATCCATATCCTTTAGACTTTAGATTTTACAGGTACAGTGTGGAAACAGGCCCTTTTGCCCACCGAGTCCATGCCGACCAACGATTGCCCCGTACACTAGCTCTATCGTACACGCTTGGGGCAATTTACAATTTTTTACCGAGGCCAATTAACCTACAAGCCTGTACGCCTTTGGAGTGTGGGAGGAACCCAAGGAAACCCATATGGTCAGTGGGAAAACGTACAAGCTCCGTACAGTCACCACCCATAGTCGTAACCCGTATCTCTGGTGCTATGAGGCGGCAATTCTACCGCTGCGCCACTGTACAGCCCTCCATTCCCTGCAAATCAATGTGCCTATCCAAAGGTCTCTTAAATCCCACTATCGTATCTGCCTTTGCTACTACCTACTATTCCAGGCACTCACCACCCTCTGTGTAAAAAACTTGTGCCTCTCACTCATTCCACAGCCGTCTGTGGTAATAAATTCCACAGATTCACCAGCCCCTGACTAAAGAAATTCCTCCACATCTCATTTCTAAAAGTATGTCCTTTTATTCTGAGTTTGCGCCATCTGGTCCTAGACTCTTACACAAGTGGGAGCATCCTCTCCACATCCACTCAATCCAGCTCTTTCACTATTCAGTGCCCCCTTAGCCTTCTAAACTCCAGCGAGTCGGGCCCAGTGCCATCAAGCCATCAAACACTCATATGCCCACCACCCTCTGAGTGCATCCACAGTTTCTCATGTCAACATCAATTGGTTCCCTTTTCACCGCTGTGCATGGGGCCTTAACGATGATAAACTAATGGCTTCTTCTCCCTGCAAAATTACAGTTCAAAAGTCATTCATTTCCCTTGAAGTGCTTAATTACATCCTTAAGGGCATGAAAAGCACTTTCCCTCAGACGAACATAATCACAGTACTGAACGCTGCTGCATGTATTTGCAAAATAAGGGGAAAATATGTTCACTTATATCCACTGGCCTGCATATTATTTGTCGGGATTCAGGTCAAGGCCAGGCTGGGAGGGGTTGGCAAGCCATAAGTCCAAGTGTACATTCTCATAATTCAAGGACAAGTAGTAATGAAAGGAAGACACAAGGAACTGCAGATACTGGAATCTTGAGTAAAACACAAAGTGCTGGAGGAACTCAGCGGTTCAGGCAGCATCTGTGGAGGGAAATGTGCAGGCGGCGTTTCAGATTGGGCCAACTTCTTCAGACTGGGGGAAGCGGGGTGGCGCAGCGGTAGAGCTGCTGCCTGACAGTGCCAGAGTCCCATGTTCGATCCTGACTACAGGTGCTATGTGTACAGAGTTTGTATGTTCACCCTGTGACCCCACGGCTTATCTCTGGGTGCCCCGGTTTCCTCCCACACTCCAAAGGCAGTTTGGAGTCTTTATAGATTGATTGGCTTTGGTAAAAAATTGTAAATTGTCCCTAGTGTGTGTAGGATAGTGTTAGCGTACAGGGTGATCGCTGGTCGGCGCGGGCTCTGTGGGCCAAAGAACCTGTTTCCGCACCATATCTCTAAAGTCTAAAGACTGATTCGGAAGCTTGGAACATAAACTTTCAATAAACTCAAGACCAATATTGTAAAGGCATTTGATGCTGAGAAGAATGTGTCAGTTTAATTGGAGATTGGACTGCGATTGGTGGAGACAGCTGCTGCTGCAATTTAGTTTTTTACCGTGTGGCAATTTCTCATAGAATCGGCTGAATTTTGATAAATTCAGTTAACGAAGTTTTGTTATTGTTAATATAATGCAAAATCTAACTGAGTTCATCCACATAATTTCACCCATTTTGATGTATTTAATGTGAAGCAACAGCTATATGCCCAAGATTCTCAAACATGAACTCATAAACATTCTGAATATCTTGAAAGGCGAGCATCTCTCTCTCCTTGACCAATTTTAAATTTGTCAAAGAGTCCTAGAGTAATGCAGTGCAGAAACAGGCCCTTCGGCCCAACCTGCCCATGCCGACCAACATATCACATCTACACTAGTCCCACCTGTCTACATTTGGCCCATACCCCTCCAAACCTATCCTATCCCTGTTTAGACGTTGTGGTAGTACCTGCCTCATCTACCTCCTCCGGAGCTCGCTCCATTCGCCCACCACCCTTTGTGTAGAAAAGCTACCCCTCGGGATCCTATTAAATCTTCCCCTCTTCACCTTAAACCTATGTCCGAAACCGAGGTTCAATCCTGACTACAGGTGCTGCCTGTACGGGGTTTGTATATTCTCCCTGTGACTGTGTGGATTTTCTCCGGGTGCTCTGGTTTCCTCCCACACTTCAAAGATGTACAGGTTTGTAGGTGAATTGGCTTTGGTAAAATTGTTAAATTGGTTCTAGTGTATAGGATAGTGGTAGTCAGCTGGTCTTTGAACTAAAACTAAGGTTTCTGCCTGAAACCGTCTTCTCAGGACAAGGGGCAGCCAGGACATGAGTACTAACCCAAAAAGTCACCTCTCTTTGTTCTCCAGGGTTGCTGCCTGATCCGTTGCCTGGGTTTGGACCATATCCTAGCACTTTGTGTCCAGTCTAAAGAAGGACACAAAACCTTACCAATCCTTTTCCTCCAGAGATGCTGCCTGACCCGCTGAGTTACTCCAGCACTTTGTGTCTTTTTTTGAAAAGCTGATCTGCAGTTCCTTGTATCTACAGTTCAACAAGATAGCCCACTACCTCTTTCAGAATTTCAATAATGGATGGGTAATAAATAAGATGTTAGGCACAAAATGCTGGAGTAACTCAGACGAACAGGCAGCATCTCTGGAA
The DNA here is from genome assembly GCA_963514005.1 of Raja brachyura. Next base: position 20,770,866 of record OY740808.1, read on the forward strand.
ATATTAGTTTAGAGATGGCATGGGTGAGGTTTCAGGTCAAGACCCTTCTTCAGACTAAATAATGTTCATGATATCCACATGCCATGAATAAAATTACCCAGGCCTAAATAAAACCCAAACTATGATATAATAAATTTGTTAGAAGCATTTCAGGGCACAAAACCCAACAGTGAACAGAGAGAGAATTTTACTGAGGATTTAGTACATTGTAGTGAAACGAACGTTAATATTTCCAGAATGCTTTGAGGCAACTATTAGAAGTTGCTCATGTCTCCAATGCAAACAGATTTAAATGAACACAAACCAAGCATTCAGACGTTAAATAAATCCAAAAAAAAGTTGAATGCCTGTTTAATAGAAATTGATCAATTGAAAATTACAAGAGACTGCTGCGAATTAGTTTGAGATGAAAACAGTCGATGCGGAATATAAATGTAAACAGCATTCACTGCAGAGGTCTGACGGGATTTCCTTTGCTGTCATTCGCTTTAATGGAGTAATTGTGAGAAACGTATCTATTCTCAAATGTTTTTTTTTAAATTAACTTTTTTTCAGCCGACTGAGATAGAACATGGAACATCGAACAGTACAGCACAAGAACAGACCCTTCGACCCACGATGTCTGTACTGAACATGATGCCAAGACCAGCCTGCATATGATCTATATCCCTCCAATCGCTGCATTTACGTGTGCCTATCCAAAAGCCTCTTAAATGCCACTGTCATACCTGCCTCCGCCACCACCCCAGCAGCGTGTTCCAGGCACCCTCCACTCTCCGTGTAAAAAACTTGCCCCAGACATCTTCTTTCAACTTTGCCCCTCTCACCTTCAAAACCGCTACAGCAGATGGCCAGAGAACTGATCTATTGAACAAAAAGGTTAAATGAACGATTGATTGATCGATTGAAAAATACAGCATGGAAACAGGCTCTTCAGCCCTTGAGGAGAGAGAGGGAGAGAGAGAGAGAGAGAGAGAGAGAGAGAGAGAGAGAGAGAGAGAGAGAGAGGGAGAGAGAGAGGGAGAGCGGGATAGAGAGAGAGAGAGGGAGAGCAGGATAGAGAGAGAGAGGGAGGGAGAGTGTCAGTTTGCTCCTGGGCCTGGCCAAGATGGCCATTCGCGGGTCCAGGCAGTGGGCGGTCGATGGTCAGGCTAGAGTCGGCTGCCTGCCCCTCTTTCGGGCCTACGTCCGTGCACGTGTGTCCCTGGAGAGGGAACACGCGGTGTCCATGGGGACTCTGAAAGCCTTCCATCAACGCTGTTCACCACATGGGGTTGAGAGTATTGTAAACAATGAATGTACTGTTGTACTTCAATGATTTTTTTTGATATAGTGTTATTTTGATTATGTTTTGACGTGTTGTATCATATGATTGTGTCGAATAAAGTTTTTGAAAAAGGAAAAAAAATAAAAGAGAGAGAGAGAGAGAGAGAGAGAGAGAGAGAATGAATTCTGAGACCCTGGTCTTCACACCAGCTTCAGCACCTGTCTAGAATGGTGTTGACAACTCCCACACCAGCAGTCAGTTGGCCTGGACTGTTCTTTCCTCCTGGGTAGCAGAGTTCAATGTGTATGCAGCTCTCGATGTAACTCAGTCAAATATTGAGGGGATTCTGTGGGATGATTACTTTGGCCTAAGATGAATGTCGGGGAATTCTTAAATTGGCCAAATGGTGCCAAATGGTGGTGCCTCTTGTACGCGGGATCAAGTGACTATTTCTGTACACGTTGCTAATTGGGGATTTTGTTTAGGCATGCCAACATAGAAACATAGAGTAGGAATTAACAGGTCCTCTTCAAAATGGCAGGCAGTAACTAGTGGCGTGCCGCAAGGCTCGGTGCTGGAACCATAGTTGTTTACAATACTGTACATATTAACGATCTAGATGAGGGAATTAAATGTGACATCTTCAGGTTTGCGGATGACATAAAGCTGGGTGGTAGTGTGGGCTGCGATGAGGATGCTATGAGGCTGCAGGGTGACTTGGATAGGTTGGGTGAGTGGGCGGATGCATGGCAGATGCAGTGTAATGTGGATAAATGTGAGGTTATCCACTTTGGTTGAAAGAAAAGGAAGGCAGATTATTATCTGAATGGTGTCAGATTAGGAAAAGGAGAGGTGCAACGAGACCTGGGTGTTCTTGTACATCAGTCACTGAAAGTAAGCATGCAGGTGCAGCAGGCTGTGAAGAAAGCTAATGGCATGTTGGCCTTCATTGCGAGAGGATTTGAGTTTAGAAGCAAGGAGGTTATACTGCAGTTGTACAGGGCCCTGGTGAGACCACACCTGGAGTATTGTGTGCAATTTTGGTCTCCTAATTTGAGGAAGGACATTATTGCTATTCAGGGAGTGCAGCGTGGGTTCACCAGGTTAATTCCCGGAATGGTGGACTGTCATAAGATGAAAGAATGGGTCGACTGGGCTTGTATTCACTGGAATTAAGAAGGATGAGAGGAAATCTTATAGAAACATATACAATTCTTAAGGGATTGGACAGGCTAGATGCAGGATAAATGTTCCTTATGTTGGGGGAGTCCAGAACCAGGGATCACAGTTTAAGAATAAGGGGTAGGCCATTTAGGACTGGGATGAGGAAGAACTTTTTCACCCAGAGTGTTGTGAATCTGTGGAATTCTCTGCCACAGAAGGCAGTGGAGGCCAATTCACTGGATGTGTTTAAGAGAGAGTGGATATAAGTCTTAGGGCTAAAGGAATCAAGAGATATGGGGAGAAAGCAGGAACGGGATACTGATTCTGGATGACCAGCTTCAATCATATTGAATGGTTGCGCTGGCTCGAAGGGCTGAATGGCCTACTCCTGCGCTTTTTTCTATGTTTCTATGTTTCTATTCCCCTACCTATTAGGAATAATTTACAGAGACCAGTTTAATTTACAAACCAGCATGTTCTCAGGATGAAGCTCCTGGAGGAAACCCACGCAGTCACAGGGAGAACGTGCAAACTCAACGTAGACAGCGCCCGAGGTCAGGATCGAACCCGGGTCTCCAGCACTGGGAGGCAGCAGCTCTACCCGCTGCACCATTGTGCCGCCTGTCCTAAAGCGGCTGTCCCACTTGGGTGACCTAATCCGCGAATTCGGGCGAGTTTGTCCTCGACTCGCAGCATGGACGACACGAGTCATAGGAGGTCTTTGTAACTTCATGCTCGAGAATAGTCCCCACGTACTCGAGGCCTCAGCTAGATCGTGGCGTATTTTTCAACATGTTGAAAAATGCCCTCGAGTAAAAAAAGGTCGCAATGGGAAAAAAATCGATACTTTTTTTACACGTAGCTTTACTCGTAATAGGCCGTGGTAGGTCGTAGTAGGTCGGCATGTTAGTCGTAGGTAGTCATGGGTAGTCGCAGGTAACCGAGGGAAGTCATAGATAGTCTTCATCATAGTCGAAGGGAGGTCGAAGGAGATCGAAGGAGGTCGTCTTCATTCTACACTATTCGGTGTCCAATTTCCCTGAAGTTAGTCGTAGCTAGTCGAAGCTAGTCTTCAACATAGTCGAAGGAGGTCGAAGGAGGTCTTCTATATAGTCGAAGGAGGTCTTCAACATGACATTTTTTCAAACTCTCCTAAACTCTTCTAAACTCGCAAATTAGGTCGCCCAAGTGGGGCAGCCCCTTAAGAGGTTTCATTCAGAAATTGATTGTGGCACCAATTACAACCGACAATGCAGACACGAGCAGCAACACAAAGCGCATTTTCTTCCGTGAAATTAATAAGCTTTCCGTGCGATAATTATGTTTATTTTGTAGTGGGACTTTATTTAGCAGTTAATAGAAAGTGCAAATGAAGCCTGGTGATTTGAGACATCACGCTGACAATGTGAAAATTCCACACAGATCAAAGCCGCTAAGCTTTCTGTGTCACAGCTCACTAAATGTGTCAGAATATCTCGTTCTACTTAATATTTCATCCAGGTTGAATTTTTTATACAATAGCTATGTTATTGCTCCTTTTATTCTGACAGGAAGCTACATTTGAGGCATGTAAGAGCTAACATTGATCAGAGGAGGTGTTTGAGTGTGTGTCTCAGCCACAGTTCAGCTGCACCATATTTGCAAGTTCCATTAAAAAGCAATGTGCACTGACCGCACTCCATGTGATTCTGTGATTCACTCTGCATGTGCATTCAGTGCCCCGACCTATGTAGGCCAGCACACCGCACGCCAGGACAACAACGAGAGGCGCGACGGGCGAGGAGCGAGGCCGGCGGGAGAGGAGAGGGAAACAGGTCTGGCCTACTGTGCCCTCGAGGCACCAAGGTGGAAGGGGGGAGGAGAGGGTCGTCGGTACGCTGTTCGATCCCCACGTCCATGTCATGACGATGGCTGGAGGCTCCACAGCAGCCTGTGGCTCGCTTGGAACCGGGCGCTGCCCGTAACAACTAGCGCGGACTGGACTTGGAAAACGGCTCCAAATCATGACATCTCTTGAGTGCGGGATCAATAGACTATGTCTGTACACTTTGCTAATCGAGGACGTGCTTAGGAATGGCAATACTCCTGTGGACTGTTTGTAAGAAAACAATTTCTCCGTTTGCACTATGCTACTGTGACAATAAATGCACCATTGAATCATTGAAACCCGCTTTACCAATCTATCAAATTGCATTGCCACTTTCAAAGAGTTATGGAGTTGGACCCCACAATCCCACTGTGCATCAATATTGTTAAGGGTCATGCCATCAACTGTATACTTTCCCCTTATATTTGACCTCCGAAAGTGCAGTGCCTTGCACTTGGTCAGATTAACCTCCATCTGCCACTTATCCACCCATTTCTGTCGCTGATCTATATTGTGCTGTACACCTTTGAGAGCCTTCCTCACAGCCCATGCTCACAGCATTCTTGGTGTCAGCGACAAACTTATTAACCAAATGGATATATCCAAGCCATTGATATATATCACAAACAGCAGAGGTTCCAGCACAGATCCCTGTGTAACTTCACTGGTCTTAGACCTTTTGCCTGAATATTGTCTCTTCACCACAACCCTCTGTCTTCTACCAATAAGCCAGTTCTGAATACATACGACCAAGTCACTGTTAATCCTGTGCATCTTAATCTTATGGATCAGCCTACCATGGGGACGTTATCAAATGCCTTAATAAAATCCATGTAGACAACATCCACTCCTCTACCCTCATCGATCACCTTCGTCACCACCTCAAAAAACTTGATCACATCGAAAAGGTTGTTCAGGTTTGTAGGTTAATCGGTCTCTGTAAAATCGCCCCTAGCGGGTAGGGAGTGGATGAGAAAGTGGGATAACAAAACTAGTGTGAACAAGTGATCGATGGTCAGCGTGGACTCGGTGGGCCGAAGAGCCTGTTTGCATGCTGTATTTGTAAACTGTAAAATCTACCCTATATGTGACCTTAACAATGTCTTGTTCAGCTGCAATGTGAGCTCCCAACTCCTAAATGTAAGATAGACACAAAATACTGGAGTAACTCAGCGGGTCAGGCAGCATCTCTGGAGAGAAGAAATGGGTGACGTTTCAGACTGAAAGGTAAGACCCTGACCGACGAAGGCAAGAATACCAAATTCTTTCTTCACTGCTTTTTTTTTTGAAGCTGTAAACATTCAGAGACACAAACAATATTGTACTGGTCTTTATCTCTTGTTGCAATGCCGTTGTTTTGTCTTTGAGATGTCCCCTGTTTAACTGTGTCAAATCCAATTATCTTCATAACTCGTTAAACATATCTTCTGAGCTTCATAAGTTCTTTCTCTTGTATAGATAAATACAAGAGCACTACAATTACATGACCCCTGAAAGAAATGTTCCTTCAAAAGATGCCAACCATTTCAGAGTAATTAATTATTCCAAGGTCCATTATCCCAAATCCTTTCTCAAGGCTGTCTTGGTTATCACATTTCACTGAATGCAAAGCTTTTTAGAAAATGAGAAAATGCACCATCACATATCTTGCAGTTTCAGCAAAAAGAATTAAGCACCAAATGTCAGAAGGTGTTTAATTATGCAGATAGAGCAATCACTAACGCTCTACTCTCACTAGAACCTACAATTAGATATTAATTTTAATTAAGCCTCTATTACTCTTTGGTATTATCCATGTCAAGAGAGTCTGAGGTTAATTGGCTTTGGGAAAAATTGTAAATTGTCCCTAGCGTGTAGGATAGTGTTAGTGTACGGGGATCGCTGGTCAGCGTGGACTCGGTGGGCCGAAGAGCTTGTTTCCGCGCAGTACCTATAAACTAAACCAAACTAAACTAAACTAAATCCCTCCAAATATCCCTCCAAACCTCTCCTCTCTGTGTACCCGTCCAAGTGTCCTAATTGTAGCCGCCTCTACCACTTTCTCTGGCAGCTCGGCCTGCTGTTGGAAGGATGTCATTAAACTGGAAAGGGTGCAAACATTTTTATGAGAATGTTGTCCACATCCAGTGGCATGTACATCGGCAAGACCAAGGTCCATTATCGGAGGCCATTTCACCAAACACTTGTGCTCAGTCCGCCGAGGCCTGCTGGATCTCCCGGTTGCCAACCAATTGAATTCCCCGTTCCATTCCCACACTGACCTTTCTGCCCTGGGCCTCCTCCATTGCCAGAGTGAGGTCCAACACAAACCTGAGGAACAACACCTCATATTCCACTTACCAACATTGAATACTACAAGTTTGGGTAACAACAAAACCCTCCCCCTCTCCATTCTTCCTTAAAAAGGAAGATCACCTCCCTGCACCTCCTTCTCCTACCTCCGTTGAGATAGTTGAGGCAGTAATATAACAACATTTAACAGACATTTGGACAGGTACATGGATAGGAAAGGTTTAGAGGGAGATGGGCTAAAGTGGGCAGCTGAGACTTGGGTAGATGGGGCATCTTAGTCGGCATGGGCAAGTTGGGCTGAATGGTCTGGTTCTGTGCTGTATGACAATGGCAATATCACTTTATGATCACTAATCCAGTCAACTGATAATAACCAAAATGATTGATGACTATTAAACCAGGTGACTATTATCCAGCGTTTCACACCAGGGACTGTGATGAAGGACACAGTAGATTACAATAAAACCTCAATTTACACTACTTTTGAATTTAAATATAACTCTCACAAAATAATATGTTACAGAGCTGCCCTTTGTTAAATCTCTATGGCATTTCAATTTGAATTATTTGGTTTCTTCCCAAACTAGCATTGAATGTGGAACGCAGCTGTGAATGTGATAATATTTTGTTGAACGAATAGTGATCCATTGTTTAAGAAAGAACCGCAGATGCTGGTAAAGTCGAAGATAGACACAAAACTCAGCGGGTGAGGCAGCATCTCTGGGGAGAAGGAATTGGCGACGTTTCGGGTCAAGACCCTTCTTCAGACTAGTGATCCATTTCCTTGTCAAGAGTGTTAAGAGTGTTTTATTGTCATGTGTCCCAGATAGAACAATGACATTCTTACCTGCAGCAGCACAACAGAATGTGTAAACATAGCACACATATTTCCTGAGATATGTTATATTTTATATTATATTTGAACGTGCAATTTTATATATTGTATATATATATATATATATATATATAATATATACTAGACTAAGTGGGACCCGTTGGGCTGGTCCCCCAAATGCAATATTCTGCCTGTCCACCATTTCTGGACAGTGGGGGGGGGGGGGGGGGGGGTCTTTCTGGAGCGCTAGCATGGTGTTGTGGTCCGAAGGGACTGGTTTCCAAAGGGCTAGTATAGACATTGTGGGCCAAATGGATTCTTGGGCTGGCAGCTCAGTCACTGAGACCACTCACACACGTACTCACACACTCACAAACACACACACTCACAAACACACACACACACACACATTCACACTCACACACTCACAAACACATACATACACATGCACACACACTCACAAACACTCACAAACACATACACACTCAGACTCACACACACACACACATACACTCAGAAACACATACACACACACTCACTGACTCACACACCATATATATGGCAGTAAACTATCTTGAATACTCACATGGCTGAGCGCGGCCTCTCCACTTTGGGGCTTCCGCAGTCAGCGGCACTTCCGCAATCAGCGTGACCTCTGCACTTGCCGGAAATTATGCAATCAGAGCAAACTCTGCACTCACCGGAAATTATGCAATCAGCGCGACCTGTCCACTAAGCGGAAGTCACAAAATGAGTGGGACTTTTGAACCAAACACAGTCGGACCTAATAAAGCATTTTATTCCTTCCAAACACAGTCGGACTTAATAAAGCATTGCAGTTTCAAACACAGGCACGGCACGGGCCAAACAACTCATGGCAATGTCATTAAGGGCTAACAAATCATTTATTGCAAGTACATTGCAGACTCACAGTTCAGTTGATTCACATCTTAGAATGAGAATCGTGGCCTCTCCCTCGCAACCTTGCAGAGTGACTGAGTCACGTCCAGGCATCCGGGGTTTTATAGTCCTTCTCCCCTTCCACCACCCCCCCCCCCCCAGAAGGGGGGTTACCTTCAGCGCGGTGATTGACAGGCAAGAGGATCTCAAGGCTTTTTAAACACTCATAACTTTTTTATTTTTCATCGATGGGAAAAATCCTCGGGGCCTGCTCAGCGGAGGAGGACTGTGAGTAAGATAGCCAAAAATCACAGTGATATATGGTAGCGTTATTTTCTAAAATCAATATACAGCGCAGACAGGAAGTGGTCAAGATGAGATTTTTAATTATATAGATATATACATGTATATACGTACGCACACACACACAGAATATATATATTTTTATATATTAAATAAATATTTGCAATTTCTTAAACCATTCTTTGTGATTTTAAAATGCATCTACACCAGCAGAGAAAATCACCTCAGAGCCATTGGGTTTTGCCTCAACTTATTTCAAGTGGCATTGGGACAATTGTGTATTTCTCAGCTTCAAAATACAAATGCTACATGTTCGAAAGTCGTAAAAACAGATTGCCAGAGCTCTTCAGCATTTTGACGTAAACATTAGCTTCACTTTCTTGTGGGGACTCTTCTGGTAGAACAAGAAGTCATTCTTGCCTTGGACTACCTTCCGACAAGTGGCTGCTGTGAACATAAAAGGAGGATTCATAAGAATCTGACGTAGACCAAAGAAGGGTTTCGGCCTGAAACGTTGCCTATTTCCTTCGCTCCATAGATGCTGCCGCACCCGCTGAGTTTCTCCAGCACTTTTGTCTACCCAGGAGGATTCATAAGGCAGCTTCCATTGTGTCGTGACCCCACTTATCTTCAATCTGATGCGTTTGCTCAGCAGGTTTGTCACTGATGTTGTCTGTTAGACCCCAAGGTACAAAGTTCAGAAATTGGCAAACCCGTCACCTACAAGCTGAAGATCAAGGAGACAGTTTTTTTTAGTTTATAGGTGCAGCATTGAAACAGGCCCTTCAGCCCACCGATCACCCATTTACACTAGTTCTGTTATCCCACTTTCTCATCCATTCCCTACACACTAGAGGCAATTTACAGAGACCAAGTAACCTACAAACGAGCACGCCTTTGGAATGCAGGTGGAAGGGGGAGGGGATGGGAGAAATAGGTGCACAATTAGGAGGTGCACATGTGGATGAAAGAAAGTGGGGGGTGAAATGGGTTTTTGTAGAAGTTTCTTTCACAGCAGGAGAAAGAAACATAAAATGTTTTCAATAATTTTCAAGAAACTTCATGGCTTTGTCATAAGGAACTTCAGCAACTACTAGGCATAGTGAAAGGGCAGCAGCAACACAATGCCAATCTCAAGTCAAGTCAAGTCAATTCAAGTCAAATTTATTCATCACATACCCATACGAGATGTGCAGTGAAATGAAAAGTGGACTTTGCGCAAAAAAAAAACAAACAAACTACAAACGGAATGGAACAGAATCACATATACTTTTACATATTAAATATTGTGGGCAGAAAGAAAAAGGGAAAAACTCTAAGCAACTAAACCATTACTTGTTTAAGGCAAGGGTAGAAAATAAGTGCAAAAATTGTTTGTGATCACGCGAAGTCTGCATTAACCTGTGGGTGCATGAAAGTAGAATAAGTTTTTAATTAAATTAGCAATATCAAGATTCTTTGAGCAATAGTCTCATCCTTGCTGCTGCAGCGCCCCCCGGCGGCAGGCGAGGGGAAACTCAACTCACCTGGGCGGCTGCTGCGTCCCCTGCCGGCGAGGAGGAGCAATAGCACGCTGTCTCCGCTAGGCCCCCTGCAGCCAGGAGGAGGAATAGCACGCTGTCTCCGCTGCGCCCCCTGCAGACGAGGAGGAGCAATAGCACGCTGTCTCCGCTACGCCCCCTGCAGGCGAGGCGAGGAACCTGTCTCCAACCGCCTGCAGCCGCCGGCGGAGAGTGGGCGACCCTCCCCTTCCGGCGCTGTCGCTCCGGAGCCGCGATGTCGGTGGAATCGGCGAAGAAAAGGAAGACCAAAGTGATCCGGAGCGACGGCGGGGCGGCGGAGAAGGAGGCGAGGAAGGGTCGAGGCGATGGTGACCAGGTGAGTGGCGGGGAGCGGGGCCTGGAGGCTGCGGCTGGGGTTGGGGTCTGGCATGGCCTGGACTCTAGGCCTGGGTTGGGCCTGGACTAGGTTCTGAGTCTGGTCTGGCCTGTGGCCCTAGGTCTGGCCTGGGCTCTAGGTCTGGCCTGTGGCCCTAGGTCTGGCCTGGGGGTCTGGGGTCCTAGTCTGGCCTGGGTCTGATCTGGGGTCCTAGTCTGGCCTGGACTCTAGGTCTGGCCTGGGTCCGATCTGGGGCCCTGGTCTGGCCTGGGGTCTGGGACTGGCCTGGGGTCTGGGGCCCTGGTCTGGCCTGGGGTCTGGGGTCCTAGTCTGGCCTGGGGTCCTAGTCTGGGGTCTTGGTCTGGCCTGGGGTCCTAGTCTGGCCTGGGGGTCTGATCTGGGGCCCTGGCCTGGGGTCTTGGTCTGGCCTGGGGTCTGGGGCCCTGGCCTGGGGCCCTGGTCTGGCCTGGGTCTGATCTGGGGCCCTGGTCTGGCCTGAGGTCTGGGGCCCTGGTCTGGCCTGGGGTCTGGGGCCCTTTTCTGGCCTGGGTCTGATCTGGGGCCCTGGTCTGGCCTGGGCTCTAGGTCTGGGTCTGGTCTGGCCTGGGTTTTGAGGACTGAGCTTGTAGCCTTAGGTCTGACACTTGGGGCGCTGGGGTTGCGGCTGGGGTCTGACGTCTGTGCTCTTGGACCCGGACAGCTTGTGTGGGGCCCGGGACGATGTGTCTGGCCGGGATGAGGATGTGGCCCAGAGGATGTGAGGACAGGCCACTCCCCCAGACCACACTGTCACCACTCTTGTGCACAATCCCGGTAGCAACCATGGGGACAATAACTTGGATAACTGCAACAGGGTAGTCACAATGAAAGCAAAAGGAGACCATTTCACCCCAAGAGACGGGAATCTGTGACCTGCTCGCCGCGCTACTCTTCACTCAATGGAATCCCATCCCGAAGGCAACAACAAGATGAAGTCTGAATAAGGGTCTCAACCCGAAACATCAACCATTCCTTTTCTACAGAGATGCTGCCTGACCCGCTGAGTTACTCCAGCATTTTGTGTCTACCTTTGATTTAAACCAGCATCTGCGGTTTTTTCCTACACAAACAAGATGAATATGTTCTGGTATAAACTGCCTCTTGTAGGAGAGAGCCAGATATACAGTGGCTTGCAAAAGTTTTCATACCCCTTGAACTTTTCCACATTTTGTCACGTTACAACCACAACCATAAATGTCTTTTATTGGGATTTTATGCGATAGACCAACACAAAGTGGTGCATAATTGCGAAGTGGAAGGAAAATGATACATGGTTTCCAAATTGTATTACAAATAAAAACTGAAAAGTGTGGCGTGCAAAAGTATTCTGCCCTCCTTAGTCAATACTTTGTAGAACCACCTTTCGCTGCATTTACAGCTGCAAGTCTTTTCGGGTATGTTTCTACCAGCTTTGCAGATCTAGAGACTGAAATTTTTGCCCATTCTTCTTTTCAAAATAGCTCAAGCTCAGTCAGATTGGATGGAGAGCATCTGTGAACAGCAATTTTCAAGTCTTGCCAGAGATTCTCAATTGGATTTAGGTCTGGACTTTGACTGGGCCATTCTAACACATGAATATGCTTTGATCTAAACCATTCCATTGTAACTCTGGCTGTATGTTTAGGGTCGTTGTCCTGCTGGAAGGTGAACCTCCGCCTCAGTCTCAAGTCTTTTGCAGACTCTAACAGGTTTTCTTCCAAGATTGCCCTGTATTTGGCTCCATCCATCTTCCCATCAGCTCTGAGCAGCTTCGCTGTCCCTGCTGAAGAAAAGCATCCCCACAGCATGATGCTGCCACCACCATGTTTCACAGTGGGGATGGTGTGATCAGGGTGATGTGCAGTGTTAGTTTTCTGCCACACATAGCCTTTTGCATTTAGGCCAGAAACTTCAATTTGGTCTCATCAGACCAGAGCACTTTCCTCCACATGTTTGCTGTGTCCCCCACATGGCTTGTGGCAAACTGCAAACGGGACTTCTTATGGCTTTGTTTCAACAATGGCTTTCTTCTTGCCACTCTTCCATAAAGGCCCAATTTGTGGAGTGCACAACTAATAGTTGTCCTGTGGACAGATTCTCCCACCTGAGCTGTGGATCTCTGCAACTCCTCCAGAGTTACCATGGGCCTCTTGGCTGCTTCTCTGATCAATGCTCTCCTTGCCCGGCCTGTCAGTTTAGGTGGACGGCCATGTCTTGGTAGGTTTACAGTTGTGCCATACTCTTTCCATTTTCAGATGATGGATTGAACAGTGCTCCGTGCGATGTTCAAAGCTTGGGATATTTTTTCATAACCTAACTCTGCTTTAAACCTCTCCACAACTTTATCCCTGACTTGTCTGGTGTGTTCCTTGGGCTTCATGATGCTGTTTGTTCACTAATGTTCTCTAACAAACCTCTGAGGCCCTCACAGAACAGCTGTATTTATACTGAGATTAGATTACACACAAGTGAACTCTATTTACTAATTAGGTGACCTCTGAAGGCAATTGGTTGCACTGGATTTTATTTAGGGGTATCAGAGTAAAGGGGACTGAATACTTTTGCACACCACACCTTTCAGTTTTTTATTTGTAAAAAAATTTGAAAACGATGTATCATTTTCCTTCCACTTCACAATTATGCGCCACTTTGTGTTGGTCTATCACATAAAATCTCAATAAAATACATTTACGTTTGTGGTTGTAACGTGACAAAATGTGGAAAAGTTCAAGGGGTATGAAAACTTTTGCAAGCCACTGTATACAGACACCCTTTTGCAAAACCAAAGTCCATAGTGCAACAGCCTACTGTGTCCGCGCCGAACAGCAATCACCTCGTACTATTCTATGGACTAGAGACAATTAACAATTTTTTACGAAAGCATACTAAGCTGAAAACCTGTACGTCTTTGGAGTGTGGGAGGAAACCGGAGCACCCGGAGAAAACCAACGCGGTCAAAGGGAGAATGTACAAACTTGGTACAGACAACACCCATAGTCAGAATTGAACTCTGGTCTCTGGTGCTATTGTGCCGCCGGTTATTGTTTTTGGTGAAGTGTAGTGTTCAATAGCATATGGATAAATACGTCATAATCAATTATACAAATAACAGTAAATTAATAACAGTTTTTCACTGGACCTCGGTACATGTGACAATAATAAACTAAACAAAACAGTATTTCTAGGTAGCCATAATAGTGCAAAACCAAACTCCATCGTGCAACCAAAGACATGGTCCATCAAGGATCGTAGTTGACAAGGTAGTGGTGTGCCCTAATATTTGTCTCATATAATTTTACAAGCTCTAAGATCACCCCTCAGCCTCCCACGCTCCAGGGAAAATAGGCCCAGCAGCTTCAGCCTCTCCTAATATCTCAAACTTCCAGACCCGGTAACATCCTCTCAAATCATTTTTGCATTGTTACTAGTTTAATGACATTCCTACCACAGCAAAACCAGGACTGTACACAGTATTGCCCGGCACAATGGTGCAGTTGGTAGAGCCGCAGCCTCACAGTGCCAGTGATCCGAGTTCGATCCTGACCTTGACTGCTGTCAGTGTGTAATTTGCACTTTCTGCCTGTCACCGTGTGGGTTTTCTCCGGGTGCTCTGGATTCCTTCCACATCACAAAGACATGCGGGTTTGTAGATTAATTGGCCTCTGTAAATTGCCCCTCGTGTGTAGGAAGAGCATGAGAAAGTGGGATAACATAGAACTAGAGCGAACGGGTGATCAATGGTTGTTGTGGACTTGCGAGGCCGAAGGACTTGTTTCCATGCTGTATCTTTCAATTAATCAGTTGTTAGCAGGCCAGTAGTATATCCTTAAAGTGAGTGATTTTCACAAAATTTTGTTCCATATGGCTTCCATTATATGATAACCTAGGATACTTTCAAGAGGGAGCTAGATAGGGCTCTTAAAGATAGTGGTCAGGGGATATGTGGAGAAGGCAACAACTCTGCTTTTAACACCATTATACCATCCAGGCTCATCACCAAACCTGTGGCATGGATTAATCACTCATCTCTGCAACTGGATACCCGACTTCCTAACCAACAGACCCCAATCAGTGAGGATAAGGGACAAATCATCCTCTCCTATAATCCTCAACACTGGTGCTCTGCAAGAATGCGTACTCAGCCCCCTTCTTTACTCCCTATACACCCACGACCGTGTAGCCATGTGCAAATCTAATTCAATTTATAAATTTGCAGATGACACCACCATTGTGTGCCGAATATTAAATAATGATGAGTCAGAGTACAGGAAGGAGATTGAAAACCTCGTCACCTGATTTCGAGACAACAAACTTTTTCTCAATGTCAGCAAGACAAAGGAGATAGTGATTGACTCAGGAAGCGAAGTGGTATGCACCCTAGTGTGTATTGAAGGTGCAAAAGTAAAGGTGGTTGAAAGCTTCAAACTCCTAGGAGTAAATATCACCAACAACTTCTCTGTTGAAGCAATGGACCAGAAAGCACACCAACGCCTCTAATTCCTGAGAAGGTTTAGGAAGTTCGGTATGTCCCCAACAACTCTCACCAACTTGTACAGATGCGCCATAGAAAGCATTTTATCGGGATGCATCACAGCATGGGTTGGAAACAGCTCCATCCAAGACCACAGGACATTGCAGAGAATTGTGTGCACAGCCCAGACCATCACACAAACTAACCTCCCTTCCATTGACTCCACTTATACCTCATGCTGCCTCGGCAAGGCAACAAACATGATCAAGGCCAAGTCGCACTTAGGCCAGTTCCTCTTCTCTCATTGGGCAAAAGGTATAGAAGCGTGAAAATGCACACCTCAGGATTCAGGGACAGTTTCTTCCCAGCTGTTATCAGATCCTACCACAACCAGAGAGCAATCCTGAACTACTATCTACCTCATTGGAGCCCCCCTGGACTATCTTTGATCAGACTTTACTGGCTTTATTATGTATCTATCAGTACACTGTAAATGGCTTGATTGTAATCATGTATTGTCTTTCCTCTGACTGGTTAGCACGCAAGAAAAGCTTTTCACTGTGCCTCGGTGCACGTGATAATAAACTTAACTAACCAAATAAAAGTTGTTGTGCTTAACCAATCACAGTAAACGGCATCATCGACATCAATTGTTCTTGACTCGCCATTACTATCGATAGTTGATCATTTGTTTGGAATGCTAAAATGCGTGTTTGCTTTAGGAGAACAAAACTTACAGTGAGGAAGCTGAAGTGGATACAAGAGACCCTGCCAAAGACTATGACCTGTATAAGGAAACATGCGAAGATCTTCAAAGATTGATGGCTGAGATTCATGAATTGAAGAGTAAAGGAGGAAAAGATGCCGTAAGTATTCAGTTGCGTTAGTATTTGTACATAGTGCATGATCCGTTGAATTACTCCCACATTTTGTGTTCCATGTGCTTTACAAATGTTTGTTCCACTTATAATTCTCATTTGCCCTCTTGCAGGCAGCGGAAATTGATGAGCGGCGCATCCAAAGCTGTATTCACTTCATGACTCTAAAGAAATTAAACCGCTTGGCTCATATCAGATTAAAGAAAGGCCGCGATCAAACACACGAGGTAAATACTGTGACCATCAAGGTGGGCTGGAGTGGAGCAAACTTCCTAATTAGTCAGCTAATGGAAATTCGTGTTCATCTTTTTATTGGGTGGATGCAAAATTATACAAAAACAAATTTGTTTCCCATCATATTTAGTTCAAATGAAATGCTTTTACCAGAATACAGCCTGGATTAGGGATTATTGGTTTAAAGGCACGAGTGGACAGAATTAGATTGTTTTCTCCCAAGTGACTGAAACTGATGGAAGAACTGATAGATGTACATAAATGTATGGACAACATTGATAGGGTAGACAGTCAGGACTTTTTTTTCCCAGAGTGGAAATGCTTTAAGGGGAGAGGGGTAATGTTTAAAGGAGATGTGCGGGTCAAGTCTTTTTACACAGAGGGTGGTGGGTGCCTAGAGCGTGCTGCCAGGGGTGGTGGTGGAGACAGATACGATAGTGATGTTTAAGTAGCTTTTAGATGGGCACATGGATATGGATCATGTGCAGACAGAGGATATTAGTTACGTTGAGCATGGGCTTTGTGGACCGAAAGGCCGCTTCCTGTGCCGTACTTTTCAATATTCTGAATAAGGGCACCACGCATTTATACTCATACGTGATCTTCTGCCTGGTGTAAATTTAATGTGGAATGGCAATGCACTTTGTACAATTTCTGAAATAGTTGTGCAAATTAGTTGTCGATATACGAGATGCAAACTGTTTTTCAGGCCAAACAGAAAGTGGATGCTCTCCATCTTCAACTTCAGAATCTTCTATACGAGGTGATGCATCTTCAAAAAGAAATCACAAAATGCTTGGAGTTCAAGTAAGTTTGACTTGCAGCTTTCTAAAGTTTGTTCTGGTTTTTGGTGCTATTGAAGTCACAGAATCTGTTTTGGTAGTGCATCAATTCTAAATAAATTGTTTAAGCATGTGCAATAAAATTGACAACTAAGGTATCGCTTAGTCAATTTGCTTCCATTTGTGCTGATCCGCTTATTTTTATATAATGAACAAAATGCTGAAAATACTCAGCAGATCAGACCATATTAATATCTTAATTGATATTATCAACATTATCCTGGGTATTTCATCACAGCAAGTGGATAGAAATTTAAATCTGTACAACTTGGTAAAGTGGTACACAGAAGTCGCACAACAGAAAGCTTTTAATAAATTTGTGGTGTCACAGGCATGGCCATTTTTTGTTACCTTTCCTTTTGTACAATTTGTTCTTGAGGAGCGCTGTGGTAATAATGGTCCACTAATATTGGTGGAAATGGCGTTTCAGCTACAATGAAGAATGCAATTATTGCCCCAATCAGAATATTGATTATCTCCACCGCATCTGCTCCCAAGATGAGGCTTTCCACTCTAGGTCAGCCGAGACGTCCCCTTTCTTCAGTGAACGTGATTTCCCTCCTGCTGTTGTGGGTGGACCCCTGACCCACGTCTCCTGTGTGTCCCACAGTTCTACTCGTGTTCCCCCTGCCTCACTCCTCCACCAACAGAAGAGGTTAGTTCTCCTGGTCCTCACCTTTCACCAACTAGCCTCCGCATCCAACTCATTGTTCTGACATTACCACAACCTTCAACATGATCCCACCACCAACCAGTCACATCATCCTTGCCTTGCAGGGACCATTCCCTCCACAGCTCTTTGGTTTACTCATCTCTTCCTGCTCAACCCCTTCAGTCACTTTCCCCTGCAACCGCAGAGTAGATGTAACACCTGTGCCTACACCTCCTCCTTCACATCCATTCAGAGAATCCAGCAACCTTTCCAGGTGAGACAGAGGTTCACGTGCACCTCTTCCAATCTCCATGTACTGCTTTTGGTGCTCCTGATCTGGCCTAATTTACATCGGTGAGAACAAGCATAGACTATGTTTTGGAGGGAAATTTGGATGCAATCCATTTCCCATACATTTGCTGCCCTAATCTCAGCAATGGATAATTTGGAGTATTGTGCGCAGTTCTGGTCATTCCATTACATGAAGGATGTGGAACCTTTGAAAAGAGTGCAGAGGAGGTTTACCAAAATGATGCCTGGATTACGGGGTATTAGCTACAGGGCAGACTTGGATTGTTTTCTCTGGAACGCCAGAGGTTGTGGGGTGACCTGATGGAAAAAATAAAATATTTGAGCACATAGCTTTTAGGTGAGAGGGGCACTGTTTAAAACAGTTGTGTTTGTCAAATTTTTTACACAGAGGGTGGTGGGTGCCTGTAAGCACTACCGGGGATGGTGATTGAAGCTGATATGTTAGTGGAGTTTAAGAGACTCTTGGATAGGCATATACATATTCAGGGAATGGAGATATATGGATAATGTGCAGGCAGATGAGGTTAGTTTGCATCAGCTTGGCACAGCAAGTTTGTTAACACATGGAGGTGGATGCCTAGAACGGGCTGCTGGGGATGGTGGTTGAAGCAGAAATGGTGGAGGCATTTTAGACTTTTGGATAAGCACATGGACATGCAGAGAATGGAGGGATATGGATTATGCACAGGTAGATAAGTGATGGTCTTGGCATCACTTTCAGCACTGACATTATGGGCCAAAGGGCCTGTTTTTGTAGTGTTCTATGTTCTGTGGTTGGAGCTGCAGAGGAAACAGGAGATGTACTACAGGGTATCCTCCGGATTGCACACACTGAGATCAAAATCAGTCAATTAATGGGTAATCTGAAGTTGAGATGAGCTAACCAGTGTATTTAATGTCAGATGGGACTGTCAGTGGAAATAATACAATGTTTTGTGAATGTTTCTTATTTCTCACCACCTGCATTGTCTTGTAGATCTAAGCATGAAGAGATTGACTTGGTGAATGTGGAGGAGTTCTATCAAGATGCTCCATCAGACATCAGTAAGCCTGATTTTACAATGAATGATCCTCATCAGCAAACTCTATCCCGGTTAGATTGGGAACTTGAACAGCGTAAAAGGTAAGGGATGGTTATTGGATCATGGTTTGTTATAATTTACCTAATTATGCTTGTACTGGCACTTGATAGAGTTAAAGCTATTGGTCACAAACCCTTTGATTCCCTTTTTCAATGGTTCAATGGTGTTTAATTATCACATGTACCTAGGTACCGTTAAATTGCCTTTGTGCATGCAATTCAGTGAAAACTTCACACAATCAAATCCACATGCAAGAATGTAGGAATAGTACATTACACAAGAGTCGACACATTTCCCACCCCATCTTGTATCCTTCAAGTTTCAAAGCTCTCAAAAAATATTGTAGTCCTGTCTACAGCACTGGGTCGGAGATGCAGGGGTCGGCCTGGCCTGGCAAAGATGTCAATGTCCTCCACCACTCTGAGACGTTGTAGGCTGCATCTGATCCGCACGATTGCCCAACCTCAGTGAGCGTCCAGATCCCCTGGTTGCTGCCTTCATTTAACTACCGTTTTGTTATTTATAGAATAATTTTTAATTTACTTTTGCTTTGCATGCTATTCTGTTTATCTTTCCTTTGCCCTATTTCAGATCTTTTTCCAATCTGCTCTATAGTTAATGGTTCCAAGTTTGTTGCATTCTTATCTTAAGAATCTCTGCAAACAGAACTGACCTTAACCAGCACCTGCAGTTCAGTGTTTTCTGCAGAGAACCGCTGAGTTACTCCAGCACTTTGTGTCGTGCCTTTTTTAAATAAACCAGCATCTACAGTTCCTTGTGTCTACCCGCTTAAATCTTGTTTGCTTTTTTTTTAATAATATTTTTATTAGAAGTAAGCAATTCACAATGCTAAAACAAATTTACAAATACCAACTTAATTCAATATTTATACAAATATCACATTGATTATTATTATCTTCTGTTTTTTAAAAATAGAGAGAGAAAGAAAAAGAATAGGTTTTAAATCAACATTGTGATTAAATAATGATTTTGATTATATATTAAAAAAAAGAAAGGAAAAAAAGAAAAAAAAATTAATATATATCTATTTAACTATTTGAATTATATATATTTTTTAAAAGTTAAAAGTATTATATATATATATATATATATATATATATATATATATATATATATATATATATATATATA
This sequence comes from Raja brachyura, assembly GCA_963514005.1. Next base: position 20,791,013 of record OY740808.1, read on the forward strand.
TATATATAAAAGTGAAACAACAAAATATATTGTTAATAATACTATTACAAATGATAATATCAATAGAGACATGTATACAAATCCCAGTTTGAAAATGAATTATTTTCATCAAATCCTGTCGGGTACCCATGAGTTGTGATGCCAAGAACAGCTACCCCCTCAAATACTGTATATATGGAGACCATATCTGTTCAAAGGTTTCATATTTGTCCATTAGGACAAATCTAATTCTTTCCAAATGCAACGTCTCCGACATCTCTGCTGTCCACATTTTAATTGTGGGGGATAATGTTCCCTTCCAAAATTTCAATATTATTTTTTTTCCCTATTACCAAACAGTAATCAAAGAAATTTATTTGATTTACTGTTAATACCAATTTTGAGTCCGGAATTCCTAATATTATTAACTTTGGATCTGGATCCAATTTAACTCTAAGAACTTCAGAGATAACTCTAAAGATTTCTATCCAATAATAATTAAGTTTTGAACACGTTACAAAACTATGTGTTAAATTGGCTTCTAAATTCTGACACTTATCACAAATAGAAGAAATGTTAGGAAAAATTCTATTTAATTTGGTTTTTGAATAATGTAATCTATATAATACTTTAAATTGTGTCAATGTATGCCTAGCATTTAACGAACATCGATGTATACGTTGTAAACTTTCTTCCCAAGTTTCTTTCGTTATAGATAAACCTATCTCATTTTCCCATGCTTGTCGATATATTTCTGTTGTTGGATTCTCCCTATCCAAAATAATATTGTATATATAAGCTATTAATTTTTCTGTATTTGGGTGCTTATTAAACAGTTCATCTAATAATCCTGGTTCTTTATTTTTATAATCTTGTGTGTTAGACTTAATATAATCTCTAATTTGTAAATACCTAAACAAATTATGTGATGGCAATCCATAGATATCTTGTAACTCCTGAAATGAAAGAAATTTTCCTTTTCTGTAAAGGTGTTCTATCCTTTTAATTCCTAAATCATCCCAATGTCTAAACCCCCTATCTAATATAGAGGGTTTAAATAAAGGGTTATTCAAAATTGGTAGGCTAAGTGACAAATTATCTAAATGTAAAGTCTTAACTATTTGTTTCCAAATGCGTCTGTTACTATGAATTATAGGGTTGTCCCTATAAATTTTTTTTTGTACTTCCCTTGGTGCAAAAAGAATCGAACCTACATTAAAAGGTAAACAATCTTCCTTTTCCATCTTTAACCACATTGGTTCATAATCCAAATTTACCCACCAAAAATTCATATTCTTAATCTGAACTGCCCAAAAATAATATAAAAAATTTGGAAGTGCTAATCCTCCATTTATCTTGGATTTACATAAATGTTTTTTACTTATTCTATGATTTTTATAGTCCCAGATAAAACTATTAACAATGTTATCACATTTTTTTTTAAAGTTTTCGGGAGATAAAAGGGAATAGCTTGAAACAAATATAACAGTTGTGGTAAAAAAAACCATTTTTATAGCATTTATTCTACCAATCATAGATATTGGAAGTGTTTTCCAATATAGAATATTTTTTCTAAGTTTATTTAATAATTGAGGATAATTAGATTTAATTAATGAGTTATAAGATTTAGATACATTAATTCCTAAATATTTAAATTTGTCCGTAACTATTTTTAATGGATATTGATGTAATATATTTGATTTTATTCCAGTTATAGGCATAGTATCACTTTTATTCCAATTAATTCTATATCCAGAAAATGTACTAAATTCAGTTATAACATTAAATAGCTTAGGAATACTAATCTCCGGTTTTGTAATATAAATTAAGACATCATCTGCATATAGAGATATTTTATTAGTTGTAGTATCAGTATTATATCCATATATTTCTGGTTCAGATCTAATCCTTTAAACTAGAGGCTCTATCACCAGAGCAAATAACAAAGGCGATAGCGGACATCCTTGTCTACAACCCCTATAAAGCTTAAATTTAGCTGATAATATTTGGTTAGTTAATATTCTTGCAGTAGAATTTGAATATAAAATTCTTACCCATTTACAAAATCTATCCCCCAATTGGAATTTCTCCATTATTTTAAATAAATATGGCCATTCAACCTGATCTAATGCTTTTTCTGCATCTAAGGATATAACAGCTAATTCCGTATCACATACTCTTTTTGAGTATATAATATTGAATAATCGTCTCAAATTGTGGGATGAATAACGTTTTGGAATAAAACCTGTTTGATCATGATGTATTATTTTAGTGATCACCAAACTTAATCTCCGAGATAAAACTTTTGCTAATATTTTTTGATCTGTGTTTAAAAGAGCAATTGCTCTGTATGATCCAGGGTCTGCCAAATCCTTGTCAACCTTAGGAATAAGTGTAATTGTAGATTCATTTAAAGATTCCGGTAATTTTCCTTGTTCATATGTATATTTATACACTGTATGTAATCTTGGGGAAATCAGATCTTGAAATTTCTTATAAAATTCTGCACTCAGGCCATCCGGGCCTGCAGCTTTTCCATTATTTAACGATCCGATTGATTCTTCAATATCTTTTATTGATATATCAGCATTTAACAAGTCTCTACCTTCCTGATCTAAGCTGTTAATATTACATTTTTGTAGAAATGTTTCCATTGCATCTGTTTGTCCTGTTAATTTAGATGAATAAAGATTTTGATAATATTGTAAAAATATATCATTGATATCTTTTGGCAAGTTCGATATATTTCCATGCTCGGATCTAATTCTATGTATCATTTTTTCATCATCTCGTTTCCTGAGTTGTCGCGCCAACAATTTTTGTGGTTTATCCCCAAATTCAAAATGTACTTGTTTAGTTTGTTGAAAAAGTTTAATTACTTGGTTAGAGTATATTTTATTTAATTTATATTTTAATATTGCAATTTTATTACTTAACACTTTAGAAGGATATTTTGTATTTTCAATATCTAATTGTTTTATCTCCTTTTCCAACTTTTGTTCCGTCTTTCGATTTTCTTTGTTAAAATATGCTTGTGCTGATATTATTGCACCGCGCATAAATGCTTTAAATGTATCCCAAAGAAGTGATGGTGAAATTTCAGGTTTGTCATTAGTTTCAAAAAATAATTTAATCTGTTTTACCAAGTAATCATAACAAGCCTTGTCCTTTAATATTTGGGGATTAAGCCTCCAATTAGGAGTTTTATTAATTATATCTTTTAATTTTATCTTAAATGTTAGTGGAGCATGATCCGAAATGATAATATTATGATATTTTGCATCATACGTAAATGGAAGTAATTTTGAATCTATTAAAAAATAATCTATCCTAGAATAAGTTCCGAATACAGGCGAGAAAAAAGAATATTTTCGTCCCAATGGGTTATCTATTCTCCAGATATCTTTAACATTTGCTGTACTAATAAAATAATTTATAAGTTTACTTGACTTAGAGATAGCTTTACTTTTCGTTGAAGATCTATCTAAATAGTTATCTAAAGTGCAATTAAAATCACCCCCAATTATTAAGTTATATTGAGTAGATATAGGGATATTATTAAATATTTTCTTAAAAAATAATTGCTTTTGTTTTAGGTTGGCAGAAAAGTACAAAGAATCACTGGCAAACAAAGAGAAAATTGTGAAGGATATTGAAATCAAAAAGGAATATTTGAGCAGTCTACAGCCAAGACTCAATGCTATTATGCAGGTAAGAAGACAAAATTAACTTTGCTTTATATAGATCACAGAACAGTACAGCACAGAAACAATCCCTTCGGCCCACAATGTCTGTGTCGAATATGAGGCTTAGTTAAATTAGTCTCCTGCGCATGATCCATATCCTTCCATTACCTGCATATAGATGTGCCTCTTTAACGCCACTATCGTATCTGCCTCTACCACAGGCACGTGCCGTGAGTAATTACTCAGGGTAGGCAGTCAGCCGGCTTTAAAAAAAAATCTTATACCGCGCATGCGCAGCTTGTTCTCTTCTTAAAAAATAAAAAATTAGTAACAATTCAATTTCCCCTAGGCTTCTCAATCTCCTCCATTTTTTAATTACTGAATGGGTGGGGGACGGAGGATGAAGGCAGGTAGAGGGATGGAGGGAAAAACGGGAGCACACCGGGACGTTTAATCAGTTGTCATCTTATTGAATGACAATACTAATTCAAGGGTCCATTTGGAGGGAGAGTTCCTTTCACAACGTGTGGAGAATCTGTGCCAGAGGTTAAAGATGCGGGGAGTCAAAGTCAAATTATCCTTTATTGTCCTTCAGACCTTTCGGTCTGAATGAAATTTCATTGCGTTCAGGAGTGGGCAGGGGTGGCAGGAGTGGCATTGAGGGTAGGAGTGTTGAGAAGGAGGGGGTCAGTGATCATATCAGTAACTCACTCACCGCTGCCGCAGCGCTCCGGGCACAGACAGCAGAACTGGCCGCCACTTCCGGGGATAGAAGCAGCTCGGGTGCGAGCGGCCGCCGGGACCCGACAGCAGAACCGGCTGCCACTTCAGCGCCTTCTGCCGGCCCGCTCACCTCTGGCAGTGCTCTTCGTCTGAACATCTCACCTGCCGCTCGCCGGCTTCGCTCATGTCAACCGCGTCCCGCAAATCCTTAAATTCCCACAGCCAGCTCCGTGAGCGCGCTGTCGGAATTTAAAGATTTGAGGGAGGCCGGCCGGCGAGCGGCAGGTGAGAGATGTTCAGACGGAGAGCACTGGCAGAGGTGAGTGGCGAGCAGCAGAAGGGGCTGAAGTGGCAGCCGGTTCTGCTGTCGGGTCCCGGCAGCCGCTCAAAGTCAGCCCCCGAGCTGCTTCCTTCCTCGGACGTGGCGGCCAGTTCTGCTGTCCGTGCCCGGAGTGCTGCGGCAGCCACCCAAGCTAATTCACTCCCCGGCCACAATAAAACCATATAGCAATTACAGCACGGAAACAGACCATCTCGGCCCTTTTAGTCTGTGCCGAACACTTACTCTCACCTAGTCCCATCTACCTGCACTCAGACCGGAGCGTGGCAAGTGGGTTACTGACCCCAATCCCCTCCTTCACAACGCTAGACTCCCCAAACACTGTGAACAGAGCTCTCCCCCCACCCCGGGAAATACAGTATTTATAAAAATTAAGCACCAAGAATGCACTTACCACATTATTGGTACATTAAGTTCATTCTTCACTCTTTGTTTCCTGAGATACTATTAAAATAATGGCAATCCATATTTGAAAATCCCGCCAAGAAACTCGCGCTGCGCATGCGCAGTGATGCAAAGGCAGAATTTCTGCTGCCTTTAGCTCCCCTTGAAACTGACGGCTCAGGCAGCGCCGACGCCACGTGGGCTGCACAGACCTTTGCGTGTTACAAGTGCTGCGGATGAAAGGCACAGAGAATTATGCCTACCTAGGATATCGATCTCTTAGATAGGCATAGTTCTCCCATGCCTTTACTATTTATATTTAATAATTGCCATTTCAGGCAGGGTAGGCGGTGCCTACCTTGCCTACCCTGACATCACGTGCCTGCTCTACCACCACCCCTGGTGGCTCATTCCAGGCAACCACTGCTCTCTTGAAAAACAACACTTGCCCCGCACATCTGCTTTAAACTTTGCCACTATCATCTTTGACATGCCAGATAGTCTTTGATATTTCCACCCTTTTTGGTAATCTTGAAAGTGTTTATTTTGCTGTTGAATGGTGACGGAGAAGCTAAAATAAAATGCTGCACATGGTTTATTTTGCACAGTAATAATGGGGAAGGGTTGCAAATCAAATATTAGCATCATCAACCTACAGGCTCCATTCTGAGAATCATATTCTATATGTTTAGAATTCTGGAGTTTTAGTAAATTTAAGGCTTTTGTTTCACTTTTCCTCAAACATTCCGAGATCAAATGTAACACTCGCTTTTCTAGTTCTTCTCCGAACAATGAATCTTAGTCACAAAATCTGTAATACAGCCCTATCTGTGCCATGGAAACACTTTCCTATCTTATTCCATCTGCCCATCATCCACATGCCAATCCACCTGATTTCTTCTCTAATCGAGTCAGTCATACAGCGCAGAAACAGGCCCTTCAGCCCAATTGGTCCATGCCCACCAACAGGCCTCATCTAAGCTAGTCCCATTTGGCTTATATCCCTCCGAATCTTTCCTATCCATATAGCCATCCAAGTGTCTTTTTAATGCTGTTATTAGTACCTGCTCAATTATCTTCCCTGGCAGCATGTTTCATATACCGGGCAAAAGGGTTGCCCCTCGGGTTTCTGTTCCATCTTGTTCCTGCTACGTTAAACCTATGCCCTCTACTTCTTGAAGTAGAAGATTCCGTGCAGTCACCCTATATATTCTCCGAGGTTTATCTTTCCTATCTCCTCTCCCTTTCCCCCACCTGACTCCACATTCCCCCTCATTCCTCACTTATCTGGCTCCAACTGTCATCAACTGGCTTCTATCCCAACACTTCCCCCTCCCCCCACTCAACAGGTTCCTTCTACCTATCCTTCCTTCACCCCCCTCGTATGTGGTTCCACCTATCACCATGGACTCTCTCACCTCTCCCTCTCACTTCCATATACTGCCAATCTTTCCCCTCCATTCTCAGACATGAAGCAGGGTCTCGACCTGAAAAGTCGACCATTCCTTTACTTCCACAGATGCTGCTTGACCCACTATGTTCTTCCAGCAGTTTGTTTTCTCCTACCCTATCTGTACCATTCTACTTTCCATTCCAGCTTTCTAAGTTGAGCAGATGGTCAGCTCGACATAGATGTTAAATGGTCAGCTAGACATAGATCACAAGACCTACACCAACCGCAAACCAATTAGGAACAGACGAGGGCATTCGATCCAATTTGTGGTCCCAGCCACAAAGACAGATGTGTACAGCAATTTGTTCTTTCCACGCACTATTAAAGCATGGAATAATCTCCACCAAGCCTCGGTTGCCCAGCCAGATGCAACTAAATTTAAAGTAGCACTTTCTTCCCAATAACCCTCTCTGGCTAAACCCCTCCCTTCACCACCTCCAGTTTAAATTCCAGTTGGAATATTTTGGAGGACCAAGTAACCAAGAACCAAGATTGCAAGTTACATGTCAGTACTTATGTGCTAACATCAAATAGTATTTCCTCAAGCAAGTATATATAAATCTATTTCACATTTAACTTGCCTGAAGTGGCTTACCTCCTGAGTCTTGGCTGTATTCAAAGTTATGTTTCAAATGGATAAGACTGCATGCTAATGAATTATGCCAACTTGTCTCTGAATTAATCAGCGCATAATTCAATTATATCATGAACTTTACACAATGAATGTTAAATCCACTATTGACAATGGAAGTCATCTACATAAGCAATCCTGATCAAATATGTTTAGCAGCAAGCAAAAATTGATATGTTTTAACATTATAAGCGTCACCTATCCATGTTCTCCAGAGATACTGCCTGGCCCACTGAATTACTCCAGCACTTTGTGTCTTATTTAATGAGATTGTCAGGTCTTTTGTCATAGGACAGCAGTTGAGTTGATTTCCCGTTGGTTGTATTAGAGAAGTCGTCCAACAACTGCAGCCTATTGTTCTGAAGATTGCATTCACTAAAACGGCACTGTATTCCCATCAACCTTTCTGCAGAAAGGGGCATTAATATTGCTCACATAACTGTCTAGCAACTCTCATGATTGCTCCAATCGTTCATTACACATTGTATGCAGCATTATAATCTCATTCTTCAATTATCTCTTTGCTGAAAGTATTACGATTCTGCTCAGATCTGCAAGCCTCTGATAGTCTGCAGACCTCAAGAGCGAATATCAGCAGGCCGTTTTGCTGGCAAATTGTTAGAGAGTAAAATTCAAAAGGTAATAACTAATGACCCAAAATAGTTTTGTGGGAATATAGTGCTCAGTCTCCAGGACCAAAACAAGCAATTCTACTCACTATTTCATACATGATCACAAATGACAACTTTCCCCATCCCTTGCCTGCATATCCCACTGTTCTTTAACAATGCATGTTGCATTAGAAATTATGGGGTTTTTCCCCAAAGTTTTTCCCCCAAGCTTCTGATTTCCATTTATCGATTACTCACCAGTCCAATTTGAGGGATGTGGGTTGTGCTAACCCATCCCTAATCTTTGATACTGATGAATGACATGTTCGGTTGTGTCAGAGGGGTGTTGAGAGTTAACTACTTTGGGAAGAAATATGCTACCCCTACCAATTCTACTTTTATGTTACTTCTGAATCATCAAAGGGTTTTGGTGAATAATGGATTTTTGCAACACTAATAGTTTAGTGATTGCCATTACTGAGATGAGCAGTGGTGATTGTCATTGATACAGGCACAGGACGCCCTTCACACTTTTTTTTTTAAAAGATGTCCTCTCTGTGAGGGTCAGTATACATAGAGTCATTCAGCACGGAAACAGACTTCATCGCAACTTGTCTATGCCGACCAAGATACCACATCTAACTTAGTCCCATTTGCCCATATCTGGCCAATGTCCCTCTAAACCTTTCCTACCCACATACCTGTCCAAGTGACTTTTAGATTTTGTTATTATACCTGCCTCAACTTCATCCTCTGGCAGCCTGTTCCATATACCCAGCACCCTCTGTGTGAAAAAGTTATCATTCAGATTCCTATTAAATCTTTCTCCTCTCACCTGAAACCTACATCATCTCGTTCTTGATTCCCCTACCCTCGTTAAAAGACTCTGTGCATTCACTCTACCTATTCCCCGCACGGTTTTGTACACCTCTAAGCCCACAACCTCATAAATTCAATGCGTTGAATTTTGAATCGTCGGGGAAATGAGGTGGGTGTGTAATTAAAATACATATCTTCGATCTTCAGTGTGAGTTTAAGTCAAGTTGTGGTATGTTGAATACTCATTTAAAAATGTGGCTTTGCGCTGTTGATTTACAATTTGAATGTCTGACTCTTTAGGCATCGTTACCGGTTCAGGAGTATCTCTCAATGCCATTTGATCAAGCTCACAAACAGTATGAAATTGCCAGGCACCTACCTCCTCCACTGTATGTGCTGTATGTGCAAGCAAATTCTTATGGACAAGCTTGTGGTAAGTCAGATGTATTATTGACTGCCGTGACCTGCTAGGATTTCATATTAATGATGCATGTTCTTTCCACCATTGTTAATAATATTGGCTAAAATGATCTTACCAAATATATTTAAATGGTGAATTTAAACCATCTCCTCTGGTCCGAATGCATCTGCAGCATTGGTAAAAGTTACATGTTAAATAACACTTTTTTTTCTTTTAGAAATTTTTGATAGAATTATTGATCTTTAAAATTTCTCAGCAATGTTGATATTTTCATTCCTTTTATTTCGAACAATTTCTTCGAACCCAATCTTTAGAAATGTTTGCAAATAAACAGTTTGCCAAATATGTCTACTTTCCACCTGACCTTGTATAATTTAAGTGTTTTGTGCTGTGGATAGCATTTGTAACGCTGAAACGTTTCACACATTCTCACTTCTTCTGTAACATTAATTATTTTGCTTTTATTTTTCTAATCTGCACATTGACTAATGGTACTACTCCTGTTTAACTTTTAATTTTATTTAAGAGATAAATATTGAATTAGTTCCAGCTTTGTTGCTGATCTATTTTCTTTTACTGACATTGTGTCTCTATTTCACAATCCTTTTTTATTTCTAATCCTCTTCTGGCTGTGGTGGTGGATGCCCCATTAGCCCAGATGAACAAGGCCTCTCAGCCCTATGGGCAGGGTGAGTATTGGGACTTGAATTGTTTTTTTGAACTTTTTTTTTCCATTTAGAACTGTGCTACATGTATATAACCCTGCATAAAAGACAGGACAAACAATAAAGCAGTGATGTTTTAAATCAAAATGATTATCTTCAGTCCCGATCCAAAACATCACCTATCCATTTACTCCAGAGATGCTACCTGACCTGCTGAGTTACTCCAGCATTTTATGTGTTTCATTGACATAAACGGGCACCAATTACATATTGGTGGTTGTCTACAGACTAGTGAGCTTTACATTAGTGGTGGGGAAATTATTGGAAGGAGTTCTGTAAGATTGATTCTACATGCATTTGGAAAGCCAAGGATTGGTTAGGCATGGTTATCTGCATGTGAAATCCTGTCTCAGCAATTTGAGTGAGTTTTTTGATGACGTAAGCAAGAAGATTGAGGGCAGTATCATAGAAACTGTCATTGTGGACTTTAGTAACGCCTTTGACAAGGTGTCGCATGGTAGGCTGTTCTGTAGGTGGATTGGTTACTGATTTTGCAGATGACACTAAAATTGGTGGTGTAGTACTCAGCGAAGAAAGTTATCTAAGATTACAATAGATCTTGATCAGCTGGGCCAGTGGGCGGAGGAATGCCAGATGTAGCTTAACTCAAACAAATGTGAGGTGAGACAAGCCAGGACAGGACTTCTACATTAATTGGTAAGGTCACGGGGAGTTGAAGTTTAAGTTCAAGTGAGTTTATTGTCATGTGTCCCTGATAGGACAATGAAATATCAGGGAAGTGTGCTAGAACAGGGAGATATAGATCAGGGTATTGAGTACAGGAGAACACAGTGCTGGAGTAACTCAGCGGGTCAGGCAACATCTCTGGAGAACCTAGATAGGTGGTGTTTCAAGGTGGAACCCTTCTTCAGACAGGAATATTGAGTACAGGGCCTGATGCATCATGTTGGTAAGACCACATTTCGAGATACTGTATACAATTCTGTTCAGCCTGCCTTAGGAAGGATCTCATTAAACTGGACAGAGTGTTTATAATGAAAAAAATAATTAAAAAATGATGATGTTACCGGATCTAGAGAGTTTGAGATTAAAGTGATATTTAAAAGGTACCCGAGAGGCAACCATTTCATACAGAGGTTGGTGTGTACATGGAACCAGAAGAAGTAGTAGAGGCATGAACAGTTTGAATATTTAAGAGATACTTGGACAGGTACATGATAGGAAAGGTTTGGAGAGATATAGGCTAGGTGCAGGCAAGTGTGAGTAGCTTGGTTGAACAAATTAGTCAGCATGGATGACAAAAGACCTGTTTCCACTTTGTATAGCTCTATGACTTGTATGTGTCTCTTAGGTGTCTAAAGGACAGTATTATTGACAACATACGCTAGAATTCCATAACAAATTACTTCAATTGGGAAGAAGCTACAACGGTTCACTTATACAATGTCAATTTATCTATGTGTATCAATGTATTCATGCAATTTTCACAAACTTACAGTAACTGAGATTGTGTTTGTATTTTGTTCTGGTACATGTCCTTGTATACCTCCTGCAATCTATATTTGATTTGACATGATGTATTAACTTTTAATTTTATTGTGCTGATTATTACTTCCAATCTCCTGTATAACTGTAGATGTGCTGTTGCAAAAAATAACCTTAGAATGGATAGCTGGAAACTTTCTTTACCAATAATTACGCAGATGTTTTTTAAGGCAAAGTACAAATTAATTTTGTAGTGTTAATTGTTTTCATATGGTTGATAGATTTCAAGAAAAATAAAAATACATTTCAGATAAACATCTATACTGCCTCAAATGGAGGGAAATGTTGCAAAATCCTAGATAAAATATCTTGAAAGTTTAACATTTTGAACCAAGGTTACAAACTGGAAATAGAAAATATCAAACCCTATCCTGACTGCATCTTGCATTTGTTGACCTGGGCACCAAGGTCTTGGATTCGAAAGATAATTTAATAATAATTGTTTTGCATAGCTGATGGGGTGTCAATAAATCGGCTGTTTTGTCCTGGTTGAATCCCAAAAGTGGTTGGCAGGAGAATTGGCAACGTTGATGCATTAAGCGTGCTTGAATTCCGTTGTTGGAGATGGTCATTGCTTATTACGTCCGTGGTACATTGGTTCCTTGCCACTTATAAGCCCGTGCTCGAATGTTGCCTGAGTCTTGCCGCATGCAGGCTTGGATTCTCCAATTGCTAAGAAGTTGTGAACGACATTGAACATTGTCTTCCACATTTCTGACTTTATGATGGAAGAAAGGTGATTGTGGAACAGCAGAAGATGGTTGGGTCACGAGGCTCTAAAGTGATGTCCTGGGGAGAAGATGGCAGACTGCCAAAACCCACCACCATTGTTCTCTGCACAAAGTGTGACCCTGGTCATAGGAATGTTTCACCTTGATGCCCATTGGCCTCCTCTTTATTAGGGTACCATGGTGCCTCACTGATGTCAAGTGCAAACAATGTCACCTCACCTCCAGAATTCAGCTGGAGTACCTACAGCCTTTTTTTGCTTAGGATTCTAACATCACAGTTTCTCGTGTCTCCATTTTACTGCTCCATTGCAAACCACCTCAAAGTAAGCCTTCTGTGAAGAAGTTTTTCTCCTCTCTCTGGCAGAATCTAATGACGGGTCCTGATGCATGGGCAACGCCTGTCCATTTCCTCCACATATGCTGCCTGACGAGTTGAGTTCCTCCGGCCTTTTTGTTTGTTCCAGAATTTAGCTGTTTGGTCCATATTTGGCCAAGGCAATGATGAGGTCTGGAGCTCGGTGGTCTTGGTGAAATGCAAACTAGCTGTCAGTGACCAGGTTATAGGTGAATAAATGTCACATGCTAGTTTGTTGATGACCACTTGCAACACTCTTAATTAGTCACTCAACGTGATATTTAGCCCTTGTAAAAGTATTATAGGAATACATCCCACTCAGAATATAACATTTGCTTTTCCGTATAAAGCAATTCAGTAGTTTCATTTTTTATTTTAGTTTTACTTCCACATTACTCTGAGAACAAATTACTTTTTAATCTGTCCAATAATAAAGATATGCTGCACATCTGTTGTAAACGGTGATTATAACTACACTGCTTGTTTGAATCACTATCCACTGGCTTATTGGAGAGGCAACAAAAATGATCAATGTGTAAATGTTCAATTTACCCACTTTTAAGTGTGATGTTAGTGCTTCAATAATATCTCCAGAATCTAAGATGGGTATGTGTGTGTGTGTGTGTGTGTGTGTAAAAAAACACTTTATACCTCATGATATTGTTAGCAGCTTAAAGCTGCTAGTTTGCAATTTCCTGATACTTAATCGCTTGATGAAATCGTGTTTGTAAGGTGCTGTCACAGGGAAAAATGAACCTTTTTTGTAATGGTTGCTTTTAATTATACACAACCTGTTTAAATATTTAGACTTATCACGCATACATCCAAAATTAAATAGATCAAACTTTTATTCTTGACAGATAAAAATCTTACAGTCGCTATTGACGGTGATGTTGAAGAGGCCAAGGCACTTTCAAGACCACCAGAGGATTCCCAAGGTAATAAATAAATCATATTTCAGGCTTTAAAATATCTTCTTTTTGTTAAAGTCATTTTTGCTGTGGTTAACATGCAAGAGTTTTCTTCTGCATGGCAAGATCATTGTTCGGTTGCCAGTACAGATGAGAATTAAACACTCTTGACTCTCTTGATCTGTTTGTTAAACCACGTGGACCAGTGAGGTGTCAGATCTCGTTCATAGAAACATAGAAAATAGGTGCAGGAGTAGGCCATTCAGCCCTTCGAGCCTGCATCGCCATTCAATACAATCATGGCTGATCATCCAACTCAGTATCCCGTACCTGCCTTCTCTCCATACCCCATGATCCCTCTAGCCACAAGGGCCACATCTAACTCCCTCTTAAATATAGCCTATGAACTGGCCTCAACTACATTCTGTGGCTGAGAATTCCAGAGACTCGCCACTCTCTGTGAAAAGTGTTTTTTCTCATCTCGGTCCTAAAAGATTTCCCCCTTATCTTTAAACTGTGACCCCTTGTTCTGGACTTCCCCAACATCGGGAACAATCTTCCTGCATCCAGCCTGTCCAACCCCTTAAGAATTTTGTAAGTTTCTATAAGTTCCCCCTTAATCTTCTAAATTCTAGCGAGTACAAGCCGAGTCTATCCAGTCTTTCTTCATATGAAAGTCCTGACATCCCAGGAATCAGTCTGGTGAACCTTCTCTATACTCCCTCTATGGCAAGAATGTCTTTCCTCAGATTTTTAGAGCAAAACTGTACGCAATACTCCAGGTGTGGTCTCACCAAGACCCTGTACAACTGCAGTAGAACCCCCCTGCTCCTATACTCAAATCCTTTTGCTATGAATGCTAACATACCATTCGCTTTCTTCACTGCCTGCTGCACCTGCATGCCTACTTTCAATGACTGGTGTACCATGACAATGCTCAGTGTTTATTTTATTGGAAATGAAGTAGTTGGCTTCAGATTGGAAAGGAATTATGCGCCAGTGTTTTGCTCCACACCATCCATTATTCCAGCTAAATAGGAGTAGGTATTGCCAGTTTTCATTTGTCATGATTCTTTTCTTTGACTTTTAATGCAGATGATGAAAGCGACTCGGATGCAGAAGAGGAGCAGACAACAACTGTGAGTTGCAGTAATTTCAGCTGAGGTTGATCAACTCAGATTATATTTACTCTCTGTTGCATTCCTACAAACAAAATCAAAAATAGTGCTCCTTTGACCTGCAAACCCATATGACCTTGGGATGCAGGAGGAACCCTCTGATTTATAATCCCTAAATATGCATCTATGCAATTATATCCTCTAGCAGCTTGTTCCATATACCCATCACCCTCTGTAAGGAAGCGGTTGCCTCACAGTTTCCTATTACATATTTCCCCTCACTTAAAACAGTGAATGATTTTTGTTTGTAAAACTGTGCATAAAGCAGTTTCTGTGTGTCACCTTCAAACAATTACATTTTTTGCTGCTGCGACCTTTACATGACAAGAAAGGCTCATCTAGTTAGCCATCTATTCAGTGACCTCCCAAAGTGACATGGTGCCGCCTCTTGAAGGCACATCTATCTCAATGGGCAAGTGAATACTATGATTCCTGTCAGGTGGTCACAATTGCAACCGTATCCCACGACAGTAGATTGCTGCAGATTTGTTTATGTTGGACAGCACAGTAGTGAAGCGGTAGAGTTGCTGCCTTGCAGCGCCAGACACCAAGGTTTGATCCTGACTATGCCTGCTGTCGGTACGGAGTTTGTACGTTCTTCCTTTAACCGCGTTAGTTTTTTTCCCACATTCCAAGATATAACATGTTTGTAGGTTAATTGGCTTCAGTAAAATTGTAAATTGTCCCTAGTGTGTAGGATACTTCCACTGTATGGGGTGATCGCTGGTCATAGCTGAAGAGCCTGTTTCCCCGCTATATCTCTAACAGTCTAAACACTGTCCACTTACTTCACGTGAGTTTAATGCCCGACATCTCTTGGGGCAGTGATGGGCCTGTTCTTTACATCAAATGTCTCCCTTGATTTCCAAACTGAGAATATTAATTGCTGGTTCCCAAGAATGGACAGTGCAATTGGAAGCACATGCACACCTACTTTAAACTTTCCGCCCTCTCACTTTAAAACTATACCCTCTAGTCTTTGACATTTCTATCCTTGGAAATGTCAAATATATTTAACAAAGCATCTTAATATAGTTTTCTTTGAGGCAAATAAGTTCTATGCTGCAAAACAAAAACTAGGAATATGTTCTAAGAAGCAGCTTCACAAAGGGAAATGCAAAGGTTCTTAAAGTATAACCCAGAATAAATATCATAAGAAGATCGTCAAAATGATTAGAAGAAACAAGGAACTGCAGATGTTGGTTAATAAGATTTCTAGTAAAAGTGATTGGTCCTTTTTCTCAAGCCCAGTTATGTCTTATTGCAAAGTTATGATATTTTTTTCCGAGCAGCTGTTGTAATAAGCATATTACCCTCCTATGTGCAGCTGTTTTAAAGTCAACTGGGCGTATAAATGATTGCCCAAACTGTTGATCTGTTTTCAGAAACGCCGTCGCCCAACCCTTGGCCTACAGCAGGATGATAAACGCAGGGAGATGTTAAAACGACACCCTCTGTCCATTACTTTAGACCTGAAATACAAAGGTGAGAACTGACCATCTCTTCATCACACTAGCAATGTGAATAACAAAGTAGCTGTCTCTAAAATCACGAAAACCAACTGGAAAAATACTCGGGCTAAGGCAACCGTTTTGCCATAGAGTCATGCAGCACGGAAACAGGCCCTTCAGCCCAACTTGCCCATGCTGACCAAGATGCCCCATCTACACATTTGGCCCATATTCCCCCAAACCTTTCCTATCTATGTACCTGTCCAAATGTATTTTAAATGTCGTTAGAGTCAGTACCTCCCTAACCCACTTCCTCAGGCACCTCATTCCATATACTCACCACCTTCTAAGTGGAAAAGGTTGCCCTAAGGTTCCTGTTAAATCTTTCCCCTCTCACTTTAACCCTATGTCTTCTGGTTATCGATTACCCTACCCTGGATAAAAAAACTCAGTGCATTCACCATATCTCTTCCCCTGGTAATTTTATACACCTCTAGTAGATCACCCCCTGCCTCCAGTTCTCCAGTGAATAAAATCCTAAATTTTATATTTAATATACTATCCCCTTGCTTTCTATTGTGCTCCCATCAGATAAATATTTATTTCACCATTTATTACTAAGGGTGGGACTGCCATAGAGTCACACAGTGTGGAACCAAACCATTGGGCCCTATACTCCCGCCCTGACCATTGGGCAACCATTCACATTAATCCTACTTTCCAGTTCTTGGCCCTTAGGTTTCTATACCTGGGTGATTCAGTTACTTATCTAGACACTTCTTAAACACTGTTAGCAATTATTTCCATCACTCTCTTTTGTTTGAAACTTCATGTACTAGATAAATAATTTGCTCAAATTTAAAGACCACCTGGAACATCCCCAAACATTTGGATTCCCCTGATATTTGTGTTTCAATTGTCACAATTAGAATGTTGTTTTAAAGATTGATTGGTTTTATGTCACTTGAACATTCTGTACTTCTGTGCAGATTCATATGTCTAATATAAGTGAAATTATTGACTAGTGCTAGAATTGAAATACTATAGGGTGCATCTGATGTTACTGAGTTTGATAGCTTTAGATGAGTGAGTTCCAAAAATACTTTGTGTTCCCTATTTTATGTGTGTATATATTGAAGTGCACTTTGGTCAGATTGATAGTTTTGTTTTTAACCTTCATTTATCTTGCTCATTTGATAGATGGCAGTGTTCTTCATCTCTACTTCTATTACTTGATGAGCCTCAATATAGTGACGGTGAAGACCAAAGTAACCACAGCTACAGAGATGTCTGTGGCCATCAGTGCAGGGTAAGGTCTCGGGGAAGTCAGCTGTTAGCATTGATGTTCAAAACAATGTTTCTGCTTTATACTGGTTGAGTACATCACCTAAAATGCACCAGACATTTTGCTACTTAGTCATGCATGTGGAAACAGGCACTTTGGCCCAACTTGCCCTCGCCGATCAACATGCCCCATCTACACTAGACCCATCTGCTGCATTTGGCCCAAGTCAATATCATTCATAAATTTCACTGCAAAGCACTGGCGTAGCATTAAAATATTTCCACGACACATTGACATCTGGCTTTCTCCTAATTATACCAATATAATATTATATTTCATATAATAGTTTGTTTTATTGCTCATTTTATACATGAATTTGTGGATAATCCACATATTTCTTAAAATATTTTACAAATGTAGAGATCTATTGTCTCCAGCCTCACTACTGAGCTGTCTGTATCCTGGGGACCATGGCAAGAAGACTCCAAATCCAGCTAATCAGTATCAGTTTGATAAAGTTGGGTGAGTATCTTATTTCATTACTTTTCACTTCCGTGTGTTGATGGAAACAACATGTGAACTTGGAGTATTGTGTTCAGTTTTGGTCACCCTGCTACCGGAAAGATTACATGAAACTAGAAAGCGTGCAGAGAAGATCTATGAGGATATTGCCAGGACTCGATCACCTGACCTGTAAAAAGATGTTGGGAAGGCTAGGTATTTTAGACTTTAGATTTTACGTCAGTGATACAGCGCAGAAACGGGCCTTTTGGCCAACTGCTCTACACCAACCAGTGATCACCCCGTACACTAACTCTATCCTACACAATAGGGACAGTTTACTATTTTACCGAAGCCAGTTAACCTACAAACCTGTACGTCTTTGGAGTGTGGGAGCATCCGGTGAAATGCCACTCGGCCACAGGAAGAACGTATAAACTCCATACAGCACCTATAGTCAGGATTGAACCTGGGTCTCTGGCGTTGTAAGGCAGCAACTCTACCGCTGTGCCACTGTGCACTTAATTCTTTGGAGCGCAGGAGGCCGAGGGGTGATCTAATAGAGGTGTATAAAATCAAGAGGGGATTAGACAGGGTTAGTGCATACTCTTTTCCCAAGTTTGTGGAATCAAGAGCTAGAGAGCATGGGCTTAAGGTGAGAGGGGAAAGAGTTAATAGGAACCCTAGAGGCAACCTTTTCACAGAGGATGGTGGGTATATGGAATGAGCTGCCAGTGGAAGTGGTTGAGGCAGGTGCAGTGGCAGCATTTAAAAAGACATTCCGATTCACGTACAAATGGATTTGATTATTCTTTACCTGTGATTCCCAAAATGTGCACATGTCTGAAGAAGGGTCTCGACCCAAAACGTTGCCTATTTCCTTCGTTCCATAGATGCTGCCTCACCTGCTGAGTTTCTCCAGTATTTTTGTCTGCCTTCGATTTTCCAGCATCTGCAGTTCCTTCTTAAACATGCATTTTAATGAGGCATGTGAGAGAGAACAGAATTCAGGGTCCAAATGTTCTCGTATCATGTCTCTATATAGATTGGGGTGGAAAACGGAACTTTTTTTTTCTTTTTTTTCCAGTATCTTAACTTTTAGTGACTACATTGGCGATCTGGGGCACCCCTATGTTTGGGTTCAGAAACTCGGAGGACTGCATTTTCCAAAGGATCAGCCACAGGTGAGGCTTCAGATCTTGGGAGAGGTGATTGTTTAAATGTTAGAGGCAGCAAGTGTACAATATCACAAGATTTTATTTGGATTTAGTTAAAACATTGCAGTACATTGTATATGAGGAAGAGTGTTTTTGGTGAACATAATAAGATTTTGTATCTAGCAATAAATTTACAGTGAACAGTTTTTGTCACTGGACTTGCCATTGGGAAACAATAAACTATGGAGACACACACATGATGACATGGATAGGAAAGGTTTAGAGGGATATGGATCAAACGCGGTCAGGTGGCACTAACTTAGATGGGGCATCTTGGGTCAGCATGGAGGAGTTGGGCTAAATGGTTTGTTTCTATGTTGTATGACGATGACACTAGGAACTGCGGATGAAGAGGGATCCCTGTCCAATTTTGTTGCAGGATGAATTTTCACAAATGTTTTTATTTCCATTATTGCCACAGAAATGCATGTTAGCAGACAATTCTTTGAGTGCAAGTCACATGGAAACTACAATAAAACTGCTTCGTGTAAGGTTGCAATCCCGACTGGCTCTGCAGAAGCAATTTGCTTCACTTGGTGAGTACAAACTGGTTTCCGGGAGCCATGAAACCTCTGTTATGGTTAAGCCGTGTCGTGCCACAGTGGAGGCTAAGCTGACCACACAGCTTTAGAGCACAAGAACAAGCTGTACAGGCCACAGTGTTTGTGCCACACATAATGCCATGATAAACTAACCTCCTCTGCCTGCCATGATGCATGTCCCTCAATTCCCTGCTTATCCATGTGCCTGTCTAAAAGCATGAAGATCACTATCATATCTGCCTCTACCATCATCCCTGTCAGCATGTTGCAGGCACTCACCACTCTCTGGGGAGAAAAAAACCTTACCCCACACATCTGAGTCTCGACCCGAAACATCACCCATTCCCTCTCTCCAGAGATGCTTCCTGTCCCGCTGAGTTACTCCAGCTTTTTGTGTACATCTTCTTTAAACTTTGTCTCTCAACTTTAAAGCTATGGCCTTTGATATATCCACCTTGAGGGAAAAAAGGGTTCTGCTTTCTAACCTGTCATATTTTATATATTTCTGTCAGATCACTGCTCAACCTCTGGCATTCTTAAAAAAACAATCCAAGTTTACCCAATCTCTCCTTATAGCTAATATCTTCTAATCCAGGCAGCATTAGTTGTAAGGACCGTGGTATTTATATTCAAAAATGAGTATTTTCAATTTTGGTTTATAAAGTGGAATTTCTGCATGTTTGAAATGCCCAGTGAAATTTTATTGGCTGGGGAAATATATTAGTGGGTTAATCATCTGAACAAATAACGATATGATTGATAATGTTTGAGTTGCTACATTCCTAACTAGTGTAGAATCATAGGTATAAATTAATCTGCTGGATAAATGACTCTTAAAACTGTAATTATTGTGGCTCTGTTTGGTTTAAGGGTTAGCACTACACACTACGAATCCCAGTTGTGGAGACGCTGGTATCATTGCCTCGTTGTAGGACATTGATCATTCTTTATATTCTGGATTTTAATTCATGTATTCATGTATTGTGGGGTTTTTTTTTGGTTTTTTAATATATAATTTATGATGCTTTTATAAATGATATACTAAGATTTTATATGTACTTTATGATGTTTTTAATATGCAATGTTGACCCTTTTCTGGACCTTGAGTCCGAAATAAAGTTTAGTATTATACAGCACAGAAATGGCCCCATCGGCCCAACTTGTCTATTCCGATCAAGATGCCCCCTCTAAGCGAGTCACGACGTTTGTCCGTGTGTGACTCGTATTGTTCTGAACTCTCCCATCAATGTGAGGAAGGACATTCTTGTTATTGAGAGAATGCAGCGTAGGTTCACGAGGTTGATTCCCGGGATGGCGGGACTGTCATATGATGAAAGAATGGAGCGACTGGGCTTGTATTCGCTGGAATTTAGAAGGATGAGACGGGATCTTATAGAAACATTAAATTATCAAAGGATTGGACACGCTAGATGCAAGAAACATGTTCCCGATGTTGGAGGAGTCCAGAACCAGAGGCCGCAGTTTAAGAATAAAGGGTAGGACATTTAGAACTGAGATGAGGAAAATCTTTTTCACACAGAGAATTGTGAATTTGTGGAATTCTCTGCCTCAGAAGGCAGTGGATGCCAATTCACTGGATGCACTCAAAAGAGAGTTAGATAGAGTGGAGATTCACTGTGATGGATGTTTGTGTAAATTGAATTGTTTGTATGTTTTGTAGGAAATTGTCTTTGTATGGCTGTGCAAACAGAGTTTTGTTTGAGCCTCACCGAGGTGCAAATGACATGGAATAAAGTATTGTATTGTATATTGTAGAGCTCTTAGGGCTAGCGGAGTCAAGGGGTATGGGAGAAGGCTGGAACGGGGTACTGATTGTGGATGATCAGCCATCTTCTTCTTGCTTATGGCGTGCACAGCCTAAAGTTGTAGGACAACTTGTTCTATTTGATCTTATTGGATTGATGATCAGCCATAATCGCATTGAATGGCGGTGCTGGCTCGAAGGGCTGAATGGCCTACTCCTGCACCTATTGCCTAAGTATCTATGTAATGTACCATTTCCAAGTATATTTTAAATGCTGTCATAGTACCTTCCTCAACTACCTCCTCAGGCAACTTGTTCCATGTACCCATCACCTTGACAGTGATCAAGGAGATTCAAGTCACTTCTCAGCCAAGATAGTTGTCTCTTTTTTAAAATTCCAGACAAATTAAGAATCTTCTCAATTGGTATAAGTGGATAAAGAACCGGAGGCAATGTCCACCATGATCTTGTGTCATGATTTGCTTTCCGTTGGGAAACTAATTATGCAGCATTGGAAATGGCAGAAGCTGATCGCCAAGCCATTTGCTGCAGTTCCATGTTGAGTGGCTCGTGGCTAATGAATGTAAAAAATGAGATGTGAAAACTTTTGAATTGTTCTTCAGTTCGGGTTGTGAATGTTAAAATTAGCACAATCAGAAGTGCATAGATACTGAATCCTGCAGATACTATAATTCAAAAATATTCAAATATCAATAACATTGCCTTTTGAAGAATTCAAGAAAATCTAACAAGCATGTAATTCTTTCATTAATTCCCTGGATTTATTTTATTTTATAAACCTATACTGACATTCCCATGTTGTTCCTTTGCAGAACACAGTATTGTTCCAATATCCAGTGAGTGTCAGCATCTTTTCCCAGTAAAAATCATATCCAGATTGATAAAATGGTGTGCCATTTCATATGATGACTACGTGGTATGTATTAAGTGTTAATCTCATTATTTTCAATATTTCTTCCTCCTAATATCCTTACTCTTTCAAGGTTTTGCCAATGGTGATTGATGTTGCCGTTGTTTCTAACTTATTTATCACCAATGGCAGGAACGTTCAATGTTTGAAATAAGAGGTCAGCCATTTTAGAGAGATTAGGTTTATTATTGTCACATGCACTGAGGTACGGTGAAAAGCTTTGTTTTGCTTGCTATCCAAAATGGATCAGATCAAATTTATCAAAAGGAACTGCAGATGCTGGTTTACAAAATAAGACACAAAGTGTTGGAGTAACTCAGTGGGTCATTCCACATCTCTGGAGAACATGAATAGATGACATTTCTGGTATGGACCCTTCAGTCTGAAGAAGGATCCGAACCGAAATGTCGCCTATCCAGGTTCTCCAGATATGCATGCCTGACCCACCGAGTTGACTCAGCACTTTGTGTCTTGTCTGATACAACATTCATTGATACAATCAGTTTAAACACAAGTGCAATAGATAGTGCAAAGGGGAGATTGCAGAGTACAGGCAATTAGTCAATATTTGTTTTTACTCCAGGAGTGCCAAAGGGTAGTTGAAGCAGTCTTTCACTATTCCCATGACAGAGGTGGAGAACTATCGATAAGCAATAGGGTGGGGCAACGCTTCCTGGCAAGGCTGGAATCCGATGAGCCGTGATTCATTTGAACAGCAGTGCTCACTCGATGGGCCAAATGAGCTGAGCTGTTACTGCTCCAATAGAGCATATGTTCTTACATAGCGACTAAACTTGTCACAATGGCCTTTACATTTGTGCTAAAGCCTGGATATCCTGTGTCCCCGAGTGGGTGTTCGGAGGCAAGCAAAGACAAACGTCTAGGACCAAAACTCCATTGTCTTGTACAGTACAAACATGGTTTAAAGGCCAAGGGAGAAAGAAGCGCGATATGACGGACACTAAAGCAACGGAATCACAGTGTGCTTTTCTCCTTAGTGGCGCCAATTTCTCCTGAGCTACTATCTAACTCATTGGAGATCCTCGATCTATCTTTAATTGGACTTTCCCTGACTTTATCTTGCACTAAACGTTATTCCTTTATCATGTATCGGTCCACTGTGGAAGGATCAATTGTAATCGTGTACAGTCCTTTCGCTGACTGGATAGCACGCAACAAAAAGCTTTTAACTGTACCTTGGTATACGTGGCGATAAATGAACTACTACTGCTACTAACCTAGTTATATTTAAAGGGGTTGTAGATAAACATGTCAAGAAGAAAAAGGTCCAGTCATACTAAAGTGAGAGAAATTCAGCTGATGCAGAGTTTAAATATTGACAATGATCATTTCAATAGTTTGCTTTTGTGCTCAAATCCTGTTTGATTTTGTTGTTAAAGTTCATGCAATTTACAACATCCATTGTTTCAAGTATTATGTGGTTGCACTGAATCATTTCCTGGGGGTGATGTTTCATCACATATACTTTAAACCTCTTGACGACTATAATACTTGAATACCTCTTATATTCTGTCGTAGGTTCTGCCTTATACCAAGCATGTCAGAGAGGCAGACATGGCTCACGAGACTGATCTCTACTTCTCGGCTTTGATAGAACGAGGAACAGGTAAGGGGCAGGTGTCGGTAAAGCTAGCTGCATCTGAGCTCACTGCCATTATTGTGATTGCTTAACCTTTAAAGTTTAGGCCAAGTACACATTGATCATTTTTGCAGTACAATTTTAGGTACAAATAACATGGATAACCAGTTTGTAGGAAATGTCACCTGGCCCGTTGAACATCCTCTGCCCGTCAGAATCATTGTAAATTCTGTCCTTGTAACACATACCTGCCCAATTACTGTGTCTTGATCTCACTGGTCAATGGTTTAGCTTTAGTTCAGTTTAGAGACATAGCATGGAAACAGGTTCTTCAGCCCACCGACACCATGCCGACCATCAGTCACCCCTTTACACTAATTCTATGTTATCCAGCTTTCTCATTCTCTCTGCACACATTGGGCCTAATTAACCTACAAACCCACCATCCGTGGGATGTGGGATGATACCAGAGCACCTGGAGGAAGCCCACATGGTCAAAAGGAAAATATGCAGACACCACACACAGACAGCACCTGAGGTCAATATCAAAACACTGGTCTCTGGTGCAGTATTCATTTAATTCCCCAAATTCTGCTTTAGAATTCTAAGTTAATCTGTTTTCTGTCTAATTCCTAGTTACCAAATCACCTTTTGGTAACTATGTCATGCCTTAATTGCCTCTCAGTTTCCAAAAAAAAATTCAACCATATTATAATATCGAAAATCTATTGTGGGGATTAAGGACAATGCAAAAAACAGTACTGATATATTTAGAGAGATCATGAGAACTAAATTATATTTGCAGATGCTGGAAATCTCAAATAAAAGCAGAAAACATTGGGAACATTCAGTGGGTCAGGCATTACCCATGGTAGGGACAGACAGTCATTGTTACAGGTCGAAGATCTTTCGTCAACTAGGAGAGAAAAACAACATTAATTTTCAGAGCATCTATAGACATAATTATCCTAATTCCAAATTGTAAGAAACAGTAAATGTAGCTCTGACGATTGCAATTTGTCATAGTTTGTTTTTGATTAAACAGTTGCTGTGTTAACTTAAAAGCTTTTTTTTTAAATCACTTAGCAAAACTGCATGTGGCTATTGTGCTGAATCCAGGTTATTCAACCATCCCGCCCATCTTCAGTATATGTTTAAACTGGAAGGGAGAGAAATCAAGTCGTAATGATGATAATCTAAAGGTAAGGTAATAAGTTGGTAACTGTTTCATGGTGCAGAAGGTTAGGAGCCAGCCAGTTGTAGCCTTAATCGCATACAGTCTTAGATCTGTTCAATGTTGAAACAGGCCCTTCAGCCGACATTATCCATGCTGACCAAATTGGCATACTGGGCCAGTCCCATTTGCCTGCATTTGGCCTATAACGCTCTAAACACTTCCTATCCCTATATGTGACCGAATGTCTTTTAAAATACATTTCTGTAGCTTCCCCTGGCTTCTATCTGTTTCTATAGTTTCCAATTATTGTGTCCGCTATAATAGCTTGTTGCGACATGATTTGGAGTTCAAGTTTAGGAGTACATCAAATCTGAATATATGTTTTATTTTTCTCCAAAAGTTTGAAATCAATTAATAACATATTCACATGCTGTTACGCAGTTAAATAAAGACTGTTTTGATTTTGTTTTAGTGACTATGTTAAATTTCAAATCACGAAATGACAACATGTATGGTTTGCCAAGAAATCACTGATGGAAATTCTTCAACGGTTTTGCTTTGCACTGGCTTGTGCTTTTCTTTGGCCTGGAATACTACCAAGTTCCCAGTGCCTTTCTAGTTTAGTGTCATTTTCCTGTTTCGGCATATTATCTCCAACCTTCCAATCCTCTACAGGCAACATCTGGGAATTACAAAGCTGTCATCAATGCGACAGACTGTCTTGCAACATTATTTTTGAAGTAAATGAGTGGAAAACAATAACGTGGTTCTTCTCCACAAAACTACCTACCACCGAGCTTCACTGCAGGGCTCCTAGATTCCTTACAATCTCCTTGGAGACAGTCAATATCCTTTTCAAAACCTTTCATCACCTCTCTCTGGAGAGGAAAAAAACTTGCTCTCAACCTTTCTGTCCATGTAAACTAGCAGTTCATCTCCAAACTGCCCTTCCAAACTCCTTAAACACGTAGCTTCACAAATACATGCCTATGTTTTTCACTTCTCCACATTTCAACCACTCCAATTACAACTGTATCCCTGCCGCTACACTGCTACATAGAACAGTACAGAACAGGAAGAGGCCCTTCCGCCCACCAAGTCTGTGCAGAACATGATACCAAGCTAAGCTAATCTCTGTCTGCACATGATTCATAAGCTTCCGTTCCCTATATATCCAGCAGATGCTGACCCGCTGAGCTGCTCCAACACTATCATGTCTATCATTGGTATAAACCAGCATCTGCAGTTCTTTGTTTCTGCCCTTTTAATCATGTATAGTCTTTTCCCTGACTGCAGAGCATGCAACAAAAGAGAAATGCTTTTTCACTGTATCTCGGTGCACGTAACAATAAGAAACTAAACTTAACTATTCAATTGGTTGAAGTGGTTCCAATTACCTGACCTTTGTGTGGATTTTTCTCAGGCTATGGAAGGTGAAGTTAATGTATGTTTCAAGGAGTTGCTGGGTCCCAAGCCAGGCCATCAGCTGCTGACTAATCAGATCCAGCGTCTATGCATGTGCCTGGATGTATATCTGGAGACAGAAACTCATGACAGCAGCGTGGAGGGACCAAAGGAATTCCCACGGGAGAAGATGTTTCTGCGGCTTGTTAGGTAAATTCATTTTATCTATACATAAAATTATTTCCTCCAATATGTATTCCATTTAGTTTAAAGAAACAGGCCCTTCGACCCACCTAGTCAGCGCTGACCAACAATCATCCATATACTAGTTCTATCCTACACACTAAGGACAAATATTGTTACAGAAGCGAATTAACCCACAAACCTGCACCTCAATGGGTTTGTAGGTTATTTGGCCTTTGTAAATTGCCCCTAATGTGTAGAGAGATAATTGATATAGAATTAGTGTGAACGGGTGGTCGATAGTCGGCATGCGCCAGGCACGTGCCGTCAGGGTAGGCAAGGTAGGCACTGCCTACCCTGACTAAAATTATGAAATGGTAATTTTTAAATATAAATAGTAAAGGCATGGGAGAATTATGCCTATCTAAGAGATCGATCTCTTAGGTAGGCATAATTCTCCGTGCCTTTCACCCGCAGCGCTTGTAACACGGGAAGCTCTGTGCAGCCACGGTGCCGTCAGCGCTGCCTGAAGCCGTCAGATTCAATGGAAGCTGAAGGCAGCAGAAATTCTGCCTTTGCAGCACTGCGCATGCGCATCATCTTTCTGCGCATGCGCATCGCGAGTTTCTTGGCGGGATGTTCAAATATGGATTGCCATTATTTTAATAGTATCTTAGCAAACAAATGGAGAATGGACTTAATGTACCAATAATGTGGTAAGTGCATTTCTTTGTGCTTTATGTTTTTAAATACTGTAGTTCCCGGGGTGGGGGGAGAGCTCCGTTCACAGTGTTTGGGCAGTCTGGCGTTGTGAAGGAGGGGATTGGGGTCAGTAACCCACTTGCCACGCTCCGGTCTGAGTGCAGGTGAGATGGGACTAGGTGAGAGTAAGTATTCGGCACGGACTAAAAGGGCCGAGATGGCCTGTTCCCGTGCTGTATTGCCATATGGTTTTATTGTGGCCGGGGAGTGGATCAGCTCGGGTGGTAGCCGCAGCCCTCCGGGCACGGACAGCAGAACTGGCCGCCACTTCCGCGGAAGGAAGCAGCTCGGGTGACTGCGAGTGGCCGCCGGGACCCTGCCACTTCAGCCCCTTCTGCTGGTCCCCACTCACCTCTGGCAGTGCTCTACGTCTGAACATCTCTCACCTGCCGCTCGCCGGCCGGCTTCCCGCAAATCTTTAAATTCCGACAGTGCGTTCACGGGTCCAGTTTAGGTTACTTGGCTGTGGGAATTTAAGGATTTGCGGGGCGCGGTTGACATGAGCGAAGCCGGCGAATGGCATGTGAGAGATGGGGGTTACACAAAAAGCTGGAGAAACTCAGCGGGTGCAGCAGCATCTAAGGGGCGAAGGAGATAGGCGACGTTTCGGGTCGAGACCCTTCTTCAGACTCAGTCTGAAGAAGGGTCTCGACCCGAAACGTCGCCTATCTCCTTCGCCCCTTAGATGCTGCTGCACCCGCTGAGTTTCTCCAGCTTTTTGTGTAACCCTCGATTCTCCAGCATCTGCAGTTCCTTCTTTAACACGGCAGGTGAGAGATGTTCAGACGAAGAGCACTGCCAGAGGTGATCAGAAGGCGCTGAAGAGCAGCCGGTTCTGGTGTTGGGTCCCGGTGGCCGCTCGCACCCGAGCTGCTTCTATCCCGGAAGTGGCAGCCAGCTCTGCTGTCCTTGCCCGGAGCGCTGCGGCAGCGGTGAGTGAGTTTGATATGATCTCTGTCCCCCTCCTTCTCAAAACCTCTCCCTTCTCGCATATTTAACCCCTGCCGCAGGCTCCCCACACGCTGTGAAAGGAACTCCCCCTCCAATTGGACCCTTGAATTAGTATTGTCATTCCATAAGATGATAACTGATTCAACGTCCCGATGTGCTCCCGTTTTTCCCACCATCTCTCCACCTGCCTTCATCCTCCGTCCCCCACCCATTCAGTAATTAAAAAATAAAGGAGATTTAGAACCCTTGGGAAAATTGAATTGTTACTTATTTGTTATTGTTTACGAAGAGAACAATCTGCGCATGCGCGGTTTTAAGATTTTTTTGAAAGCCGGCTGACTGCCTACCCTGAGTAATTACTCACGGCACGTGCCTGGCATGCGCCGAAGGGCCTGTTTCCATGCAGTATCTCTAAACTGAAATTTGTTGCGGTCTTGGATGAAACTGTTGCCAGACAATGCTGTGGTGCATCGAGATAAAATGCATTCTTGGTGCATATGTAGAAGTTGGTGAGAGTTGTGGGGGACTTACCAAACTTTTAGTTTAGCTTGCTTCCTAAGCCTTCAAAGGCAGTAGAGGCATTGGTGTGATTTCTTGGCCATTGCTTCGATATGGCTAGTCCAGGACGCGTTGCTGGTGATATTAACTCCTAGGAAGGAAATGCGTTGAATTAATTTTAATGTAGCCACTTTATTTTAATGCCCATCTGTGCATAAATCTTGGTGCTCTTACTCTTTATTCCTGCCCCCTATAGAGGTCCGAATCGAATCAAGCCGTTTAAATATAACCATCCTCAAGGTTTCTTCACACATCGATGACTCAGCAGAACTTGAACAAAGCTGGTGAAGCCATTAACATTACCATGGACCCTTCACAGGAAGTTGTCATTTCGACATGAAACAAAGTAAACTCCATGCATCAGTGTTACAGCTGTGTGCTTTAAAATTTGGATCGAATATGATAATGACTCATATTTTGTGTAGATGTGGATATGTTGGCATATGGTGTAAAGTATCCTTTTCCGTTGTCATTGAAATTTAATTAACTTGACATTAAGTCTAATTTACAAATAACTGTCTTTAGCTGCTGAGTTTTTTTAAAGTCTAGTTTTATTATTGAAAAGATTTGTAAAACATTTAAAGTCTTTTTTTGTCACACGACTAGCAGCAACCCATTAAAGCTTTTTGTCTTGTAATGCAGAGTTGAGTATTTAATTGTCATATGTATTGAAACAGAACAAAGACATTCTTACTTGCAGCAGCTTAACAGGTCAGTACACACAGTACCCATAGATAACATTATAAAACAAATCACGGTTGAATAAATATGTTTTTAATTATTTGAAAAAAGGTTTGGTATCCATCACAGAATATGATCTCAAGGCAACAGTTGACTGATTATGATATTAAGGAGCCTAAGAAAATTTTAAAATAAAGGGAATCAAGAATTAAACCACTATTGCTTGGAGTCATAAGAACGTTGGTCGTGGATCATGGCAGGAATCGTCCCAGTTACCCGGTGCAAGAATTGCCCGTGGCAATTTCCAGCACCCTATTATTATTGTTTTCCCAATGACAATCCTTCAGCCATTATACAGCAATTTACAGCAGCTAATAAGATCAGAAATGGTAATATTCCATAATAAATATACAATGAATGAATGACTGACTTGCAATTCCGCAGTTCAGGAGGTAGACATGTCTAGGAACAACAAGCCTTGAACCACATTCAGGTTAGGGCGCTTCAGCGGCATGTGAGATTCAATGCCACATGAATAACAGGCGATGGATGTCCATCTCCTTTGATGACCTCACCATGGCAAAGTAACCCTTCACTGGCATTGGCCACCACTGACTAACAATCTAAAAGACCAGCACAGAAAACCGATCAACTAAAGCTGCTCCATAATCTTGAAGAGAACACTGGTGTAATGGAAAATACTCGACTTGCTTGGTGATGGAGTTCTGACAATTCGCAGAATGTACTTTGGTGATGATTGATGGATATAGCCATGAAAACGGGCCCTTCAGCCCACCTTCCACACTGACCATCAATCTGCCGTTCACACAGGTTCTATGTTACGCCACTTTCTCACCTACCCCCTGCACACTAGTGGCAATTTACAGCGGCTAATTGACCTACAAACCCGCACATCATTGGGATGAGCGAGGAAACCAGAGCACCCGGAGGCAACCCATGCGGTCACAAGGTGAATGTGCAAACTCCACACACAGACAGCACCTGAGGACAGGATCGAACCCGGGTCCCCAGTGCTGTGAGGCAGGAGCTCTGCCAGTCGCTCGAAACACCAAGGAGTTATTTGTGTACAGATCACATGAATAAGGTAAAGCACGATTTTCTTCTCCAGAGGTGAATGGCACAGATTAGAAATTATTAAGGTTATAGAGCATTTTCTTCTGTTGAGGATGCCCTGGGGATATGTATTTGTTGATGTCTTTTTGATACATTCACAGTGAGTGAAATATAGATTTTCTTCTGGCTGTAATGAGCCCAGAGCAGCCATTTGACGGGACATGACAATACCTCGGGATTCTAAGCAATTTAGTCCAAATCCTTCCTGTAAATCTGCTTGCACATGTCATCATAAATTAAAGTTGCCCGGAAACACAGATGTAAGGAATTGTATCCAACAAGCATTGCCTGTGGTACATTTGTTTTAATTTGATGACTATTATTCTTTAGCATGTAGTATCTCAGTATAAATTTCACTTCCATTGACAATAGTTTACAATCTCAAAATTATTTATTGCTTGCTAGTTCATAGAACAGTAGACCTTTCTACCCACAATATCTGTGTCAGACATGATGCCGACTTAAACTATTTCCCTCTGCCTGCATGTGTGTCTTTTCTGTACTCGTGCTCAGTTGCAAGCAAGCCATTATACTGTCCTTTGGCAGCTCCTAGCATCATAGAACATGGAACATAGATCAAGGACTCACAATGTCCATGCGGAACATGATGCCAAGCTCAACTTTTATCTGCCTACACATCATCCATATCCTTCCACTCCCTGATTTGTTGACCTGCTTCTGTTCTCACCTATCCATGTTCTCCAGAGATGCTGCCAGACCCGCTGAATTACTCCAGTACTTTGTGTCTTTTCAAAATTGTAATAGATTAATCAGAAACACCTTAGAATTCTTGCCAACAGCTTTCTTAATATGCAAAGCTTCCTAGGCTTAATGCAAAGGGTTTATTTTTGGTCCCAAGTTATTCACACGTCATTGTGATTTAAATTATCCAACAAAATCCTTGTATTTTCAGAATATTGCTTTGACGTCATTACCGGTGTGGATTGAATGTCTGCTTTTAGCCACCTGTGGATTAGAAGTGCCGATGAAGTTGATATTGGCTGTCTCACCTACCTAGGCACCTCATCTTTGGGGGGGGGGGGGGGGGGGGGGTTCAAATGCCCTCTTGTAATTTTGCCAGGATTAAGGGATGTGTGGGACCGCCTCTTGCAGGAAATTCCATGCTGTACCTGGATTTATATTCAGGATACATGGCCTGCCGGATTATCGACAATACGATTAGCTGAGTCAGGTCTTTTCCACTGGCAGATACAATGGCCCAAGTGATCTCTTACTGTGGTGTAAAGTGTCGATGGTTGCCCATGTATTTTAATTGTTTCATTTATCTTACTCAAATGTGAAATCCAGAAGAGATTGATCTATAAATCTCCACAGAAGGCGAAACCAGTTATGCTATCCCACAAGAATCTCGACATTCTTCAACGCTGGAATCTATGCTTAGAAATCTCAGTGCCACATCGCAGTGGATTTTGGTATTGATCCCCGTTAGGACCTTCAAGCATACATTTTTAACTTTTAGACTCCTTTAGACTTTGAAATACAGCACGGAAACAGGCCTTTCAGCCCACCGAGTTCGTGCCGACCACAATCCCCATACACTAGCACTATCCTACACACTAGAGATAATTTACAATTTTACCAAGGCCACTTAAACTACAAACCTGTATGTCTTTAGAGTGTGGGAGGAAACCGGAGCACCCGGAGAAAGCCCACGCGGTCACAGGGAGAACGGACAAACACCACACAGACAGAACCCATAGTTAGTATTGAATCAGGGTCTTTGGCGCTGTAAGGCAGCAAGTCTGTGCCACTGTATAATATCGGTGGCTGTCTTATTTTTGATTTATCTCTTAACCTTTTGCAAACATTGTTGGAATTCCAATAACTTTAGATTCAGATGGCTGCTCCAATCGAAATTCCAGTACCAGTAAAGCCAATTTATTTCAGAATTGCAATTTAATTAAAATACTACATAGTGTGTTTATTTGGTTGATAATCCAATGAATTGCCTATGACTTTACGCATGATTCAGCAGACTAAATGTCCATCATTCAGCTGTGTTCGTTATACCAGTCTGAGAGAGGTTGCATTGCCTACTTTTGACTAGGTAAGAGATATTCACACATCAGGAACTGCAGTTGCTGGTTTACAAAAATAGGCACAAAGTGCTGGAGTAACTCAGTGGGTCAGGCAGCAGCTCCGGAGAACATAGGTCACGTTGCGGGTTGAGAAACGTCACCTATGCGGCGCCCCCTAGTGGGGCCTGGCCTCACTTGGGGCGCGTCATTGATGGCAGCCTCTGCCTACAGTCTGTCTGTTTTTCTATCTTTTTAAAAAAAATTTGTTTGTTTAAAAAGTATGTTTTGGAGGATTTGTTTTTAGTATTTCTATGTGGGGGAGGGGGGTAGGGTAAGGGGGAAACCGTTTCTCAGTCACTTCCTGGCGAGGATGTGACTATTCTCCGAGTCGCATCTTCACCCCCCCCCCCGCGGCCTACCAACTGCATTGGCACAGCCTTCCCTGCCGGGGGCCGGACCAAAGCTTCAGCAGCGGTGCAGCACTGGATTCACAGCGGAGCGGGCGATGCCGTACCTGGATCGCCGTTTGAAGCTCCGGAATGTTGGGCCTGCTGCTTCAACATCGCGGAGCTGTGGTTTGCGGAGCTTCCAGCGTGGGCGGCGCTGACTTCAACATCGCTGAGTCCTGGGATCCCTTTGCCGAGGGCCGCCAGCGTGAATCTATGCCCAGCTCGGACTGTGGACTTCGGGAGCTGCGGTCTCCGGTAGGAAGTGGCCGATTCGGAAGTCCAAGCCACTGAGAATGGTCTCCCGTTCTGACGTCAGAGTTCCATCATCCCGGCAAGCGGGCCTGAACATCGGGCCGCCCGTAGCAGCGACAACAACGGGTTCGGGAGCCCCCCGACCACGGGTGAACAACAGAGGACAACAGAGGAGGATGACTGAACTTTGGTGCTTTCCCTCACAGTGGGAAACTTTGATACCGCTGTGTGGGGATGTCTATGTTAAAGACTATCGTGTTCTGTGCTCTTTTTTTATTCGTATGACTGTATGGTGACCACACATTTCACTGTACCAATTGGTACATGTGACAAATAAATGTCTCTTGTCTCGACCCTTCTTCAGACTGATTCAGAAGAGAATTGGAGGCGAGATATAGCTTTTTTATGCATAGATTCCAGATTTGAAGTATGCAGTTTAATTGTGGGATTGTATAACTGACTTTGCCATCAACAGAGATTTACAGATACATTGTTCTTGACTACACATTTGAGGAAAATTAAAAAATAAAGCAATTGATATGCCTGTGCAACCATAGAAAATGTATATTTATGGACACAAGGGGCTTTGTCTCACCCCAGCTTTCAGCTTTCTCCCCCTTACTACAATGCTGAAGAATGATTCCCATACAAAACTACGCCTGTCCATGTTCTCCATTGATGCTGTCTGACCCGCTGAGTTACTCCAGCACTTTGTATCTTTTACTGTAAACCATCATCTACAGCTCCTTGTTTCTGCTCTTTACTATAGCCAGTTGTGTAAGACACCAAGCATTCTAGTGGATTCAAGTGTTTTTCATCTACTCTACAATTTGATATGTTTTAATAGACTATTCTGCCTGGAGAAGTAGGGATAACAGGTATTGGCATTGAAGCTACAATTAACTTTAGTAGACTACAATCATGTCGTGCTAGCTGAGAGTTTGATTATTTTGGTGCAAAATGCTTTTTGTTTTAGACTTTGACTACAAAATGCAATCATTTATGTGCCAAGAATCTCCATCTGTTGTCTAACTCTTTCCAAGAGTGTGGATCAGTGTAATACCAAATAAACCCTCTGTACCACCTTGATGCCGTACCAAGTCCGCTGCTTCCAATAAAAGCATAGACATAGGCATGGAAACACTGGAACAAAGTCAGACCTTGAGAAAACAGGACATTTCTAGTAAAAAATTGCTGCTTTATTCAAAGAAAATGCAAATTATTTTTAATTAGAGGTTTCTGTAATACATAGCATTAAATTGTGTAAGCATTTATCTAGCATTGATATATACTTCAGAGGCACATTGTATCTGTTAAGCTCTTTATATATTGCACTTTGTAAATAATTAACATTGTTTTAAATTGTGAATGTGACTCTATATTTAACTCATGGCGTTATTTAGATTACTGTGACTGAGTGAACATTTTATCGTTAAGTGATAGATATACCTCAATTGGTCATCTTAAATGCACTTATTAATGAGGCAGGGTAATTATTTGTAGTCTTCAAGTGCTTAGCATTCTGCATACATCACATTCTGCTATATAAGTTATCACGATGCATTTATCTGCCTCTTCAGTGAATGTATCTTTTAACACTATCCAGCTCCTTGTGGCGTGAACAAGGTATGTTGTTATCTTGGCAGTTTGTCAACAACAGTTGTTTAGTTCTTTGCTTCAGTATTTCTTTGGTGATTATTCTCCCCATTAAATATTTGTTACGTCTTTTAATCTTCAGCTTTTTTGGTTTTGTCTGCCGCCTTTGTTTCTTCTTTAGTACTGGAAGACTTTTCAGATTTTTCCTCTTTGCTTTCTTTAACTTGTGTTTCTTCTCCACCTTCAGGTGTTTTCTCTTTACTAACCTGATCCTTTTCCGATTTCTCTTCCTTTTGATCTTTCGTAGACTCTGATTTCTCTACTTTTTTCACAGTCTCGGTCATCTCATCCTTTGTTTCTTTGTCATTTTCTTTACTTTGGTCTTTGGCTTCTTTAGTGTCCGCTGCTTTTTCAGGCTCCTTTGCTTTTGCAGGCTCCTGTTTAGCTGGCTCTGTTTCTGTAGCCTTTTTTGATTCTTCTTTTTTTGGTTCTGATTGCCCCTGAGGCGTTGGCTCTGGTTTACTAGGACCTTTCTGGGCTTCAGCTTCAACTTTCGCCTCTGGTTTTGCATCTTTCTTAACCACCTCCTCTTCAGATTTGGGTTCTGGCTTTGTATCTTTCTTCACCTCCTTCTCCTCGGCTTTGGACTCTGGTTTCACATCTTTCTTTACTTCCTTCTCTTCAGGTTTCACCTCTGGTTTTGCATCTTTCTTAACCACCTCCTCTTCAGGTTTGGTCTCTGGCTTTGTATCTTTCTTCACCGTTTCTTCCGGTTTGGACTCTGGTTTTACTTCTTTTGTGACTTCCTTTTCCTCGGGTTTGGACTCTGGCTTTGTATCTTTCTTCACCTCCTTCTCTTCAGCTTTGGGCTCTGGTTTTACTTCTTTTGTGACTTCCTTTTCCTCGGGTTTGGGCTCTGGCGTTGTATCTTTCTTCACCTCCTTCTCTGCAGGTTTGGGCTCTGGTTTTACTTCTTTTGTGACTTCTTTTTCCTCGGGTTTCGACTCTGGCGTTGTATCTTTCTTCACCTCTTCAGGTTTGGACTCTGGTTTTGTATCTTTCGTGGCTTCTTTCTCTTCAGGTTTGGGCTCTGGCGTTGTATCTTTCTTCACCTCTTCAGGTTTGGGCTCTGGTTTTGTATCTTTCGTGGCTTCTTTCTCTTCAGGTTTGGGCTCTGGCGTTGTATCTTTCTTCACCTCTTCAGGTTTGGGCTCTGGTTTTGCTTCTTTCTCTTCAGGTTTGGGCTCTGGCGTTGTATCTTTCTTCACCTCTTCAGGTTTGGGCTCTGGTTTTGTATCTTTCGTGGCTTCTTTCTCTTCAGGTTTGGGCTCTGGCGTTGTATCTTTCTTCACCTCTTCAGGTTTGGGCTCTGGTTTTGCTTCTTTCTCTTCAGGTTTGGGCTCTGGCGTTGTATCTTTCTTCACCTCCTTCTCCTCGGGTTTGGGTTCTGGTTTTGCTTCCTTCTTAACCTCGTCAGGTTTGGACTCTTTCTTGGGTTCTTTCTCTTCAGGTTTCACCTCTGGTTTTGCATCCTTCTTCACTTCTTTCTCCTCGGGTTTGACTTCCTGTTCTGCATCTTTCTTGACCTCCATCTCTTCAGGTTTGGGTTCTGGTTTTGAATCTTCCTTTTCATCCTTGCTTTCTGCTTTTGATTCCTTTTCCTCTTCCTTCTCTTTGGTTTTAGATTCCAGTTCAGCTTGTTCTGCTGCTTCTTTTGGTTTTGTCATTCCTTTATCCTCTGGCTTCTTTTCTGGGCTTTCCTTCTCCTTGGGTTTTTCTGGTGATTTGTCTTCCACCTTTATCGTTAGTTCCTTTTGGTCTTTGGCTGGTTCTTCTTGCTTTTCCTCTGCTTGTGCCTCACTTTCCTTTTTATCATCTTCTTTGTCTATTTTTTCTTTTACTTTCACTTCTTCTGCAACATTTTCAGTTTTTGTGTCCTCATCTTTTACGCTTCCTTCGTCAGATTTAGCTTCTTGTTCATCTTTTGATTCTGCTGCTTCCTCCTCTTTGTCTTCCTTTTCTTCTTCCTCTACTTTTTCTTCTTCAGCCTCTTCAGGTGTAATTACTTTTTCCTCCCTTTCCTCTTCTGCGACCACTTCATCTGCTTCTTTCGCAATTGCTTTGGCTGGTTCATCAAACTTGGCCATAATATGGTTGGGCACCAAGGGACCTTTATGAAACCCTTCAGGAGAATAGTAGGGATTTCCACCAAAAAATCTTGATTCTTCACCCTCCAGAAGTTTCCTTTATAAAATAAGATGACAACAGGAATACATTATTCCTAATAATTATGAATGTTGTTTGACACCTTACAATACTGAACCTTATGTGATGGAACAAGAAAAACATTGGGTACAAATGAACTAAAAGTTAAAATGGTAGAAATATGTGGCGTGAAAATTTACAGCGTGAAAAGGAAATAGGCCTACAGTGCAGGAAGTTACCATGCTCTTATTGAGATGTCAATTTATCAGTGGCACAGCTGGTAGAGCTGCTGCCTTACGGTGCCCGACAACTGGGTTCAAGCCTGACCTCCGGTGCTCTCTATGCAGAGTTTGCATGTGATCTAGTAGATATCTTTTGGATGCTCTGGTTGCCTCCCACATCCCAAAGACATGAGGGTTTGTAGGTTAACTGCCCTGTGTAAATTGCCCCTCGAGTGTATCGATGAATGATGGAATGGGGTGGGAGATTGCAGCCTTCACGTGGTCCACCCTGTTTAAATTAATGCAATTAACCCAACGTGCACAAACAAATAGGTGTAGTGTTTTGGTGTCTACAATTTTATGTTGTGCATGCCATACGCAAGAAGAAGGAGTGGTGGAATCTGGGGGGCGTTGATGATAATGTGAGGAGAATAAAGTGGAATTAATGTAGGGTTAGTGTAAATGGGTGGTCAACAGCATGGGCTCAGTGGGCTGAAAGGCATGTTTCTGTGCTATATTCATCCATCCTTCAATTCATCCCTCCATCACTCCATCCAGCCATTGTATATTTCTAGTATTACTTAATTCTATACTGCAGGAATGGTTCCAGAGGCAAGACACCTGTACCAATGGGGAACATTTGGAGAAGCTAGGGTTGTTCTCTTTAGAGTGGAGAAGATTGATAGATGGGATGAAGGCATCAAGATGGAGTAGGTAATGAAAAACTGTTCCCAACAGTAGAAATAAGGGGATATAGAGGATCCAAATATAATAATATTGGCCAAAAGTTAAAATATAATTAAAAATCTCTACAATATTATCTTTGGTGGAAAAAGTGGATGGTACAATATCTGATGGTTTCTGGATTAGAGGGTATTAGCGACAACAAAAGGGTGGATAAACTTGGATTGCTTTCCCTGGAGTTTGAAGACTAATAAAAGGGTAATAAAATTACGAGAGGCAAAGATAGAATATTTTGTCCCCAGGGTGGAAATGTCAAATACGAGTGGGCATAGCTTAAAGGTGAAAGGGACAAAGGAGACACGTCGGGCAAGATTTCTGCACAGATTGTGGTGGACGCCTAGAGCTGCCAATGGTGGTGGAGGCAGGTGCTTCGGTGATGTTAACTTGTTTCTGGAATGGCACGTTGATATGCATGGAATGAATATCACGTGACATCGTGTCCAGCAGGGATAGTGGGCCGACTGGCCTGTTCCTGTGTTGCACTGTTACATGAAAAGCATTGTCTAATAGGATGGCTCAAGCAGATTCATCCTTGGTTACCAACCAGTAGTTGGGGGTAGGTGGGGGCTTTGCTGGGTAAAGAGAAGGGTGGGTGCGTCAGATTCACTGATTGGTTTTCCAGAGAGAATAACGTTTAAATAATCTCCTTCTTTGCTCTTCCCATTTTCATGATTCTGTGTCCCACCAAAGTATCAAGGCTGATAACCACCAGATATTAACATTACTAACTCTGGAGCATCTTTACCCTATTTTGAGCCGTTATGTTATTTGCACGGTCCTTTCAGATTTAATGATAGCACACAGACATACATGCCTGTGTTGAACACGATGCCGAGTTAAACTAGTCTCCTCTGCCTGCACATGCTCTACATCCCTCCATTCCCTGCACACCAGGTGCTGATCTGAACGCTTCCTCCACCTTCACGCTCATTCCGCGCCATTTGCATCTGACCTCATACCTGTAAGCTGCAATCTCAATGTCCAAGGCCATTTTCACGTTGAGTAAGTCTTGGTACTCCCTCAGTTGGGCAGCCATTTCCCATTTTGTGCTCCTCAGTTCGTTTTCAAGTTGCAGTGTCGCTTCCTGCAATATGAAATATTTAATATATATATATACACACATTATGGCACGCTTAGACTCTTAACTGTGTAACATTTGTAATCAAAGTGCCCTGGTATCTTCGTATGTAGGATTGACTATTTGAGGACGCGAGCATGCATTAAACTTTAACTAACTTATCCAAAGCAAAACGCGAAGTGCTGAAGTAACTCCGCGGGCCAGGCAGCGTCTGTGGAGGGAAAATAAACGGACGATTTTTCGGGTCGAGGCCCTTCCTCAAACGTCGTCTGTCTATTCCCTCCACAGATGCTACCTGACCCGCTGAGTTCCCCCAGCAGCGTGTGTTTTGTACAATATTCCAACATCTGCAGTTCCTTGTATCATCTTTTGATTAACGCAGCTGATTTAAAAAATATGATACTCACAAAATCGCTTTTGCAAATTAAATGAACGTTAGAACTAGGATTAGTATCTAGAGAGACAAAAAAACTGCAGATGCTAGAATCTTGACCAAAGCACAGTGCTGGATACATTCAATGGGGCAGGCAGCATCTGAGGAGGGAATGGACAGCCTGAAGAAGGCTCCCGACCTGAAACATGGACTGTCCATTCCCTCCACGGACGCTGCCTGACCCGCTGAGTTCCACCAGCATGTTGTAAATAGGACGTGTTTTACTTCTATTGGGAACTTCGATTTGGGGGGAAATGTTACAAGTTGTCAAAGACTACCTGGTAGGTGGATAGATCCGCATTGTGTCGGTCTTCCATTTCAATCCTTTGCCTCTCCAGTG
The DNA here is from genome assembly GCA_963514005.1 of Raja brachyura. Next base: position 20,830,965 of record OY740808.1, read on the forward strand.
AGTCCTTGGTCCCCCTCATGGTCTCCAGTTCGGTATTCTTGCACTGCAGATGCTTGCGATATTCGAAGATTTCACCCTGGGCTGCGTGAATAGCGTCCGTGTTGACCTTGGCGGCTTGGTTGAGCCTTTCCAGCTTGACTTTGAACACCTCCTCGGTCTGACTGTTGGTCTTGACGGCGTGGCCTTCCAGCTGCTCGCGAATCTCCCGCAGAGCCGCCGTGATGTCGGACTTGAGCGTGTCCCTGACTTCCAGAGAGACCTGCGAGCCTTGGATTTGGTTGATCAGATCTTGCACCTCCTCCTCGTGGTTCGCCTTCATGGACGAAGCCTCTTCGGTGAGGAGGTGCAACTTCTTGTTCAGGTCCAGCTTCAACAAGCCCATGTCCTCGACCTCCTTGTTCAGGGCTCTGATGCTGTTGTCTATGTCCTCCCTCATCCTGTTCTCGTCCTGGTACCTCATCTTGATGTGTTGGATGTCGTCCTCCAAATGCTCCTGCTCCATCTGTAGCTGCACCTTCTCGTTGCTGATCTGCACCGCCACATTGCGCAGGTCCCTGATCTCCCTCTCGTACAGCTCCCCTATGGCCGAACGGCCGGCCTGCTGCTGCCTCAGCGAAGCCGCCTCCGCCTCCAGGTTCTTGTTCTGCAGCTCCAAGTTCCTCACCTTGTCGATGTAAGTGGCGAAGCGGTCGTTCAAGGTCTGCAGCATCTCCTTCTCGTTGCGCGACCTCATGTCTCCTCCGTCGATGAACCCGGAGTCCAGGCTCTCGCCGGACACCGTGAGCTGAGAGCTGAAGTTGGCCGTCAGGCTCGGGGCGACCCGTTTGTACGAGGCGACTGTGCTGGGGCTCCGAGACCAGGTTTGGGAATGGAAGCCGCTGCTTGCTAAAGAGCCGGCGGAGCGGTGCACGGACCGAGGAGAGTCCCCCAGCATCCTGCGGTGAGAGCTAACGCCGTACATTGTATCCAGACTGTAACTCATAGCGTGGATGGCACGCTTGCACTGCAGTAGGCAGGGAGGAGGCTGCGCCTTTTATACACCGCAGAATGTGCTAATTTGGCAGCAAACTACGCCTCACCCGCCCATCTGCTAAAGATAGCTCAGACTATCCCCTCCCCGTCCCCCCTCTTCCCCCCTCCCCTCTCCTCTCATAACAGCCATCCTGAAAGAGAACCATTTTAACCAGTTCAGGCAACCAGATACTCCCTTGCAGATGAAGGTACCTATTTTCTCTTCAAAAATAACAAATCTGTACTCAACTCTCATCAACATAATTGAATCAGGGCGAAAAAACTGCTCTGAAAATTTATACTTCTGATCAGCTTATATCGTTAAAATAAACATGCTGTTAATAGCCTGCAGTCAATGTCTAGAGGATTTCCCGGGAATTCTAATGGCAAGAAAACTTTACATTTTGTCTTCTGTCCCGGGGTTCATTAAATTCCGCAGTGCCATTAATTATTCAACTTTTGGGGTGGGGGTCTTATTCCTATTAAGTTTAAACCGTTGCAAACTTTGTATAACTATAGACAATAGACAATAGGTGCAGGAGTAGCCCCTTCGAGCCAGCACCGCCATTCAATATGATCATGGCTGATCATCCCCAATCAGTACCCCGTTCCTGCCTTCTCCCCATATCCCCAGACTCCGCTATCTTTAAGAGCCCTATCCAGCTCCCTCTTGAAAGCATCCAGAGAACCTGCCTCCACCGCTCTCTGAGGCAGATAATTCCACAGACTCACCACCCTCTGTGAGAAAAAGTGTTTCCTCGTCTCCGTTCTAAATGGCTTACCCCTTATTCTTAAACTGTGGTCCCTGGTTCTGGACATATCTGATCAAAACTAGTATGCTGTTCAATTGGAAAACGTCAGATGCCTTAACTGTTAGTGGACGAAATGTATTTCGAGTGAAAGATAGTTTGTGTTAAAATTGTGGAGGTTTTTTATTTAGTTCCGTGCATTTTAGACAAAAAGAAAGTCAAAACACACGGCGCAGAAAGTTGTATTTTATTGCGAGGCGGATCGTATGTTCAGCACTGTGTTACTGGACAGCGCCTTCCGCAATGCCGTGTCTGACGAAGGTATGACCTTTAGCAGCGAATCATAAATACGGTTTAACTGTAAGGTAAGAAGATTTACCGCGAGGTATACCAGGCCTTTTCAAATAAAGAATGGATGTAGGCTGAAATATTTCCTTTTTCTTTGATTAGGTTTTGGTTTAAAGTCTGCAGGGTCTAGCGACAACCCCTTCACACAAGCAAGACAGTTGACTTTCACTTTCCACCAACGTTTAAGAAGTAAATTCCATCTGTGGAGCGAGTTTTCACATTAAAACCTTATGCTCAATATAAATCTCTCTTAAGAATGTAATTTTTTTTTAAACATTGAGTTGCTGTATGTCTAATGTCAGCTTGTCAGGTTTTGTTTCATTGTTACCTCTCTCTCCCTCTCTCTCTCCCTCTCCCTCTCCCTCTCCCTCTCCCTCTCTACCTCTCTCTCTCCCCCCTCTCTCACTATCTCCGTCTCTCCCCTCCCTCTCTCTCTCTCCCCCTCTCTCTCTCCTCTCTCTCTCTCCTCCCTCTCTATCCCCCTCTCTCTTCGCATCCCCCCCTCTCTCCCCCTCACCCCCTCTCTCTCTCTCTCCCTCTCCTCTCTCCCTCTCTCTCCCCCCCCTCTCTCTCCCCCCTCTCTCACTATCTCCGTCTCTCCCCTCTCTCTCTCTCTCCCCCTCTCTCTCTCCTATCTCTCTCTCTCTCTCTCTCTCTCTTCCCTCCCTCTCTATCCCCCTCTCTCTTCGCATCCCCCCCTCTCTCCCCCTCACCCCCTCTCTCTCTCTCTCTCTCCCCCTCTCCTCTCTCCCTCTCCCTCCTCTCTCTCCCTCCCCCCAATCTCTCTCTCCCTCCCCCCAATCTCTCTCTCCCTTCCCCCCCTCTCTCTTCCCCCCTCTCCCTTCCCCCCCCCCTCTCTCCCTTCCCCCCTCTCTCCCTTCCCCCCCTCTCTCCCTTCCCCCCCTCTCTCCCTTCCCCCCCCTCTCTCCCTTCCCCCCCCTCTCTCCCTTCCCCCCCCTCTCTCCCTTCCCCCCCTCTCTCCCTTCCCCCCCCTCGCTTTTTCTCTCTCTCTCTCTCTCTCTCTCTCTCTCTCTCTCTCCCCCCCCTCTCCCCCCCCCTCTCCCCCCCCCCTCTCCCCCCCCCCCCCCACCTTCCCCCTCGGTGAAAAGTAATGTTATATATCCCATTCACAGGGAAACGAAGCAAGATTCGGCTATCTGTTGACGACGTTTGTCATTTAATGATATGGGACATTGGACTGTCGATTTCGTTCAATCAGCGCCCCCTTAAAGTGTCGAATTAGAAGGTGAAAACACCTTTGCAGGCACCAAAAGCGTTAAAGGTAGATTGGATGGTGATCCAAAGAAACTAAAATCAGGAGGGGGAAAAAAACCTTTCACGTGTTCGTATTTTTAATACGAAGTTTTAAAGTGAACATTGTGGCGATGCTATCTGGACCTTACACCTCGATACTTGGGCATGTAAAAGGACAGGTGACTGAATTATCTATCTGTTCCGCGGCACTAACTATCCCCCAGCTCACTACTAAAGGGCGACGTACTCGATTGTCGCAGTCTCTCGACTATACAAATCAGCTCAGAACAAAAAAAAAAAAAATCAGATCGAGACACTCTGCTCTGTATGACTCAGCATGAGACACAAGAATTCTGCGCCTGCTCTATGAAGCAGCCTTCCGGCAAACAGACGGGTTGTTTTCTCTGGAAGTCGGGGATTGATGGGAGACCTGATAGAAGTATATAACAAGATTAGAGGCATGGATAGAGCAGACAGAATCTTTCTGCCGGGGTGGGAATGTTGCTTGTCGGAGTCATTTCTAGTTTGCGCATGAAAACTTAGGAGTCTGTGTTCTTCATTTAGACAGTCGGGACCTTTTCCCCAGGATGTAAATTTCAAAGACTAGAGGCAAAAGCTTTAAGGTGAAAGGGGCAAAGTTTAAAAGAGAGGTGCTTGCCTTTTGTTTTTTTACACGGAGGGTGTCTGGAACGCCTTGGTGGTGGAGGCAGATAGGATGAGGGCATTTGAGGCTTTTAGATAGGCACATGGATATGAATCTTCTGAATTTGTAGCCGGCAGGTCAGTACTCTGCATATCGCCAACATGGATATGCAGTGAATGGAGGGGTCTGGATCATTTTCAGACAGATGAGATTCATTTATCTTGGCATAATTTGCAGCAGGGACATAGTGGGTACCTGTGCTGTACTGCTCCATGTGTAGGAAGGAACTGCGTGCAGATGCTGGCTTAAACCGAAGATACACACAAAAAGCTGGAGTATCTTAGTGGGACAGGCAGCATCTCTGGAGAGAAGGTTGGAGAACCCGAAACATCACCCATTCCTCTCCAAAGATGCTGCCTGTACCACTGAGTGACTCCAGCATTTTGTGTCTGTCCTGCTCTGTACAGATATTCTGTATTCACCCACCTTGCCCTTCACTCTGACTCTGTTCTCTGTGTCTCACGCATAAGGAAGGCTGGATATGGCAGTAAATGTGCTGAGAACGAGGCAAGGCCGGGCCGGGCAGTATGTTTTATGAAGCAATGCCATTGCTGCAGCTAAGAGCATACATTGATATTCCGCAGTTCCACCACTGCATTATTTGGCTCCTCTCCATACCCCATTATTTCCGACCCAAATTGGAAGAGAGAGAACAGAGACGGGAGACAATAAGCACTAAAGGATCAAAAACAGAAAAATAGCAGTGAGCTGAACAAAAATGTAAAAAGACAAAGATATATAAGAGAGACAGACAGGAACCTTTGCCTAATTACATGTACTTTTAGAGACCACAGCACAAAATAATAACATTTTATTAGAGATGCAATCAGCTAAAGGCAGCCATTCATTCCTTGCTTCTTGGCTTCTAACAAAAATATGCTGCAGATAGAAGTTTAGTTTAGGTATATAGCAGGGAAACATAGAAAATAGGTGCAGGAGTAGGTCATTCAACCCTTTGAGCCAGCACCGCCATTCAATATGATCATGACTGATCCAAATTCAGTCCCCTGTTCTTGCTTTTTCCCCATATCCATTGATTCTGTTAGCCTTCAGATGCTAAATCTAACTCTCCCTTGGAAATGTTTGTTTATTTATTTTATTTAATATTTATTTACTTCATACATATTACTTCATACATATTACATGGTTACTTCATACATATTACTTGTATGTGTTTATCAGTTGTATGTATATATATATGTCTGTATGCATCTCTAAAAATTGTCTGGGGTACGTCTATGGGTAAATTGTATCTCAAATAAATAATTAGCTATTGTAGATTATATATTGTATATTATGTTACATATTACATTACTATTGATACATCATTATTATTATTATTATAAGCAATGTTATTAATAATGGTGATAATTATTCTTCTTAATTAATTCATTATTAAATATGGAAGAAGGGTTTAGGGAGAAGGGGTGAGATTAAATAAGTTATTATTCTTCTCACTCCTTTTCGAGCATGTAAAGAAAAAGTGTTGGACATTTAAATTTTGCTTTATGCTTTTCATTGCTTTGCAAATATTGCCTGGAATGTCCAATTGTGTGACTATTTCAATGTTGTTGTTGTTATTTATTCCTATTTATGTCTTTACTTGTTCAGAATAAATAAACAAACAAATAAATAAATAAATAAATAAACATCCAGTGAATTGGCCTCCGCTGCCTTCTGTGGCAGAGAATTCCACAGATTCACAACTCTCTGGGTGAAAAACGTTTTCATCATCTCAGTCCTAAATGGAAAACAGGCCTTGCGGCTCACCAAGTCTGCGCTGACCATCGATTATCTTTTCACACTGGTTCCATGTCTCCCACTTTCTCATCCACTCCCCAGACACCAGGAGGCAATTTACAGTAGGTCAATTAACCTATCAACCCGCACGTCTTTGGGTTGTGGGAGGAAACCGGAGCACCTGAAGGAAACCCACATGGTCACAGGGAGAACTTGCAAACTCCACACAGACAGCACCTGAGGTCAGGATTGAAACTGGGTGTGTGGTGCTCTGAGGTTGATTAACCTCAGATGTGGCCATGTTACAGAAAACAACAGAATATATATTTTTTGTTATTTAATCCCATGGTGTTTTACAGTACAGGCAATACCAGATAGTTCATCATTTTAGAGTCAGCTCTTTTCTAGAACAATCTGAAATAAATCACACAGCCCAACTTTTTCCCCATGGTCCAATAACTCTGCTTTAAATTACATGTAGTTTTAACAGATACTATGAAGTTCTCCAACCCAACAGCTGCATATTAAAGGTTAATGTAAAAATACATTTTTCCTGACCTCATTCCATCCTCTTGGAAAGATAATTTTAGAGTCATCGAGTGATACAGCACAGAAACAGTCCCTTCAGCCCTCCAAGCCCACCCCAACCATCAACTACCCATTTACATTCATCCCATTTTTTACTTGTTTAGTTTAGTTTACGGTTACATAGCGGAAATAGTCCCTTCAGCCCACCGAGTCTGCACTGACCAGCAATCCCCACACTTTAACACAAGCCTACACACACTAGGGACAATTTACACTTACTGTATACCAAGCATACAAACCCAAGACAATTAACCTACAAACCTGTACGCTTTGGAGTGTGGGAGGAAACCTAATATCTCGGACAAAACCCACAGTCACATGGAGAATGTACAAACTCCGTACAGATAGCAACCGTAGTCGGGATCGAACCCAGGTCTCTGGTGCTGCAAGCACTGTAACGCAGCAACTCTATGACTGCGCCACCGTGCTGCCACTCGTCTCACACTCCCATCAGAGATTACCAGTCGTCCACACACTCAGGATAATTTACAGAGGCCAATGTACCGACCAACCCTCACATCTTTGGGATGTGTGAGGAAACCAGAGCATCCAGGCATTCACAGGGAAGGCACCCGAGGTCAGGATTGAACCAGATCGCGGGTGCTATCTGAGTGGAGGCAGCGGCTCTACCAGTGGGGCACTTTGCCACCCTAGGTTGATCTTTTCTCATCAATGATTTCTGAATAGAGGAAGATGTTTTCACTTTGTATATTATTATTTTTAAATCTGAGAAAAAAATGTCACTTAGATTTTATTGTTTCAACAAGGAAATGTGGATGCTGGTTTACCAAGGAAAGACATGCTTGAAGAAGGGTCCCAACCTGAAACGTCACCTATCCATGTTCTCCAGATATGTTGCCTGACACACTTAGTTAGTCCAGTACTTTTTGTCTTCAATTAGATCAAGTGTTCCCAACCTGGGGTAAATTTACCCCCAGGGGGTAAATTTGTTGATGCTGGATTTGTACATATTTTTTCTCATTGACTGACTTTGTTTGGTTCTGGTATACCGGTATCTGTTCATCATTAGTTATTCATAAATATATGAAATAACATTGTTATGTTCTATTAAAGTTACCAGGGGTAAAAGGGAGGATAAAGGTTGGGAACCCCTGAATTAGATCTTACTTTCATCTACTAGAGTAAAATTACACAGTGTTTCACACCAAATTCGTGTCTAAGCCAGGTGACTCTCTGCATGCTGGTCCTAGAAAAGGATCTGCTGTCATTCATTACAATCGTTCAACTATTTTAAATCTTTTATTCACTAAATGTTATACCCTTTATCCTGTATCTGCAACTATTGTCGGCCAGATTGTAGTCATGTATAATCTTTTCACTGAGTGTACAGCACACAACAAAAAGCCTTTTCACTGTACCTCGGTACATATGACAATAAGAAACTAAACTAAGTTAGCTTTTGAGATTATCTTTTGACAATAATTCCTGGCATGGTCCCAGCACATGTCTATGTTGTCACTGTCCTTTCTTTGATGAAGGCCGCTGAAACAAGAATCTAATTTTGCATTGCTCATCATCCCTTTCACCTTGTATGTTGTGACTCCATTTATAAAACTCTCAATGCATTCAGACACAAAGTGATCTCTCATGTCACCTTTCTAAGCCAAGCATCACCCATTAACTAGAGATTGGGTTCCGGTCTGTCACATAATTGGCTGTCATAAAATTGTTTGAAAAATAAATCCCTATTCTCTTATTCCAGAGTCAATATTGCTGAGCCATGCTCTAATCTTTATGTGTGCATCAATTCACCGTAACTGCCTTTGTGGAGTGTATGATAATTTATAGTTTCAGTCATTTTGGTACTCAACGTTCCTCCCACATTCCAAAGAAGGTTAATTGGCATCTGTAACTTGTCCCTGGTGTCCTGGATAAATCTAGTTGACGGGTGAATGCTGGTCAGCACGGACTCATTGGGCCGAAAGGCCTGTTTCCACACTGTATCTCTAAACTAAACAGTTTAAATTTATACAGAATGTCAAACCCACCAAATGTTGTAATTATGGAATTGTAAAACCCATTTCATAACAACTATAATACAAATAATTTTCTTCGGAAGCTGTACATTCTGTTTGCCGAATGTCAATTCCATTAAACAATCAAATTAATGATAATAATAATAATTTCACCTGCAGTATTAGTTATTTGTGTGAGTGCGTGTGTGAGTGCGTGTGAGCGAGTGTGTGTATGTGAGTGTGGATTCTCCGTGGATTGTCACCTTGTTGTGGTGGAGAAGCTTGTGTGGTTCTGAGTACCTGAGAGCGATGCCGTCTGGAGCTATGCTCCTGGTAGGGCCACCCATGGCGGTAAGGTCAAGGGGGAGGACAAGGATTGACAAAGAGCAATCCAACCAAGACCTCAATGGAGGAACAGGCGGAGGATGATGGCTGGACTTAGTGGGGCATCACAACAGCTGGGAAGGTGGATGAAGGCTGCAGCAGAAAAGGATCTCCGGTCGTCTTAGACTCCATGCAACTGAATCCTGACCCTGATCTGTCAAGGACCGTGTAGTGGCTGTCGGTGCACCAGTCTCCCCAATTAAACAAAGTCACGCATAGGCGTCTCCAAGAGGGCAGTCATACTCGTTTCGAGTGACTGCCGATGATGAGTATTAGTTTTGGGATGCAATAAACTTGAAAAAGGCAATTAATATTATAAAAGTTATTTTTTTAATTTATAACAAAATAAGGATTCCCTTCCAATGCAGGAAAAGTCCAATTTAACAGTAAAATGAATAATGACTTGGTTTGTAGAAAAACCCTATGGAGCATCCTTGAACATTTCAGGTTCATTAAATGTAGAAATGTAGAAATGCACATGTGCAAAGAGTAGGAGTAAACGGGTCATTTTCAGAATGGCAGGCAATGACTAGTGGGGTACCGCTAGGCTCAGTGCTGGGACCCCAGCTATTTACAATACATATTAATGATCTGGATGAGGGAATTAAATGCAACATCTCCAAGTTTGTGGATGACACGAAGCTGAGGGGCAGTGTTAGCTGTGAGGAGGATGCTAGGAGGCTGCAAGGTGACTTGGATAGGTTGGGTGAGTGGGCAAATGCATGGCAGATGCAGTATAATGTCGATAAATGTGACGTTATCCACTTTGGCGGCAAAAACAGGAGGGTAGATTATTATCTGAATGGTGGCCGATTAGGATAAGGGGAGATGCAACGAGACCTGGGTGTCATGGTACACCAGTCATTGAAAGTAGGCATGCAGGTGCAGCAGGCTGTGAAGAAAGCGAATGGTATGTTGGCATTCATAGCAAAAGGATTTGAGTACAAGAGCAGGGAGGTTCTACTGCAGTTGTACAGGGTCTTGGTGAGGCCACACCTGGAGTATTGCGTACAGTTTTGGTCTCCTAATCTGAGGAAAGACATTCTTGCCATAGAGGGAGTACAGAGAAGGTTCACCAGACTGATTCCTGGGATGGCAGGACTTCCATATGAAGAAAGACTGGATAGACTTGGCTTGTACTCGCTGGAATTTAGGAGATTGAGGGGGGATCTTATAGAGGCTTACAAAATTCTTAAGGGGTTGGACAGGCTAGATGCAGGAAGATTGTTCCCGATGTTGGGGAACTCCAGAACAAGGGGTCACAGTTTAAGGATAAGGGGGAAGTCTTTTAGGACCGAGATGAGAAGATCTTTTTTCACACAGGGAGTGGTGAGTCTGTGGAATTCTCTGCCACAGAAGGTATTTGAGGCCAGTTCATTGGCTATATTTAAGCGGGAGCTAGATGTGGCCCTTGTGGCTAAAGGGATCATGGGGCAGGTACAGGTAGGTATGTTACAAAACTTACCTTGAGCAGCGCTGCAGTTCTGCCGCTCACCGTGTGCGTGACTTTGGCGCCTTTCAGAGGGGGGCGAGCTTAAAGTGCCGTTTTTCTACAGACTGGGCAAATCGATCCATGTCGGGCGATTTCGTTGCGGAAGAAAAATCGCTCCGACATTTCATTAATGAAGGTATTTTTAAATTACGCTAGATTATTTATTATCTAGAGTAATTTAAAAATCACCTTCAAATGCCGTGAGCGCCGACAATGGGAAGGATTTTGCGTTGGGGAGAAAAAAAGGTACACAGTTTATTTTTATATTCAAAGTTGGTTTTTATGGAGGCTTTAATAATGTTTTCATGTTGCGAAATGGGTGCAAAAAAAATGTATGAACCAACAGTATTTTTCCTCCCGACCACCGCAAACCACAACGTTCCAATCCACCGCATTCCACTAAAACCCACTCGCTAGTTGATTGAAATGGCCATTAATTTACAGGCATTAAACACTAAATTCCTTCCATTTGGCATAGAAATTCATGAAAATGAGATTTAAAAATTATGTTATATTGTGGATTATTGTGTGAATGTTATTTGGACACTTAGGCAATTTTTTAAAAGTTTATCTTTTCTTAAGAAATGGATAGATGTTTAGATCTACTCATTGAATTTTGTAATTAGCTGCAATTAGATAACTAATTATATGCTTTAATTTCAGGTCATCCAAGTAAGATTGTTTCATATTTGTTTCAGAATGCTTCAATCTATAATAACTGAAAATGTCATTGAGTTCTCTTAATTTTTAAGAAAGTTATGGGCTTTTAACGGTTCTAGATCACAGCTTTTGAGTTAAGTCAATTGAAAGGCAATGGGGAACAAGATGCTAATTTCCCGAGTATGAAAATGGTCATAACTTTCTTAATACTGAAGATATGAAAGTGAATTAGGTGTCAAATTAAACTTCTTTTTATGCTTTATCTGATGGGATAAATTGCAGACTTCATTTTTAAAATCTCAAAATTTTGTAACATTGCTAGTACAGGATACTGAGTTGGATGATCAGCCATGATCATGTTGAATGGCGGTGCAGGCTCGAAGGACCGAATGGCCTACTCCTGCACCTATTTTCTATGATTCTATGATTCGAGATGGCACTTGATAATGTGTGCGCATCTGTTTCAGTGCAGAGAACAGACTGCCTTCGATGGGTCACATAACCTTGAGCAGTCTGTTGCAAGCTGGCAGCTTGGTGGAGTCGGGCTCGGGTATCTGCGGTCGCCCTCGCTCCGGAAATATCCGAGTCGGCGTCGGTGGGGGGGGGGGGGGGGGGGCGGACGCTGACGGAGATTCACGAGCTTGGCCCGAACGTGACGTAGCCAGAGTTCGCCGCCAGCCCAGCCGAAACCGATGACGAACACACACAAAATGAAGTCGGCTTGCCGTGATGATGCTGACATTTTAACCCAATAAAGCCGCCTGATGGTGGAGCGGGCGGGGGCGCCACGCTCGGAGTTGGAGGAGGGAGATGACAGCTTTCGTTGTGAGTAGCGTGGCCGGTGCGGGCTGAAGCGGGCGGGTGGGCTGCGGGCCAGCGCCGGGGGGAGGGGGCGGGCCTAAAATGGCGGGCGTCCCTCCCCTCCCTTCCTCCCGAGTCCCGGCCACCCACCCACCGGTGGCAGAGTCATTGAAGTTTTTCCTAATTATGTCTATTCAGTGCAAATTATCTACTTCAAAATCCTGCATTCTTAATCCTTTGAGTTATTTTTTTCAGCTGTGTTTAGCTAAACTGTGCTTTTAATTGAAATAATATGCACAAAACGAATGCACTCTGCTGATCTCTCAAAACGTTTGGGGGTACACAAAAAGCTGGAGAAACTCAGCGGGTGCAGCAGCATCTAAGGAGCGAAGGCGATAGGCAACGTTTCTGGCCGAACCCCTTCCTCAGACTCTTCTCAAAACGTTTGGATGTTAACAAACTTCAAAATCAAAATGCAATGCTGCATGCTTTGCAAATTTGGTCTCTTCAGTAATCAGAATCATTCTTCACATTATGTAGATATTTGAATATGGCAGGGTAGAAGTTATCAGCATTTATTTTTTCCATTAATATCAAAATTGAGTAAATTTTCACACAACTGCTTTAGGAATCAAACATTTTTGCATGGGGGTTACACAAAAAGCTGGAGAAACTCAGCGGGTGCAGCAGCATCTAAGGAGCGAAGGAGATAGGCGACGTTTCGGGTCGAGCCATTCCTGCGATGCTGCCTGTCCTGCTGTCACTCCAGCTTTATGTATCTACATCTACAATTTTTAAATTATATATTTGAAATATTTTTCTGAATATACCTAGCATGCAAAAATGTTTAAGAAGGAACTGCAGATGCAGGAGAATCGAGGGTTACACAAAAAGCTGGAGAAACTCAGCGGGTGCAGCAGCATCTAAGGAGCGAAGGAGATAGGCGACGTTTCGGGTCGAGACCCTTCTTCAGACTGGTTAGGGATAAGGGAAACGAGAGATATAAACGGAGATGTGGAGAGATAAAGAACAATGAATGAAAGCTATGCAAAAAATGAAAGGAAACAGGCCATTGTTAGCTGTTTGTAGGGTGAAAACGTGAAGCTAGTGCCACATGGGTGTGGTAGGGATAGAGTGAGAGGGAATGCCGGGCCTGTCTGAAGTGAGATAAATCAATATTCATACCACTGGGCTGTAAAGCGAAATATGAGATGCTGTTCCCCCAATTTGCATTTAACCTCTGACAATCATAGAATCATAGAAAATAGGTGCAGGAGTAGGCCATTCGGCCCTTTGAGCCTGCACTGCCATTCAATATGATCATGGCTGATCATCCAAATCATTGTCCTGTACCTGCCTGCTCTCCATACCCCCTGATCCCTTTAGCCACAAGGGCCACATCTAACTCCCTCTTAAATATAGCCAATGAACTGGCCTCAACTACCTTCTGTGGCAGAGAATTCCACAGACTCGTCACTCTCTGTGTGAAAAATGATCTTCTCATCTCGGTCCTAAAATATCCTTAAACTGTGACCCCTTGTTCTGGAGTTCCTCAACATCGGGAACAATCTTCCTGCATCTAGCCTGTCCAACCCCTTAAGAATTTTGTAAGTCTCTATAAGATCTCCCCTCAATCTCCTAAATTCCAGCGAGTACAAGCCAAGTCTATCCAGTCTTTCTTCATATGGAAGTCCTGCCATCCCAGGAATCAGTCTGGTGAACCTTCTCTGTACCTGAAAGAACTGTCGGTGTCCCTGGACAGAGTCGAGGGAGGAGGTATAGGGACAGGTGTTGCATCTCCTGAGGTTGCAGAGGAAGGTACCTGGGGAGGGGGTGGTTTGGGTGGGAAGCGATGAGTTAACCAGGGAGTTGCGGAGGGAACGGTTTCTGTGGAAGGTGGAAAGGGGTGGAGATGGGAAAATGTGGCTAGTGGTGGGATCCCGTTGGACATGGTGGAAATTTTGGAGGATTATGTGTTGTATGCGACGGCTGATGGGGCGGAAGGTAAGGACTAGGAGGACTCTGCCTCTGTTGCGAGGAGGGGGAGCAAGTGCGGAGCTGCGGGGTACCGAGGAGACACGAGTGACGGCCTCGTCTATGATGCGGGAGAGGAACACCCGTTCCCTAAAGAATGAGGACATCTCGGATGTTATAGTATGTAACACCTCATCTTGGGCACAGATGCGGCATAGACGGAGGAATTGGGAGTAGGGGATAGATTCTTTGCAGGAAGCAGGGTGGGAAGAAGTGTAGTTGTGGGGGTCAGTGGGTTTGTAATAGACGTCAGTCAATAGTCTATTTCCTATTCTAATATTCAGTGTAAACAGTAATGTGGAGCTATGCAGCTGTGCAGCACAGAGACAGGCCCTTCAGCCTTCCTTGTCTATGCTGACCAAGTTGTCATATTGGGCTAGTTTCATTTGCCTGCATTGCCCCATAGCTCTCTAAACCCTTCCTACCAGATCTTTCCAAATGTCGTTTCACAGTAATATGTGACATAACCATTGGAGGCCTAATCATGCCTTTTTAACAGACTTGCAACTATGAAAAATGCCATTGACAACAGACTTTGAATTGCACTAAATTATTAATGTTTAGAAAATGTTTTTCAAGTTAGTAGTTGGATTTGTGTTTACTTGTGTTGCATGCTAACCCTTCGGCAGAAAGGCTATGCATGAGCCGCCTGCCGTGTACAGATAGCTGATGAAGGGAATAACATTTAGCACAAAATTAATTCCAGTAAAGTCTGATTAAATATAGTCCAATGGTCTCCAATGAGGTAGATAGTAGCTTGGGGGCACTCATGATGTGCCCAGAAATATTTGTGGGGAAATATGCAGGGATTGTTTTGATGGCACAATTTTGTGCGATGAACCAAGGATTTTGAAAAGCTATTTGAAATGCAGCAGACATTTTGGAATCTTGGCCTTCTCCAGTCAGCAGTGTGTAAAACAATGTTTATTTAAATGTAGTCACATACAAAGATCGTAAGTAAGTTGAGGAGGCCCAGCTGATTGCTCTAGTATCTTTGGTCACAGATCTTTACCTGTGGGCTGACCAGCACTGGAACAGTTCCAGGCCCAGCTGATTATAGCTTGTAACTTAATATTTTGAACAGAAAGATAGGTTGTGCCCATCTTATTTCCCAAGGGCGCCCACGTATAAAATTCTCCGAAGTACAACAATTCGCAAGCATGCCCTCTGTCTTTGTACATCTTCACTAAATCTTTGTTTTCTTTGTCTACTGCTTCTTCTGGTCTTTGATGTCTTATAAGGACATACGCTAGCTTCAAGGCAGCAATCCTAAAAGTGCCACCGTTCATTTTCCTATATCTTTGCAACTTATTCTCTCTCAAATATTTCCATCAACTCCCTTTGATTCTTTTCTTTATCAATAACTACATCAATGGGGTATTTTGTTGCTGGTGATATTTACTCCGAGGAACTAGCAGCTTTTAACCATCTCTTCTTCAGCGCCGTCACTGTATACCGGGGAATGTGTACCGCTTCGCTGCCTGAAATCGATCACAATCTTCTCAGTCTTGCTGACATTGAAGGAAAGGTTGTTGTCTAGGCACCAGGTTGTGAGGTTCTCAATCTCCTTCCTCTACTCCGCCTCGTCATTATTTGATATCAGGCCCACTACAGTGGTGCCGTCTGCGAATTTGTAAATTGAATCGGATTTGGATTTGGCTGCACTGTTGTCAGTGTATAAGGAGTAAAGAAGGAGGCCAGGAATGCGTCCTTGTAGGGCACCAGTGTTCAGGATTATTGTGGAGGATGATTTGTCACCTATTCTCACTGATCGTGGTTTGTTGGTCAGGATATCGAGGATCCAGTTGCAGAGGTGAGTGCTAAATCCAAGTTCCACGAGTTTGGAGATCCGCTTGGATGGGATAAAGGTATTGAAAGCTAAAAAATCTAATATATAAACTTGGCCATAAAAGCCATCTTCCCATCTCCTCTGCTTTCTGCAGAGACCGTTCCCTCCATAACTCCCCGGTCAATTCGTCCCTTCCAACCCAAACCACCCCCTTCCCGGGTACTTTCCCTTGCAACTGCAGGAAATGCTACATTTTTCGCTTTACCTCCCCCCTCGACTCCATCCAAGGCCCCAAGCAGTCTTTCCAGGTGAGGCAGAGGTTCACCTGCACCTCCTCCAACCTCATCTACTGCATCCGCTGTTCCAGGTGCAAACATCTCTACATCGGCGGGACCAAGCGCAGGCTCGGCGATCGCTTCGCCCAACACCTCCGCTTAGTTCGCACTAACCAACCTGATCTCCCGGTGGCCCAGCACTTCAACCCCTCCCATTCCGAAACTGACCTTTATGTACTGGGCCTCCTCCATTGCCAGAGTGAGGCCCAGCACAAATTAGAGGAACAGCACCTCATATTTTTCCCCCCAGTTTACCCCCCAGCGGTATGAACATTGACTTCTCTCATTTCAGATAGTCCTTGCTTTGTCCCTCCTTCCCCTCCCCCTTCCAAGCTCCCCGCAAGCCTACTGTCACCGCCTCTTCCTTTCTTTTCCCGCCCCCCCCCCCCCCCCCCCCCCGACATCAGTCTGAATAAGGGTCGACCCAAAACATCGCCTATTCCTTCTCTCCATAGATGCTGCCTCACCTGCTGAGTTCCTCCAGCATTTTTGTCTACCATTGAAATATCATGAAAGATACTCCTAGAGACATAGTTGATATGAAAGTTGATTCTTTGATCATGAAGTTCATTGACTATTTAATATGGGTTTTTATTGTGAACATCTGGCATGTTTTCCCACAGTTCAACAGTATTTAATTGGTTGTAAATGTCCTTGCATTATGAATGATGCTATTTCATTTGGAAATTGATGTTTTTGTCTCTGCTTTATTAGTGAACCATGATTATGTGCAATCTTTAATATTACTCCCTTGTGTTGAAGCTTGCTGGCTTTTTGGAAACAAAATTGTTGTTTTTTTATACTGCATACATTGAACATGATTGTTTTTGGTGTTGTTGTTCAGGGATTCCTTTTAATTTTCCCAATGTTAAGGAGAAAATGGGTGTGAAATATGAAAACCCAAAAAATCTGCTTCCATCTAGAGTGAAATAGCTAGATAGAAATAAGTTCACCTAAATACCAATGCATGCTTTTCCAAATTAGAAGTCACTTTCTCTCAAAGTACAATGGCAATGTTGAACAATAAATTAAAAAGATAAATATTGCTGGAGCTGCTGCCTCTTGGCGCCTGAACTCAGCTGCTGTCTGTGTGATGTTTCCACTTTCTCCCTGTGACTACGTGGATCCTCCGGGTGCTCCGGATTTCACCCACATCCCTAAGAGGTGTGGATTTTGTTGGTTAACTGACCTCTTTAAATTGCCCCAAATGTGTAAGGATGGATGCGATAGTGTGAAAACATAGAACTAGTGTGATGGTTGGTCGGTATGGACTGAAGGGCCTGTTTCCATGCTGTTATCTAAACTAAACTAAAAAACAATAATGTGTTAGAAACCTCTGCTCATCCACGTGAAAACACTGTAATTTCTTCCAGTTCAATAGTGTAAAGTTCGGATCCACATTCTTCGGATCTGCAACAAACCTCCCTCCTTAATCATTGATTTATTTTCTGCCCCAGGTGCTCCATCCTCCTTGGCCATTGGAGTTCACAACTTTTGTGTCCTGTTTTTCCAAGTTGAGCTTCAAAGCCAATGATACCCTTTGTGTTGATTGACTTACTCCAGCATTGTTTGTCAGTGGGACAGGCAGCATCTCTGGATAGAAGGAATGGGAAACGTTTCTGGTTGAGACTCCTCTGCAGACTGAGAGTCAGGGGAGAGGGAGACAGAGATAAAGTGGGGTAAGATGTGAAAACAGGACGACAAAAGAGATGACGTTCAAGGAAAATGTAGAATAGATCATTGTTAGCTAGGAGAAAGTGACGACAAAGCAAACAGAGATAAAATGTAATCGGGGCCAATCAGACTGGTCGGAGAACTAGGAAGGGGGAGCGATGGACAGAGGAAAAACAAGAAGTTAGAGAAGTCAATATTTATAGCAAGCGAAATATGAGGCGCTTATCCTCCAATTTGCGCTGGGTCAAGCTCTGACAATGGAGGAGGCCCAGGCCAGAAAGGTCAGTGTGGGAATGGGAGGAGGAGATAAATACCGGCAGATCAGGTAGGTTTAGGCGAACTGAGCGGACGTGTTCAGCAAAATGATTGCCAAGCCTGTGCTTGGTCTCGCCAATATATAGGAGTCCACAACTGGGACATCAATTAAAGTAGATGAGGTTGGAGAAGGTGCAAGCGAATCTCTGCCTCGCCTAAAAAGGCTGTCGGGGTCCCTGACAGTTGAGGGAGGAGGTTTAGGGATGGGTGTTTCATCTCCTGCAATTGCAGGGAAAAGTACCTGGGGAGGGAGTGGTTTGGGTGAGAAGGGACGAGTTAACCAGGGAGTTGTGGAGGGAACGGTCTCAGGGAAGATGTGGCTAGTGATGGGATCCCTTTGCAGGTGGCAAAAATGTCAGAGGATTATGTGCAGATGATGGCTGATCGGGTGAAAGATGAGGATGAGGGGAACTCTGTCCCTGTTGTGACGGGGAGGGGGAGCAAGTGCGGAGCTGTGGGATATCGAGGAGACCCTAGTGAGGTCCTCATTTATGATGGAAGATGGAAATCCCTGTTCCCTAAAGATTGAGGACATCTCAGATAACTTGGTATGGAACATCTCATCTTGGGCGCAGATATAGTGTAGACGGAGGAATTCGGAGTAGGGGATAGAGTCTTTGCAGGAGGCAGGGTGGGAAGAAGTGTAGTCTGGATCGCTGTGGGAGTCGGGTTTATAATAGATGTCAGTTGATAGTCACCACACAGCCAACATCCACCACTGTAACATGACCAGCACCTACTCCTGTCTGAGCATATCTGCTGCTACAATGTCCATTCCTTTATGTGTGGATGTCAACATGTCAGAATTTTTGTTATCTTCCTTCTTGCAGGCTCTGTAAACTTGGGATCATCTAAAAGTTTATCTTGCACCAATTCAACAACATCTTGTACTCTCTGAACTAAATATGCTGCAAGTCCCTTTTTCCTTTATTCCCTTCTTTAAAATGCCCGTCTGACCCAAGCTCTGAAATCTCCTTCAAATCGAACAACTTGCATGCCCTGACTTTCATTGCTCCATCTTTATCAAATATGCCTCCACTGTTTAAGTCCTGACATTTGTAATTTTATTTTTCAGTCTCTTCCTCATTGTGTTCATTTTCAGATGTTCCCTGAAACCTACCTGTTTGATTAAATGTTTACCCACCTATTCTGATACTTAAGTGGCTTTGTATGACATTTCATTTCATAAAATTCTTATGAAATAAAGTAAAATATCCTAGTGTTAAATGTTCTTTACAATTAAATTGTTAAAAATGGTGTGGAGATAAGCTTGATTATTCTGCATATATGATTCTTAGCTTTCAAGGTCAAATCTAGCAGTGTAGACTGTACACTATGTATGATGATGTAAGGAAGAATCAAATTTCACTTGATTGCTGCAGTAATATTTTTTGTGCATTGGCTGCACCTTTTGCAGTTCTGGCACAGCTTGCTGTAGCAGTGAATGTTTGCTGCAGTGGTGGATTTTGCAAGCTTGATCTCAGTGCAGTATTCTCAGTTCATGTCCTTGGAGAGTACATCAGGTCCAGATTTTCAAAATGCATGCCACGGCCCAGTCTCTAATTTGAAGTTATTTTATTCGTTAGCTTTGCAATATTAAGTCATCCACAGTGTCTGTTCTTGATAGATGACTGTGTCAGTTTCCACCACCCCTGCCCCCACCCCACCACCACCACCACCAATGAAGAGACAAGTGAAGGAATGGCTGATTTTTCTGTTGATGTATCACAAAGGAAGTCTTTATATATCATTTATTTCAGTTTACCATCTTGAGGGATAATAGCTCTCAAAATGCCTTAAGTTTGGTTTTGCTGATATCTCTTTATTGGAATATATTATGGATAATTAGTAGGCTTTGTCTTTAAAATGTACAGAGGGGGTATAATTAAGTTTATCATGTCGTTAATGATTTCACAAATGACACGAAAAGAATAAGAAAAACTATGGAAATTGACTTGTCACAGATTATGATATCATGGAAGATAGCAACCTATTAAAACATCAAAATTCAGCAAGTTAATATGAAAGAATTTTTAAGTGTTTGCTGGAATTTAATTGAGCCTTAGGTTGATATTCATGTGTGAGAGTGAGAAGGTTTTGGGTAAAGCCGCGTTACAGAATATGATTACATAATCCAGGATGACACTCCGATACTACTAATAGATTGTAATTTTTAAATGTTCAACGAAGACCCCAAATACTTATTTAAAAATAAAGCTCTCTGTTCACAATATACATTAATATTTTGGCCAAAGGTTATCCTTTAATTCACCTGGAGCAGATTATTTGATTTTGTTGTTTATGGGTATTGAAGTTATTAATTTGTGTGCTTAAAAATGCTTTTGGTATGCTAAAGATGCTTTAAAATGAAATTGCATTCATTCACAATTTAGAAATAGATCGTCATCTATTTAAATAATTTCCAGTGGCAAAACTGAGAAGTAAAAACATTTAGCTAGATGAATAACTAAATTGATTGTCCTTCGTTGAACTTTAGTTCAATTAGTCTGGCATTATGATTCTGTTAGGCCATATCTTTGCAGCACTAGTACATATGGGAACAGTTTAGAGAGTAATGAACTGAATCTGTGGCACATAAATGAAGAGTAAGCTTTTCTGTCAGTGTTCAGAATGAAAGATATGTTTACATCATTAGATGAGGCATCTTGTATACATCAGTTTCATAAAGCATTTCAAAAAAAATCCACAATTAGGTTCAATTATCTTAAAATTGAATCTTGTATTGGTATCTCTTCAAATTTCTCGAGTGATAAAGTCAAAACGGTAGAATTTGTATCTTCATTTTTATTGCATTTTTGTTCCAGCCAGGGAACACCTCAAGCAGTGAGTTCATAAGATCATTTAAACCAACAGCATTATTGAAGAGGATAGCTTTTTGAGTTAGTGCATGTAGTAAAACACTTGTCAATCTGGCTCAGTGCTTCAGTGACAGTCTAGTAGATTTCTAGTCTGTTGAATGTTATTCCTATTAATACTCCAACACATTTTAAATTAACTTATTTAAAGATGTTACATGGTAGAATAATACATTTTCCAGTGAACCCGGAAAGTTTAGCAGCAGTGAGGGAACAGAGGGCCGTTGAGTATAAGGTTAATAATCTCACTTTGATCATAGTCTTCTGTGATGAAGCAATTCTATTTCCAGTTCCTTTACAGGCAGCTCGTTCAAAATTGTAATCTTGGTATGTACAAACAAAAGTTTTTTTCTTGCATCTCCCTTGTATATTGCTTCCATCATATCAAAATTGTTTCCTGTGATCCTCGAATGATCTCCTAACTGATCCACTTTACAAACCAATATTGCTCGTGGGCAGCTTTGTCAAATCTCTTCTCAATCTCTGAAGGTGGGTCCTGACCTGAAATGTCGACTGTCCATTTTTTTTCACCAATGCTGCCTGACCTGCTGAGTTCCTCCAGCACTTTGTGTTTTGCTCATAATTCCAGCATCTGCAGTTCCTTGTAACTCTTCACAATCTCTTCTGCTTTAGTCTAAAATTGTGGCTGAAATCTCTCTTCCTCGGGCAGGGCCTTCTTTTCTTTCCTATAACATGTGACCAGTTTTGAAAACAATGCTCCAGTTGTATTCTAGGAAATCCTTCAGAAGTTGTCAAGATAACTTTGGTGCTTTTGTGCTCTGCCTCTTTATGAAGTGCAGGATCTTGTATATTTTTGCAAAGTGTTCCCTGAATATGTTGTGTCATTCTCTACAAGGATTAGTGTACATATATTTCATTTAGAACTGTATCAGTGTTTCTTATTTCTACTTTCTGTACTTTTGGAGTTTACTGTATTACATTTCATTTGTTATTGCTGCCTTTGCTGTTTGGTTCCTCATGTGTCTGTTATTGTCATGGTTTATCATATCTCTGTTTGGTTTTGTCTGCAGCTTTTGAAACTTTACTCCATACATGTATATCAAGATCATCAATATATTTCAGTAAAACCGTGGTCCTGGTGCTGATCCCTGCTTTCTCCAGTCAGAAAACTCCTATTAACCACAGGAAGTGACTTTTTAAAAATCCATTTATACTCCAGGCCTCAATTTTGCTGATCAGAGTTTTATGTGGGACTTTGTCATGCATACAGATTTTCAAAAGGCATTTGACATTTAGTCCATTCTCACTGCAAACCTTCTGCCAGGAAGTCAGGAGTGTTTGGAATATTCTTCAAGGGGAACTGGAAGCAGATTTTGAGTTTTTAAAGGCAGAGGCATATTCTTAATAAGGAAAGAGGTGATCATAAAGGGGACTATGGGGTTGAATCATAGTTATACAATGTGGAAACAGCCCTTCTGCACACAGAATCTGTGCTGACCCTCAAGCACCCACTGATGTTTATCCTCTATTATTCACTGATATTCTCATCAACTCTCTTCCCAACCCCCCTCCCCAGAAAATAACACTCAACTACACAGGGGCAATTTGCTGTGGCTGATTAATCTACCAATCCATAGGATTGTGAGTGGAAACCAGAACATCTGGAAGAAATTCATTTGGTTACAGTGAGAATGTGCAAATTGCACAGAACACTGGATGTGAGGATTGAACCCAGATCACAGGAGCTGTGAGGTAGCAACTACCAGTTATGATCATTCATTGCCAGAGCAGACATGAGAGGCTGTGTGACTGTGTACTCTCTCCCCCACCCCCCCACCACCAGCTGAAGGTTTCTCTATACGGGTTACCTTGTGGAAATATACAATCAGTTCAGTCAAACATTGATTTGCCTTTAACAACTGTTCTTAATTAATTCAGACTTCTCCAATTGTATAGTAATTCTGTTCCTCACTCGTGAGGTTATACTTGTATGAATTTAAACCTCTATAATTCAATTTCTTTTAAGTCTAGATTTTATTTCTTCTCTGGTGACTCCTATAGGAGTTTTGATATTCTGCAGCATAAGCTGGTTTCTTGATGTATTACTTCTTGGAGAGCTGGCTCTGTTTCAGCTGGCTGAAAACCTCTAGATCAGCAGTGAAAATTGTCTTCCCGAGACATTGGCAAGCTTCGTGGAGAATCTTTTCCAAAGCCACATAATTGTTTGCTGCTGGCCCTGCAGCAATCACAATTGCAATGACAAGACTGCGGGGAGACGACAGATGCTTTCACCATAGTTTCTCATCAGTGGTGATATGTTTTACAATTTTCTTTCTTATTCACTTACTGTTGATTTTTTTTCCCTGCACCCATTTAAGCAGATGCTTTTATTGTGTCCCACAAAGAAATATCCCTGGGCAATGTGATCAAAGATTAGTTAACTGCCTATAATAAATAATTGAACTACGAATTCTATAGCCAAATCAGTTAACTAAAACTCCCAAAATCTTGAACAATTGTCAGACTACCTCTTGATTACTTTGCAATGTGTTCCAGAAAAGATATACATATAAAACAGTTCTTCAATGCAGATGGAATTAAATTTAAGACTGGTGTCATAGCATTCTTTTTCATAAAGCAGCCAAGCACCATGACGAAGAGATTAAAAGTCTGAATCCATTGAGAAACAGCTGGAAATTTTCTCTCCATAGATCATCGAAGATTGGGCCGAATAGTTTCTTAATTCTTATTAATCTTGTAAAAGGGAATGAAATGTTCTGGAATTATTTACCTCTTTGTATTTTTTGGTGATTTACAACACTTTAAATGCTGTCAAGACAATAACTGATTACTTTCTTAAATTGTGAATTGCCTTATCTCCAATATTTGCCTGATATAACTTGAATTAATTTGTCGCAAAGATAATAGCATGGCGATATTAGTGGATGAGCATTGCAGAGGCTGAGACCGGTGACAGGAGCCATGAGTTCAAATCTTGCAATGGCAGTTAATTATATAAATATAAAATTAGAAGCTCTTATCACAGCACGGGCGACTGTGTAATTATGGGATGTTGGAATAATATAATTTGGTTCACTTATGTCCTTGAAGATAAGAAATCTGCCCTTCTTTCCTGATGTAGCTTATTTATGACTCGGGCTATATGGTGGATTATTGAATACCCTATGAAAGTGGCCTAGTAGGCACCTCATTTATATCAAATCATTGAAGTCAGTTCGGTTCCAAAGGATAGTTGAGGTTTAGCACCAAGTCCTGTTCTGCCACCAAAGTGCCCAGGCACAAAAAAAAAATCTATCTTCAAGATTGAATCTTGATGATATATAATTTTCTAATAATAACATTGAATATAAATATTATAGATATACCGTAGGCTGAGAGGACAAGTAGCTTTAGAGCAAAGCTTCAAAAAGGAAAGATGTTACCTCTATGGGGAATATTCTGCAGCCACTAATGGGACCATTAGTAAGAATAGTTGAAATGGGTCCAAAAATGGACTTCAACTTTTTTCAATCTGATGTATGCCGAATATTTGTTAGAGACCAGTGGTTGCAGAAAAATACATTTGTTGCGCAGATGTCTATTTGAATTTATGTTCCACGCAAGCACCGTTACTTTGCTCTAGGTTTGAATCGCTGGATATATATCCTCCTCTACCTCTTGTCAAGCAAAATCATAGTTTTCCTCTTCCTTTCCCCCTGCCCCAGTACACATTCCCAGTAATGTAAAGCATTTATCTCTTTCTTTGATAAATGCGATCAAAGAATACCAATCTGGGATTGCAGCTGAGGGACTCGCTGTGCATAGTAGAAATCTACATATGTCTTGGATGTTTTTTTAACTTAAATGCGAGCTGACATCCATCAAGGTCGAGGGCTTTTCATGTTTGAAAACTGATATTTCCAAAGTCTAAATTTAAACTATTTTCGCTTTGACAGGCATTTTTCCTTTGTTGGTTCTAACTTTGTCATCTGTAAAATGGAAAATTTATTATAAAAAAAAATTTAAACCGCTGCACAGTTTGTGATGCAAGGCAGTGGTAGGTAAACACTTTCAAGGTTTTTAAAAAAGTAAACCTTTTATTAATAGCTGTGATAAAAAAAAACATTATGCAACTTGAACAGTGGAATGTAGTTTGCAAAAGAGTGTTGTAACCCGTTTTGAGTTAGCAACGCTGTCAAAAATGTTAACCGGTTTATTTGCTTTTGCATCTTTGCACAAAGAAAATCTATTAGAATTTATGAAGTATTTGAATATATATCCATAATTTATAGTCCAGTAAGATAAATATTAAACTATTTTAAAATCTGGGGATTGAAGTGGCAAAATCAAGATGGCAACAACTGTAAAAATAGAGTCGGAGAGTTACACATCACGGAAACAGGCCCTTTGGCCTAACTCATCCATGCTGTACAAGATGCCCCATCTAACACACAATCTCTTGGTACACAGAAACATAGCAGCCAATTTGAACGCATTACAATCAATAAATGGACAACATGATTAATGACCATTTGATTTGTTATTAATGTTGATTGATGGAGAAATGCCCACAACCTTCTGCCCAGTTCTGAGAAAGTTATTGATTCATTTCACATTATTGTTATTTATTCATGTTGGGAATCTGGGTGTCTTCGGCAAGGCCAGCATTTATTGATCATCCGTAATTATGGATGAAAAAGTGGTGGTGAGCATTCATCTTAAACCTCTGCAGCTGTAGTGGTGAAGGTACACAACACTGCCATTGGGCAAAAGTACCAGGACTTAAACCCAGGAACAAGGAATGACTGACAATGTATTTTCAAGTCAGAATGGTGTGCATCATTGTACATGTTGGAGAGTAATATGTAGGTGATGTTCCCAAGCCTCCTCAACTGTTGATCTCCTTAATGATAGACCTCACGGATTTGGGTGGTGCTGTTGGAGCAGTCAGGCTATGTAACTGCACTGCAATTGTAAGCAGTATGCAAATTGCAGCCACTGCATGATGGGGAAGGAAAGTATGTATAGGATAGATATGCTACCAATTAAGTGGGCTGTTTTGGTGTGGATGCTAGGTAAGGGGAGGGTATTCCACCACACTTCTGACATACCTTGTAAATGGTGTAACGACTTCGGGATCGAATTATAAACATGTCATGGAAACCGGGGCTTCAGCCCACAAAGTTCATGCTGACCATTACGCAATCAAGCACCCACTTTTACACTTTTAGCGCACATTTTTGTAAGATGCAGCAATGGAGAGAGTGAAGGAGTTTATTGAAGAACTGATAGAACATGTCCTTATTGTCCTTATAATGGAACAGAGGGACAGATCTTTCAAGAAAGAGGGATTCCAAAATTGTGTAAATGTTGGTTTCTCAAAAAGTAAAATATTCTGTGAAAAAATATCAGTTGCCATTAGACGTTAAAATTAGATAAACTTAATTACTGAACAATTCAGAAATCTGATGGCTTAATTATAAAACATATAATTTGGGCGCTTAAAATGCAGGTGTTAAATTGTTTGCATTATATTGAGGTTGCACTATATTTTGGAGCTGCCAGTCATCGTGGTGATCTTGGGCAGCATTTAGTGTGCTGCTCTTAGATACTTAATTTTGTTAAAATGGATAATCCATTTGTCTTTGCACTTCTCTATTTGCTAATGTGTGAGTTAATTGATGTTAATAATGAATGTTCCAATAATCCAGTCGCAGAAGAACAAAAACTAAGCTTTTGAAAATGGACGATGAGTTTGGTAATATCAAGTTGTAAATAACAATATGGAAATCATATTAATGATTTGGACGAGGGAATTCAATGCAACATCTCCAAATTTGCAGATGATACCAAGCTGGGGGGTATAGTTAGGTGTGAGGAGGATGCTTGGAGGCTGCAGGGTGATTTGGATAGGCTGAGTGAATGGGCAGATGCATGGCAGATGCAGTACAATGTGGATAAATGTGAGGTTATCCACTTTGGTGGCAAAAACATGAGGGTAGACTATTATCTGAATGGTGGCAGATTAGGTAAGGGGGAGATGCAACGAGACCTGGGTGTCATGGTACACCAGTCATTGAAAGTAGGCATGCAGGTGCAGCAGGCAGTGAAGAAAGCAAATGGTATGTTAGCATTCATAGCGAAAGGATTTGAGTATAGGAGCAGGGAGGTTCTACTGCAGTTGTACAGGGTTTTGGTGAGGCCACACCTGGAGTACTGCGTACAGTTTTGGTCTCCAAATCTGAGGAAAGACATCCTTGCCATAGAGGGGGTACAGAGAAGATTCACCAGACTGATTCCTGGGATGTCAGGACTTTCATATGAGGAAAGATTGGATAGACTCGGTTTGTACTCGATGGAATTTAGAAGATTGAGGGGGGATCTTATAGAAACCTACAAAATTCTTAAGGGGTTGGACAAGCTAGATGCTGGAAGATTGTTCCCGATGTTGGGGGAGTCCAGAACAAGGGGTCACAGTCTAAGGATAAGGGGGAATTCCTTTAGGACCGAAATGAGGAAAACATTCTTTACACAGAGAGTGGTGAGTCTCTGGAATTCTCTGCCACAGAAGGTAGTTGAGGCCAGTTCATTGGCTATATTTAAGAGGGCGTTAGATGTGGCACTTGTGGCTAAAGGGAACAGGGGGTATGGAGAGAAGGCAGGTACGGGATACTGAGTTGGATGATCAGCCATGATCACATTGAATGGCGGTGCAGGCTCGAAGGGCCGAATGGCCTACTCCTGCACCTATTTTCTATGTTTCTATGTTTCTAACCTGTATTGGGAAATTAAACAATGAATTTCAATTGGAAGTAAAGGTTTCCTGCAGGGATCTATTTAGCTTGTTTAATTTGTAGAGAAGAAATTCAGCTTTATGTAGTTCATTTAATGAAAACATTTTTCTTACAAACTGCAAATGTAATATTTGACATTTTCAGTTAATGTTTAGTAAATCAAATTGATCTGATACTTGCCATACTCACTGACAAGAAATAATTTATTTTCCTTGGGTACTGCCAACATTTTTAGAATTGCTGTCATCATCCTCACTCAGAAATGCAATTTCTTAAAAATGAGGGATGGTAGAGTGGCTGCCTAACGGCGCCAGAGACCCTGGTTCAATCCTGACTGCAGGTGATATCTGTTCGGAGCTTGTATGTTCTCCCTGTCACCGCATGGGTTTTCTCGGGGTGCTCTGGTTCCCTCTCACTTCAAAAGATGTGCAGGTTAATTTGCTTCAGTTAAATTATTCCTCGTGTGTAAGATCGTGCCAGTGTACGGGGTGATTGCTGGTCGGCGCAGACCCGATCGACCAAAGAAGATGTTCCCATGCGGTATTGCAAATCTAAAGTAAAACAATTGAACTTGTAAACTACTTTCCCTTCCCATCTGTGATCACCCTTTTCTCTCTCCATGATCCCTGATCATGTCAAAATCTCAAATCCAGTCTTGCCAGCCACTTCAGGTTTAAATCTTTACCCATCTAATTTTTGCCTCTGATTCAATACTGAAGCACTGAACCGGGATTAGAACTTGAAAATCCTGTGACTGTGACGTACAGTCCTTTGCTACCTCCTTCTTGACTTCTCTGTAAACTGAATTGTGTACGGCACCAAAGCTGCTCTGTTTTCTGGCTGAGTGGTTATGCCTTTTGTTGGCTGTTTATTCACTTATTGGATTGCAGCCTGAGCATTACTAATAAAGGCTTCTTTTTTTTTCTAGTTATGTCTCACATTTTTCCAACGGTCTGTGTACTATTCTTTTCTCAACTAGATCTGAAAATTAAAATGAAGATGTGGGACTGTATTTGACAACATCCAGCTTTACATTTTCACAGCTAATATGGCTGTAAAGCTACTGTAAATAAGAATCTCATTGTTCTAGTTCACTTCTGGTGCATATGACCAAATAAGCAATCGTAACGATCTTTAATTTGAAACAGATTGAATGATAACACATGCAGAGACAGAATTGTGCTGTCAACCAAAATATCCAACTTCCAGTCTTGGAGGGGCTTAGGCAAGAGTCATCTCAATTAAAAAAAAAAAAAATCAAAACTTTTGTCCCATTGTGGTCACTGTCTCCAATTGAAACGATCTTGGTATCCGTTTTGACATCTTGAAACAACCCTGCTCCCGTTTGACATGGTTCAATGGTCCTTTATTGTCACGTGTACCGAGGTACGGTGAAATTTGATTTACCATACAGTCATACCAAATAAGCAACAAGATACAAAACTACATAAAGATTAAACATAAACAGCCACCACAGCAGTGTGTGAGAATCCCTAGGGCACACAGCATAAGCGGGGACCCACAGCCATCAGTTCAATGTCTGGGTCACACACATGCTCTTCACCGTTATTTGACCAGAGTTGTGCCGACCGCTGCCACTCTCTCTGCAGTCCCTGTCCGTCCGAACAGTCAGAAAGCCATCCACACTCGCACAAGACTCCAGGATGTTCTCATGTTGCGATGTCCCCGCAAACACCAAGATCACTGCACTCACTGCAATCCCTCCGATTCCCCACCAGCGCAGGCAGCACGTCCATCTTGTTTTTCGGCGACCTCACATTCCCCACTGTGATGGATGGGCAATAACTTTTACCTCCTTCCTCCTTTTCTCCTGCTGTCGGGGTGATAAAACCACCCGCAGTCGGTTATTGAAGCTCCCGCATCTGGGCTATCGAGGCTCCCGCGATTGGGGGTGGTCGAAGCTTCTACGGTTGGAGATTCCTAACAAAGGCCGCAGTGTGGACGGAGATACGATATGGAAAAAGTTGCATCTCCATCGGGGGAAGAGATTAAAAAAATGTTTTCCCCCACCCCTCCACCCCCCACATAATACAAAATTAAAGATACACTAAAACATACAAATAAAACTGACTAAAACAACAAGAGAAGAAAGGGACTTCTTCTTCCTGTGTGTGGCGTGCACAGCCTAAAGTTGTAGGACAACCTGTTCTATTTGATCTTATTTGATTGTGCACGCCAGGTTGATTGCATGCGTCAAAATAGACCATGTGAAGGTTCCAATCTCTCACCCCAAGAAAGGTACGAGACAGGCTGTAGGCGAGGCTGCCACTTACGGCACCACCTGGTGGTCAATGTGTACTGCCCACTTCTGCATCTCTGCTGTTTTATCTGTTATCTCTCCATACTTTACAAGTTATTTCAAAAATTGAGTTGAATGAGCATGGCGCCGTAATATCAAAATTGTTGTATTTGTGATCAAATAATTGTTTGAAGAGGGTGTTTCTCTAATCATGTTTGTAAAATTGTAAGATTGTAAAACATAATTTGTGGAACAAGGCAAAGCTTTTATTACTCTAACAAAGTGCTGGAATTACTCATCAGTGTCAGCAGGATTTCAGAGAGAGGGAAACAAATTAACATTTCACGTCAATAAAGGGGACTGTCCACATTTCTCTAATCATGTTTTTTACCTTGATTTTTATACACAGACTCATCCATCAGTGAGGGTGAAAGGAACAGAACATAACTACAATCCAGTTCTCTGCCAGGATGAGAAATGTTCTGCTAATTCCAAAGGTAGCCACATGCACTGTCCCTTTTGTAGTGTGACCGAAGCCTACCAGGACCCTGTCATCTTGAGAGCGCATTACAGAGTTAAACATGTTGACAAAGGGCTTGATTTTGCAGGTAAGACAAACTATAATAGCACTTTGGGTTGTACAGATTTTCTTTCTCTTTTATTACTTTAATTCCTCTGAAATGGTAGATGTAAGCAAAGTCATTGAAAAGCAAAGTACTGCATGGTGCGGCATTGCAATCCTGGAAAAGTAGTTTATAAACAGATTATTAAAATATCATAACTGATTGAAGAGGGCATTGCTCGAATCGTGTTTAAACCATTTACAAAACATCATAGTTTGCAGAACAAGCAAAGCTACCTTTATTTAATCATAGGCCAAGTCTAAACTCTTAACAAAGTGCTGGAATTACTCAGCAGTAATGTGGGTCTCATGAGGAGAGAAACAAATTAACATTTCAGGTCAATAAGCGAGCTGTCCACAGCATATTTGTTGCACAGCAGCAGTGTGGAAGCTGGCTATTCATGTAGCTCTCTGCAAAATCATGGGAGACTTGTACAAAAGGGTGAAGGTGGGTGATTAATTCCGACAATTTGTTTTTCCATTATATACAGTATTTCGCTTGACGGAATTTGCAAACACACACACACACACACACACACACACACACACACACACACACACACACACACACACACACACACACACACACACACACACCTCTATTGTGCAAATAATTTTCAATTAAGACAAGTCGGATGTAGATAATTAACAGTGTATGAATGTGAAGTTACTAGTCGTCTTTACTGGCATGCATCGAACATCAATGACTGCTTTTGAAGGAACATGTGTATTATAAATAGATGTCCAGAATGTGCTTATAGTTTATTTGAAAGGGAGAAGAGGTACTTTTTGCACTAAGAAACATTAGTGATATTAAATATCCCGTATCATTTTCTGTACATTTCCCTTTTGTCGGATTAATATCTCTGAAAATTTCTCCACACCCCAGGTTACATCTGAGACACTAATTTGTGAGTGTTCAATTTAGCTGTCAGTAAGTTAGAAACAATACAGTCCTTCAAATATATTCAGATTTTCAAGTTGGATAAACACAAACTATTCTCTCAGCAATTTCTTTGCATCCCTACCTCAAACAACGATGTTCTGTTTGTCTGAAAAGGTATGAACAAATTGCTTGAACAGGTATGACTGAAGAACAATCCTGTTCCAAAATGTCCCCTATCTATGTTCTCCAGACATGCTGCCTGACCTGCTGAGTTACTTCAGCACTTTGTGTCTTGTTCATTTTATTTGCGTTTTACTGCTCTCAAGCAGATAGTGCTTAGACTTCTCGAGGGCAGTGATCCAAGCAATTAAGATGGAGTGTTCTGGGCAATAAATGTGTGAATTTTGTGTGAAGAGGGATGATCCATGCTTGTTCCAGCCTGTTTTATTGCTCCGAGAAAATATATAAATTTGTTACTGATCATCATGGGCGTGTATAGGAATGTTTATTAAAGTGCCCTATTCTGTCCTGGAAGATCCCCATTGTTCTGGGGAGCCCCTCTGCTACTTAAAATAATTCAGTTTTCTTTTTGTGATTTCATTCACAACCTGAATCTGTGCTAAAGCATTCTGTGTCCCATTAGCCATGTAATCTTTCAAGTACACTAATTGGACATAATTTTAGTTTTGTAAAGTGAAATGTTTACTACTAATATTTGTAAAACTGTTAATTTAAGACAGGTGATAGACTTCTGACAGACCTCACTATCTCCATTGCAGGTGATAGACTTCTAACCGACATCTAATATAAACCCACTGATTCCCATGGCTATCTGGACTACACTTCTTCCCACCCTGCTTCCTGTAAGGACTCCATCCCCTACTCCCAATTCCTCCGTCTACACTGCTCCCAGGATGAGGTGCTCCACACCAGGGCAATAGACAATAGGTACAGGAGTAGGCCATTTGGCCCTTCGAGCCAGCACTGCCATTCAATGTGATCATGGCTGATCATCCCCAATTAGTACCCCGTTCCTGCCTTATCCCCATATCTCCTGATGCAAGGGCTGTTGCATTGGAAATGTTCTCATTCTTCAGGGAACGGGGGTTCCCCTCCCCTACTATAGATGAGGCTCTCACTAGGGTCTCTTCAATACCCCGTAACACTGCTCTCTCTCCCCATCTTCCCCCCCCCCTCCCACTCGCAACAAGGGCAGAGTCCCCCCCAGTCCTCACCTTTCACCCCACTGGCCGTCACATTTCGCCACCTCCAACATGACCCCACCATTCGCCACATCTTCCCATCTTCCCCCCCCCCGTCTGCTTTCCGCAAAGACCATTCCCTCCTTAACTCCCTGGTCAATTCTTCCCTTCCCTCACGCATCACCCCCTCCCCGGGCACTTTCCCTTGCAACCGCAAGAGATGCTACACTTGTCGCTTTACCTCCCCTCTCGACTCCATTCAAGGACCCAAGCAGTCGTTCCAGTTGCATCAGAGGTTCACCTGCACCACCTCCAACCTGATCTATTGCATCCGCTGCTCTAGATGTCAGCTGCTCTACATCGGTGAGACCAAGCGTAGGCTTGGCGATCGTTTCGCCGAACACCTCCACTCGGTGCGCATTAACCAACCTGATCTCCCTGTCGCTCAGCACTTCAACTCCCCCTCCCATTCCGAGTCCGACCTCTCTGTCCTGGGCCTCTTCCATGGCCAGAGTGAGCACCATCGTAAATTGGAGGGGCAGCACCTCATATTCCGCTTGGGCAGTTTGCACCCTAGCGGCATGAACATTGACCTCCAATTTCCCTTGCTGTCTCCTCCCCTTCTCAGCTCTCCCTCAGCCCTCTGGCTCCTCCTCTTCCTTTCTCCTTTCTTCTTCCTGCCCGCCCCCCCCCCCCCCCCCCCCCCAACATCAGTCTGAAGAAGGGTTTTGGCCTGAAACGTTGCCTATTTCCTTCGCTCCATAGATGCTGCTGCACCCGCTGAGTTTCTCCAGCACTTTTGTCTACCTTCGATTTTCCGCATCTGCAGTTCCTTCTTGAACAAATTTCTTTAGTGACACCATTTTAATTAATTAGAACCCTGCTGTCAGTGATGGAAGAATATTTGATATTCTAACAGTAATTTTAACTGATGGAAAGGATGATTTTGAGGGAAGAGTTTCCTAAAAGATTTTAAATGTGAATAGTCCACAAACCTGCCCCAAGTGCAGCAGTTTTTTTTTGTAAAAACCCATCCTAATTTGGACAAGCAAGATATTCTTTTGAGGTGCTCATTTGAACTACAGGGGCAAATACGTCTAGCAATCCATTTTGTCTGGGGGTGTTATAGCATGTGAGACCATATTAAATTTATTAATTTTTGGTAACTGCCTCTCCTCCACCTCTTCATAGTTGTTACCTTTCTATTGTTTTGTTTTATTTTTCTCTCCTGTCTAGATTTTTTAGAAATAATGTTTATCTTCGAAATTTTGGTATGCTCGGAGATAATCTCTTTCTTCTGTCCACTGTTTGCCTCTCTGAAATTTGAAGTTCACTTTTCTAGTTCTGATAAACATCAACTCTGTTACTCTGCCGACTGATATTCCTTAACCTGCTGAATGCTTCCATAATATCCCTCTAAATCCTCCACCTGAATTCCATTCTATAACGTAAATCTGAATAAGGTGACCATTACAGTGACGTTTTGTTAAGTGGTCCATATAGATTTGCTCTGAAGGGACGGGGTCATTACACTGGACTAAATTATGCAAAATTGGATTAAAAATGTTAGATCTGTACACAGGAATCGAACCATTTTCATTTTGGCATCTAGATATCCACTTATACTTCTGAATTATTTACAGTCCATGTCAGATGTAAAGTAAAACTACGGTATTTCCGGCAATGAAGACGCACCTGCGTCGAAGACGCACCCCCATTTTGAGGGGAGAGAGAGAGCCCGGTACGGAACAGCCAGCCTTCCGCCCAGTAGCTACCCTCCAACCACCACCTCCACCGGTTGCGTCGTACTGGCTGGTGGGCCGGCCAGCAGAAGGCGCTGAGGTGGCGGCTTGTTCCGCTGTCCGGTCCCAGTGGCCACTCGCAGCCACCCGATCTATTTCCCTCCCCCAGCCACAATGCGGTGGCTCCACGCCTGGAGCCCCTGTCCTCCCCGCTACTTTACCCCTGGTGGCCCAGCCAAGTTTACTACTTTGTGCAGCACAGGCCGTGTTGACCCGGGCCAGACTCCCCACGTGCTGTGGAAAGGAGCTCTCTCCCCCGCCCAGCGGCACTGTCCTTTTACAGCTGCTTCAAACATCACACATTTCCAGGGTCGAAGGTGTGGCAGGTTCCGTGAAGCAGTCACTACAAGACTGGCATTGCTCGGCCTAACCTTCGGCCTCCAAGAGGCAGGTACATTTTCGGGCATTTAAATTTTTTTTAATTTTATTTATTTATT
The DNA here is from genome assembly GCA_963514005.1 of Raja brachyura. Next base: position 20,865,658 of record OY740808.1, read on the forward strand.
TATTTATTAGAAGTAAGTACATTACATTTTAATGGTACCTTTTTACAGGTTCCCAGAATTATTAAAACATTCTTTGTACAACTTTTTTTTAAAGAAATAAGTGAGAAAGAAAGAAGTATCGAAGAGTAAAGAATAGTCTAGTGAGTGTAGTGTAAAGAGATAAGTGAGAAAGTGAAGCAGAAAGGAGATTCTCACACGCCACAAGTCGATATATATATTTTTTATTCTTAATCATTTTTCACTCAAACCCAGAATTTTTAATTTTACGATGTTATTACACCCCATGAATCCACAAGATCAATAAATGAAGACCAACTCATTAAGAATTGGTCTTTTTTTTCTATTAGGAGTTTCGGGCCTTATTTTAGAGTTTAAAAAAAGCGTGTTGGACACCAGGAAATACGGTAATTGGGGAAAATTAGTAAACTATAGAAGCTGAAACATAAAATGTGGCAGATATGATTATGACTTTTGGGCAGATATATGGGTAGGAAAGGTTTAGAGGGTCATGGACCAAATACAGGTAAATGGGACTAGCCCAATATACCAGCTTGGTCAGCATAGAAAAGATGGCATGAAGTACCTGTAAGTACTTCATACTCAGCAGGTCAAGCAGCACATGTGAAGTGAAAAATAAAGTTAATGTTTCAGGCCAATGATATCTCAGAACTTTGAAGTTGTTATCGACCTTAAATATTTATTCTGTTTCTTTCTTCACACACTTGCTTGTTCCTTGAGTGTTTCTTTTATTTTCATCTAAATTATAGCTGCTACTAATCAACCTCGACAATGAATTTTAAACCCTAACATCAGCAAAGTCTTTCATTTCCCAAATTGGCCATTAACATGCCTTTGAGTGAGACTGCTGCCTTGTCCTGAACTGGGGAAAATATTCTATTTATTCAGCCCCAGTCCCCCCCCCCCCCCCCCACCCATTCACCGGCATAAAGGTGATGAAGCTTGCTAAGGTGAACATGAATAAAATATCACAAACATATAGTGTAGATTTTCTTCTCTGTCTAGAATCAAATACTTTGGATGATGAGAAGACCATATCCAAATGAAAACATTGCATAGCCCTTGGAATCATTTTTGTTTGGAAATTATGTCTGTTTTTCTAATTTTCTTCAAAATGAACTTCCAAATGGTTGTGTAAATTCTCCCTTTTCATATTTTACCAGGCTTAAAGATTCTACGTTGTTGCAACCACTGTGACATTATTGGAACGATTAAAGGAGAAAAGAAATTCAAGGGTGCGCACTGGCATTGTTACCGCTGCCGAAATGGTTTCAACCGACGTGATGAGGCAGTCAAGCATTATAAAACTCATTTCCGCAATCCTCATACCACCTTCCAAATTCAAGTTACACAGGTAAGCTTGGTTGATTCGCATCAAAGTTTGTATTAATCAAAAGAAAAAGTGACAACACGGTAAGAATATATATTTAAAATCTGGCACAGAATCTTAAACTTGTTGAAAATCAATTTGGTGGCAGCCTTGTCCAAATGGCCCCACTCGTTTCTTTAGCCACAAATTGCTATGACTACATTGCAGTTAATCGCCTCCAGTTGCACATTCATGGCACCTCTGGAGTAGCTTGGATAGTGTGACTGCAGCCCGTTGAATAGTGTTACTTCAGGCCCGTTGTGTAGTGTGACTGCAGCCCATGGAATAGCTTGACTCCGGCCTGTTGGATAGTCCATCCTGTCCATCGGTTCCTGTTTTGTAATCGGGTCTTTTGTTTTCCTCTCTTTGTTTTCCATTCAACTGCACCATTGGGTACTATAACGACATTTAAAAGATATTTGAACTGGTACATAGATAGAAAAGGTTTAGAGGGATATGGGCCAAATGCCGACAGGTGGGACTAGCAGAAATTGAGCATCTTGGTCGGCATGGGCAAGTTAGGTCGAAGTGCTGTTTCATGCTGCACGACTCGATGCTTCCTGAAGTATTGTTTTCAAGAGGCTGCAGCTCAAGACGTGGCCAAAACATTACAATTTTGATGGTGTTAAGAAGTGGCTCTTGTTTTCCAGCTAGAGACTTAATTGTTTGCTGTATGTGTTAGATTTCTTTCCAGGTACTTATCAGAGTCTTATAACATTTATTTTCAAATGCGTGTGAATATTTCCAAGACATGCCTTTAATAGCTGTACCTGACATTGGACCTGACAAAGGTTTTGTATAACCTGATTTTGGCAGCACTTTCTCATGTTGTCGTCAGTTTGCTCATAGCTGGGGTTTTCATTCCTATCCAGGTCTTTAACTCAACTGTAATAGACAATAGGTGCAGGAGTAGGCCATTCGGTCCCTTGAGCCAGCACCACCATTCACAATCATTACCCCATTCCTGCCTTCTCACCATATCCCCCGACTCCGCTATCTTTAAGAGCTCTATCTAACTCTCTCTTGAAAGCATCCAGAGAATTGGCCTCCACTGCCCTCTGAGGCAGAGAATTCCACAGATTCACAACTCTCTGGGTAAAAAGGTTTTTCCTCATCTCTGTTCTAAATGGCCTACCCCTTATTCTTAAACTGTGGCCTCTGGTTCTGGACTCCCCATCATCGGCAACACGTTTCCTGCCTCTAGCATGTCCAATCCCTTAATAACCTTATATGTTTCAATAAGATCCCCTCCCATCTTTCTAAATTCCAGTGTATACAAGCCCAGTCGCTCCATTCTTTCAACATATGACAGTCCCGCCATCCCGAGGAATTAGCCTCATGAACCTACACTGCACTCCCTTAATAGCAAGAATGTCCTTCCTCCGATTTGGAGACCAAAACGGCACACAATACTCACTAGGGCCCTGTACAACTGCAGAAGGATCTCTTTGCTCCTATACTGGACTTCTCTTGTTATGAAGGCCAACATGCCATTAGCTTTCTTCACTGCCTGCATGCTTACTTTCAGTGACTGATGAACAAGGACACCCAGATTTTGTTGTACTTGATACCATTCAGATAATAATCTGCTTTCCTGTTCTTGCCACCAAAGTGGATAACCCACACATTTATCCACATTAAACTGCATCTGCCCACTCACCCAGCTTGTCCAAGTCACTCTGCATCCTCATAGCATCCTCCTCACAGCTCACACTGCCATCCAGCTTTGTTTCATCTGCAAATTTGCTAATGTTACTTTTAATCCTTTTATCTAAATCATTAATGTATATAGTAAATAGCACTGAGCCTTGTGGTACCCTACTAGTGCTGCTTGCTATTCTGAAAGGGACCCATTAATCCCTACTCTTTGTTTCCAGTCTGCAGCCAATTTTCTATCCATGTCAGTACCCTTGCTCTCTCTTGTCCATTTTCCTAGTTACGTCCTCAAAAAATTCCAGAAGATTAGTCGAGCATGATTTCCCCTTCGTAAATCGATGCTGACTCGGACCAATCCTGTTACTGCTATTCAAATATGCCGCTATTTCATCTTTTATAATTGACTCCAGCATCTTCCCCATCACCGATGTCAGGCTAACTTGTCTATAATTCCCTGTTTTCTCTCTCCTGCCTTTCTTAAAAAGTGGGATAACATTCGCTATCCACAGGAAGTAATCCTGAATCTATAGAACATTGGAAAATGATCTCACCAATGCGTCCACGAATTCTAGAGCCACTTCCTTAAGTACCCTGGGATGCAGACTATCAGGCCCTATCAGCCTTCAGTCCCATCAGTATACCCAACACCATTTCCTGCCTAATGTGAATTTCCTTCAGTTCCTCTGTCATCCTAGGTCCTCTGGCCACCAGTATATCTGGGAGATTGTTTGTGTCTTCCTTAGTGCAGACAGATCGAAAGTACCCGTTCAACTCATCTGCCATTTCCTTGTTCCCCATAATAAATTCACCTGTTTCTGTCATTAAGGGTCCAACCTTGGTCTTAAATATTTGTTTCCGCATCACATATCTAAATAAGCTTTTACTATCTTCATCTGTGTTATTGGTTAGCTTACCTTCGTACCTCATCTTTGATTTCTTGGAATTCTTTCCAAGAAGACAGTGGAACCTCGACCAATTTCAGAAAATCATTGGTTAAGGCTGAATTCTGAAGACTTGAATGCATAATTTAGGATGATGCTTTGGGTGCACCACTGGTAGAATGTTACTCAAACAGAGTCCTTCAGATAAACAATTAAATTGAAGCCCCTCCTAAGGGTTTGGTTGGGCATTATAACAAAATAGGTGATATGCTCAGTTGGCCAACACCTATCCCCAAGGGCCTGTGCCTGAAGCTGATTATCTGCAAGTAATCCATTTCACCCTGGAGGAAAATATTAACAAAAAAAAGAAAATCTTTGAGTCAATGCAGTGAATTATTACAACAAGTTAGCAGTTGCTTTTCTTTCGGAAATGAGGGTAATTGTAGATAATTACAGGGCTTGCATGTGGATAGCATTTCCCCAGATATATATTTTTTATGAAATGGCTCTGCCTTTCAGATGATGGACCTTTCCATTTTATTCCTTCCTTTGTATCAGCAGCCATAAAAAAAATACTTCCTGTCTGCAGTGGCTACATTTCTAATAGTACTGAAATTCAATACCTCGAGTGATAGTAAATTTACTGTAGGTCAGTGGCGCTTTGGAGTGAAGTTTTCTTTTTGACAATTATATTAGACAGCAATGATTAGATAGACGCAATTAATGGTTGAAGCTGTATGATATGCAAGTATTTTAATGTTTGCAATTTTCTGTGAAATTAATTTTCAAGACATTGCACATTATAAATGGAGTTTTAAAAACATTTTATACAGAATTGTGCTGTGGCAAGCAGTTCATAATGATATTGACGGAATTGTATTAAATAGACTTTAATGTTAGAGGAAACCATTATTGTTCTATAATAGCTCCTATTTGGTTTTACAAGTGTCGCATCATATTAACTGATGAGTGGGAAATAGTAAAAGATGGAATATGTCTGTTTCATATCTCATCACAAGGATATCGGGAAATGTATTACATTCCAGTATCATAATGATTTGTATAACAATTGTAGTTAACATTGATAATAAATTTGCAGATGACATCAAGATTGGTGGTATAGTGGATAGTGAGGCAAGATATCTAAGTTTACAAAGAACAAAGATTAATTAGGGAAATTTACACCATGATCCAGACCAGTTGGGAAAGTGGGCCAATGAATGGTAAATGGAATTTAACTCTGACAAGTGTGAGTTGTTGCAGTTCGGTATGTCAGACCAGGGCAGGATATGCACAGTAAATGGAAGAGTTCTGGAGTGTGTGCTAGAATAAAGAGATCTAGGGGTACAGGTGCATACCGCCGTGAAAGTGGCGAGTTGGGTGGACAGTATGGCGAAGAAGGCATTTGGCACACTTGTCTTCATTCCGAAGCGTACTGAGTACAAAAGCTGGGACATCTTAATGTAGCTGTATTAGTTATTGCCGAGAGGCTTTAGTTTTATAGGTTTAGAGATACAGTGCGGAAACATGCCTTTCGGCCCACTAAGCTGACCAGCGATCCCCGTACATTACCCTACACAGAAGCTAGGGACGTTTACATTGGTACCAAGCCAATTAACCTACAAACCTGTACGTCTGGATGTGGGAGGAATCCGAAGATCTTGGAGAAAAAGTGATCGCTTAGGTTACAATAATGTCATTAAACTTTGTATTAAAAATGTTACCTTCAGTGAAACATGACAAAAAAAAATTCTTAGATTAACACATGGTGTTTCATGCAGTGCTCCATTCTATGTTAATAATAACACATATAATCAACGCAAATATGTATTTGAATCTGTCCAATTAGATTTTCACCTATGACCGTTCTGAATCCACACTTGTCATGTTACATTTTATATGACTGTGACCATCTTTCTCAATCTACCTGGAGTCTTTGACATAGTTGGTCATGTAAGCCTCCTCCAAATGGTCTCCTCTGAGTTTTAGCTGATTTTCCACACTTAGTTGACCAGCCATGGCCAGAAAATGCTCACCTGGATACCCAATCATTCTGTGCACTCCAGGCTAGGATCTGCAGGCGAAAAAAAAACTGCTGTCTGAAGCCTCAAACTTGAATCTGCAAATGTTACTCATGATGTGGAGCAGGCAATATGTTGCACAAAGATTCTGACGAAAGAACTTCATTTTCACCACAGCCTCTGCTGCTCAGGCTGATAACTGCTCACTGGGCCTAGATTAGTTTAAAACAAGAGGCTGGTTGTATCCTCGATGAATATCCTTGTGACCATCAAATCCCTACGGTATTATTGCCTGGGTGTACCTTCATGCTTTCAATATTTGACTGTAATGACAGCCATTTGATTATTGCTATCAAGTGCAATGGCTTTCATCCCACTTTTGCAGGTTTATTTAAGGAAGACATGCTGTCCTTTGGCAGGACACGGAGTATCTCTGCTATGAAGTTCATCTCTGCAGAACATTACTCCAGCACTTTATGTCCTTTTGGAGTGCAGCGAAGGTTCACCAGACTGATTCCTGGGATGTCAGGACTGTCTTATGAACAAAGACTGCATAGACTCGGTTTATACTCTCTAGAATTTAGGAGATTGAGAGGGGATCTTATAGAAACTTACAAGATTCTTAACGGGTTGGACAGGCTAGATGCAGGAAGATTGTTCCCGATGTTGGGGACGTCCAGGACAAGGGGTCACAGCTTAAGGATAAGGGGGAAATCCTTTAGGACCGAGATGAGAAGGAATTTTTTCACACAGAGAGTGGTGGGTCTCTGGAATTCTCTGCCACAGAGGGTAGTTGAGGCCAGTTCATTGGATATATTTAAGAGGGAGTTAGATGTGGCCCTTGTGGCTAAGGGGATCAGAGGGTATGGAGAGAAGGCAGGTACGGGATACTGAGTTGGATGATCAGCCATGATCATATTGAATGGCGGTGCAGGCTCGAAGGGCCGAATGGCCTATTCCTGCACCTAATTTCTATGTTTCTATGTTTCTATGTTTTCTATGTTTGTGTATTAACCGACATCTGTAGTTATTTGTTTTTCCAAGTTAATAAACTCACTAAAAAGATTATTGGATGCAAAGTAATTTGCATTGAGGGAGGATTGGACACAGTTTGTGATTATTGCTGTTTTCTGCTGTGAACTCCTTGTATGTGTCACATTTTGAAGAACATACAGGTATTTATTTTTCAAAAAAGATGGTAACAATTAAAATAATGGAAAACACAAAACAGATTTTTTTTTAAAGATAAATGGGGTAACTTTATGCCACTGGAAACCATTTCTGTAAATGTGTTCTGGAAGGGTAGATACAGTGCCACCCTGGCTGAAAGTTGAAATAGACAGTGTAGAGCCATTCTAACTATATAAACAATTAACAGTCATTTCTCGTGTTAATTAATTTGTAATAAACCGTATTTGAAAGCTATTGCTAATTTAAATATGTACAATATTTTCTAAAACAATTACTTTTTTTTAAAGGAAGTGAATAGTCGACAGTATTATGAACAGAGTGCGGAAGCTCACCATAAAGCTTATGGAGGCACCCAGGTTACCTCTGGTGGGACAGTGAACATTGCATCAGTTAGTCCTGTTATTACAGAGAATGTCATTAGCACATCAGCCACCACCCTTGTCACTGAGAACAGCGATAATACTGGGCAAGCTGGAAAGGTATGTCATTAAGGCACAAAGTAAATGATAAACATTAAATATAAATGCACTTGAAATGTTTAGAACCATTACTTCTGCGTCTTACAAAGTGCAACACCTTTTAAAAAAAATTAACAATTGCAAGGAGAATAAAGCTTTAATGTTTCCATGTAAAAGAAAATTCTAACTCTCCACTGTAGTTACTAACCTTATAAACAGAGACCTGAGAACATAATTTGAATGTGTACAGAATTTTATGTGTACAGAATGCTGCCGTCACTCTTCACTTGCAAGGAATTCAATCGGCATTTGAAATAGTCTTCAATTTAAAGTGTTATGGTCAATTAGGCAATATTGAAACAATGGAGCCAGGGACTGAGAAATGCATGGATCAGAGTTTTACTAGCAGATTTTTTAAATTTTGATATTTTAAAATTACTGTGGTCAGTCCCTGTATAAACATCAAATAATTTGGAGTTTAAATTGGGATCAAAATAATAGTTTTTAATGTAGATTATCCCCACAAATAACCCAGTAAATCATGCAAACATTAAGATTAGATTAGATTTGTTTTTAGATTAGATTATCCTTTATTGTCATTCAGACCTTTTGGTCTGAACGAAATTTTGTTGCCTTGCAGTCATAACATATAATAAAAAACAAAACACACAATAAACACATATTTAACATCCACCACACTGAGTTCACCAGGCACCTCCTCACTGTGGTGGAAGGCAAAAGTCTTAGAGTCTCTGTCTTCTTCCCTCCTTGTTCTCCCTCTGCGCTGAGGAGATCCAGGCCTCCGATGTTGCCGTCCACCAGATATACATCACAGCAGAATTGCAGTATAGCAGAGGTTATGTTCCTGTTTTGATCAGTGCATGAACAATTATGCTGCTGATAACATGAATAACAAAAGAACACACAAGACCTGCCGTCACATTCTGCTAACAGTGCAAAGATCAGGAAACACGAGACTGCAGATTTCTTTCAGCATCATAAACCCAGCCTGTTAGCAAAACGAACAGACCACAATCAAGTTGTGAGGATAGCTCAAAATTAGAGCTTAAAAAAAAAACCTTGAAAGAGAAAGAAATTTCTGTCCAAGGAAATTATGCAATAACATTTTAAAGTAAATATTCTTGATTTTTAAAAAAAACCAATATTGATCACTTTCTTTTTGTACTTGTTGCATGGGGATTTTTTTTGGTTTAATTACTTCTTGATAATCTACTTAAGAATTCTGATTACCCTAGTCAATTCTTTACAATTTTAGATTGTTTCGTTATAAAGAAGAATGTTAGAATGATTAAATTATTGTACAAGCTAGTCAATTTACTTTTTTTTAAACCTTGGCATTTAAATGAATGGAAAAAAAATTTTTTTGAAAAGTGATCTTGAAATAATTACACATTTTAGATGTCAGATCATCAATTTTGTGCCTGCATTATCTGATAAATTGTTTTGCATCTTTGTGAATACATTGTACGTTCTTCATGGCCTTTCTAATTGCATCGAAGATTTTCTCATGAGTTGCAGATACATTTGTGCGCAAATAAGAATAATTTGTAGGGGAAAAAAGGCAAATAATTGCAGTCCTGCAATTAGAGGTTTGCATGTGCAAACATGCATTTTCTTGAATGAGAGATCCAGTTAATTTCTGAACACAGAAAATATTAATGAGTCTGTCGAAGAGAGACAGTGTGCTGGAGTATCTCAGTGAATATATCTGGGGGAAAAAAGGATGGGTGATGCTTCGGGTCGGAACCCTTATAGTCAGAAGGGTTACCGTTTATGAAAATAAACACGAAAAAAAACCCTCTGTGATCATTTGTGAACTAGTTTAACTGAAAATATTTTTAAATATTACATTAATTGAGGGACGCCAATTAGAACAAGCATTAAAACAATAAATATACTAGAAATCTGTGTACAACTGCCGTGCAGATTATAAAATTATAAAATTAGGAACAGAGTGGCAATCAATAATAATGAAGTCTCATCAAAATAATCAAAATTACACGCTAATTATCACATCCTTATGCCTTATACTTCCTTATTGAAGGGTTATAATGGAAATCTAAATGAAGCATTTTGGATGTTTGCAGTTATTAAATATACACTCGAAATTTTGCATCCACTAATGGGAGCTCTGAAAATAACCAATGCATTAAATAGATTGTGGATAAAAAGACAACAAAAAAATAAAAAATATTTGTTTTTTAAAAGGATAGCAGGTTGACCAATGGCATTTCTCCTGCAGAAGATACGTTGGGCTCAACATCAACTGTGGGCCATCAAACTCTGGTGCTTATGGATCCTGATGGAGAAAATGGAGAGCTTGTGTATAATGACAACACAAGTCTAATTACTGATCAGGTGAAATTGTCTAAATGTTCTTCCTATCGGCCATAACTTTATTAAACTGTCATAGAACATCTGCCAGATGTTACCAAATGAATTGAACTTTAACTTGGATTGTTGGAGATATTGTTAATGTCTTAGTAAGTAGATGCATTTCAGCTGTAAGCTGGACTGAGCTGACATGGCAGAATGATAGATGCCCAGTCTCCCAATCGGACTCGGAACTTGTTGGAATGGGATGCTAATCTTCCAAATACTGTGCAGCATAAAGGCCAGGCCAACAAGGCTGAAAGCCAGCTTCTTTCCCGAGGCCGTGAGACTTTTAAACCCCCTACGTCACTGACTGAACCCTCACTACCTCAGCGAACTGTCTGCTGCTACTGCTGCTGCTATGGACATTATTATGCTGCTGTCTTTTAACCATGCTGCTTTTTTACTTTTTACTATTTATTCATAGGCTCATTATTATTTAGATTTTATTGTGGAAGGTTTTTATATGTTAGAATTTATTTATGTCTTTACCTGGAACATTGAATGTATCTTACTGCACTATTACGCTGCTCGGACCCGAGTACAAATTTTGTTCATGATTCATGCGGAAGTATGTTTTTATCGAATGACAATAAATAAATATCAATCAATACTTAGTCCGGGAGATATTGTGCTTTAAGTTCCCTGCTTTGACAGGACCATTTTCCACTTAATATTTTCAAACCCCTCCCAATTCTGCTGCAGAGAATGATGACTGATTGAAAACAAATGTGACTCATCTCAGGAGGTGGGAGGGGTTGGTTGGTTGATTGATTGAATGAATGACGGAGGGGTCATTTGTAACAGGTCTGCAGCAGATGCCACCTCCCTGGTCCAAAATTCATTACTTGAACATCTAGAGTATCACTCGTGTACTTTAAATGGTAAAGCAAGCTGTGTAGAGAAGACTTTATATATGAGTATCAGCAAGAGGCAGATGAACTACTTCAGTGACCCTGTGGAAGAAGATATCATCTGCACCAAAAGCAAATGGTTTACAAAGATGCATTAACCAAGCAATATTTTTTCTGCTGTATTTTTCTCTCTTTCCCTTCAGGATCACTAAAGCTTTGTGCAAGTCTGCCAGATTTTTAGCGTTATCAGCCAAGTTGCAAGAAATACTGTTACATGGGTGTTATATTTTCAAAATTGTAGAAGGTGCATTTTCACTATTTCTTAATGGTAGCAGTAACTGGGCTGCCTTTGAAATTATAGAGATTTCTAAAATCTTAGGATGAAGGAGAAATGTCTTGGTTAGAATCAATGACCTGTGTCCTGTTTGTGTATGCATTACTTCAAAGGACATTTATTGTCACTTACACCAATTGGTGTAGTGAAATTTGTCTTGCCATTTCAAAATTACTTCAAAAGGAGATTTAGGGATTCTTAATTGTTTGAGCATTTTCTGGCACAGTTCCATCAGTAAAAGGGGTGATCCGTCACCCCTGATCCAAGGTTCATTCACTGCTTTATTTAAAATTCACAATGAGTCAGCATGGACATTACTTTAGGCAGATAACATTTCATTGAACTATAATACGCCTGGATTAAATAGAGCATGATAATGCTGCAGTCTAGACCGCTGCTGCAATTCCCTGTAGGTTATTGCTATTTTAAGTGTCCTGTCCTGATACATTGCTACTGCAGTTTGACCAAATGCATCAGTCCTACAGAATATTCTAGACTTCTACTGCTTTAAAGTAACACACTCAACATTAAGACAAAATGCACTCATTTCCAAATATTCTTTAGATAAATAATTGATTATGGTTTTCAGTCATAAACTGAAAATGGATATTGATTTTGATTTATTCTTTAATTCTCCTGTTACTATGTCATGTCCACCTCTCTGCTTCCTATTTAAACAATGGCACAGTGGTACAGCTAGTTGACCTGCTCCCTCACAGTGCCAAAGAACTGGGTTCGATATTGACCTCCAATGCTGTCAGTGTGGAGTTTGAATGTTCGCCCTGTGACCATATGAGTTTTTTCTGGGGAACGTTGAATGTAGCAGGTGGTTGGGAGGGGACAAGGGGAGTTTTGCCTTTGCTCTGGATGGCAAAAAAGGGCTTGAGAATTCGTCAGTAATATTGAGCTTACGGAACCAGAACTGCATTTCATGTACTTCTCACAATCAAAGTAGTATTGGGTATCTCAAAGGCAGCTTTCTAGGTTGAGATTTTATTTCTTAGTAGATTCAAGGTAACGCAACTATCATTTTATATATGGAAAGAGACGCCCAGCAAGTCCACATCGATCGCAGGTTGATGCTCTATGTTATTCCACTTTCTCATTGGCTCCCTACACACTAGGCCAGTTAACCTACAAACCCGCACATCTTTGGGATGTGGGTTGAAGCCGGAGCACCCAGACAAAATACACACAGTCACAGGGAGAATGTGCAGACTCCACACAGACAGCACCCGAGGTCAAGATTGAATCCGAGTCTCATGTGCCACTGTGCCGCCTCCTCTTTAAGGATTTAGTTGTCCAAGACTACCACTTTTTTTCTCCTCATGTATGTGATGCTTTTTTCTATCAACCTGAATCTTTCAGGATGGTCAAGCGTTGGACCAGAGTCTGCTAATGGAGAAGCAAGTATTGGAACTGCACCAGCAGAATCAACAGCTACGGGTAGAAAAAGCAGAAAATGAGCGCAGACTACAAGTGGAAGTACAGCAACTGAAGGACCAGGTATGTAACACATCTATTGGAGAATCCTAACCTATTTCTAGTTTATCATCTGTCAGTCTTAGGCATAGAAAAGACAGAATACGACATCAAGAACGCAGAACGAGTTGCACCTTTAGGCCAAGCTGTTCAAACATTGTTACTATGCTGGTGTCTACCTACAAATGCGTAACAGTGTTCAGATACATCCTGTTTAAAGAGCAGCTCATGCTCAGTCTGACCAATTGCTGCAAAATCATTCTGCCAAATCATCCGTACACCATTGTTATTGCTATAAAGCAGCCCATACTCGTGAATGACTCAGTCACCGATGCACAAATTTGGGTTTCACCACAATCATTTAGTTCCCCAACCTAACATAGACTTGGTCCAAACAGGGATTAAAGAGCTGAACTTCAGAGGTGAACTGAAAGTGACTAGCCTTGACATTAAGGCAGCACTTGACCAAGTATGACATTGAGTAGCCCTGATAAAACTTAACTTGGATAAACTTGGTAAAAGGGAAGATACATAGATTGATGTCATACGGAGGAAGATGGTAATGTTGGTAGACATCAATTATCTCAGCCTTAGAAGACACTGGTTTTCCGTGAGACACTGCACAAGACCCAGTTATCTTCAGCTGCATCATCAATTATCAACTTTCCATTAAAATGGGCAGAAGTGGAGGTGCAGCAGCTCACAAACCCATAGACACAACCAGGATTAGGGCTTTGAGCACATGGTAATGTCACCACTTGCTTACTCCCTCTAAACTACGCACCATCCCACATTCAAAATATATCTGAATTCCTTCATCGATGCTGTGTCAAAATCCAGGAATTCCCTCCCACAGCATCGTGGAAGTACCCACACCTAGAGGACTGTAGCAAGGTTGTAGGCGACTTGCCACCATCGTCTCAAGGCCATTGAGGGATGGACAATAAATGCTGCCTTTGAGAGAGATGCTCCAATTCTGAAAAATGAATAAATGTTTTTAAATGTACTCTACTGAAGCTCAAGATTTCCCAAGAACATAACACTTGATGAAACACATTGTAATATTATTCTTATAGAGTAGGGAAATATTCAGAAACTTTGAGAAAATCTTACCAGCTTTATTATCAAGGCAGATTAGATAGTTTATACCTGCACGTTCTTTTCTTTTTAAATATCGTAAAGATTACCATTTTTGGAAATTGGACACACTAACCAACAACGTCATGGGCTTTATAAAACCCAGGAAACAAAAATAAAATCGGAAAACCATTGTCATTGTTCAAAAATGCAAGATTCAAGCTCATTTTGAGCAGCCAGTGTTCCTGCTTTAGAAAATTCTAAAACTTCACATTATTTGTCCTGATTTTGCTAGCAGGTCATTAATAACAAAAATAAAGATATTTTCTATTTTCAATTCAAACTGTGCCCATTTTATTTACTTTCATTTTTCTATCTTCAGCAGCAATGCCAATAATCAATTTAGTTTAACTTGCATAAACTTACTGTGTCTTGAGTTAGTTTCCAATTTACTCGGTGCACAAGAGATTTCAGTAGCTTGCTGAAAAACTGTTCATGGAAATTGTTTTAGATTGCAGATCTCATGGAGGCCAATTGGCAAATGGCAGAAGAATTAAAGCATTATAAATGTTCTGAAGACATTGAGAACAAAATAAATCAAATGGTGATTATGATTTAATTTACGTTTTTTTGTTTTGTTTTTCTATGTATGTAAATACAGTGGTCTAGCGTTTGCAACAAAAATATTTATGAAGCCATCAGCAATCACTTATGATGGAGAAAATCTGAGATTAACTTCTAGTACATGATTATATCCAGTTAAATGCACAACACAGACGTTATCTACAATGAAACCCAGCTTATCCATATAGTGGTGATGCAAGGAACTGCAGATGCTGCCACAAACACAAAGTGCTAGACTTGCTCAACAGTTCTGACAGCATCTATGGAGGCCATGGAGAAGGGTCCTGGCCTGAAATGTCGCCTTTCCTTATCCTCCATAGGTACTGCCTGACCTGCTGTCTTTGTAACTTTGAGACTTTGTGCTCTTCTCCGTAGAGTGTGCTGTTGCAATCCTCATCTGTAGTTTCTACATGTCCAACACTGCGAACTTACTGCATTTGCCACACTAAATACAGGTCCAAACGTTAGGCTTGATGCATTTAAAAATTAAGATATACATTATATACATCTGAACTATGACAGAAAATAAATACTTTTAAAACATTACATTTTCTGTCTCCTTTTTCTTCATTAATCTCATCTATATTATTTATACTATTTTCTATTGATCTACTGAATGTAAAATAATATATATTTATTGCTGTATATTACTTGATTTGAACTGTTTCTCACTGTTTTCAATCTGATTGATGAACATTGCTATGCTTCTGCTCATTTACATCACGGATCTACTGTTGAGTGGGTTGCACTGGGAGAGATCCAAGGTTAGAGGAAATTTGTACTGGCAGGCATATAGAAAGTATGTGGACTGTGTGTTCCTTCACTGCTGAAATCAGAATATCTAAACATGTTCTCGCCTAAGGTTTTACATCTGCTCCTGCTGGTCTCATCCAAGATCTGTCAGATTTATACGCCAGAGTTTATTACCCATTTTGCTTTTTGTTGGATTAGACCAAAGAGTTCCTATTCTTGGGGGTCCTAGTAATTAATTTTAAGTTTAGATATTGGCTCTGATTTTTGTTATATTGTTCATGATGGCATTAGGGTTCTCCCATAAGCTAGGGTACTGTCCAATTCACCTCTACCCCATTGCGGACATTGGACTTTGTCTATGGAACTGATACTCTACAATGCTGAGACCTATATTCTGCACTCTGTATCGTTTCCTTTTGGCATCGGGGATGACATGAACCGGCAGTGACCACGCCAACACTTGCGGTAGGGTGAACCTGTGTGATATATTTTATTTATAGTGGTAAGAAGGTTCAGGACTGCCTGGGGATGCTGCCGCTCGCCATGAGAGCACGTGTGATGATGCTGGCAATCTTAGGGTTGTCCCAGCAGCTCAGTCCTGGTCTTCAAAGGAGGAGGTGTGGCAATCTCGGGCTTCTTGCAGTTCACCCTTGCCTCGAAAGGAGATGCTGATGATACAGGTTTGTTCTTGGTGCCTCGGCTTTACGTTTGAAGTGACAATGCTGGCGGTCTCTGGATTGTCCGGCCAGCCAGTCTTTGCGTGCGTGGGTGCATGCAGTCCCTCGTTGTCTGGGCAGGAGGAGATTTTGACATCTCAGGCTTGCCCCGATAACTCAGTCAACCTAGGGTAGGGGCACTGGCTGTCTAGGACTTCTTTCCCAGTTGTCCAGTCTTGATCGCACGGTGGAGCTGGTGGTCTCGGGTTTGTCCCAATAGCTCAATTTTCCTTGAACCTGTGACGGGAAAACAGCTAGCAGAGAGACCCTCCACTGTCTCCCTTCCTTGTTCTTTTTTATTCCTTCCTCTTTCTTGCTCCTCCCCTCTGGCAGGAATGCCTGGATTTTAGTGGGAGTAAGATGACAAGGTTCAAATGGCCCATCTATATCAGCAAATTGGACCCAGTGGTGACCAATGATGTTGAAGATTGGCCTCGCCTGAGATGCAGTTAAAGGGATAAGAGCGACATCCGAGGGAGAAGGCGCTGTCACAACCTTTGCTCTATGTATTGTACTTGAGTGTGACTTGATTGTATTTATGTACAACATGAACTGATCTGTTTGGATAGCATGCAAAACAATGCTTTTAACTTTACTTCAGTATACCTGACAATAATAAACCTAAACCTAATTTCTATAGCTCATATATTTTTAGTGAAATGATCAATATATACCCAACATTGCATATGAACTTGTTTAATGATATATTTGTAGATGTCACAAGGCATAAACATAGCAATATCTCCCTCTATGATTAAGAATGTTTAGGGGTAACATGGCACAGTGGTAGTTGCTGCCTTAAAGCACCTGAAACTCAGGTTCAATCCTGACTGTGGGTGCTGCCTGTACAGAGTTTGTATCTTCTCCCTGTATCCTGCGTAGGTTTTCTCCCACACTCGAAAGACGTACAGGTTTGTAGGTTAATTCACTAAAATTGTAAATTGTTCCTTATGCGTAGGATGGTGTTAGTGTGCGGGGACCGCTGGTCGGCGGGCCAAAGGGTCTATTTCCATGCTGTATCTCTAAACTAAACTAAACTTTCATTTCTTTCTGTTCCAGAGTTGAAGCAGGGCTTTCTTGTTAGGACTTGCATGATCATTTATCCTAGTACAAAATTGGGTGGGGGAGGGCAGGGGGGTGGGGAGAGGAAGGGGGGAGAGGGGGGGGGGGGGGGAAGAGACAGAGTGAATTGCAACCATGCGTCATGCGTTCAGGATGTTCTGGAAATGAAGCATGCGCGTCTCATGCACGAAAGCTGTCAGCAGCTCTATGGAATTCAGGGGAGCAGCCTGCCGCGTCACACACACGCTAACAACTCTTCCCTCTAACCACCCCCCTCTCCCCTCTTTCCCCCCCCCCCCCCCCCGGACAAACTGGTCCATATTTTTCTCTGTTTAAAGACACCATATTCATCTGACATTAATGTTGACTCGAGAGTTAATATTCTGTAGGTTGAGTAGGTTGTAGATATCCTTTTAACATAATTACTTGGGCAAACACACTATTTACAGATGACATTTCCATTTCTTTATAACTATTGGATGAAAGTTGAATTATCACTATCTTGATAATTTGAGAACTAATATCCACAATATTCCGAAACAAAAAAAGCAAACTGCTGGATGCTGAATGAAGCCGCATCTTTGCAGGCAAAGGGATGGTTGATATTTCGGGTCATGACCCAGCAGCGGGACTTCAGTGTTACTCCAGCAGTATTGTCTCTACAATATTCAAGTCTCCCTAGTGTGTTGTGTTGACATTTCTCAGATTCTGAGAATTGCCTTGCTGGAATGCCCAAGAAACTGCCGTCTTTCTGTCTTCTTGAAATGATCACGCAGAGCAAAGCTGATTCTGTGTGCAACGATACCCTCCGAAAACCTACAATTGAGCCTTGCTTTTGAGAGATATAAGTTGATGCAGAATTGCCTCCAGTTTAAAGGGCACGTTCTTAATATTCATAAAATAAAATGCTTTAAAAAAACCCTGTTTGAATCAATTAAAGTTTATCACTTCTCATTCAATGGCAATTCTTTCAACCCTGGGAAGTATGATTTACTGACTAATCACATCTGTGGATTAATTGTTATTTGGGTGATTTTGCAATTATTTCAATATGCTATGCTCCCTTAGAAATTTTAGTTGGAAACGAACAGGCGCCCTGATAATTCAAGTTGTAATCAGTAGCATAGCCCTTCTCTTGGGATTTAGTCCTTTTACACAAACAATTTTTATTTGTTTCAATGAAACACGCCGTACCGTGGAGTGGAATTTCACTTTGCTTTGATGATAATCCGGTTGCTGTATTGTGGATGCCGTTTTTTTCCCATTTTATTGGAAGACAATGGATTTGAGAATGTCAAATGTTTAAATAGCATGCTTTTTGCCGTTAGACAACGTTCAATGATAACATTACCTCCGCTATTTCATCTTCCATTCTGTGCCATGAAAACCTTCATACATCACTCTAATAATTGTAAATCCAGGTGGATATCATGTGTCTTACTTCATCTTTTAAAGAGCATTCAGGAAAGTATCGCTATGTTGCAGCCACCTCTGCAGGCCATTGTGAGAATGGTTTCAATTAGCTGTACACAAGGTAGATGCAACGGGCATATATTTGTGAAGCATTTGGTTCTAACGAACAGACTAAGATTTTGCATTTATTTTAATGGACTGGAGCATAAAAAGGCTAAATGTAGTTATATTACAAAACAATTTTTATTTGTATTCAATGAAACACTGTGGAGTGGATTTTCATGAAAAATGAACAATGGAAATTGTTAAATTATCTGTATTGGATGTTGTCATTCTTTCAACGGGCAACGTTTTTTTTACAGTAAATAGCACTCGAAGTCAGAGAGTGAAAAATGGACAATAAATCACTGGCAAAAAATGGTATTATGGTTGGCGCTAAAATTAAAGTTGTCAAACTGAATGGAGAAAATTAAATTTTGAGCTTGCATATATATATATATATATGGTAGTTCAGAATAGAAATATCAACCTAGTTGCTCTGTTTACAATCAAATAATTTAACAGTTTATATTGTAGGCAAAAATGAATCATTTTAATTTATAAATCCATCACTGGCACATCTATACATCTGGTACGAATGTACAAAGTATGTTAAAGTACTTTTTAATTTTTCTATCTTTATACATTTTGTGGAACCTCCTTAAGACGGCTTTCGGAATTTAAAATGTCTTGAATTGGTTAATATCTCCATAACTCTCCTTGAGACACATCAAGAGATGAGGCGTTGTATTTTACCTAAAAAGCAACATTGGATTTACCAGGGAACACAAAAGGCTGGAGAAACTCAGCGGGTGCAGCAGCATCTAAGGAGCGAAGGAGATAGGCAACGTTTCGGGTCAAGACCCTTCTTCAGACTGGTTAGGGATTACTGTTTGTAATGTGAAAATGAGAAGCTAGTGCGACTTGGGTGGGGGAGAGATAGAGAGAGAGAGAGAGAGAGAGGGAATGCCAGGGCCCGAGGGCTGAGGGAGAGGTGGGAAGGGGAGGAGACAGCAAGGGTTAACAGAATTGAGAAAATTCAATGTTCAAGCCCAGAGGATGCAGACTCTGGATTAAACAGCTTACAATGGCCTGTTTCCTTTATCATCAATACTTTTTTGCGTATCTTTCATTCATTGTTCTTTATCTCTCCACATCACCATCTATATCTCTCGTTTCCCTGATCCCTAACCAGTCTGAAGAAGGGTCTCAACCTGAAACGTCGCCTATCTCCTTCGCTCCTTAGATGCTGCTGCACCCGCTGAGTTTTTCCAGCCTTTTGTGTACCCTCGATTCTCCAGCATCTGCAGTTCCTTCTTTAACACATTGGATTTACCAGATTGGACTGGTATTTACTCATGCAAATGAGTTTGTGCATTCAACGAGTTTTCTCATTGGTATCAAAATATTAATCCCAGAATGAGTAACCATTTCTCCCCTCGCTCTCTTTTTAACTTCATCCTGTAACATCGTCCACCTGGAATCAACTTATTCCTCCAGCCTCTGCAATATTTACTTTAAGAAATCTTGTGGACATATGCGGCAAAGGTTTGAATGGGTATAGCTCAGTGATATCACCTATAACATCCCTTTTGACACGCAGTTATATAAATGTTTTTTATTTAAAGCATTATGCTTGCCTAAGCTGTGACATGATAATGTACAAAAAGTAGATTAATATTAGATTTCATGACACATCAGGTTGTCTTGTAAATTCATCCTAGATATTAATTATTGAATTATGATTTACAATATTCCCAGTTTAAAATACATGTTTAGTTTTGAACCGCTGCATAATAAAGAACCCAATAATGAACGGAATTGTACTGTGACTCCAGAGTTTTAGCAAAAGCCTGAATTAAATTGAATATCTAAATTATTTGTGTGGCTACATTTAGTAATGTGAGCATAACTGCAATAGAAACTTATCAAAAATGTATGACTGACAATAATTTGTGACATTTGTTTTCAGATTGAACAGATGGAGATGCAGCACAGGGAACTCCTTCAAGTGCAGTTGCAGCTTCTACGGAAGGAACACAGCAAGCTAAAGCATCAAGCCAACGGAAGCCCTGTTTCCAGTCGGGACTCTACGGATGGCTGCAGTGATGAAACAACGCGAGCATTAGTGGGAACTCCCAGGAGCCATAGCTTTAGTCTGACCATCCCCACCAGTATAGTGACTTCAGCGCAGGAAATTATAGCGTCTGAACATGAGATCATGACAACCTCGCAGGAAGAAATTGAAGGATCTGAAGTGGGCCTCGGTTCAAGAGATGTCATATCTTTCATCGAGCCGAGTGATAATTCGTCAAATGGGTCGGCAGGGTTGACAACACTTGAAATCGTGGAGGTCCATTTGGACAGTGAGTCAACCATATCAAATATTGAGTCTCCTTCCCCCACTCATGTACATTTATATCCAGTTACACAAGTCAGTGATCAAATAGAACTTTCCACCAGCAAACGGGTTTCTGAAGAGGATTCGGAAGAAGAAAGTCAACCAAAAATCCAGAGAACTATTTAACACCGGATACGACCAAGACTATAACATAGTATCTATTTTGTACCGAAATATATGCCTTATTTTTAATCCATATTTTCAATGAATAATTTATTTTCAGAATATTTAATTGTTAGATCCATTTTAATTTCAGTGTGCTGTTAAGTGCATTGCAGGTGACTTATGAACTTTAACATTTTCAGATGTTATCGAGGTATTGTACAATCTCCTTCTGCATTAGAAGATCTTCAGGCAATAAGTCCTTACTCTTAAAGTTAAAAGAGCAAGCATTTTGGCATTGCTTGATCTTTCCCCACAAAACATAGACAGCAGCACTACAACATATATAACGGAAAAAATAATTGAGCTCAGAAAATAAAATTAACATTTCTGGCAATTAATTTAAGGCCTTTTATACAAGTGCATATTATAATAGTGCACCTTAAAGTTATAGCCATTAGCAGTTATGATGAGACACTACATCTACATTGATGGGTTTTTTTTCAGAATCAAGCCATTGGCACTTTATAGTCAGTTAGCAAGCTTGACCTTCACATTGCCAATGTACTTATTGTCCTTTGACGACTGATTGTGCAAACACTGATTGACATCTGCTATGCAACAAGATGAATAGACAAGGAACAAGAAAAAAAATCACATTGTAGCAATGTTTTCATGTTAGTGTAGGTGATGTTAAAATAAATTTAAAATTAAAGGCAAGTATTTCCCCTTCTAGATAGTGCCAATAGTCTTTTACCTTTTTATTTTTGGAGTAATCCTGATTTTGCAGCAAGATGCATTGCCTCTCAATCACCCCATTTTCTCAGCAACATTCAGTGCTCAACCTACCACTCCACCCACATATCCTTCAGATACTACTTAATACAAACTCCTTTCTGGTGCAGAGTGTGAGGGGGTGGATACTTGATTCAAAAGGATTGTTATACTTGGTCTGTGCAATATTTTCAGGGGAAAATGAAGAGAGAATTTGCAGTAAGCAGATCAGTCACCTTAGCCGAATACATCCACCCTATTCACACTATGCAAGGTGAAGTATTACAGGGGTCTTTAGATGCTGTTGATGTTTTCAGAAGATTGCTACTCAATACAATTCATCATCTTGAAGCTGATCTGTATTGAATAGCTGAATGTAATTGTTTGTTTACAAGTGGCTAAATTGATAACTTTTAATCACACTGAATTTCCAAATTGGCAATGTTTGATCCAAAAACAAGTACATTTATTTTATTTTTTTAATTTCCAGAACAATTTTAAGGCTTAAGATTGTTGTTCCGCATATTTTGTTCCTTGCTCAGTGCCACGAAGGGGATGTGCTCCACACAAGATGTCTTCTCACTGTGACATATGACGTAACATGAACTTTAAGTAATTAAATATCTGCCCAATGATTTGCTTGTCTTACCCTTTCCCTGAAAGTTTGTTTCCACTGATATTAATGAAATGATGAATTTATATTTTTACTTAAGCTACATTTTTCTAATTAAATACATATCTATAACTTCAGTAATCTAGTATATTCCTTGATTGCACTTTTCTTTTGAACACAAATGTCTCCATAATTTGTTCTATAGTTAAGTAATTTGACATTGTTGACATAAACTGGAACGAGCAAGCATTCCCTGCCCAGTAAACAGCATTAGAATGAAAAATGCTTCAGTTAAATGTTCTCGAGAATAGGAATTGATGTCTGCTTTAGCAGAAATGTAGCCTCAATTATTATATTTTTCAAATCAATTTTTTTAAGCCTAAAAATTCCACTCCTTCCCCAACGACAATGCATAGGGTTGAAACTGGAAAAGTCGATTGTCCATTCCCTCCACAGATGTTGTCTGATTTGTTGTATTATTCCAGCACTTTGTATTTTCATCAAGATTCCGACCGCAGTTTCTTGTGTCTCTCTTATTTTTTGTTCTTTGGTTAAAGTTCAAGAATTTTATACGAAGCATCCTATGAGACTATGACTATGATCATGGAGTGCATCAGTCTGACGAGGATTACTTTCTTGCCAACTTGTATCCAGAAATTGAAATGAAAGCAATTTGCATGTAGTTATCAGTCATAGTTTTGCGATTGTACCTCTAATTTGGAAGGCTGTGTCTTCAAATCCAATTCCAGAGGCTAAAACTCTAGGCTAACATACTGGAACAGTACTGAGATGATTCTGCACCAAGACTATGCTTGCCTTATCATAGAATCTAACAGCACTGATATAGGTCCTTATGGTCCACCTTGTCCATGCCAACTGTGATGTCTATCTTCACTAATCCCATTTGCCAGTGTTGGTCTCTCTATGCCTTTCCCATTTAAGTACCTGTCCAAATGTCTTTTAATGGTTGCAATTATATCTGCCAATGATCTGTAAAATATGAATGGCATTGAGATTTCTGCATTAATCCAATTCAGAAGGAACATTTGGTTCTTTTTCACTCTGCTTTACTTCTGTCCAAAGATTGGAAATCACTTTTGTGTGATGGCTTTATATGAGAATGAGAAAAGTATCACCCTTGTCTATCAGTGCTGTGCTGAATACCAAAACATTGTTCTCTTGATGTGCGTTGTTTGGTGATGAGCTGCCTTCAGAATTGCACCGAGAGATACTCAGCTAAGATAAATACTGCATTTAATAAATGATTCCTGATGTTTCAAGGCTATGAATGAAGAGAGAATAAAATTTGATTTATAAATCATTGTTCAACAAATCTTCCCACAAAAAATATTTCTCATTATTTTTTTATTTCTTTCAGTGAAGTGATTCATTAAGGTGTGTGCTTATTTTCTTGCCCCAATGATACTGCAAATGAATAATGTAAACTGGACTCCAGTGAAATCTCTTTAGTGAGGTATTGTTTTTGCTTGTTGAATGCTTAGGTTTGCAATATAGCCACAAAAAAAGTTGTTTGACATGTTTGAATAGATGGGACAAGAACTAATGAAGATATATGACAACCAGCTGAACCATTTCTCTTGATTTCTCACTCGATTACCATTGAGGCTTCTTGTTAATATATTTATCACTGCATTGAAAGGGAACTTTCCAGTAATTTCCTTGTAACCAAGGGTAACTATTACTGAAGTTGAATTATATAAAGCAATTGAAAAGGGTGGCAATTGTTAATTTTCTATTGTAGTTCGCAGAATAATTTTTTAAACCACATTTGTCAACCATGTGAATCTAATACTCTAATTTGACAAATGTTAATGAACCGCATCGTAACAGTGTTTTACATATAACTCCATTCACAATCGAGTCGTGTGTCCCAGATCGAAGTATCACCAATTATTTTAACAAGAACTATAATGGCATCAATGCATTGTCCATAAGACCCCTTCCAATTCCCTAAGTTCATAGGTTATAGGAGCAGAATTACGTCATTCGGCGAATCAAGTCTACTCCCCCATTCATGGCTAATTATTTTCCCCTCTGAACCCTATTCTCCTCCCCATAACCCCTGTCACTCTTAGCAGTTAAACAATTTATAAAATATAAATAATATTCGTATTTGCCCCGAATATTTTCTATCTTAGGCCTCCAGTTGGAGATGCTGAAATATAACTTCCGTTTACTTTATATTCAAAGTTGTATTTAAAAGACGATGCTAATATTTGTTGATGCTCCTGTGGATGATTAAATTATAGCTTAGTTTGTATGATAAATAATTTACAAATTGCAATCTGGAACAATCATTAGAAATGGCACTTTATACCTTACACTCAAATGTACATTTGCTCTGGTGGAAATGCAATTTTCTGATAACATAGAAATCAAGGAATGTTAACTGTGCATCAAACCTTTGAGCGAGGAAATTCAAAATTGGAATGCAAACACTTCCTCCTGCATTGGGAACTGCTCTCCTAATAGAATGGGCTACTGCAGTTATGGACTTGTGGTGTAAATATTACAGCATTAGTGATCATAAAATGTATTGTAAATATCTAAATGTTCCATCTTTCGATTCCACTTGGAGTGGATCACCCTGTTCCATTTTGCAGTGATCAGTTGTACTAGTTACAAATTATGCTTTCCTGAGATGTGCTTCAAACATCTACCTAACCCAGACAAACCATATACAGTGTAATGAGTAAACTAAGTAAGCATTCCAAAGATATGTATTTGATGCTACATTTGTGGGATGACTTGTAGAAAGGATTAGGTCTGTTTAGACATTTAATAAGATTACGGCTGATTTAAATCAAACACCATCTTCTTGCCCTTTCTCCATTGTCCCTGATTCCTTCAATGATCAGAAATCTATGAACACAGGCTTTGGTTACAATTACTAATTGACATTCCATACCTTTTGGGGTAGGTGATTCCAAAGACTCCTTTTGAATTAAAACAAATCTCATTACTTCAGTTCTAGATTGCCCAGTCCTTACTTTAAGCCTGGAAGTTAATTCTAGACTCCTTAGCCATAAGGAAACATAGATCCTGACAAGCCCTCAAAGTGTTTATTGTTTCAATGACTTCAAGGGAAAAATTCAATTATACATAACTATACATAGAATTTGTGAGACAAACATTATTTAGTTCAATGCGTGACATAATATAGATCATTAGAATGTTCTTGAAATATGGACATTTGCCTTCAATAACATTTAATTAGGATTAAAAGAAATTGTGAAGGTCCCTTTTTATATATGACTGGAATTTAGGAGAGCCAAATTTAAGCACTAGTCGTATCTGGACCACTTAAGATGATAAGCAGGGTAGATTATGAAAAAAAAAAACTGTCTTTATTAGGTGTTTAACATTTACAGCAATGAAGGCAGTTATGGAAAAGAACCAACGATTATTTGCCCCAAATGTGGCTAAAATAAATTTCTAAAGTCAAATTAACAAATAGAAATACTGGTTATAGAAATAAAGAGGATTCAATTATCTGAATTTAAAAATAAATTAAATAATTATAAGTAAACAACAATGAAAATGTGCAATGGATCCTTTAAAATGTTTTTTTAACATTGAACACAAGAAGGAATTGTTCTCCCATTGTATTGTGATAGTACTAGTATTCTGTCCTAATGAGTCAGTCACTGTGAGCAGTTATAGCAACCGCTGTCATTGTACAAATGACAACAGAAGCATTCCATGTTCCTTATTTGTTCAATCTCTTGATAAAAATTATTTGAAATATATTTTAAAAGTTGTCACGACTTATACAGTGCCTGCAATATCAAAGGTAACCTGCATAATGCATCTCCATCACAATCCACATGTTTTGCACACACCCCATGAAGCATTAAAAATGCACACATTTATTCTTAGTACCGCCATTAATAAAATAAAGGCGAGTTCCTGTGTTGTTCTTTTACCTGAAGTGTTGTTCCTCAAGCTCACCAAGAATCAAGAGTGTTTAATTGTCATATGTGCCAACAACGAACAACAATATTATTACTTGTTATAGCTTTACAGGCCCATTAACCCCAAACCACGCAAATAAATATACAATAATCAGCAATACAATAAATGAATGATCAGTAATACTGTGTAACATAATGCAAAAACCAAAGTCCATAGAGCAAGCAAGAAATGTTGACTTTGTTGTAATAATGCAGGAAGCTGGATAGGTCAGTTTCGGTGCATTTTCTGCAGTCTTAAAATTTGATTATAGAACAGTACAGCACAGGGACAGGCCATTCAGCCTAACATGTCTGAACTGAACATGTTGCCAATTTAAAATAAGCTCCTCTGCTGGTACATGATCCATATCCCTCCATTCTGTGCATATCACGTGCCTATCTAAAAGCCCCTTAAATGCCACTACCGTATCTGCCTCCACCATCGTTCCTGGCAATATGATTCAGACACTCTTGATTCTCTTTGTAAAAAAAAACATACCCCCACCCCTATATTTCCTTCAAAATCTGCCCCTCTGACCTTTATGCCCTTGAGTTTTTGACATTTCCACATTGGAAAAAGATTCTGACTGTCTACCCTGCCTATGCCTTTAATAATTATATATACTTCTATCAGGTCTTCCCTTAACTACCAACATTCCTGAGAAAACTCACGTGTGCTGTCTGTGTAGAATTTGCATGTTCTCCCTGTGACCACGTGAGTTGTCTCCAGGTGTTCCAGTTTCCTAAAGATGTGCAGGTTTGTAGGTTGATTGGCTTCTGTAAATTGCCCCTAGTATGCAGGGAGTGGATGAGAAAGCAGAATAACATGGACCCAGTGTGAACGGGTGATAAATGATCGGCGTGGACTGAAGGGCTTGTATCCATGCTTTTTCTTTCAAACTATTGATTGATACTCTCTCTTTTCCCACCATTACACCTGGATCCTTCGTGCATCCCACCTGGACTGTCCTCCAACCATCACATCTGGACTTCAGTTATCTTAATTTTTACCTAAACTATCCCTCTCCTCCCTCACACACCTGGACTGTCCCTCTTATCCATCTATCTCACCTGGGGCCTGCCTCTCCTTCCCTCATCACACTTGGACCTTCCCTCCATCATTAATCTGGAGCTTCCCTCACTCACCTGGACCCTCTGTCCACCACTCACATGGGCCCTCCCTCCTACACTCACATGAACCCTCCTATTCCCTCCCCCTCACTTGGACTCTCACCCCTCTCCTTCCTCTCACTCACCTGGACACTCCACCATCACTCACCTGGATCATCCCTCTTCCTCTTCCATCATTCACCTGGACTGTCCATCTCCCTCCATCACTTACCTGGATTCTCACCTGGACCCTCTCCTTTCTCACTCACCTGATCCATCCCTTTCCTCCTACCCCTGCACCCTCCATCCTCCCTCACTCACCTGGACCCACCCTCTCCATCTCGCCAGGACTGCCCCCTTAACTAGGTATGTTGCAAAACTTACCTTGAGCAGCGCTGCAGTTCTGCCGCTCCCCGTGTGCGCGACTTTGGCGCCTTTAAGAGGGGGGCGGGCTTAAAGTGCCGTTTTTCAACAGACATGGAAAATCGATGAATGTCGGGCGATTTCGTTGCGGAAGAAAAATCGCTCCGACATTTCATGAATGAAGGTATTTTTAAATTACTCTAAATTATTTATTAACTAGAGTAATTTAAAAATCACATTCAAAAGCCGTGAGCACCGACAACCGGAAGGATTTTGCGTAGGGGAGAAGAAAAGGTAAATAGTTTATTTTTATATTAAAAGTTGGTTTTTATGGAGGCTTTAATAATATTTTTATGTTGCAAAATGGGGTCCCAAAAAATGTATGAACAAACAATATTTTTCCTCCCGACTTCACCGCTAACCGCAACGTTCTAATCCACCGCATTCCACTAAAACCCACTCGCTAGTTGATTTAAATGGCCATTAATTTACAGGAATCAAACACTAAATTCCTTCCATTTGGCCCAGAAATTCATGAAAATGAGATTTTAAAATTATGTTATATCGTGGATTATTGTGTGAATGTTATTTGGACACTTAGGCAATTTAAAAAAAGTTTATCTTTTCTTAAGAAATGGATAGATGTTTAGATCTACTCATTGAATTTTGTAATTAGCTACAATTAGATAACTAACTAATTATATGCTTTAATTTCAGGTCATCCACGTAAGATTATTTCATATTTGTTTCAGAATGCTTCAATCTATAATAGCTGAAAATTTCATTGAGTTCTCTTAATTTTTAAGAAAGTTATGGGCTTTTAACTTTTCCAGATCACAGCTTTTGAGTTAAGTCAATTGAAAGGCAATGGGGAGCAAGATGATAATTTCCGAGTGTGAAAATGGCCATAACTTTCTTAATACTGAAGATATGAAAGTAAATTAGGTGTCAAATTAAACTTGTTTTTATGCTTTATCTGATGGGATAAATTGCAGACTTGATTTTTTAAATCTCAAAATTTTGTAACATTGCTACTTAACACACTCCTTCCATCACTCACCTGGACCCTCCCTCCATCTCACCTGGTTCCTACCTCTGCATCCATCATTTAACTGGATCCTTCCCCCTCCCTCCATCACCTGGTGCATCCATCACTCACCTGCTCTCCCCCTTCATCCTCCCTCTGGACCCTCTTCTCTCTCCCTCCCTTCACTCACCTGGACCTTCACTCACCGGCTCCTCTTCCTCCTCCTCCTCCGTCGTCGCCCCAGGCAACCGGTGGGCGGGGCGGGCGGCGCGAACAGGAAGCCGCGCGGGCCCACTTCCGCTGGCGGCGAGGCGGACATCTTGAAGCTGCGGTGGGACGAGCGGACGGCTCTGGCACGGCCTGCGACCGACTGCTGCAATCCACAAGGCCGGCGGCCCAGGGTGAGTGCGCCTCCTCACCGGGCCGGAGCTGCGGCCTCGATCTCGGCCGCTGTCAGAGCTGCACACCCGCCGGTGTGCCCTGCTCTCGTGGCCGGCAGCGGCTGTCAGTTAGATGTGGGCCCGGGGTGCAGATGGGGAGAGGGATTGGGGGGAGAGGGGATTGGGAATGAGGAGGGGACGGTTGGGAATGAGGAGGGGGGGTGAGAGAATAGAGAGGGAATAGAGATATGTAGGAAGAAGAGAAGGTCGAGATCCGGGGAATAGAGGAGGGGGAGCTGGAGGAGGAATGGGGGGGGGGGGGGGGTATAAGGGGGAGAAGGATGTTGGGGTTGTGGATGATGGGAGAGCAGGGGGGAGTGAGGGGAAGGGAGGGTGAGGAGGAGTGAGATGAGAGAAGAGGATCAACGGAATGGGAAAGGGGCATATGAGAATGAGATTCGTGCCTTAGGGTGAGGGGGAGTGATACCCAAGGATATGGGTGGAGAGGTTGAGGGGAAGGAAGCAGAAGGTACTGGTAAAGGAGGGGGAGGTGATGGAGTTTAATTGGAGCGTCTGGATGCTCTGAAGAAGGGGGAGAGGAGTATTTGAGAGTGCTGTCAGAAGTGGGGGTGGTCAAGGCATTTGACACAGCTCTGCTGTCATTGTCAAGAGAGGTTCTGTAGTTAGTTTTGTTAAGAATAGCTTTGCTGTTACTGAGTGAAGACTGCTTAGTTTACAGCGTATTTAAGTATATGCTGCTTGTTCTTTCATTCAAAATATATGAGACACTCTGCTCCCATTTTAAAGGTGGATTAAAGTCCCCCTACTTGATAGCCATAACATCTCTCTGAATAAAACCTGCTGTTACACTAACTATATAGACATGTCTTTGCTTCTCATTGAAATAGTGGTTGTGAATTGCTGCCTTGTCGGCAAAGTGCATAGAAAGTTCATAGCTCATTGATTCGTGGGGGTTGGGTTGTGGGATAAATGTTGATAGCCAGCAATTAATTGGCTCTTTAACACCTCAATTCAACCGATTCAGGCACAGATATATGTACACATGTATGTGCACAAGCTCTATTTCTCCTGTCTGAGTAGTCATACAAAATTTATAGTCCACTGACCCTGTATTAGTATCAGATATTTGATTCAATTGGTGTTCATAGTGTTACTCCATTTTCAGCCTTTTTTCTTGGCAACGCCTTTTACTTCGCTTTCAGAAAACCTCTAAATCTTTGTACTTTTTTAAAAACGACCATAAATTTAAATGGCTGTCGAGCACGCTAAGATTCTAAGATGAGCGATTATTTGATTATGATGATGATGATTGAAAAGTACAAAAAAATTGTAGATTGCAAAAGAAGTTTCATACAATATTATGATCAGCTACTCATTGAAAGCACTGGGAAAGGCATGTTGGCTACATACAGGATTAATTCTATATGAGTACAACATTTGTTGCATAGAAGGAGCTCATTCAGCCTGAGTGCATTTATATTGTGAATGCTGCTTCTGCCCTTTTCGTAGCTTCATCTCACTCCTTGAAAATAAACAATTATTTTCACCCTTATGCAATGATCTGCACTTCTATATACACTTCAGATTCTCAGGTGCATTAAGTTATCATTCCTGAAATTTTGTTTGAGTATATTAATCACTGCCAGGATTTTGAGCTTTTTCTTGAGTGCAAACACAAAGTTAGTTTTATAAGTTTATTAATTGTCACATGTACAGATATACAGTGAAATGATTGTTCTGCTTACTATCCAGTCAAATTATACTATACGTAGTACAATAAATCCTCTTCTGAAACAGCATGCATTCACCGCGTTCAGACACCATCTTGCAACTTCCAAGTCTCTGAAAAGTCCGATCCTGACCTACTTTCTTATCTTCCCATTTTATGCCCTGGTGTCCTGGCAGCACTGAATTGTTGAAGTAAAGGTTGGCCTGGCCCACTGCAATGCTTCAATCTTTGTCATTAAATTATTCCATAATTTTGCGATGATTTTAATTTCTCAGCTCGGAAGTCTTTCATTATAGTTGTCTTGCATCAGTTTATGCTGATATCTTCAGGTCTGCCGGTCCTTTGGGGTAATCCCTTATCTGTTATCTAAATCTACATACATTTATTTTCTAACTGACATTTTATCCAGTTGTAATTGTTGCCCCGATGCAAGTATCTCACTTTTCATCCTTCCTCTCTTCTAAATATAGAATTTTTAATTAAAAGCCTTTTTATACACTGATGTCTCATTACTTTGTGCAAGTCATTGTTTGCAATTCCTTTGGATATTTTGGACATTGGTCTGTGAACAAGTTTATTTTTGATTAAATTATTCCTTTCAATAAATTAATTTATGTTGTTATGCTGTGAACTTGTATTCTTTTTATTTAACTACCTTTTTATTTAACTTAAAGATATCTGCTATTTTTACTCAATCTCTCTGCTCTTTCATTTGAAATTCTAGCCACAGCCTTATCCATTTTATCTCTAGTAAGATGGTCCGATTCCATCCCAATGATGCAGATCGTTGTCTGGTGGTATTCTGAATGTTCGTTCTGTTAAAGTCATTTCTTAATACTGAATTCCAAACCCTTGATTCTCCCTAACCTTCTCCCTTCATTTGATCATGAAAAACACATCAACTAGATTTTTCCCCTTTCACTTGTATTAAGTTGAAAATATTTCTGCTTTATAAATATTGATGTATACATAATAAAACTAAATTGTTTATTATTAAAGAAATCCCTTAATTTTAAAAAGAGCTGGCTAGTTGCAGAACGAGTTTCACAATGGGTCATGCAGTTCAAAACTGATTAATCAGTAACCTTGTTTTCCTGTTTGGAATGCTCATTTTGCTGGTTCGGCAGAAAAAAAAAACTTTTCTCTTTCAGGAAACCTGTTCCAGGATCACCATGACGGATTCTAAATATTTTACGACTACTAAGAAAGGTAATGGCTTTTCTGTGTTTTTAGATTGTAACTACTGTAAAATACACAAAGAATTATGAGTAAACTAACAAAACCTTTCAAGTTATTTACTGTGGTGGCTGCAAAAACAAATCTGTCTTGAAAACGAATCATTCTATTATAGTTCTGTATGGTGCTGTTATTTATGGCTTCTGAATATTCAGATTCCAATTTCTCTTGTATCCCAATGCTCACTTGTACTTTATTTTGCAATGCTTCTCTCACTTAAGTACTGGCACTTTCTTTCTTGGAATGGGGTGATAAAGGTAATGCCAGTTTTATGACTTTCCTCTCAGTTTCTGATGCGTTGAGATTCCTGTTGCTGGATATCCAGGTTCACTGGTAGACTACAGCCCAGTGAGTCTGTTCTGCTGTTGATTTAGATTACGGCTGATCTCGTACTTCATTTCCAATATATTTTCTTGCTAGATCCCCCAACTCCCTTACTCAGCACAAATTCATATAACTCAATCTGAAAAAGTTACCTTGAAAAGGCCTCGAGTGAGATAATTTAACATTTCCAGTGCATTTCATGTTTATTGCTTTCTGATTTCACTCTGATATGGCTGGTGTTAGGTTTTCATATTCTGTCTCCATATTCTGAACTTTATTCATCAGATGAAAACACTCTCTGCATACGTTATATTAAATTTCATTTTCAATTTATTCACCTCAGTCACATTCCCTTTCTACTATGAAAACCATTCATCTTTCTGCCTGTTATCTGGGTGTAAGGTGCATGTGAAGCTTGCTCAAACATTGGCTCAAAAGTAACTTCAGTGACCTCTGATGTTTGTGAGTGTAAGTTATTTTATCACATGCAGGTAGAGGAGATTAGTTGAATCTGGCATCATGTTCGGCATGGACCCCGTGGGCCGAAGGACCTGTTCCTGTGCTGTACTGTTCTGTTCTAAATACCTAAATCTCTTGTATTAGCTATGGGAAGATAAGCACCATGCTCAGAATGCAAACCATTGTGAGAATTATTGAGCTATTGTTACATTTAAAATATAATTACTGAGCTGTCATTTTGAAAGCTTTTGAAAGCTATTTCTCCACCTAAATTGTAACATCTTAGTCTGTGACAAGCCTTAGATTTCAAATCTTTGGAAGTAACTATGTACTTTTGTACTGAATGGTACAAATTATTGTATGGTAATGCAATAATGTCTTTGAGGCTGTGATAGCAAAATTAGGTTTTTACAAAGTGTTTTAGCAAAAATACAAAAAATAGATTTTCATAAAATGAGGAACACCTCAGCTGCCTTGGTTTTATAACATAATCCCAATATAGCTGCTGGCAATGTCCTAGCCTAATGCCTCCTGGGGTTTTTGCAGACATTTTCAACCTCTCACTACTGAGGTCTGAGGTTCCCACCTGTTTTAAGAGGGCATCAATAATATCGGTGCCCAAGAAGAGTAAGGTGACGTGCCTCAACAACAATCGACCAGTGGCACTAATGTTTGTGGTGATGAAGT
Source organism: Raja brachyura (assembly GCA_963514005.1). Next base: position 20,899,200 of record OY740808.1, read on the forward strand.
GCTTTGAGATGTTGGTTATGGTGGATATCAACTCCTACCTCAACAAGAACCTCGACCCACTACAGTTTGCCTACCGTCACAACAGGTCAGTAGAGGATACGATCTCACTGGCTCCCCACTCTGCACTGGACCACTTGGACAATAAAAACACTTGTGTCAGGCTGTTGTTTGTAGATACAGCTCAGCGTTCAATAACATCATCCCCTCCAATCTGGTTACCAAGCTCACGGAACTGGGTCTCTGTGCATCCCTCTGCAATTGGATCCTCGACTTCCTCATCCACAGTCTATTCGAATTGGCAGAAATACTTCTTCCTCATTAACAATCAGTATGGGAGCACCTGAAGGCTGCGTGCTCAGCCCCCTGCTCTACTCACTCTATACTCATGACTGTGTAGCCGGTCACAGTGCAAACTCCATCTTCAAGTTTGCTGATGACACCACCGTTGTTGGATAAATTACAGATGGTGATGAGTCAGAGTATAGAAGTGAGATCGACTGGTTGACCAAATGGTGCCAGCACAACAACCTGGCTCTCAATATCAGTAAAACCAATGAACTGGTGTGAACTTTGGAAGAGGAAGGATGAGAAGCCACAATCCTGTTTATAGTGAGAGAGTCAGAAACTTCAAATTCCTGGGCATGCATATTTCCGAAGATCTTTCCTGGACCCCGCACACTGATATAATTATAAATAAAGCACATCAACGCCTCTACTTCTTGAGAAGATTAAGGAGATTCGGTATGTCAAAGAAGATTCTCTTGAACTTCTACAGGTATATAGTAGAGAGAATATTGACTGGTTGCATCATGGCCTGGTTCGGCAACTTGAACGTCCAGGAGCGGGAAAGACTGCAAAATGTTGTGAACACTGCCCAGTCCATCACCGGCTCTGACCCACCGTCGAAGGGATTTATCGGAGTCGCTGCCTCAAAAAGGCAGCCAGCTTCATCAAAGACCCACACCATCATGTCTACACACTAATTTCACTACTGCCATTGGGAAGAAGGTACAGGAGCCTGAAAACTGTAACGTCCAGGTTCAGGAACAGCTTCTTCCCTCCAGCCATCAGGCTTTTAAACACAACAACCTCAAATAAGCTCTGAACTACAATAGGCTATTATTATTATTGTACTACTATTGTTTGTTCTTTGAGCATGTGTGTGTGTGTATATATATATGTGTGTGTGTGTGTGTGTGTATATGTACATGCAACTTTTTTTCTTCGCTCCTTTATTATATTGTTTACAGTGTACTATGTTTACATATTCATTTGTGCTGCAGCAAGTAAGAATTTAATTGTTCTGTCTGGGACATATGACAATAAAACACTCTTGACTCCTTTCACAGTTTTTTCTTCGTTCTACCAAGAAGTGTGTGCATTGCTGTTGTAGTTTAACTATAATTTTACACAGTTCTCACATGGCCTTAATGTTCTTGTATAATGTGCCTTGGCTAAAAAAGAAGCTATCAGGTAATAATCTTACACTTATTCTACTCACTCCATTAATCTTTGGACATAACCAGGATTCTAAGAAATGGTACAATTTTTCTTCCCCAAATGCAGCAATTTTCATCTTGAGTTGAATTTCATTTGGCCATGGGTCATGTTCCCCAGACTATCAGCCAGTTTTATTTTTGCCATCTATTAATTATATCTCCTTATTTAAGACAAGATTTCTTGATGTCTGTGTGAGCTGTACATCCTGTTACATCCTTCTATAAACAGCCTTCCAATCCTTGCGTTAAACTTAATTGCGCGAGTTGGAGGAGTGGGCAGCAAAAAACGTTATCTTCCATGCAAAGCCTGCAATGTTTAGCATGCAGGAACTGTGCTTTTAGGTATGCATAGCCCAAATGATCAATAAGAACCTGGACAAAAAAGCAAACTACTGGAGGCACTTAGCGGTTGTATAGCACCTGTGGGGTGAAAAGGAATTGTTGATGCTTTCACAACTGACTTTTGCTAAAAATTCCAGCATCTGCAGGCTTCTGTATTTCCAGATCTTTGATAATCTTTCTTCTGAATGGATAATTGAGCCTACAGTTATATAGCATTTTGTCTTGAATGTTGTAGTAGAGAGTTTGTCCAAGAATTTAATCCCAGTTGGTCCAAACTGAGGCAGAAGACTTCTGACACTTGCATCTGGAAAAGTAAGATCCCTCTAGTCCTTCATGCATTGTATTGCAAATCTGATTCACTGATGCCTTAAATTTAAAATTGCCCTGGAGGAAATTATTTTTAAATGATTTTAGGTGATGTGTATCCAGTGGTAATTTCAAATCTTGTCACAAAACTTGGATTTTGTGAACACTAAATTATGAAATTCAATGTTAATTCATGTAATTTGCTTGCATAAAGAAACTTGAATTTGGGTAGCACAGCAAAGTACTTTACAGCCAGTTTGATAGTACTTTTTGAAGTGTAGTCACAATTTTGATGGAAGAAATGTGCCAGACAACTTTTGCACAATATAATCCCACACACATCAATATAATGAGTAGATAAAATGATTCTCTAAATTAATGCTTGAAGGATAAATACTTGTCAGGAAATAAGTCATACAGCACAGAAACAGGCCCTTCGACCCAACCTGTCCACGCCAACCAAGATGCCTCATCTACTCTCCTCCCACCTGCTCAGGTTTGGTCCATATCTCTCTAAACCTTTCCTATTCATCTTCGCTAATTTCATGGGTCTTTTATATCTGAGAGGGCATACATACTTACTGCTGCTGTTTGAATTCTACCACCACATTTGGTATTAGATACGGACGCCTTTAATCTCTCATCCTTTTTGGCTTAATATATTTCATGGATTGATGTGATATTTCTCTATATCCCTTTTGCCAACATTAATATTCTGGTGTCGATGCAGCAAATTAGAGTATCTTTTCATTAACAGTATAAAGCGACGCTAGCAAGACTGTCAGAAAGAGAGTACGTGGATTATCCTTGTGCAGTGAGCTGTTTGTGTTCTGCTCATGCTCTAGTCTTGCATATTGTAGTGCACCCTTATTTTAGCTCTTGAATGGCCGATGGGTGCAGAGGTGATTTAGGACCATCTGTTGACCTACATCTTCAGAGTCAGTGTGTCTGTTGTTTCCTTTCTTTTTGACTGGTCACAACTCTTGTTGTTTGCTGGTGCTGTTCTTTCAAGGGTGGACAAGCTATTGGTAATTGTTGACTTATGGATGGATTTATAATTCTGTAATATCGTACAGCACTACCTGCAGTTTGCTTTTGTGTGGGCAAAGCTCTCCCGTTTCAGTGAAACAACTCGCCACTGCCGTTACTTCTCATTGTCTCGTTTTAAGCCTTGCAAGAGAATGTAGTCTGGATTTACTCTAGTAAAAATAGGAGTTTCCATGCCATGGCCTTGAGTCTTTCCAACTGCTGATATTATCACTTTTCACTGAGTAAGCCCAGCAATACTGTTAGAAAGGATATAGCTAACATTTCCCTAATGCTGCTGTGACAATACTGAATTTCAGTGTATGGTGACTGGAGATAAGATTACTCCTTGGTTGTGGAACATTTTATATTGTAAAGTGCTCCATCAACTACACTTGCTCAGATAATAAAGTGCCCAACTTGACATGTTTTGCCTTTTTTTGTTTCCATAGAATCTGTTAACTCCATTTGTTGTCAGAAATTGGCTTCCCAAATTCTGTTCATGAGTTCCGTTGTGATAATATATTTTAATGTATTTAAACTAATCTCCCCTAACCAGATGTGAGGAATATTCAGCAACACAGAAATAAAATTAACAGTGTAAACTTGGCTTTTCATAATTAATTTGTTGGGTTTAACTACAGTGCATTTAATACTTTAAATTTGCAAATTCCAGTTCTGCAAATGTTTTATTTATCCATGGGTTAGATTTGTCTATTTTTATTTGGTTATGAACTTGAGGCAACTCTTTCTCCTCTCCAGCTAGCCTTTGCTGCGGGGTTCCACAAGGCTCCATCCTAGGCCCCATACTCTTCTCCCTGTATATGCTCCCCTTAGGCCAAGTCATTCAAAGGCACGGCATTTCCTTCCACTGCTATACAGACAATACACAACTGTACCTCCCCCTGAAACCCAACAACCGATCTAATCTACTCAGCCTTATCCACTGCCTCGAGGATATAAAGTGTTGGATGGCCCAGAACTTCCTCCAACTAAACGAGAGTAAGTCTGAGGTCATCCTATTCGGCCCCCCGGACTCAATCAAAGTGATAGCAGGCAGCCTTGGAAGCCTTACCCCATTACTCAAACTTCAAGTCAAAAACCTTGGCGTGATATTTGACTCCGCGTTGAAATTTGACAAACACGTCAATGTTGTGGTAAAAGTTAGCTTCCAGCTCGGAGGATAGCTAAAATAAAACAATTCCTCTAATTTGACGACCTCGAAAAGATCATCCACTCATTTATCTCCTCCCGCCTTGATTACTGCAACTCCCTTTACACTGACATCAGCCAATCATCCCTTTCCCGCCTGAAATTGGTCCAAAACGCTGCAACGAGACTCCTGACGGGCACCCGAAAAAGGGACCACATCACCCCGATTCGGGCCTCTCTCCACTGGCTCCCTGTGCGGTTCCGAATCAATTTCAGGCTCCTTCTTTATGTATACAAAGCCCTTAACGGGCTTGCCCCCACCTACATCAAAAATATGCTTACCCACTATACCACCTCCAGGTCCCTCATTAGTACTGCCCCCTCCATTGACTCTTAAGTCTAGACTTAAAACTTATTTCTACTCTCAAGCCTTTCTTGAGGTCCTCTGAGGGAGCGCTGTATGTATGCATCTATGTATGTATTGTTCTATGTACCACTGTTTGTAGCACGTTAGTACCTGCACCAATGTAAAGCATTTTGGTCAACAAGAGTTGTTTTTAAATGTGCTATAGAAATAAAATTAACTTGATTTGAGCAACATCGATCATTTGTACGGTCTGTCTTATGGCTATGTTTGCATCTTATCTGCAGGCATATGGTGTTCTTCACGTTCAAGGCCTTTAGTGTCAAACAGTAGATGTCCGTCCATTTATACAATGCCAAAGGCATGCATTAGAATTACATTGCGTCTCATTGGTGAAAGATTGGGAAAAATCTTTAGGTGTGATCTAGTCACAAACTTGTGCTGTGCTTTGATGAAATCTTGTGCCATAATATTAACCTTTTGTATTGTTTGGTCCTCTCAAACATTATATTAGCAATTAATCAGTTCTCTCCATGACCTTCAGACTTTAGATATACAGCGCAAAAATAGGCTTTTCGGCCCACCGAATCCACGCTGAACCAGCGTGTCCTACACATATCCTACATATCCTACACACTAGGGACAATTTACATTTTTTACCAAAGCCAATTAACCTGCAGACCTGTACATCTTTGGAGTGTGGGAGGAAACCGGAGACCCGGAGAAAACCCACTTGGTCACAGGGAGAACATACAAACACCGTACAGACAGCACTCGTAGCCATGTCTCTGGCGCTTTAAGGCAGCTATTCTACCACTGCTCCATCTGTTTTGCAAGTGCTTTCTGGGTGGTCCTTGTAAGGAGTAAAACATTTGGGTGGGAGGGCTGAAAAATATTATTCCTGCAGGCACAATTATGGCAAGAACTCAATCTTTCATTCAATATATTAACATGTCCATTTCAATTGGATAGTTTAGCATGACGTGGGTTTTATATTTGAACGTCATAAAAAAAACAAAAGTGTCTTTATTTATTTTCATAAATAATGTTGCAATTTCTTCCCTATAGTCAACGTCTTAATTTGTTGCATTTCCTCAGTACATCCTTGATTTGGTCATTCACGGGCTAAACCAAACCAAATCGTTCAGTGCTGAATCTTTTATTGTTTTTTCCATTTTGCTTCTTGTATAATTTCCTTTTCCACAAGTGCCTATGTGGAGTTTATTCTGTTCCTCTGTTTTTATTTTTGAAAGACCAAGTTCTTAAAATGTTCTCAATATTTAGCCTTGGCAGTAAATTATGGTGCTGAATTTGTACCATGTAGAATAGACAGATACATCCTTCGTGAAGCAGAAAGCACCTCTACCATCTAGGGACTATTTGATATTATGGTTTTACTAGGGTAACTACTACTACTGCTGCAGACACAATTTAGTCTATTCCAGTTGTCCAATTCCTGCAGGTCTGCGATTCCAGTGTGGAACTTCCCCGTGCAGAAGCAAAACAGCCGCAAATTCTAGAAATCTGAAATGGAAAAGATAATTCTGGGAATAATGTTTCAAACCGCTGTTGGCCTTTCATCAGAATAAGTTACAATCGATCATGCTTTAAGCAAGTACAGCGTAGAGTAACTTGGTAGAGTTCTAACCTTTCCAATTCTGCTGAAGGGTCCACAATTGAAACACTTCAATTTAGCTCGACATGCATTGCGTGATGTGAGTATTTCCAGCCATTTGTTTCAGTTATTCATCTCTGTCCATTGTATCAATCGAAGAAACCTTGATGCTGAAGTTGATGCCTTTTTCATTATGGCATTTTGATCTAAGTATGATGCAGGCGAGCCCTGTGTTAGGGCTGTATGTGTAATGGAAATTCTTACAGAATTCAGGAATCACTACCCAAAAATTTAAGATACAGAATAAAATTTGCTGTGACAGATGATGTGGGTGTAAAAAGTAAATAAATTCAATATTTTATTTTTCCAACTCGCGTCTCATGACACGTGCGGAGATGACGCGGCTTTGCGGTATGGAAAGTCATGATATGGACCGTTTTTTAAGAACGTAATTTCTCCCTGCACCTCCCCCAACACTATCATGGGGGCGTCTGCAACGGCAAATCTGTGTGGAATCAAAGATGGAATTTTTCATGGTGAATTGTAACAAACACTTAGCAATTTTCTCAGAGAGACCATAAATATTTCCATTGGCTAACAGTAACACTCCAAATGGAAGTAAGCAAACATTCCAATGTGATGCAAATCACTCACCTCATAACTGCCTCTGATGCCATGGTGAATTTTTTGTGAACCATTGCTTGGAATTATAAAGTATATCTTTCTGAAAAACGGAAAGGCACCATTTCAGTTTTCTCTTGGTAAATCTTCTGTTAAATCAAATAGAGAAAGTAAATAGAGTGTTTTATTGTCATATGTCCCAGATAGAACAATAAAATTCTTACTTGCAGCAGCACCACAGAATATGTAAATATAACCATGTTCCGTCATCTCCAGGAGAAATATTTGAACTCAAGGCAGAACTCAACAGTGACAAGAAGGAGAAAAAGAAAGAAGCAGTGAAGAAGGTGATTGCATCAATGACTGTTGGGAAAGATGTCAGGTAAACACAATCTTATGACTTGTTTAACAAATCAGCATTATACAATTGGGTGGGACAAAGTAGGTGCATATTGCAATTGTGCAATGAAGGAAATATTTTTTTCACAGCCCTTAATACATGTGCTTAATTTAACATCTCTTTGATTTGCAATAATTATAGTGTTATGATTATGATTGTTTTTGAATATACATCCAAAGGCACTAGTTTTTGTAAGCTGCCAATATTTTATTATTTTTGTTGGTGGAACTAGTTCTTGTCCACCCACGTGACGTATTATTGCGCACCCACTGAACAGGACCTTAATATTCAGGGTAGACAAAATGCTGGAGTAACTCAGAGGCACAGACAGCATCTCTGGAGAGAAGGAATGGGTGATGTTTTGGGTCGAGACCTTCTTCAGACTGATGTCAGGGGAGTGGGTGGGACAGATAGAATGTAGTTGGAGACAGTAAGACTGGTGGGAGAACTGGGATGGGGGAGGGGATGGAGACAGAGGGAAAGCAAGGGCTATTTGAAGTTAGAGAAGTCAATGTTCATACCGCTTGGGTGTAACTTACCCAAGTGAAATATGAGGTGCTGTTCCTCCAATTTGCACTGGCAATGGAGGAGGCCCAGGACAGAAATGTCAGATTGGGATTGGGAGGGGGAGTTAAAATGCAGAGCAACCGGGATATCAGGTAGGTTAAGGCGGACTGAGCAGAGGTGTTCAGCTAAACGATTGCCGAGCCTGCGCTTGGTCTCGCCAATGTACAGAAGTTGACACCTGGAACAGCGGATAGATGAGACTGGAGGAGGTGCAAGTGAACCTCTGCCTCATCTGAAAAGACTGTCGGGGTCCTTGGATGGAGTCGAGGGAGGAGGTAAAGGGATAGATGTTGCATCTCCTGCGGTTACTGGGGAAAGTACCCGGGGAGGGGGTGGTTTAGGTGAGAAGGGATGAGTTGATCAGGGAATTGCGGAGGGAACGGTCTCTGCGGAAAGCAGAAAGGGGTAGAGATGGGAAGATGTGGCCAGTAGTGGGATCCTGTTGGAGGTTGCGAGAGTGTTGGAGGATTATATGCTGTATGCAGCAGCTTAATATTTAGGATCAAGGTGATTTGAGACAGATTTCTGACTTAGAACTGGAAATGTATGTCTTCACTTGCCAAATTCTGAGCCATTAAGTACACTATGCTTTCCGATGTATAGATATTTCTCAGATAATTTCATGTTGGACAGTCTGAAAATGTATTCATATGGTTGTAGTTACAATGTAGGGATGTAGATTGTTCATTGTGTCAATTCTATAGTTCATTAGAGAGTTTTACTTGTTGTTGGTTTTTACTTTGTATTTTATTTTGATCAATTTAGTGCACTCTTTCCTGATGTTGTCAACTGCATGCAGACAGACAATTTGGAATTAAAGAAGTTGGTGTACCTCTATCTCATGAACTATGCAAAGAGCCAACCGGATATGGCAATAATGGCAGTCAACACTTTTGTTAAGGTATATATTGTTAACGTATGTATGAAAAGTTTTGGGGTAAATAATCTGGTTAATGTTTGGAAATCTCAAATGTAAAAGGGCAATCTATTATTTTACCATCAAATTGGTCCTTTCATTTTTCCACATTTTCCATCTACCATGTCCTCATCCATTTGCTTAAGATGCCTGAAAACACTCCCACACAGCTTACACTGCCACACAACCTTAACAACAGTACTTCTCTTTTGCGAACAGCAATGCACTTCAAAAGTAAATTCTCTTATGCAAATTCTCATGCATAAAGTTTATTTCGGCAAGTGAAAAATGTGGTGCAGTTATTATTCAAGTATTTTCCCCCAAAACATGATGCCTATTGCATCACAGGTCAAATTCACCCCCAGGCTGGCTGGTATGGAAGTGGAAGGTGCATTGTTCAGTCAGATGAGGGCAAGTAGCCATCCTTTGGCATTTATCTTTGTGTCCATAAGGAAGTCCTTGTGTGTAGTGATTGTTCCACTGTCATTGCTACCAACTGAGGGTCTGCAGCTGCTCAGGATTCTCCTCGGGGTCCTGGGCAAAAATGGAAACTTTCCTATTGGCATCTTGTGCCTTCTCCAGTGTAATTCTCCCCAGGCTGGTTGGAGATGGTGCAGAAAGTCTTCTCTGACTCTGTGTAAGTGATTTGCAAACTTGTGGGAATTAGGAGACAAGTGGGGCCAAAGTGAGTTAGTTGCTGGGAACAGGATCAAGTAAACTGAGCTGTCAGGAAAGCAGCTGGGAAGGTAATTAAACCAAGATGCTCCACTTTACATTAATCCAGTGGAGAACGAAGAAGCGCTGTGTGTGGAGGGGGTGGGGACACGAGGGAAGTAGGCAGAGTGCAGGAATCGGTTAAATAAAATAATTCTTCATAAATCGTAATGAGTAGGAAGCATTCATGGAGAATGGTAAATCAGAAATGTGAGAAATACTTAAGGTCAGGCTTAAAGAAAAGAAAAAAAGTTAATGTTTTAGATATAATTTTATCCAGGTTTCTACCTATATTTTTCTCTTTGCTCTACCTGTTTTATTTATGTATAGTATTATTTGATTTAATTGGTAAGTATGCAAACAAAGGTTATGCACTATATCTCAGTACGTGACAATAATATATCAATACCGGTACAATGCAAGGTTCTAGCCCTTGCGTTATCGTATGCACCATCTGTGCGCTCTCAACCTAGGCAGTGAGACAGTCTTGCGTTTACAGAGTTTATTTAAGTTGTTCACCACTGAGAAAAACATTTTGAAGCAGCAAAATATAGAGCCTATACTGATGCTACTATGCACTTGACTGGAAACTACAGAAAAAATCTTTATGAAGCAAATGTTGATAAATATTAGATGAAAGTACATTTTAATTAGCTCTGTTAGTGTTTTCACATGACTGTGCATTAATTTTGTATGCTAATGAGTCCTTGAGATCTATATTTTCTAAGTATTCTACAGTTACTAGGTAATTTGTTTATTTTTAAAAAGTATTTAAATGTGCAAACCATGATGGTGCATAATCAGTTTCTTCATTGATTTTTATCTTTGGGCACTTATGTGGCATTTAAAAATGACCCTTTGAAAGACTGGATTTATTTTTAAACTGCTGCCCATCAGCTCTTTTCACTGAGATGTTATTTTTACAGTCATCATAAATTTAGCACATAGAACATTTGGTTCTTTCAATGGCATAATGGCATAATAAGTTGTTTTATTATTTTGTTCCTGTCCTTCTGAAAGCAATGGGTACTATTTTGCACTTTTTCCTTCTACTTGCCAGTGGTCATTCATATCTAAGGGTTGTTTTTGATCCAAATGTTCTTCTTGCCCAAATATGCAAATTTCAGAAATGTTTGTGAAACTCAGCTAGTAGTGTGGACCCTGTTTAAATTCAGATTAGAAGATAAATGTTTCCAATCTGATCAAAACACAAAATCCTTGGGAAGCTCAATGGGTCATGCAGCATCTGTGTAGGGAATTATCAGACACAGTTTTGGTAGGAACCCTTCAGATGTTTGGAACATCATGGATCTTTCGGGCTTTACACTATCATGGGAGTTAAATAAATGTGCAAAAGGAAAATGCTGGAGGATCTCAACGGCCCCAGTCACATCTACAGAGGGAATGGGCAGACAATATTTCGGTTCAGGATGTTGACCCGCTGAATTCTTCCAGCATTTTTTTTTTTGCACAAGATGTAGGCAGCTGCAGTTTCTTGTTTCCAATTTAATTAAAAAAAGTATTCAAAGCCATGGTTTGCCAATGTTTCATTCTCTTCCTGGTCACCTTGTGTGAAAACCTGATATACAGTGTGTTGAACAGTTACTTTCTTTTCTAAAAAGAAGATAATAAAGATTGTGTTGTTTGTTCATTTTTCAGGACTGTGAAGATCCCAATCCCCTCATCAGAGCGCTGGCGGTGAGAACAATGGGCTGTATCCGTGTTGATAAAATCACAGAGTATTTGTGTGAGCCTCTGCGGAAATGTCTAAAGGACGAAGACCCCTATGTACGGAAGACTGCTGCTGTCTGTGTAGCCAAATTACACGATATCAATGCACAATTGGTAGAAGATCAGGGATTTCTGGACACTCTGAAGGATCTGATATCTGACTCCAATCCAATGGTAAATAAAATGCTAATATTGTGCCTAACATTTGTTATTAATGTGAAGATACCAAAAGTCAAAAGTCTAATTTTTCTGAGTACCAGCATCAGAACATTGAAATTCTTCTTTTCTGCAGCTCTACAAGCCCATTAATGCAATAACACACAAATGTATAATAATCAATAATACAATAAGTTAATAGCAAGTAATACTTGCTGGGACGGTGGAGCAGTAGTAGAGTTGCTACCTTACAGCTCCAGAGATCCGGATTCGATCCTGACCATGGGTGCTGGCTGTGCGGGGTTTGTACGTTCTCTTCATGTCTTGCTAGGGTTTTCGCCGGGTGCTTCGGTTTCCTCTCACACTCCAAAGATGCACAGGTTTGTAGGTTAATTAGCTTCGGTAAAAATTGTAAATTGTTCCTAGCATGTGTAGGATAATGCTCGTGTACGGGGATTGCTGGTTGACGCGGACTTGGTGGGCCGAAAGGCCTGTTTCCATGCTGTAGCTCTAAATTAAATTAAACTCGATGACCAGACCATAACAATGCAAAACTGAAGTCCGTTGTGCGACCAAAACAATGTCTATGGTTGGTCATTGATGCTGACGTAGTGTTGTGGTTAGTGTGTGGTGTTCAAGAGTAGTCTGTTGATTGCTGAGAAGAAGTTCTTGAACCTGGAGGTCACAGTTTGTGGGTTTCATACCACCTTACCCATAGTAGTAGCGAGATGAGACCGTGGCCAGGGTGGTACATGTCTTTGATATTGCCTGCCATTTTGAGGCAGCAACGTCTATACATCCCTAATCTAGTGGGTAAGTCAGAGTCCACCACCTTCTGCAGTTTCCTTTATTCCTGGGCATTTGAATTATTTAACCAGGCCGAGATGCAATCCGTCAATATGTTCCCTAATATACACCTGTGCAGGTGCAGGAGCCAACTTCTGCACCACATTGGCCAATTCATGTTTTGGAGTTTCTCTTCCAAAATGGTTCAATGGTGCATTTATTGTCGCATGCGCAAAATGCAAATGCACAGTGACATTATTTTCTTACAAACAGTCCATATCTAAGCACATCCCTGGTTAGCAAGTTGTACAAAAATAGTCTACTGATCCTACATGCAAGAGAGCTCATGATTTGGTGCCAATTTCAGAGTCCAGTCTACGCTCTAATTGTTATGAGGATTGCCCGTTCCAGGCAAGTCCCAAGCTGCTATGGGCCTCCAGCCCTTGCCTTTCTTTAGACATATGGATTGACAAACGAACCGGCATCCTTCTCGCCCGTCCACCTTTGTTAACTGGGGGCGCCTCCCGCAACTGACCTTGAAGGCGCGGTAAGGCAGACCCATGTTCCTTCTCTCCTATCAGCTTTGCTCCTTGCCGGTCGTCACCAGCTCATAAGGTAGCGGAGTAGAATTAGGCCATTCGGCCCATCAGGTCTACTCCGCCATTCAATCAAGACTGATCTATCCCTCCTAACCCCATTCTCCTGCCTTCTCCCCATAACCTCTGACACCTGTACTAATCAAGAATCTATCTCTCTGCCTTAAAAATGTCCACTGACGGCTTCCATATCCTTCTGTAGCAAGGGATTCCACAGATTCACCACCCTCTGACTTAAATTTCTCCTCATCTCCTTCCTAAAAGAACGTCCTTTAATTGTGAGGCTATGACCACTATTCCTAGACTCTCCCATCCTCTCCACATGCACTCTATCCAAGCCTTTCACTATTCTGTGTAAATCTGTATGCTCCATCCTCTGCTCTGTGCTTGATGAGTAGGGACTGGCTCGGAGGGTTCCCCTTCCAGGCCGCGGTCCGCTGGATCTTGCGTCCGGTTGCGGGGGACTGACATGACGGCTACCCCTTTAGGCCGCGGTGCTCTGCGATCTTAAATGTTGAAAACTGTATTGTCGTGCTGTTAATTAATCTGTACTTTTGTCAAAATTTGATGCCAGAGATTCAGTATGCAAACCTTTGTTGGGGTAACATTAAAAAATGTTTACTTTTCTAATAACTTTCTGGATGAAATAGCTTTCCCTGAGCATGGAATTTCAGATCACTGCCCAGGGTTATGGACACAAATAGAATTGTTTGCAAAGGGTGAGTTTATTTAAGTCACCCATTGTGTAAATTGGGGAATGTTTGTATTGTAAGTTTACTTCCCTAAAGTACATGATGGTCTATTGGGATTTTTATGTCTGACAATTTCATTGTGAAATACTAGTTACTTTCTGTAACCAGTTAATAACTCACAATGGCGCATGTGATTAAGCTACTTGATTCTTTCAAAATCTTTCAGGTAGTGGATAATAATTTAATCCATTATTAAGATAGCATATTAGCACGTTTAATCCATTCCGACAAATATGAATTCTAATTCATTTAAATTATTGCAGATTCCCTAAATTGCTTGCATTTTTCAAACAATAGGTTGGTATCAATTATGTGAGATTGAGTGTCAATTTCAAAAAGTGCATGCCATGGGTAATGTAAGATATTAGGCCAATATTCATCTGGGTAACAGAATACAATCTGTTTGCAGCTGTGAAAAGGTTCTTGTTCTTGCCTTGGTTGATCTTTATAGTGATACTAGACTAAGCGGGACCCGTTGGGTCCCATGTTCACATGGGGTGGGGGGGGGGGGGGGGCTGGTCCCCCAACTCAATATTCTACCTCTCCACAAATTCCAATATTGGTGGCCAGTGGGGGGAGAGGGGTGGCTTTTTGCGCTGGTATGGGCTGAAGGGGCTAGTATGGACATTGTGGGCTGAATGGATTCTTGGGCTGGCAGCTCAGTCACTCAGGGCTGGTGGGCTGGCAGATCACACTCAGGGCTGGTGGGCTGGCAGTTCACTAGCAGCTATTCCTTGAAATTCAATTTCAAGCGGAGTGCAGGCCACCAAAGTCAGTTTCATAGCATTTCAAGCAGAGTGCAGGCCACCAAATTCAGTTTCATAGCATTTCAAGCAGAGAGCAGGCCACTAAATTCAGTTGCCTAGCATTTCAAGCAGAGTGCAGGCCACCAAATTCAGTTGCATAGTATTTCAAGCAGCGTGCTGGCCAGCAAATTCAGTTTCATAGCAATTCAAGCAGAGTGCAGGCCAGCAAATTTAGTTTCATAGCATTTCAAGCAGAGTGCAGGCCAGTAAATTCAGTTTCATAGCATTTCAAGCAGAGTGCAGGCCAGTAAATTCAGTTTCATAGCATTTCAAGCAGAGTGCAGGCCACCAAATTGCCAAACAACTCATTGCATTGTCATTAAGGGCTAACAAATCATTTATTGCAAGTACATTGCGGACTCACAGTTCAGTTGATTCACAGCTTAGAATCACAGTTGTGGACTCTCCCTCACGATCTTCCAGAGTGACTGACTCACGTCCTGGCATCCGGGGTTTTATAGTCCTTACAAAGATCAAGAAAATATCACATTGTTTACTGAGGTATTTTATATCCTTTGGGCTCAGCAAAAAAAAAATGCATTGCAAGGTTAGCATTGGATGGACGCCTGCAACCTGCTTGAAACCCATAGCTCTGCTAACCTTGAGCAGCTCTTTGATTCCAAATGAGCTGACTGCTTGCAACTGCAGCCACCTTATGAGACAGACAGGTCTGCCAGTCGCGATGAGGTCACAGCTGCTGGTTACTAGGACCAAGCTCTACACCACCTTGATATTTATACTCTAAAGGTCCTTTCAACTGCTTTTAAATGTCTCTGGTTATCAGCAATGCATTCAAACAGATTTAAAATAGAATTATTTAAAATCAAATTTAACGTGTCAATTAATTAAAAGCAATAAACAAACCATTTGCCTTCAGTTCTGATCAGTGACTTAATTCAAATGGATGGGGCCACATTATAAACACCAACCACTGCTGGCATAAAGGTTAGGGACCAGCTAAAGAGTGAACATATTCCCTCAGCCGAACGCAAGAGCTTTGGCACTGGACTCGGTGCCAAGCCCAGCAGCTAAGCAGAAGGTCAAATATACATGTCTGAGTTCCATGCTTCTGCATTGCACAGGACTGTTGATCCGTGCAATGCTGGTAGCCTGTGGTTCTCGCTAAATCCACCAACCGTAGAGAAACACAATCCGAACGATTACCGTCAATAATTTAAGATTGCAGCCGGTGTTATCTTGCTGTTGTTGCTACTGTCTTTGGCTTTCATATTTACACATCCACTGAGCCTATGTTGTTCTTGACCTATCACTATTCCTTTTTGACTTGCACCACCTAGTATAACTGACAACACGGTTATTTGATATTTAGTGTAAATGATCATTTATTGTATTATTGGTTGTTGTATATTTGTGTGTTATTGCGGTAATGTGCCTATAAAGCTGCAGAAAGTAAGAATATCATTGTTCCAGTCCTGGTGAATACAACAATTAAATTTCCTTGACTTAACTCTCTTGACCATTATCCCTTTTGTCAATCTATGTACACCATAATGGACTTTTTCTTCCCTTCTGCTTTCCTTGTCTCAATACAACATTTATTGCATCTTTTTCTAGTTCTAACAGGGTATTTAACTATTCCACATATGTACCTGAATGATTGAATTTTCCTACTGGGTTCTATTTTTGAATTTTGAATTTTTACTTTGTATTGGTCACAATAAATGATAGGCTGAATTTAAATGCTGAACCCAAAACATGTCTGGAGCAACTTTATAAAGTCATGTCATTTGGATATGTAGAGTGCACCGAAGAGAGACACAAAAAGCTGGAGTAACTCAGTGGGGCAGGCAGCATCTCTGGAAAGAAGGAATGGGTGATGTTTCGGGTCGAGACTATTCTTCAGAGAGAAACAGAACCTTCAGCCCAACACATCCTTGTAGGCTATTTTGTCACTCTACTAATCATAGTTATCAATTTTCAGTCTATATGCCTTGCCACCTTGTGTGCTTGTCTAAATGTCTCTGAAACATTGTGTTTGTTTCTTGATCCACCACTACCTCTGGTAACGAGTTAAAGATACCAACCACTCTATGTGATAAAAAAAAACCTTGCATCCAAATCCTCTTTAAAAGTCCTCCTCCTCACCTTCAATCCTTTTGTTTTTGATAATCCTACCATGGGGAAAAAAGATTCTGACTATGTACCCTATGTATGCCTTGGACGATTTTCTATGCATCAATCGGGTCACCCCTTAACTTCCTTCATTTGAGGGGAAACAAGCAAGCTTATCTAAATGTCGCAACAAGGAACTGTAGTTGCTGGTTTATAAAAATAGACAGTGCTCAGCGGGTTAGGCATCATCCCTGGACAATATGAATAGGTGAAGTTTCGGGTCGGAATCCTCCTTCAGGCCTGTCTTTGTTTGTAAACCACCATCTGCAGTTTCTTGTGTCTATAGAAGATGGGTCCTGACCCAAAACATTGCCTATCCATGCTCTCTAGTAATGCTGCCTGACCCACTGAGTTACTCCAGCACTTTGTGCCTTTTTTTGCAAGCCTGTCCGATCTCCCTTTAACTAGAGTTTGGCAATCCAGACCATATGTTGATGAATCTTCTTTTCTCGTTCAGCTGACTTTACCCTAGCTCTTTACAGGTGGTTGCAAATGCAGTGGCAGCGTTGTCAGAGATCGCAGAATCGCATCCCAACAGCAACTTGTTGGACCTCAACTTTCAGACTATCAACAAGCTATTAACAGCCTTAAATGAATGCACTGAATGGGGCCAGATATTTATCCTCGATTGTTTAGCCAATTATAGCCCGAAAGATGACAGAGAGGCTCAAAGGTAAGACTGCCAGGAGTGACATTTTTATCTACCTTGGAATAACATTTCAAGTGCTAGTTTTTAATGTTACAGCTTTTAATTGCTTTGTAATTTTTACTTTTAAAAGACTTATTCAAGATATTTAACTTTGCGTTTATAGAATTTGCAACAATAATCCTTTATTGGAATTAATAATTAATTGTTATTTTTAACTTTGAAGTAAAGTTAAAAACTTTTATTTCCTTGTTTCAAAATAATGCAGGATATGCAAAATGTATAACTTGAATTACTGAGGGCCTTAATAGATATTTCTTGCCCAATAGTATCTGTGAACGTGTAACGCCGCGTTTGTCTCACGCCAACTCGGCTGTCGTCCTGTCCGCTGTAAAAGTTCTGATGAAATTCATGGAAATGTTATCGAAGGACTTGGATTACTATGGCACTTTGCTGAAGAAACTGGCTCCCCCTCTCGTGACACTGCTGTCTGCAGAGCCAGAGCTCCAATATGTGGCTCTCCGCAACATCAACCTCATTGTACAGAAAAGGTATATAAAAGTGCATGCAGTTTTGGTAGGAAAACAATATTTGCAAAAAATCTATAAAAGCTACCAACATTTATAACTGTCTGGTGAAATAACTCGGCATATTGGCTGCAATAATTATTTCTTCACCTTGTGGCCTTGAACTAGCATCCTGAATTCTTTATATGAGAGCTACAACCATGCATCTCTAGTAATGGCAAAAGCACTTCAGGTGGTATAAGAGCCATACTATTATTTGCCAATCTGCCCGCCATTTCAGTAATGTCTTGGAGCACAGATGGGACTGAATGGGCGGCGCAGAGGAGCTGCTGCCTCCCAGCGCCAGACGCGTAGGTTCTATCCTGAAGAAGGGTGCTTTGTGTGCGGAGTTTGTATGTTCTCCCTGTGACCACTCTGGTTTTCTCTGGGTGCTCCGGTTTCCTCCCACATTCCACAGACAAGCAGGATGCCAAAATGGGATAATATAGAACTGGTGTATGGGTGATCGATGGTCGGCATGGACCCGGTGGGCCGAAGAGCCTGTTTCCACACTGTATCTCTAAACATAAACATTTTATTAAATACCTTTCCCATTTCCTTCCTCCTCGACTTTAAGCGTGAGAAATTAATTGGCAGATTTGTCACTCAACCCGAGTCTGTTCAATTAATTATAATCATATTCATGCTCTATTAGCCAAGTATGTTTTGCAACATACGAGGAATTTGATTTGCCATGCAGTCAAACCACTAAAAAGCAACAAAACATACCAAATACATTTTAGCATAAACATCCACCACAGTGACTCCTCCACATTCCTCACTGTGATGGAAAGCGAAAAAAAGGTTAAATCTCTTACCTTCTTTGTTCTCCCGTGGTCGGGAGCCTCGAGCCTTCCGTTGACAGGACGACCTTGGCTCCCATAGCCGGTGTTTGCGCCCTCCGTGTCAGGGCGATCAAGCTCCCGCATCGGGGAGATCTCAGCCCCCTGCACCGGGCGATCAGATCCCAGATCGCAGGGCTTGTCAAACCTCCTGCGACTTTGGAGCTTCCCGACCAAAAATAACAAAAAAAGATGAAAAGACAGACAGACCGTTGGCGAGGCTGCCATTGCTGACGGCTCCACCCGGTACCTGAACCTACTGGCTCTTTTGGTGTAACCTGAATATTTCTGATTCATACCTCCTTCACCTTCATTCACCCATGCTGCCCATGAGCAGCACCCCAGCAAATTTTTATTTTTCTTCTCGGCTACTGTTTTCCTCAAACCACCTTTATCTTTCCAAAATACTGAAGTGCTTCCTCTTAGTGAATGTAGAATACATTGTTGCTCCCTATCTTTACCCCAGTTCCATATTTAAAAATCAATCATAATTAAAAATTTAGAAATCATATTTCTCAATCTAACTGATTTGCCCATAGCTGAATCTATATATGTGGCATCGCTGGTAGATCTGCTGCCTCACAACACCAGACCACGGTTCAATCCTGACCTCGGGTGCAGTCTGTGGAGTTTGCACGTTGGGTGGGTTTCTTCCAGGTGCAGCTGTGGGCTAATTAGCCTCTGAGAATTGTCTCTCGTATGTAGGGTGAATGGGTGATTGATGTTCAGCGTGGACTTGGTGTGAAAGAGCAAGTTAGTTTGCAGGTAATCAGTCTGAAGAAGGGTCCCAAGCTAAAACGTTGCCTGGCTTTTCCCTCCCCAGATGCTGCATGACCCACTTGAGTTCCTCCAACACTTTGTATTCTGTTAGAGTTTGTTTTAAGTTGTAGAGAGGAAGTTTGGATGGGACAAAGGGAATATCTATCTGATGGGGGGGGGGGGGGTTGCATTTAGAAAGGCTGTAAATGAAATCGTCTAGTTGATATGTTAATGAGGACAGTTAGAAGGACCATGAACTAAGGAAAATAAAATATGTGAAATTGTGGCAGCTGTAGAGGTAGAGAATCTACCTCTTGGTCAAGACCAAAGCGTCTGACGTGAATTCTCGATGGGTATTTAAAAACAGTGGGGTAAAGAGCTAAAATAGAATATTTATTTTGCTTTTATATTACGGGTTTCTCTCTTCCATTTTTAGGCCTGAGATTCTCAAGCATGAAATGAAGGTTTTCTTTGTGAAATACAATGATCCTATTTATGTGAAACTGGAAAAACTGGACATTATGATTCGATTGGCTTCTCAAGCCAATATTGCACAGGTGGGAGACGAAATGGCCCAAGTAGAGATTTGAACTTTTTTAATGCACCTTAAGTAATTGTTTGACATTTTAATCTGTAGCCAGTCAGCAACTCAAATACTACATTTTCAAATTAAATGACTTTCCACAATCTACGACAAATCTACATATACACTTGTTAAAATGCATGTAAACTAAAGGCATACGCATGCTAATCTTTGCCGATCTTTACACTAATTTGATTTTGATTCAAGAGTAGCATGTATCAAATACTGAATATTAATCCATTAATTGTTGATTTAATAAATGTTAAGCTGCTTTTCGCTGTCATTTCCTCTCACTGGACAGTTACCACCCCAAAAACGGCATCCTTTGCAAATATCCGATTGTATTGATTGCAGCTTAGTTTTTCTGTGTACATCATTTATTGGTCACGTGTCATTTGCTCAGTGAGGCTAGCTGGCAACAAGTAGTTTGATAGTTCTCCAATTACATATGGACATTCTCAGCTGTATTGTAATACTCTGTACAAAACAGTATGCATCACTCTATGCCCAAAGATCACCTAAAGCCAGTAGAGTATGTCAGGATACCAATTTTCAATTTTCCAATACTTGACATGGACTTGGAGAAAGATAGAGTGAAGGAAATATGATTGAATAGGAATTATTTGATTCTAATTTGCTAATTCACAATTTCTATTTTATTATTGTACCTATGCATATCCATTATACTGTTTGGCTTGATTTTTTTTTCCACCCAATATAAATTTACAACCGTGGAAATTCATTCAAAGTATTTGTGCATAATGTAAATGGGAATGTAGGGAACTCAATTGTGGCATTAATTTGGAAACTTTGCAGCCGAGACCTGGCACCTTTAACCTTAGATCCTGCCAGGAATAGCCAGTAATGAGTAGATAATTTCAACACGGAAGTGAGTGGAAAGTTAATAGTTTGCATGTTGTAAACAATAATTTCTTAATCTCACTTTCTGTAGCAATTATTCTTTATCAAATTATTTTTGAATGATCAAATAGCTTGATCGTTATTTCTTCTTAACAAAGGCAAAACGTCCAAATTACTAAATTAATGCAAAGTTGGCATGACAATTCGGTTTTTCTTTTACCAGTTATAAATAATGTTAACGATCAAAAGACTGTAACTAAAACGTGAACGCAGGTGTTGCTTTTTTCAGTTAGGAAAATCCATTTGCAGATAATAAACAATGGTAATGTAGACAAATGAGCAGATGAGATTTTAAATGAAAAACTCAAGGTTAGAGGAGGGTAAGTGAGTTGATGACAGTACTTATGGTTGGAGAAAAGATTGTTATGAAATGTTGAGTTATTTGGGTCTTTCACAAAATGCAATTTTATAGGGAGTATCCCCCAGTTTAAAATGGACAAAATTAATTTCAGTGTAGAGTCAGTAAGTTTGCAACTTTTGGCACAAAATAGCACAATGGTCATATGGTTTGCTCAAATATTAATTTTACTGAATTAATACTTGATGCCATTTTTATTCTGTTTTGCTTGACTGTCGCAATATGAAGGTTTTGGCCGAATTGAAGGAGTATGCAACTGAAGTAGATGTGGACTTTGTACGGAAAGCTGTGCGTGCGATTGGGCGATGTGCAATTAAAGTTGAGGTAAAACATTTATTTAAAATTATTGCTTGTACAATAAGATGTCTTGAATCTAGTTTGTAATCCAAATCAAGAATTCATAGAGATTGAAAAAATCAGTGGCTTCCACCCATCAACCAAGGATAATTTTCTCTGGCTAGATCTGACAAGCTTGATGGCAAAGCAGAATTCAATGATGCTCACCAATGCAGTGTCAAATCATGATTTTGTTAAGGAAAACTCTGATAATGTGGTGTACTCTAGATTTCAGTAGTGCTGGACCAATTGATTTACCTGATTTATCTGTGGCACAGTGGTGCAGCTTGTAGAGTTGCTGCCTCACAGCACCAGAGAACCAAGTTTGATCCTGACCTCAGGTGCAGTCTGTGTGGAGTTTGCTCGTTCTACCTGTGGTTTCCTCCATGTGCTCTGATTTCCTCCAGGTGCAGGTTTGTAGGTTAATTGATCTGTGGAGATTGCTCAGAGTGGAGAAGGAGAGGATGAGAAAGCGGGATTGCATAGAACTAATGTAAATGGGTGATCTATGGTCAGCCTGGGCTAGGTGGGTGAAAGGGCCTGTTTCCATGCTGCATATTTCAATCAATCAATCCTATTCATATACTTTTAATTCTTTTTTTTTGGATGTTACACAGTGATATAATCTTCCAGTGAACCTGATGAGCTGAAAGATAAGGCAGGACCAGGACTCTGTAAACTAGTAACTGTAAACTAGTGCAAGGGCACTAATTCTGGGTCAGCGCATGTGCGAGGGACACTGGTTTTCTGATTCATTCGAAAACAAATTATGTTTGTTTTACTTGTACTTTCAATAGAATTAACAAATTATGTATCTCCAAACATTAAAGTAATTGAATTCAGTTAATGCAGTGGATTTATAAAGCAGAGTCAATAATGCCTGTTCCACACCTGGCTATCAGAGTTAAGATGAATATTAAACCTGATTGTGCAATTTGAGAGTTTTAATTGACTTCGGTATATTAAAAAAATAACATAAATTGCAGTTTAAATTAGCATTAATTGAATTTTTCAAACTGAAGTGAAAAACTACTTAATGGGTTGTTTGTTTCAGCAATCAGCAGAGCGCTGTGTGAGCACGTTACTTGACCTCATTCAAACAAAGGTAAATTACGTTGTCCAAGAAGCTATTGTGGTAATCAAGGACATTTTCCGCAAATACCCCAACAAGTAAGTTCATGCTTTCTTCACTAATTTATCCCTACGTGTTTTCAGTTCCACTTTAGTCACTTAGTGTGTGCGTGCAAACGCACGCACATTTTTAAACAAATAAAGATATATATATATATATCTTTATTTGTCTAAAAATGTTTTTATATATATATATATATATATATATATATATATATATATATATATATATATATATATATATATATATATATATATATATATATAAATAAAGGATGATTGAGCCAAGCAAATAATTCATTTCAGGTTTTTTTGTGAAATTTAATGTTATTCAATATATTTTCAGAAGAAAATATTAAAAGCGTTTGTTGTGATATTTAGTTGTGAAGTTTGACAGAAATTAAAGCAACTTCACAAATGAAACCTGTTGACTTCTTGCTTCAGTTGGGTCACTTTTGACAGTAATTTGACCATGGTCCTTTGCAGTTATAAATTTTAACGGTTATGTTGCTATTGAACGTGAATTTAGTGAAAAATTATTTGCCTTGATTTTGCCACCTTCAAAATTAATTCCTTTTATAAAAAATGTTTTAATATATTATACCAGTGACAACAAAACATAATTGCAAAGGAAAGATTACTTCAATTGACTGATTACAGAATTATTCATTTATAATCATGCTTATTTTTATCTGCGTAATCATTTGTTTCCCCGTCCCTATCTTCCATCCTTTTTTAAATGCTAATGTCCTCTGGTTTTGTACCATTTATTTGAATCCACTCTATTTGTGTGATGTCTGGCAGATTTATTCACTCGAAGCTCAGGCTTTGCTGTAATTACTGAATGCAGTTGTATTAGTTAAAGTTTGAATAATCAAATAATACTTTGCACACGTACTGAATACATTTCTGTGTATTAGAATGCATGAGAATGTTTGGCTGTATAAATGTGTGCATTATGAAGATGCTAAATTGCCCGGTTAATTCAGAGCCAAGACTTTAATTAATATCGGGTTTAACATACAATTTTTGGTTTTCATTCATTTGACTCCTCTTCAATCCACAGTTAAACCCTTCCTCCGCATTTACACTAGTCCATTGGATAGATTGATTTAATGATTATTTTGCAAAAATACCGTGTATATACAGGAAATATTGGCTGCTTTGAAATCTTATTCCTGAATGAAGTCTTAATGTCTTGCTTCTTGTTGAGGTATGAGAGTGTTATTGCAACACTTTGTGAAAATCTTGACTCTTTGGATGAGCCCGAAGCAAGAGCAGCAATGATATGGATAGTAGGAGAGTATGCAGAAAGAATTGACAATGCTGATGAGCTACTGGAGAGTTTCCTAGAAGGATTCCATGATGAAAGCACACAGGTAAGGAATAGCATTTACATTTTACTGGGAAAAGTAATTGATTTATTTACACAGGGTGTTGAGTACCTGGAAAACAATACCTGGGGTGGTGGTTGAGGCAACTACAATAGTGGCAAGTAAGAGACTTTTGGATAGCCATATTAATATACAGGGATTGGAGGGATATGAAATTTGTGCAGGCAGTTAAGAGTTAGTCTTTGCATCACATTAGGCACAAACATAGTGGGCCGAAGGGCCTGTTCTTGTGCTGTACTCTTCTATGTTAGCTGTTTCTAGGGAGGCCCAAAGATAAGATAGTTATTAAGACTCTCTTGTGAGATCCGGAAGCTGCAATGGAAGGAATGCAAAGGAAAAATACACAAGGCACTGGCACAATTAAAATAATTATTCATTTATAATGGTAGAATAGTATAGGAACATTAAAGGAAAGTGGTAGAGTGGAATAACTGTTTAAAAATGTTTTGATAGATGTGCAGTGGGAATAGTTAGTGGCCTTGCATTCCAAAACCAAAACTAATGCAAGAAGGCAAGTTAAAATCGCAGAATAGCAGTTTAAAAATTTGAATTCCGTCTCATAATAAAAATATATATTAATAAAAGGAAAACTGAGTGGCTGGCTTGTCCAAAAAGTTCCCAGATTCTTTTTTTTTTTTGATGGACTGGTGTCCTGCATGTTCTCAATCACACTCTGTTAATTTGGTCAGAAAAAGATAGCTTATAATAAAATGTGCACATATAATAAGTGTAGAGCTTTTGGAGACACAATGCTAGTGGATATTATCCCCAACGATACTGGAGCGGGTGGTGACGTTTCAGGTCAGAACTCTTCTTCAGGCATGGTATTGACATTGTCTGAAGAAGGGTTCCAACCTGACATGTCACCTATTCTGTTTCTCTAGAGTTTTTGCCCGGCCCGCTGTTATTCCAGCATTTTGTGACTATCTTCGGTATAAACAAACATTGGCAGTTCCTTTCTACACATACTTGAGGGAGTTCTCTGCCAATGTGGTGCCTTCTTTATTGAAATTGCAAAATTCCTTATTCGGTGAAACAATTTAAAACGTAGCCAATAAAATGTGCAGAATATCACTGGAGTTCCCAAGGATGTAATAGTAATATTGATG
Organism: Raja brachyura; assembly: GCA_963514005.1. The sequence continues at coordinate 20,924,327 of OY740808.1, forward strand.
ACTTTTATTTACATTTTCTGTGTTGGGAATACTTTGTACTCTGAATGTAAATTGAATGCAATTTACAAATTCTAAATTTCCAAAAATTTGGTTTTGCTATTTTGAACATTATTATTGAAAAATGCATTTTGTGATATTTCATGGCATTTTAATGTTTTATAACAGGTCCAACTACAACTTTTGACTGCCATAGTGAAGCTATTCTTAAAAAAACCGACCGAGACACAAGAACTGGTGCAACAGGTTTTAAGCTTGGCAACACAGGTTTGGTAACATTGTTTTCCTATGTTTAGAGAGTTATCTAGTTGGGTGTGCAAATTTAAATAAAACAACCTTGCTATAAATTGCAGGCAGAGGTACATTACTTCTGCTTTTAATCCCCTGAAGCACTTTTTGGTGTACTCTGGTTTGTGCTGTATAATGGAATAATCCATTTGGAAGTGGAGAAAATGATTATTAGTGGCTAATTTCAGTGTACAGGTAACAATGGAATTTAAGTGCTCAGCAAAGAAATATGTTGAGTTATTTTTTATGGAGGCTTAGACTACATGACAGTTGATGTGTGGTAATGGAGTGTAAATCGTTTAAAGGAACTAGCCAGAGATTTTGAGTTTGCATGCTTATTTTATTTATTATTAGCAACTTAACTCCTAGTCAGTCAAAAACGGAAAAATAATCTGTATTTACAGAAAATCTGTGAAAGTGGTGGTTTTGGACAGAAATTTAACGTGGGATTCAACATGAATGAAGCTGTGGGATTTGATTGAAATCAGTACATGGCCTTCATATTTTGAAATAACAGAGCAGGACAGAGACCAGAGTCTTTGGTAAATAGGCTGTTTAAATAGTCATTCAGATAGTGAAGAATGCAAGCATATTGTTTTAGTTTGGTTTATTGTCACGTCTACCAAGGTACAATAAAAAGCTGTTGTTGTGTACTGACTAGTCAATGGAAAGACTGTACATGATTACAATTGAGCCATCCACAGTGCACAGTGCATGATAAATGGAAAAGTCCGACTAAATATAGTCCAAGGGTCTCCACTGAGGTACATGGTTGCTCAGGGCTGCTCTCTAGTTGTTCATAGTGGTTCAGTTGCCTGATAACTGCTGTGAAGAAATTTGGAGGTGTATACTTCTATACCTCTTGCCCAATGGGAGAGTGGAGAAGAGGGAGTGACTGGGGCAAGACTAGTCATTGAGTATATACAAGTACTCATTAGACATGAGCTAGGAGATGTTGGAATTCAATGGTACTGTTTTGTCATGTACCTAGGTACAGTGAAATTCCATTTTTTGCAAACAATTCAGAAAAAATTATACCAGACTCGTATATGGTACGCTATATGTTTATAAAAGCTGTACTCGCATGGTGTTGCCACAACTGAGTTCAATTTTGTCCACTGTTAAACAGAACAGATCTAGAACAGTCGAAACAATTCAAGCCAATTATCATATGCACAGATATGCTGAGGTACAAGTACAATGAAAATCTTGCAGCACCGTCACGGGCACAGGACCTTCGGCCCACCGAGTCTGCCCCAATCACCCTGTACACTAGCACTATCCAACACACCTGGGACAATTTACAGAGACCAATTAACCTACAAACCTATACGTCTTTGGGATGTGGAAGGAAACCGGAGTACCTGGAGAAAACCCCCATGGACACAGAGAGAATATACAAACTCCATACAGGCAGCGTGGTCAAGATCAACCCAGGTCCCTGGTGTTGTAAGGCAACAACTCTACCACTGGTCACTGTGCCTCCCAGTTAAATTATCTATAAATCATGCGTAAAAATACATAAAATTCTGCAAGTCAGTAAAAAGAAAGGAGACCTTGTGGAATAAAAACAAAACATTATTGCAAAACACAATTAGTAAAGCAAGTCTGAAGTGCTGCAATACTAATCCCATAATTTTGAATAGCTGTAGAAGCTCCGTTTAGCTTACATTCTGTTGTGGAAGCACGGTATTAAAATGAGGCTCAGGGGATCTTCAAGCTTTGCACAGGCATTGGAATTTGAGAAAATATCAGTTGGTCTTGGGCACAGTAAAACTAAAATGCTGTGCCAGAAGAAAAGTTTTCCAACAGAGTGAAACACATTTCTCACTGAGTGTGGAAAATGTTGAAAGGAAATTCATGAGATCCATTTAATTAAAAATGGATGAGACAGTGATGCAGTGGTTACTGCAGCTGTCTCAGAGCTTCAGTCACCCATTCAGCACTGACCTCCAATGCTGCTTGTGGAGAGTCTGCAAGTTCACCCTTTGACAGTGTGTGTGTTTCTTTCAGGTATTCTGGTTTCCTCCCATATCTCAAAGATATACTGATTATTCGGTCAGTTGACTACTGTAAATTGCCCCTGGCGATGGTGCCTGGTGGGAATATTATTTGTATGCTAGTGAGCAGATGTGAAGGAATATTCTGCAGGAAAACAACTGGGAGAATGGGATTACTCTGTGAGCCGGCGTAGAATCAATAGGCCAAATGGGTGCAAGCGTTGAGATGCACCATTAATTATTATTAGAATCAAGATCACTCTCTGCCATGCATACATCCATCATAACTGAAATTTTGTCTTCCAATGCTGAACTGCAGTGACCGTGTCTCACATTCTGCAACAGTGGGCTGATGTGCAGCAGTAATTCAATTCACATCGTGAAATTAGTTACATGATGCAGGCCAGTGACAAAGAGCTTTTAGTCGTGGTTTTAGAAACTGATGACTGATGAAGTATTTGTAACTAGAGGACACAGATTTAAAATAACTGGCAAAATACAAATTCCGACAATTAGCAGAGGCATAATACATTACACAACAAATATTACTGTTCTGTAATTTTGAAGAGAGATTGACAATGTTTGTTACATTGGCATTTCTTTAAAGGAAAAATAGAAAGCATTTTTTTGTTTGTTTTTGGCACCGAATACTCATATACCTTCAGTAGAGATCTACCTGCACATTTCGGATGAGATTTTTAACTCTATATATTATAGAAATATACAGCACAGAAATGGGCCCTTATCACCCCTATCACCCATTGGTACGCGATGGCCTCCACTGTGTTTTGTCTGCTTCACTGCAAAATCTCCTCAAGGCATCCCTACTTTAAAGAAATTCTCCTTCGAGAGTTCTGCAATATCCTCTTTCATTGCTCCCCCTCTATGCACTTCCAGTTTATTTCCTCCTCCAGAGATGCTGTCTGACCTGCTGGGTTACTCCAGCATTTTGTGTCTATTTTCTATCTATATCCCATTTGACCTCTATCCCTCTACTCCTTTCCTGTCCAAATGTTTATTTGCCAATCACTAAAATTGAAAATATATAGCACCATCTGCAAGGAGAACTTGCATTTATATTTAGAAACATAGAAATTAGGTGCAGGAGTAGGCCATTCGGCCCTTCGAGCCTGCACCGCCATTCAATATGATCATGGCTGATCATCCAACTCAGTATCCCGTACCTGCCTTCTCTCCATACCCTCTGATCCCCTTAGCCACAAGGGCCACATCTAACTCCCTCTTATATATAGCCAATGAACTGGCCTCAACTATCCTCTGTGGCAGAGAGTTCCAGAGACCTACCACTCTCTGTGTGAAAAAATTCCTTCTCATCTCGGTCCTAAAGGATTTCCCCCTTATCCTTAAGCTGTGACCCCTTGTCCTGGACCTCCCCAACATCGGGAACAATCTTCCTGCATCTAGCCTGTCCAACCCCTTAAGAATCTTGTACGTTTCTATAAGATCCCCTCTCAATCTCCTAAATTCTAGAGAGTATAAACCGAGTCTATGCAGTCTTTGTTCATAAGACAGTCCTGACATCCCAGGAATCAGTCTGGTGAACCTTCGCTGCACTCCCTCTATGGCAATAATGTCCTTCCTCAGATTTGGAGACCAGAACTGTACACAATACTCCAGGTGTGGCCTCACCAAGACCCTATACAACTGAAGTAGAACCTCCCTGCTCCTATACTCAAATCCTTTTGCTATGAAAGCTAACATACCATTGGCTTTCTTCACTGCCTGCTGTACCTGCATGCCTACTTTCAATGACTGGTGTACCATGACACCCAGGTCGCGCTGCATCTCCCCTTTTCCTAATCGGCCACCATTTAGATAGTAGTCGGTTTTCCTATTTTTGCCACCAAAGTGGATAACCTCACATTTATCCACATTATACTGCATCTGCCAAACATTTGCCCACTCACCCAGCCTATCCAAGTCACCTTGCATTCTCCTAGCATCCTCCTCACAGCTAACACTGCCCCCCAGCTTAGTGTCATCCGCAAACTTGGAGATATTGCCTTCAATTCCCTCATCCAGATCATTTATGTATATTGTAAATAGCTGGGGTCCCAGCACTGAGCCTTGCGGTACCCCACTAGTCACTGCCTGCCATTGTGAAAACGACCCGTTGACTCCTACTCTTTGCTTCCTGTTTGCCAGCCAGTTCTCTATCCACATCAATACTGAACCCCCAATGCCATATGCTTTAAGTTTATATACTAATCGCTTATGTGGGACCTTGTCGAAAGCCTTCTGGAAGTCCAGATACAGCACATCCACTGGTTCTCCCCCATCCACGCTACTAGTTACATCCTTGAAAAATTCCACAAGATTCGTCAGACTTGATTTACCTTTCGTAAATCCATGCTGACTTTGTCCAATGATTTCACCACTTTCCAAATGTGCTGCTATCCCATCTTTAATAACTGACTCTAGCTGTTTCCCCACTACCGATGTTAGACTAACTGGTCTGTAATTGCCCGTTTTCTCTCTCCCCCCCTTCTTAAAAAGAGGGGTTACGTTTGCTACCCGCCAATCCTCAGGAACTACTCCAGAATCTAAAGAGTTTTGAAAGATTATCACTAATGCATCCACTATTTCCGGAGCTACTTCCTTAAGTACTCTGGGATGCAGCCTATCTGGCCCTGGCGATTTATCGGCCTTTAATCCATTCAATTTACCAAACACCACTTCCCGACTAACCTGGATTTCACTCAAGTACTCCTTTGACCTGCGGTCCCCTGCTCTTTCCGGCAGATTATTTATGTCTTCCTTAGTGAAGACGGAACCAAAGTAGTTATTCAATTGGTCCGCCATATCCTTGTTCCCCATGATCAACTCACCTGTTTCTGACTGCAAGGGACCTACATTTGTTTTAACTAATCTATTTCTCTTCACATATCTATAAAAACTTTTGCAGTCAGTTTTTATGTTCCCTGCCAGTTTTCTTTCATAATCTATTTTTCCTTTCCTAATGAAGCCCTTTGTCCTTCTCTGCTGGTCTCTGAATTTCTCCTAGTCCTCTGGTATGCTGCTTTTTCTGGCTACTTTGTACGCATCATCCTTTGCTTTGATACTATCCCTGATTTCCCTTGTTATCCACGGATGCACTACCTTCCCTGATCTATTCTTTTGCCAAATTGGGATGAACAATTTTTGTAGTTCATCCATGCAGTCTTTAAATGTCTTCCATTGCGTATCCACCGTCAACCCTTTTAGAATTGATTGCCAGTCAATCTTGGCCAATTCACGTCTCATACCCTCAAAGTTACCTTTCCTTAAGTTCAGAACCATTGTTTCTGAATTAACAATGTCACTCTCCATCCTAATGAAGAACTCGACCATATTATGGTCATTCTTGCCCAAGGGGGCACGCACAATAAGACTGCTAACTAACCCTTCCTCATTACTCAATACCGAGTCTAAAATAGCCTGCTCTCTCGTTGGTTCCTCTACATGTTGATTTAGATAACTATCCCTCATACTTTCCAAAAAATCCTCTTCCTCAGCGCCCCTGCCAATTTGATTCACCCAATCTACATGTAGATTGAAGTCACCCATTATAACTGTTTTGCCTTTGTCGCACGCATTTCTAATTTCCTGTTTTATACCATCCCCAACTTCACTGCTACTGTTTGGTGGCCTGTACACAACTCCCACTAGCGTTTTCTGCCCCTTAGTGTTTCGCAGCTCTACCCATACCGATTCCACATGCTCCAAGCTAATGTCCTTCCTTTCCATTGCGTTAATCTCCTCTCTAACCAGCAACGCTACCCCACCTCCTTTTCCTTTCTCTCTATCCCTCCTGAATATTGAATATCCCTGGATGTTCAGCTCCCAGCCTTGGTCACCCTGGAGCCATGTCTCCGTGATCCCAACTATATCATACTCATTAATAGCTATCTGCACGTTCAACTCATCCACCTTATTACGAATACTCCTTGCATTGAGACACAAGGCCTTCAGGCTTGTTTTTACAACGCTCTTACCCCTTATACAATTTTGTTGAGAAGTGGCCATTTTTGATTTTTGCCCTGGTTTTGTCTGCCTGCCACTTTTACTTTTCACCTTGCTCCCTATTGCTTCCACCCTCGTTTTACACCCACCTGCCGCTCTGCTCTTGTACCCATCCCCCTGCCACATTAGTTTAAATCCTCCCCGACAGCACTAGCAAACACTCCCCCAAGGACATTGGTTCCATTCCAGCCCAGGTGCAGACCGTCCTGTTTGTACTGGTCCCACCTCCCCCAGAAATGGTTCCAGTGCCCTACAAATTTGAATCCCTCCCCCTTGCACCATTTTTCAAGCCACGTATTCATCAGCAATATCCTCCTATTTCTACTCTGACTGGCCCGTGGTACTGGTAATAATCCAGAGATTATTACCTTTGAGGTCCTACTTTTGAGTTTTTCTCCTAACTCCCTAAATTCACCTTGTAGGACCTCATCCCTTTTTTTCCCTATATCGTTGGTGCCAATATGCACCACGACAACTGGCTGTTCACCCTCCCCCTCCAGAATGTTCCGCAGCCGTTCAGTAACATCCCTGACCTTTGCACCAGGGAGGCAACATACCATCCTGGAGTCTCTTTTGCGGCCGCAGAAACGCCTATCTATTCCCCTGACAATTGAATCCCCTATTACAATAGCCCTTCCCCTCTTTTTTCCCCCCATCATGTGCTGCACCCATGGTGCCATGAACTTGGCTGCTGCTGCATTCCCCTGATGAGCCATCTCCCTCAACAGTATCCAAAATGGTAAACCTGTTGAGTAGGGAGATGACCGCAGGGGACTCCTGCACTATCTGCCTACTGCTTTGCTGGCTATTGGCCACCCGCTCCCTTTCTGTCCTCTTACCTTTTACCTGTGGCATGACCAACTCGCTGTATGTGCTGTCCACAACTTTCTCTGCATCGTGGATGCTCCAGTATGAATCCAGCCACAGCTCCAATCGTTCAATGCGGTCTGCCAGGAGCTGCAGCTGGACACACTTCCTGCAAATGTAGTCATCAGGGACACCGACCATATCCCTGATCTCCCACATGTTGCAGGCTGAGCAAACCATGGAGCCAATCTCCACTGACATCTTACTCCCAAATTACTCTATTAAATATATATATATATATATATACTTAAAAAAATTTTTTTTATTAAACACAAAACTTTATTCTTTAAACTTTACTAATAAATACTGAATCCCTAACACCCAGAATCCTTAGCTCCCAGAATCCTTAAACCTGTAGGCAGAAATGTAGAAATGTAAACCCGGGTTGCAGCCAATCAGCTGCTTCCTCTGGTCCTCTTCAACCAATCAGAGGCTCCAACAGATTCCCCACCAGATTCCCTCACTGGAAGATGGAACGTTGCAGCTGCTGGTCTACTCACAGCAGGTAGCTCCACCCTGTGTCTCCAACGGCTCCCCGGGCCTCTGTGTCAGCAAGCCCCGCGCTAGATTTATACTCACAGCAGGTAGCTCCACCCTGTGTCTCCAACGGCTCCCCGGGCCTCTGTGTCAGCAAGCCCCGCGCTAGATTTATACTCACAGCAGGTAGCTCCACCCTGTGTCTCCAACGGCTCCCCGGGCCTCTGTGTCAGCAAGCCCCGCGCTAGATTTATACTCACAGCAGGTAGCTCCACCCTGTGTCTCCAACGGCTCCCCGGGCCTCTGTGTCAGCAAGCCCCGCGCTAGATTTATACTCACAGCAGGTAGCTCCACCCTGTGTCTCCAACGGCTCCCCGGGCCTCTGTGTCCGCAAGCCCCGCGCTAGATTTATACTCACAGCAGGTAGCTCCACCCTCTGTCTCCAACGGCTCCCCAGGCCTCTGTGTCATTTGTGAGCCTATAGGTTGTAGGTTCCCCAATATTATTTTCATCCTTGTGATTTTAACGTTGATCTAATGTGAACAGTGCCGCAAATAATATGTCAATGAAATTGTGCTGAAATAAACTGTCAATTGCACACATTGCTGCAAAACCAGAAATTAAAAATCCATTTGCATAGAGTCATACAGTGTAGAAACAGGCTCTTTTGACCCAACTTACCCACACCAGCCAACAATGTCCCACCTATCCTAGTCCCACTTGTCTGCACTTGGTCCATAACCCTCCAAACCTGTCCTATTTATGTCCAACTGTTTCTTAATCGATGGGATAGTCCCAGCCTCAACTTCTTCCTCTGGCAGCTTGTTCCATACACCCACCAGCCTCTGTGTGAAAAAGATACCCCTCGGATTCCTATTAAATCTTTTCCTCTTCGCCTTGAACCTATGTCCTCTGGTCCTCTATTCCCCTACTCTGGGTAAAAGTTACCCATCTGATCTATTCCTCTCATGATTTTGTATACCTCTATACGATCTCCCCTCATCCTCCTACGCTCCATGGAATAGAGACCCAGCCTACTCAACCTCCTCCCATAGCTCACATCCTCTAGTCTTGGCAGCATCCTCGTGTGCAATGTCATCTCCAACTAAACTTTGAGAGGATAGATATTTATTTTAGTTTAATTGCTCTTGACTTAATCTGGTACCTTTTATGGGATCAGCTACCCTTGGTTTGAATTGTACTTTAAAGAAAGACATTTCAAAGTTGAATAACAGTAACTTAAAGGCTCTAATGTAGTTTAAACTTTACTTTGGACTTTAGAGATACAGCACGGAGACAGCCCCTCGGGCCGCCGAGTTTGCACCAACTAGCGATCACCCCATACACTAGTGCTATCCTACACAATAAGGACAATTTACATTTTTACTGAACCCAATTAACCTGCAAACCTGTACATCTTTGGAGTTTGGGAGGAAACTGGAGCGTTCGATGAAAACCTACGCGGTGACAGGGAGAACATGCAAACTCTGTAGATGCAGTACCCAGTAGGCAGGATTGAACAGGAAGTAATTACCAAGCATTTCCTGCTGGGCCGATTTATTTTGATAAAACTAAACTTGGTATCTCTCTTGATTACATTTTTTTATTCAGTGTTTGTTAACCAAATGCTGCTATCAATAGCAAACAATTATATATTGTTATGATGTGTAACTTGAGAATTATTTCTCATGTGTCTTTCTAATATTACAGGATTCTGACAACCCTGACTTGAGAGACCGTGGCTATATATACTGGCGTCTACTTTCCACAGATCCAGTGGCAGCAAAAGAAGTTGTATTGGCAGAAAAACCTCTGATTTCAGAAGAAACTGACCTTATTGAACCAACCCTCCTTGATGAATTAATTTGCCATATTGGAACACTGGCCTCTGTGTACCATAAACCACCCAGTGCGTTTGTGGAAGGCAGCCGAGGTGTTCAACACAAGAGGCTACCACCACGATCTGGATCGTGAGTACACATGTAAAAGCTACTACAGTAAACCCTCGCAGTTTCAGACCTCTGTATAATGGATTTCAGTTATAGCGGTCCAAGGAGCCGCTCGTGGTGGCGCACAGCACGCGGAAAGTTGGCGGCAGGGAGAGAGTGAGCAGTAAAACAATCTTTAAGAGTCTTGCATTGGGCTGGGGTTTGCAGCGGCTGCCACAAAGCGTCCTGGGATGTTGGATGCAGACACGACACGTGCCTGTCGACATAGCAACCCAAGCCTCGGTCACCTGGTAACGGTAATCGCACCCCCCCTTCCACCGGGTTACACAACGAGCTGGCCCCATGCTGCGTGCTTCCGGTTGCGATTTTAAATAAATTCATTTTACACTCTCCTTCCCTCTCTCCCTCCCTTCTTGCCCCCTTCCTTCACTCTAGTCATTTTACAATTTCCACAGTTCTCCACATTGTTTCTCTTAATTTCACAATTTCTGTAGTCAACAATGGACCTACCAGGCACCATTCCTGCCTGAGGTCATTTGTGGCTGGCCCAGATTGGTCCTAGTCTTTTCTCGCTTCCAGCTCTTCACCGCCCCCTACTTTAAGTCTGAAGATGGGTCCCGACCCAAAACGCCACCAATCCTTTTTCTCCAGATGATGCTGAGTTATTCCAGCACTGTGTCTATCCAATGTATGACACATTATCAATGTAAATAGCATACTGCATCCCTTCCCCATTTTTTTGCAAAAAGCATTTTGTATGCAAATGGTCCACATTTATTTTCCTGGTGATCACAAAAAAATCTTTAGGTGAAATATTGCCTGATCTATATTGTTTAGTTCTTCCATTTTTTTTAAACTCCCCATTTTCTGCATTTTCCTTGGATTTTCCTTCCATGACGGAGATAATGAGTCCTCAAATAACTATTTGAGCCAGGCTGCAGAAAATGCTGAATGCAAACTTGTTTATTTAGCCTTTCTCTGGGCACACCATTGCGTTCCAGTATTCTGAAAGAATTGGATCAGAATATTGTGAAATGGATTGAATGTTTGTGTCACTGAAGATCATTGATCCCAACATTGTGACCTAATTCCCTCACACTCTTCACCGCATCCATTAATCCCCAACCCTTTATAACTCTGAAGATAGACACAAAATGCTGGAGTAACTCAGTGGGACAGGCAGCATTTCTGGAGAGAAGGAATGGGTGACGTTTCAGGTCGAGACCCTTCTTCACCCCGGAACATCACCCATTCCTTCTCTCCAGAGATGCTGAGGTACTCCAGCATTTAGTCTATCTTTGGTGTAAACCAGGATTTACAGTTCCTTCTTACACCTTTATATCTCTGTGTTGGCATCTATTTTTTATCTTACTTCCGCAGCTATCTGCTATTTTTGCCGTCTCTCCTTTTTGTACAACGTGCTTTACAAATGCAAGTTTCTGGGCTGCTGATTTGTTCTCCAGTAACACCGACAGAATCAACATAATAATTAACCATTGTATCTAATGTCCTGAATTGTTCTCTCTTCCCTTAGAAATGAAAGTACCGAGAGTCCCGATGTGACTGCGACAGCGGCACCCCAGGCTGCTGAGCAACAGCCTGCTGTTATTCCTTCCCAGGGCGATCTTCTGGGCGATCTTTTGAATCTTGACCTTGGTCCCTCTGTCAATGTTCCTCCTATCCCCTCTTCAACAGTTCAGATGGGTGCCATGGATCTGCTTGGCGGTGGATTAGACAGTTTGGTAGGCAAACAGCTAAAAGGCTTTTTAATTAGCATACCTATTTTGAAATTGTGAATGCACTTATCTGATTTTGTTAACAAAAATGTGTGCTGTGACTTTTATGTGGCTGTGAAATTCATTTAGTTTCCTTCCTGAATTGCTGGAGTTTTAACATTTAACATAGGATTTACAAAAAGAATAACTTTCTAAATTTCACTATTCAAGCAAAATTGTTTTTGGATTTTCAGTATAAAAGATTAGAAAACTTAAATATTGTTAATAAATTGTGTTCAATTGAATTTGCGTAACACTTCATCTTATTTTCCTGTTGTTTTGTAATGAGTAATAGATTTAATCCATTCTATGAGAGCGAGGTATTTTAACAAGTTACAGAAGTTTAACAATTTAACTGATGCACTGAAATGATAAACGCCTAGTTAGCTTTGAATTGACTCATTCTTTTTAGTTGATATGTTTTAGTTGTAGTTTGTTTATGTACTCTAATAATGCTGTTTTCTCTTCTTTGAATTTATGCTGTTCTTTTTTTACTCCACTTCCGCTTGCATGTGAATGTCCTTGCGTTGCCTCTATCTATGTCTATTCGTGTTTGAAGATGGGCGATGAGACTGAAGGGGTACGACTCTGTCCTTTTGGGTGTTGGTTTTTGTTTTCGAGTTAATTTTGAAGGCTAATAATTTTATGAATTTTATAATACTGGAATTGCTGTGGTTCCAATCATTTAAGTTTAATGGTAGAAGATAAAATCAATGTTTTGAATATTGTAAAGATAAAATCAGAACTTAACATTTGTAACAATAAACACTTTTATTCAGAATTTGCTTTTCCTTCTCAATTGTAATTTTAACTTTTTCTTTTCAAAGCTTGGTGGCGATCTCGGTGGAAGTCCAGCAGTAAGTTAATATTTACTTTATAAATGCATGAGTGGAAACTTTAACTGCATGTGATTTTTTTTCTTTGACAAATCTCAAATTGTGGAGTACAGAGGCAAATAAATAAATGATGGGTCTTTGTCCCAAACATTATGGAGGGCACTGTATTTGAATTTATTACTCTGTTACCACAGCGAGCTTCAAACTCATGTTAGTCATCCAGCAATTGGCCACCACATACCGCTCTGTATGGGAACATTCTTCAAATATTCCCAATAGTATTGATGTATAAAATTTATTGTTAAAATAATAAAATACAATATTATTAACACTGGCTTTATTCCTTTACAATTTGACTTTTTGGCATTAAGTACTCACTCACCAGAAATGGTTAATCTGAACCACAATTTCACAGTTTTATCACTTTCATTCATTCATGATACAGAGCAGTTGTATGTTATAGTCTTAACAGGCTTCTTCTGCGTTTTATCAACAGGAACAGACCATTTGATACTCAATGGTTCTTGTTGTTATTCATTGGAAGCAACACCATGATAACTACATTTTACATAAAGCAAAACACCAAGTGCTGGAGGAATTCGCCAGGACAGGCAGCATCTGCGGAGGGAATAGACAGGCAATGTTTCGGTTTGGATCCCTTCTTTAGACCTGAGAGTCTGAAGAAGGGTCCCAACTCAAATGTCACCTGTCCATTCCTTCTGAAGACACTGTTTAATTCACTGAGTTCCTCCAGGACTTGATGTTTTGCTCAGATTTCCAGCATCTGCAATTCCTGGTATCTCCATCTTAATTTTTATATTATCTGTGAATGATGATTTTTGTTATAAAGTGGAGTCAAACTGAATTGACTGCATAAGCAAACCCACAAACTAATTAATATAGCATTAGTTAATATATTCTTAACAATAAACTTTATACATCAATACAATTTAAAATATTTAAAGAATGTTCCCATACTGAGCGGTATTTGGTGCCAACTGCTGGACTACAAACATGAGTTTGAAGCTCACTGTGGTAACAGGGGAGTATAAATTCAAATAGTTAATTGCATCTGTAATTTACAATTAGCATTTTTAGCGGTACTAACCACGAAGCTATAGAAGGTCATTTAAAAACCCATTGGGGTTCTTCAGAGAGAGAAATCTGCCTTCTCAACATAGTCTGACCTGTATGGACTCCCAACCCATCACTGGGGTTACATTTAAGTGCCGTCTCAGCTCTGGAGCTGGTAGCGATGGATAGTAAATGCTATGTCCTCATTCCGTGAAGGAAGAGAAACAATAAGCACTGGTTAGAATCATGGAGCCATACACCATGGAAATAGGTCCAACTCTCCCACACCGACCAACATGCCCCATCTAAACTAGTCCCACCTGCCTGCATTTGGTCCATATCCCTCAAAACCTCTCCTATCCATGTAGCTGTCTAAATGTTTCTTAAACTTTGCTAAAGTACCTACCTTAACTGCCTCCTCTGCCAGGTTATTCCATATACCCATCACCCTTTGTGTAAAAAAAAAAGTTATCCCTCAGGTTCCCATCTCTTCCCCCCCCCCCCCCCCCCACCCAAAATTAAAAAAACCTATGTCCTCTGGTTTTCGAAAATTGTAGGTTTATAGACTCTGGTTTATAAGAGGTTTTTTTTGTAACAACTTTTTCTTAAAACCACAATACATTCAGATTACTTGTACTAGTTTCACTACTGTTTTTGAACTAATCAAATAATGCTCTCTTTAAAAGTGTACACAAATAAGAGCAATTAGCTTTCTAATATCTGAAATACAAAATGGGAGTCACTTGCTTTTTGCCGTCCATGCAGATTGGCGCTGGTTACGGGACTCCAGCAGTAATGCCAGCGTCCTTGAACGCCACGGTGGGAGGCGGCTTAGGCGACCTGTTTGATCTCGCTGGAGGAATGGGTGTACCGTCTGGTTCTTACGTGGCACCTAAAACTGTAAGCTTTGAAGTTTTCTTGATGTTTTTCCAACAATGAAAGATTATCCCACCTTCTCACTACTTGTCCTGCATGTCTCTCTGCTGAGGATAGTCAGGGTCCTGCTCCACCTGCACACTGACAATAGGCAGCCTCTGTCTTGCATGCAGTCATCAAGAGAGTTTGGCACATCTTTTCTTGCATGTAGGACGAGCAAGATACACGGTATCAGAGCAAATGTTTAGTAGTAGCATGTGTCATTTGACACTCTTTAAGACTTGCATAATTTTATATAATGTAGTAATATGAACCATGTTCTGCTTAGGCGTAGCCCAACTATCATTAAGTAATTGAAGATAGCACATTAATTTGTCTCTCAATAGACCCAGCCTATTTCTGCCCAAATTCCTTATGCTTTTCAACAAGAAAAACAGCTAGTAATTGTAATGTTTACCTGTGACTTATTTTGAGAATTTTCTATTAGTTCTCATTTGAGCCACAAAGATGTGGTGCTTCCACTGACGGGCATTGGGAAGTTTTAAACACATTTTCTATCCAATACTCTACGGCGTTTTTAAAATTCCAGGTTGAAATCTCATGAACTGTATGATTAATGTTTTTATGCCTCCATTTCTATCTATACCAAACGATTGATGAACGTAAATGGCAAAGAGATTGTAGAAGATAAATTATTAGACTGTGGTGTCCTTGCATAACTGAAAATCTCTGGAAAATCTGTCACTTTATATTTGTGTTCTTGACTGCAGGTCAAATAACTCACTGGTCTTCAATCTCTCATTCTAGCTCTCAATAAAAATAAGCTCTCCATTTTATAGCAAATGTTATTACGGTTTGACAGCTTTCATCTGCACTTGATATTTTAAATCAGCGTTTTAAAATGAAGGAAATCTAATATTTTACAGGCATTGATATCTCAAGTTGGTAACTCCATAAGCTACCTGATTGAGCATTACTGAACTGTGCTGCATGTATTGTGTGACTGAATTCTGTGTATATTGATTAAACTGACATATTCTGAAATTTACCCCATTCTATTTTAAAAGAAATCTACTTTAATTTGTTGAAGAAATGTAATTTGAGCCGTTTGCAAACTTGAATACAATGCATATAATTTCATTTACATTTTGTGTATTCCAGATTTTCTTGAAATTTTCTGCAAAACTACAATGAGATATTTTTGGAAATGTAATTTTGATTTTTTTTCACTGTGTTATCAAACCATATTAACTTGTTAAATAATGTTTGTTGCACTAGATTTGGTTGCCTGCTGCAAAGGCCAAAGGTCTTGAGATTTCTGGTACATTTTCACGTCGTATGGGTCATATCTATATGGACCTCACCCTGATGAACAAAGCCATGCAAGTAATGTCAGACTTTGCCATCCAGTTTAACAAAAATAGGTGAGAATTGCATTTGGGTGGGGCTTAAAGCAGTATTTGTGTAACTGGCAGGTCTATTGCCATTGTACACAAAGTGCTTGAGTAACTCAGCGGGTCGAGCAGCATCTCTGGAGGACATGGACAGATGACATTTTGGGTCACGACCCTTCTTCAGACTGAACAAGGCTACTGACCCAAAACATCACCTATTCATGTCCTCCGGAGATGCTGCCTCACCCGCTGAGTTACTCGAGCACTTTGTGTTCTATGCAAGATTCCAGCATCTGCAGCTTCTTGTGCCTCTTTGATTATAGAATTGCATTAAATCCTTTTATTCTAAATATGTTTCATATTTAAGTTTTTCCTTCAGTTTGCCCTAGTTCTGAAACTGTTTTATGGTCATTTAAAAAATAGAGTGCTGAAGTAAATCAGCATCTGCAGTTCCTTGTTTCTACATTGTGGTAACCTTAACATTTTCTAGAAACCTATGGTTAAAATTTAGGCTGCAGTTGACAACTATCATTAGAATTCAGGCACGGAAGTCCCGATGAGGTCGCGATCAGCTGCCTCACCTGGCCTTGGCACCTCATTTTCGGGAGGACTGCTCCGGGGGGGGGGGGGTATTTTGTCTGGATTAAAGGTGGGGGGAGGGGAACCAGCAGTTGCCGGAAAATCTCTGGTGGGCCTGTACTTGGGAGGTGCTCAAAGTTTTGAAGCTAGTTTGCTCGTCACTGATTAGAGTAAATATTTGTATAACCATCAACATATCAATAAAGGCACTTTTAAGACAGTTATGCACATTTGGTTGTTCATAATATGTCCCACCAGATAGAAACATTTTGATTTTTCCAGACAATTTCGCCTGAAAACTCACCTAGAGAAGGAAGACTGCATCCTTGCCCAATCTAGCCTTGTGTGATCCCAAGCCCACTAATGTGCTTGTCACTTGTACCCGGTTTTATGACATTTGGGGATGGAAATTAAACGCCAGCATTCCACATGTCCAAATGTCCACAAAAGATGAACAAGTACATTTAAAGAAACTCTTTTACCAGAATGATACTCGGATGAGAGAATTAATGTTGAGCCAAGTTAATTATCATAACATTGTTCATCGCTGTAAAATGAGTGCTGGAATAGTTTGCAGAAAGTGAACTTGAAATGAACACTTCATTTCTGACAAGAGTTTTCAGTCTGAAATGTTAGCACCATTTGTTATTCTATCGACACTGCTTGATCTGCATTTTCCAGCATCTGCAAGCTTTTATTTTAAAAAAATTAGTTTAGTTTGGACCGATTATAGGAAGGATGTAAACAAAATAGAGAGAGTACAGAGGAGATTTACTAGAATGTTGCCTGGGTTCCAGCAACTAAGTTACAGAGAAAGGTTGAACAAGTTAGGTCTTTATTCTTTGGAGCGCAGAAGGTTAAGGGGGGACTTGATTGAGGTCTTTAAAATGATGAAAGGGATAGACGTGGATAAGCTTTTCCCATTGAGGGTAGGAAAGATTCAAACAAGAGGGCATGACATGAGAAATAAGGGACAGAAGTTTAGGGGTAACATGAGGGGGAACTTCTTTACTCAGAGAGTGGTGGCTGTGTGGAATGATCTTCCTGCAGAAGTGGTGGAGGCAGGATCGATTTTAACATTTAAAAGTAAAGTGGATAGGTATATGGACGGGAAGGGAATGGAGGGGTATGGTCTCAGTGCAGGTAGATGGGACTAGGGGAAAATAAATGGTCGGCACGGACTGGAAGGGCCGAGAAGGCCTGTTTCCGTGCTGTAATTGTTATATGGTTATATGATTACAAGTTTCATGGCGGTCTCTGATGATGATCCTTCCATATATGACGGTTGTATGATATTTCAAACCTCTAAGAAGTTGGCTGAAGAGACTGCCAGGATTTTATTTTTTGCAGGTTGTTTAATATTTGAAGGAACTCGAGGAAACATTAATTACATTTCATTGTGAATTAATGATAATAAATCAAAGCAGCTTTCGAAAAGAAATTGGGGGTGGGGGGGGGCAGGATACAGGGAAAAGTGCTGGCTAGTGGATTGACTTTCAAAAACTGGACTTGGACAGCGACAGATTGGTCTGCTGTGTTGGTGTTCTGTGATTCCACATATCTTCAACTTTTAAATGGGTTCCTTGGCCATTTTCATATGTCAATTCCATCTATGACCTGTAACGGTTTGCAGCTGGCTGAGATATCCCACCTGAAGCAGCTGAGAGCGCCATCGGTTTATGCAAGTGTGAAGCCACACAATATGATACCGTTTTAATACGAGGAAGTCTGCCACTTTCCAATCCATAAATAGAGTGCGTTACGACCAGAAGACTACTAACATGGCCTCATTGTTTTAAAATAAATGAAGGAATTCACCTGATAATTGCAGGCAAAACATGAATTGTGAGCAAAGTATTGGAAAAAGTTCAGATTAACAATGTGAACCATTATTTAGAAAGGCACAGATTAATTGGGGCCGTCAGTATAAATTTAAGGGAATACACTGGCTAATTTGGAGATGCAAGTATTTATTTACGTCCAAAATTTGGTGGGGTCTGAAACTTAGTCATTGAGTAAGGACCTGGGATTCAGCAGGGAAATTTGCCCATCAGACCAACTTGACCATGCCAGCCAATAAGGTCCATCTATTCTGGTCCTATTTGCCCATAGTTCTTATCCGTGTGCCTGTCCAAACATCGTTTAAATGTGATTGTACTTCTAGAATGGAGGATGCAGAAATCCTAAAGCGCATGAAATGGTGATTGAACAGTTGATGTGGGGTAACATACTCTGGGCTCTGGACCAAGGGCCGAGAGTATGTTGCACCACATCAACTGTTGATGTGGACCAAGAAATGGGCTGGAGAATTGTTTTTGATATGGAGGTAATTAGCTGAATGGTGGCCATGTGTGCCCTCGTTTAACTACTTAATTTATAGTATTATCTGATGTGAGCATGAAAAAACAAAGCTTTTCACTGTACCTCGGTACACGAGACAATAATAAATCCAATCCTAATTCAGCATTGGCCAGTACCTGAACAAAATCTTTATAGCTAGAAAACCATTCATATTTTGGATGCCTTGAAATACAAATGTCTTAACCTTGTATTTTTTTTCTCTGGTTTTTAGTTTTGGAATGGTCCCAGCCGCTCCCCTGCAGATCAATGCACCACTTACTCCCAACCAGACCATTGAGGCGTCCCTCCTTTTGCACACAGTTGGTGCAGTAATGAAGATGGATCCTCTCACCAACCTGCAGGTCTGAACTAAGTGATAGCTAAATATTTTGTCTACTCCAGGTTATTACTAATTCCTTTATCTCGACTTCCTAAGTTCCATTATTTCAGTAGGAATTGGTGGATGGAAAAATTTGGGGAAACCAAGTTTTTGATCCATAATACGGTCAAATTGAGTAAATATTGAACTGATGCAAGTAAAACAATTTGATTGAGGCCATTATGCCATTTTTAAAAAGTTAAGCTTTTAAGGATTTTTTTCTTGGATGTGATGAGTGAGGTTTAGGTAACTTATTTGTGGAATATAATGCTGACAAAGGGTATAGCACTTAAGTGTTAACAGTTTATCTTTTCATCGATGCTGCCTGATCTGAGCGTTTGTTTTTTACTTGTGTAATTTCCCTATTAATCTTAGTTTATACACTTCCAAAATGTTCCAGAAATGGTTTAATTCCGAGGGAAGGAATAAAGTATAATCATAAATTGTATCTTTGATGTGGCAATCATTTAGATATGTCAGTCCCTTTGGGAACTGGTTACAGGTCCTCCCCAGGTTACAGCAGTGTTCAGTTCATGGGTCGGAAATGCAAATGCTCGCAGAGTTCCCACCCGGCAGAAGGTGCCTGCCACAACCGGCAAATCCATCCCACCAGTCTCGCGTTATCTCGTTTGTATGGGTCTGAAAGGTTTAGAGGGATACGAGCCAAATGCGGGCAGGTGGGACTAGCAGAGATGGGACACCTTGGTCGACATGGACGAGTTGAACCAAAGGCCCTGTTTACGTGCTGTGTGATTCTATGACTCTGAGCTGCAGATAAGTAGGGCATTTGTAAGCTGGGGAGAACCTGTACTGGATAAAGAAAGATGCTTTTACTAAATTGCTACTTGATTTTGTGAAGTTTGAAAACACTTAATTTAATTGCTAAACAGACTAAATCTAATGTACATACCAACCATGCAGCTGTATACAAAATGCTCGCTACTCCAGCACTTTGTGTACACAAGATTTCAGCATCTGTAGCTCATTGTCTCCACCCATGCAGTTAATGGCCAGCTGCTATCTTTATGGTGAAGTTGTATTTTCAATATTTAACATATTGCTTTTGTCATTTTCAAGAATTAGTTAAAAACATTTATCTTCAACTTCGTGTTTTACCTGAAACACTAAATTATAGGACTTCATTCTTGCTCTGTATAATTGCGAGGTTATAAAATATATTAAATAGGAAGCTGCTTGTCTCCATGATTAAATTTCTGTGAGAAGTATATAGAGAAGCACAAAAAATATTCTGTTTTTAATGTATTTTGATGTACCCATGTCCTGAATAAAAATCTGCCTGGTCAATTTTGAATCCTTAAAATTGAGCATGCATTGTGTTATAAGTCTTACTTAATGAGTATCTTTTCAAATTGGGCATTTTTTAATAGCAGGCTCCACGCAGCAATATTCCTGAAGACAATTTATAATTTTGTTATGGAATTATTGAAGGCTTTGTTGCTTGTGAACGAATACTTTTGTCTTCCTAGGTACAAATAGATCTTCCTAGGTATAAAAGGCTAGAAAACATCCAGTGTCTTCCCAAGGACTAGACATTGATCAGATTTTGCTGAAGCTGAACACAGAAGGGCCTTTGACAGCGTTGTCCTTGCAGATTATGCTTTTAATTTTTTTTGGTCAGGCTGGCTACTGAAATGAGAGCTGTCAACATCACGGCTAGGAAAGTTGGAGGAATGGGAAATGAACAGCCCAAAGACCAAAGTGAGCAGATTCAACGCTAAATCAGATGCAGAACAAGAAATAGACAATGAGATGGAATAAAAGAACTAAAAGACATTAAAAAAAATTAAATCCAACTTCTTTAACAATTCCAATCATAAAGTAATTGCTTTCACAGGTGAATATTAAATCATAAATTGGGTGCAGATCGAGAAATGGGAAATTAGATGGAATATTTAAAACATTAAATCCAACCTCTTTAACAATTCCTGTAGTAAAGTAATTACATTTCCAGATGAATTTTCAGTACCAGAAAGATTGAACGGTAGTACCTGACACTTCATATCATTAAAAGGGTATATATACTTGGCAAGGCTTAGCAATTTCATACCATTCGATGCTTCTCAAGTATGAGGTTAGCGGTAGGGTATTTGACAAAGTTAACGGCAGAATAGCGCACTGGAACATCAACTCATCCCCTCAGTGTAATGTGCATGCTATTTGCATGCACATGTAAACTTGTCCAGCTCAATAAATAAAATTTGCAATCAGCACACGAACCTCCTGTTGGGCACTGGAGCGAGTACTCAACAATTGTAGCACAGTCAAGATGTCTGTCATTCAAAATAATACTTTAAATGGGTTTTCAACTGATTGAAGTAACTATATAACATTTATGCTATAACATTTGCCTACAAGAAAAGAACAGCAATGTTGCGCGAAGGTTAAAACTAATTCTATTCTTTTTACTTTTGTGAGTAGGTGGCAGTGAAAAATAATATTGATGTCTTCTACTTCAGTTGCCTGTACCCAATTAATATATTGTTTTTAGAAGAAGGAAAGCTGGGTAAGTTCTTGAATTCAATTGTTTAATGGTACGTTTGTTTTTTTCATACAGTTCAGTGACAATAATGCTCTACATTAGGCACAATCATACCAAGTATACGGGTATAAGAAAGTAGACCACACTGAGTCTGTTCATGGCGCCATGTTATAGGTGCTAGCTTGTACCTTTAAAATTCAAATTAATAACAAAATGTTAAGAGTCCAGAGGTCAGGAGATGTGTTGATGTCTTCCACTGCTGCTCCACCACTCTGTGCCACTGCAGGCTATATCCGATCCACGTGCTCGGCCATTTGGAGCAGTCTATTTGAGTCCCAGGCTGCTTCAGGGCCTACTCCGCCAATGTTCTCAGTACGTTTACCTGGTAACAGTGAACAAAGGTTCTAATAACTTGTAGTGGATATTAACCAACCCAGCATAGATGACTTGCGTTTGGATGCAGTTCAGTTCTCTACAGTGCATGTGGAAAAGCAAACAAATTAATGGAATTAGTTCTGAACTTTCACACAATATCAACAGTTATTAAAATCTACCCTAACCACTTATTCTGTTTGATGCAAGATTAAAACAGACGTTATATTGAATGTAACTATTATTCATTTGCTTTCCATATGAGAAAACATTCCTTTTTTCATACTTTCTTTTACCTTGTATTTTTTTTATGTTTTTGTAAATTTGTTAATGATAAATTTATGTTATTTATTGTCTTATGGATTTTAACATGTTGGAATCAGTACATTATAGGCCTTGTAAGCATCATTAGCCTACGTGATCAAGAATGGTTGGTTCTTAAATGTCTCTGGGGTATTACATTCTGATTGACAGCACAATTAGTAACTCGATAGAGCCATTTAATTTCATATACATTCTTTCATCTACTTAACTTTCTCGTTTAATCTCTGGAAATGTCACTTTTTGCTGAGGAGAGATCCCTAGGTATCAAAGCACTGAAACACTCAATCGTCAGATGTAAATGTAAAATGCACCATCGGGAAGACTCTCACTTGGGAAAGGCATTAAAGGAAGCCTACATTTTTCCTTTTGACTGAGCATGTTATGGTCGAATAATGTTCTCCACAGGCCGATGGAATTTAATCACCAATTTGGCACTTCAGAACTAGCTTTTAAGATTGCTGTTTAGTTCTCTAGAGTAAGATTTGAATTCACAGTCACCTCACAGAAAGGCAAGACTGCTATCCAGTTGGGGTACATATAGCTCTAAACACTATACTTCCTGAGCAATCTAGTGTACAATTTTACATTTTCCTAAATTCAATTTGCTGACTGACTTGATTGAGTTTTGTGCTTGCAAGGACAAGGAAGTAAGTTTTGCCTGATTACTTTTTGATCCAATCCTAGATTTGTATAATCCATAGCACTTTTCTTTCCTGCAGATCGACAGATCTTTTTGGCAACATGGAAAGACATTCCAAATGAAAATGAGGTACAATTTCAGATCAAGGACTGCCACCTTAGTGCAGGTAATATAGTTGATTTACCCTGGTCATTGTGTTAATTCAGGGACTAGGCATTTCCAGTTTGTAAAGTTTAAATTCTACAGCTATTATTGATTTTGCAATAGAATCAACACATTCTGAATATTAATTTCTCACAGTCGGCTTGTACAACATTCAAAATTACCTCAAAGAATTGCAGATGCTGGTTTCCATTAAGACACTGTTGGAGTAACTCAACGGGTTAGGCAGCATCTCTGAAGAACACCTGGTCTCCAGTCTGAAGAGTCCCGGCCCTAAAAGGTCACCTATCCTTGTCCTCCAGAGATGCTGCCTGGCCCACTGAATCTTTTTAATTCAAAATTGACCGCTATGCAATACACTAGTTGTCCCATCATCATGAATCTGCCTCCCAGAAAGTCAGCGCATAACATAGTTCCCCTGAATATCTTGCTGATGTAATAGAGATTGCAATAGTGATTTAGAAACTCCAATTTAATGCTAAAGATATATAAAATTAAGAGCACTGTCGTATTCATACTATATATATTCTTGATTAACCTCATGAAGAAAATATTTTGAGCATCTTCCGAGAGATGGTTAAGTGTGTGGATGGATGGATGGAATGGAAGATTGCCTTGTTTTACTGGATAAATAAGAAGTAATATGCATGATGATCTTTCTCTGTAGAGGTTTTCTGTGTTTTTCACTGCATTGGTTTACAGAGAGTGATCAACTATACGCTTAATCGAGCAGATGTTTTTGACAGAACCAGTTTTCCAAGATATCCTCGGGGACATCTGCCTGTTGTGTTTGTGAATAATGAATGTATCAGAGTACTGTTCTGCTTCAGTTGATCCAGTTGAGTTTCTGATCAATGATCCTAGGTTATAGCAACTCATTGATGGTATTGCGATTGAATATTGAGGGTAAGTGATCAGGCACTCTTTCATTAGAGATAAGCAGATGGCACTTTTTGCTTATTCCTAAATGTTGCCCAAGTCTTCATGAATACGGGCATGGATGTGTCATTTAATGAGTTGTGAATGGGATTGACCATTGTGCAGTTGTCAGTGAGCACCTTTTCAGATCTCGTGATGGAAGGAAGATTGTTGATGGAGCAGCTAAAGATGATTTGGCCCAGGACACTGCTCTGAGGAATTTCTGTAACAATGTTCTGGCCTGGGATGATTGATCTCCATAATCCTTTGTTGCTCCAACTATTGGAGTATTTCGCTGTTTCCCATTCACTTTAGTTTTATCAGAGCTTCATGATGCCATATATTATCAAATTCTTCTTTAATGTCACATTTCTTGTGAAATTCCTGTTTGGCCCAAAGTTATGCCAAGGTCTGAAGCAACGTTTTTCTAGCAAAACTCAAGCCTGGCATCAGTTAGCAGGTTACTGACAAGTAAATGTAGCCTGATGGGCCCCGTACCATTGCATCACTGATGATTTAAAGCAGACTGATTGAGCAGTAAGTAGCTGGATTGCATTTGCCCTTTTTTTGAATGAAAAGGACATAACTGCGCAAGTTGTATATTGAGCAGCTGACATTGTAACTCTTCTGGAACAGTTTGGCTGGAGGTGCAGCTAGTTCTGGAGCTCGTCAACCAAGTGCTACAGCTGGGATGTGGTCTGGTCCCATGGCCTTCACTGTTCTCAGTGCTGTCAGCTGCATGGAGTGCATCAAATTGGCTGCAGTGATAGTGAGGACACCGAGGTGAACCTTCAGCTGCGCTGGCTAAATGTGGCTACGACTCCGTCCACCTTTACCTCTGTCCACTGCATGGTGTTTTTGCTCTTAGCTCGCCTTAAGCTGAGTCTTGTAGCTTCACTAGGCAGACACCTCATAATTTGAACTATGCTTGGTGCATTGAACCAGAGCTGATAACCTGCTGATTGCAATGGTATAGCAAGGAATTTGCTAGTCCACAAGCTTAAAGGTTGTGCTGCCAGACAATTCACCTGCTATTGTTAGTTCACTTGCCTGTTGAATTCCTGTTCTTGCTTACTTGCCACAATTGAAGTGACAGGCAACACAATGAAGAGTTTTCACAAGGATCACAGTGACCATGTGTACCTGTGCTCGCATGGGCAGATGTATCTGCCGCAAGTAGATTGATGAAGACGTGGTCAATGCGTTAATTCACTGACTGCCTGTCGTGGAGGACTCGCCCAGCTCTGTTAGTGGTAGTGCCACCACGCTACCCTTGCTGCTGAGGTACGAAGCTCCCTCCCAGGTAACATTCTATACCCTTGCAGGTTTTCCATTTCTTCCCCGTGTTGCTCAACATGGAAGGGCACTGAATCATCACCAGAGGGAGGGCGATGCAGACGCAGGGAACTGTAGGTGCTGAAATCTTGTGTGGTGCTGCCAACTTTCTCCAGCACTTGATGTTCTGCAGAGTAGCTACTACTCAGATTCCCTTGTCCGTGTTTGACCCAATGCCAAGAAACTTCATGGAGTCTGGAGGTCAGTGTTGAGTCCTTGAGCACCTTCTTCCTGCATATCTGCCACTGCTCTGCCACCCATGGCGAGTCTGCCCCCCAGCTGGGTGAGGACTAGCACGGCTATCTTGCTAGTGGAGTGTAGCATATAGTCTGTGGAGATGGATTCTGGGACTGTTACGGGTGGTTGCCTGATTCGAATATGGGTTAGCTGTCCTCATTGAGACCACTGTCTGCATGTATTTGTGAGGAAGACAATGCATTTCGTTGTCTCTGTACTGTACACTGACAATGACAATTAAAATTGAATCTTGAATCTTGAAGATTTGCTTCTGAAAACCTTTTTAAACGGGAACATTTCAAGTCAGTTTACAAGTATGGCAACATCTGTTTTGGGCAGCTTACTGGGTCTGGAGGCAGCACAAAGAAATGTGGCGATTCTTTATTTTACTTTCTTGCGAAATGTAATTTTCCTTTCCTTAGTTTAATGAAAGCTTCTCCTGGGTCTCATCAGAGTTGTAGTTGAATTCAGTATTGCTTTACGATGGTCAGACTGTTTCCTGAATGAACTGATTTATACAGCAGAAATGGTTCTCCCTTTATCTCCAATAGCATACGGCATCTCCTGAATTTGAGTCGTGTCTGTTCTTATTTGTCCATCACATTCAACCTTGAAAGCTCTGGTTATTTGAAGCCATTAACTTAAATTTGTAAAAAGCTCTTTATCAAGCAGCAAATTAAACCAAAAAAGAGTTTGCTGATTAAATAAATATTTTGATCATATCTGGTTTGTTTCACGCTATAACAGTCTCCTTTAAAAATCAACCTGGATTATATAAAGCAATATTACACACTGAGTGTATTCGAACTTCGATGGACTAAATATTATCAAAGGATTTGATATCACTATGTGATTTTTATTTTTTGCGACGGTAGACACAAAATGCTGGTGTAACTCAGCGGGACAGGCAGCATCTCTGGAGAGAAGGATTGGGTGACGTTTCGGGTCAAGACCCTTTTTTTTTGCTGTGTCCAGAGAGCACACCCTCTCATATTTATTGCCTTTAAAGTGCCTGAGAAATAATCTATTCAAAATAAGTTATTCAAATCAATGCTATTGCATGATGGGTTTTAATTAATTAGGAACTGTCGAGAGTAATAGTAATGCTGGGTATTATGAAGACATACAATTAAAATTAATGATATGGAGGTCTAATTACTACATCAGCAGTTTATAAATTGATTTAAATCGCTAATGTTAAATGTCAGTAGCTTCAGATGGCACAGTGGCACAGCGGTAGGATTGCCGCCTTATAGCGCCAGTGACCCGGATTCGATCTTGACTACAGGTGCTGTCTGTACAGAGTTTGTACATTCTCTCTGTGACCAAGTGGATTTTCTCCGGGTGTTCTGGTTTCCTCCCACATTCAAAAGAAATATTGGTTTATGTTAATTGGCTTCTGGAAGTAAATTGCCTCTAGTGTGTAGGATAGTGCTACTGTATGGGGTGATCGCTGGGCGGCATACGTGGTGGGCCCAAGGGCCTGTTTCCGCGCCGTATCTCGAATGTCTAAAGAAAAGTGTCAAGTTGTTAACATTTATTGTTTGTTTGATTGGGTTAAATGACATGAGGTTTGTATGAAACATGTACATTCATTTTCTTGTACAAATATTGTGCTGTCATAGCAAATAAAGATATTGGACTATGAAGGATTTAACTTATCCCTTTGAAACTTAAGGTCTTTGGGTGGGATTAATTTTGTTTTCTGTGTCATCAAAAACTTATAAAACACAATTTAAATATGGACCAATGTCACCTAATTTAACAGAATGTTGTATTTATAGATTTAATTCTTGCAATGTATTTAATTATATTCCATATAAAGTTTTATGTTTAGTCTTAACTGCTGTAAGTAGGAGAGGATGCAAATGTCACATATTCGTTTTGTGTGAAACTGATTGCTAAGATCTGTGCAGAACCAAATTTAGTTGGCTTGAGGTGCATTAGCATTCTCTCCGAAGCCGTTCTCAAAAATTAATTTTGATGCTGATGACTTCATGATAAGCACCAGACACTAAAAACATTCAACAGTAGAATTTGTTCTAGGATTTGTGCTAACTTGGCTTTAAGTATATTAAATGTACTTTCTTAAATTACAGATGCCGTCACTGATAAGCTCTTTAACAATAATATATTTACTGTTGCAAAGAGGAATGTTGAAGGACAAGATATGTTATATCAGTCTCTAAAACTGAGCAATGGAATCTGGGTTTTAGCAGAGTTAAGAATCCAACCTGGCAACCCTAACTACACGGTAAGTGTTGGAGCGCCTGGTGTCTCCTCTCCTTGTCTCCTTTTGTGCTTTCAGAAGTTTAACTTTGATATTTGAAATTCTAACCTTGTGTATTGTAGTATTGTTGAGGAATGGGGCGAGACGGTGATGTATCTTTTCCCCATCAAAGGTGTGTGTGTGTGTGGATAGACTTTTACTGCACTTACAGGTATCGCTGTTGTTGCCATTCATTTAAGAACCCAGAAAACCATTCACACCAACCTATCCTTATTGGCAGCATAACAAACAACCACTTGAGCATTTTTCATTTAACTATTTGAAATAAAATCAAGATGATGGTAAATGTTTCCTATTTATATAGAGAATGTTGTTCCATTTCTAAATTTTAGGTTTAAATGCAGTGAAGATTTTAGTTTTGAAACTTGCTGTATTTAGTTTTTGTTTAGAGCTTAACTGCTATTAAGTATTAAATTTAGCATTGCAGTGATGTAACTTAACTCTTTGGATTCTCTGTTGCCTTCTCCAGTAAATGTCATTGTGTAGTCTCCCCTATGTGTGTGTTAATGTTTTGCAGCATTATATCCAACATGCCATTAGCATTATTAATCAAGATTAGATTTTTATATTTCTGTTGGGGAAAAGCTGTAGTATTTTATAGTTATGTTTTTTTCCTTTGTTGCATGCCTGCCGTGATGGTTTTGTCCTACTGGTCAGGATTTGGAGGTTAGCAATTCATTTAATTTTAGTCAGTTGCAAAAACTTGCCACTTCCATTCTTTGCCCTGTGCTTATGCAGTGTCTATTTTGCTACGCTTTGCTGGCTTAGCTTTTTCTGGATCCTGTTTTTATAGTCACTGACCTATGATCTTATGACTGAACAAACCTTTTATCACAAACTTCCCAAATAAATAGCCAGTTAGATCTTTAAATTCATAAACTCGGGCTTTGATTTGATTCATATGATGTTGAAATCATTTTCTATAACTGATTATGATGATGTGGTCGGCATGAACAAGGTGGGCCGAATGGCCTGTTTCCATACTGCAGAGCCCTGATTCTATACGATAAATTTTGGGGAATATGAAGAATATTCTGCCAGTACTACCAGGAGCCGAACTTTGAATGAAACATTGTCATTAACGATATTTCTAGTCAGAAAATTATAGTCCAGTTTGTCATTCTCATATAAATGATTTTTCTTCATAAATTAAAAATATTGTTTAATTGAAATGTGAGCAAGCATAATGAAAGCTGCAGGGTTATTATTTATTTAGTACAATTCCATTATTATCAGACAATGGGTGGTACATTTTTGCCCAAAGTAGAATAAACAGCATTTTTTAAAAATTGATATGAGGGGGAGAAATTCAATCTCAAGAGAACAATCAAATTTCTTATTTGCTAATAGCATCGCTATTTCAGCATTAGGAACTGACTATAAAATGTTTCTTGAGTTGATAACATCTCGTATTATCTGTTGCTATTTTATATGTATATATATTATATACATACTCATACAGATAATACAAGATGTATGTAATTTATATCTATTCAAAGCAATTTGTGATTCTAATTCGGAAAGAATCATATGTGCATGTATAGAAATGTACCAATAAAGCACCAGTCTTTATTAAATACCCATGGTACTTATCCTGCAGTGGTGTCTTGTAAGGAATGCATTTATATGAGGGTGAACAATTCATCGTTGTTCATTCTTTCAGGTTTACGTGTCTTTTCTGCTTGCTAATTTAAAAATCACTCTGTTACATTTATTGTGTGCAGTCTAAAAGGAGATGTCATCCATTTTCCTGCTTCCTCCAATGGATTTCTAGTGAGTGTAAATTGAGCATATGCTTTATCCATTTAAAAGGATTTGTTACGCCCATGACAATGCCTTTCACAAATATCCTCCAACCATTCCCAATGTGTACTGCTTCAGTGAGCTGGTGCCTGTGACCTTCACTGATGACAAATTGGATTATTCATACAGTTTAATGAAATAGAGTGTTTTTTTGCCTTCATTGCTATTCAATAGAGCTTTGTATTTGAAGAGGCTGTTTCATTACTTACTATTTTTGTACTTGTCTGCTTGTATGAATGAGCAATTGGCCAGCCAATAATTGACTGTGTTGAGTTCTGCTAATTTGAACAATGTTAAGTTCGCAAAATGCCAATTGTGCTTTTTCTTGAACAGATGGAATGGTAATGACTAAATATATTTTTGTGTTTAAAACATAGATAATAAAAAATATATGGCACTTGGCCATATCTTCATTAAAAAATATGCACATTCAAATGTGATGCTTCCAATGAATTGGCATGCATCCCATTTTCCTAATCTTCAAACATGTTCTTGCAGCCTAATAAAACTGGGACATCCTTGGGCCGTGAGAAGCTTTATAGAAATGTCTATTTTACAGTGTCAAACCTCTGCCTTACACTGTTTGTGTTATTGGCTTTGTCTTTGTTGCAGTTATCGTTGAAGTGCAGAGCCGCAGGGGTAACCCAACATGTTTTCCAGGCATATGAGATAATGTTGAAGAATTAATCAATTTGATGACCTAAATCTGGCAGAAGATCTCGGCGGTTGCAGTGTTTAATTTTCCTTGTTTGTTTCAGAAGCCTATAAGCACTGATAATGGACAGAATTTATAAATGTGACACCTTGGTGCCACTGAAGAAGTTAGGTTATTGTGAAGGGTATTTCTCGTATACTCAAGATCCGAGTATGCTGACCCATTGACACTAAAGTCTATTGTACAATCTTAGTATATCTAAATCCATTATTCTGCTAATAACTAGCTTTAAATACAAGATTCAGATATTTGCAATGTTGATTTGTCTCAGAACCCAGTCATATGAATGTAATGTAATATCATGACATGGTGATTTGCGGCGTAAGTGAAGAGGCTGTGCTCTGTCCACCACCATTCCAGCTGTAGGGTAATCGTCCTTGTTTAAATTTGTACCTTCCTCATGATGTGCGGTGTGACTTTGAAATTTTGTGGTATGACATTTTGTGTATTTGTACACTAGTAATATGGTTCATGCTGATAATATATGCTTTGGGTTCCACCATTGCCGATAAGGTGTTGATCAGTAGTCATATCAGAAATAAACTGGACTTGTGGGGGAAAAACTACCCAGGTGACTGATTTGAATGTGTAACAAAACATCATTTTAAATCACTTTATTTTCCAACATGACTTATCTGATGATGCATAAAATATGGAAATAATTAATATTTGGTCTGGTTCAAAGTAACTTAATTTTAGGCTACATTGCTCCATTTTTATTTTAAGATGTTTTGCACAACAATGTTCAAGCAAATTACAAATTTGGGCAGCACAGGTGGCTTAGTTCGTAGATCTGCTGCCTCTCAGTGTCAGCGACCCGGGTTTAATCCCGACTATGAGCGCTGTCTGTGTGGAGTTTGAACGTTGTCTCTGTGACTGTGTGGGTTTCTTCTGGGTGCTCCGGTTTCCCCTTACATTCAAAAGACGTGCAAGTTTGTAGATTAATTGGCTTCTGTAAATGGCACTCAGTGTATAAGATGCACACAGTGTGTAAGATTCCAGCTCTGTTATCCTTTCATAAAGGCTGCCCACTCGTACACTCGTCCTCCCTCGGCCCATCTGTTTGTGTCACATCCACACACAGCTGTTGCACGCTGCTCCCATCCGCTGCCTGATTTACAGCATGCTATTCCACCATGCTTGATCAGCTAACTGGCTGCTGTTTTCCCAGTGCCCTGAAGTTTAAATACCACGATGATGTCCCACTGACATCCTGCATCCTCCATCCCGAGAATTAACCTGGTGAACCTACACTGCACTCCTTCTTGCTATTGAGGGAGTGCAGGGTAGGCTCACCAGGTTAATTCCCGGGATGGCGGAATTGTCATATGTTGATAGAATGGAGAGGCTGGGCTTGTATACTCTGGAATTTAGAAGGATGTGAGGGGATCTTATTGCAACATATAAGATTATTCAGGGTTTGGACACGCTAGAGGCAGGAAACATGTTCCCGATGTTGGGGGAGTCCAGAACCAGGGGTTACAGTTTAAGAATAAGGGGTAAGATATTTAGAACAGAGATGAGGAAAGACTTTTTCTCACAGAGAGTTGTGAGTCTATGGAATTCTTTGCCTCAGAAGGCGGTGGAGGCCGGTTCTCTGGATGCTTTCAAGAGAGAG
Source organism: Raja brachyura (assembly GCA_963514005.1). The sequence goes on from OY740808.1 coordinate 20,956,095, forward strand.
ATAGAGCTCTTTAGGATAGCGGAGTCAGGGGATGTGGGGAGAAGGCAGGAACGGGGTACAGATTGTGGATGATCAGCCATGATCACATTGAATGGTGGTGCAGGCTCGAAGGGCCGAATGCCCTACTCCTGCACCTATTGTTTATTGTCTATCATCCTTTTGCACCACCGTTCTGTCATCTAGAACCTACATTGTGAAATTCCCACCTCTCTCTCCTTCATTAAGCTAATCCTTAGTAACCATTTGTTTTAGAAGGAACTGCAGATGCTGGAAAATCGAAGGTAGACAAAATCAAAGGTAAACCCAAGGGTTTCGGCCCGAAGCATCGCCTGTTTCCTTCGCTCCATAGATGCTGCCGCGCCCGTTGAGTTTCTCCAGCAATTTTGTCTACCAACCATTTGTTTTAACATTTCCTTTAATATTTCTTTTGGTTTGGTGTCTATTTTAAAGGTCTTGAAATTTCACTCATTCACTATAGTACCTCATGAAAAATTTTCACAACAAAATAATTTTCATTTTAGTTTTATTCGATAAACTTTAAATCAGTACCTTGGAAGAAATAACAGGAATGCAATATAAAATGTGATTGACCACTAATATACCATAAATCAATCGAATCTTGTAGTGTTCTTGATTGACTAGGAGAAGGAGGTGGCAAAAGGAAATAAAATTATCTGTTACCAAATTACACAGTCATTAAGTGGTTAATAAGCTCCAAACTAAGTAGGGATATCAATCCTGCAGCTCACTTTTGCCGTTGAAATACTGCCTGTTAAGATTAGCGTGAGCAAATGTGCATAAATGTAAACACAGGATGATATTTAAATCACCAGTGCTCCAAACACAGCTAAATTACACCACAGTGATGTCAAGAATGGGAAAAGTTATGCTATTGTCAACATTGTATGGTTATAGTCTTGACTGGCAACAGACATTGCCTGGAGGGTAGGCAGCGAAGAGTAGACTGGGAGTCTAGTTTAGAGATAGAGCATGGAAACAGGCCCTGCGGCTGACCCAGTCCGCACCAACCACTAATTCTACCTTACACACTCAGGATAATTTACAGAAGCCAATTAATATACAAACCTGCATGTCTTTTTTTAAATATTTATTTTATTATAAGCAATTGTACATGTCTTTGGAATGAGGGAGAAAACTGGAACACCTGGAGAATTCCCACGCAGTTACGGTGAACATGCAAACTCCTTACAGACAGCACCTGCAGTTAGGATCCAACCCGAGCCTCTGCCGCTGTAAGGCAGCAACTCTACCGCTGTGCCATCGTGCCACCCTTGTCCTTGGAAATGGATGATTGTCACCTCTCCTTCTTCCTTTGCTGGTGAATCAGTACCCTTGCTGCTTACAGTAGTTCCTCCAAGGACCCCACAATCATAGAAGTCATTCTTCATTTGCCTTTTTCATCTGCAAAGCACAGTGAAAAGGATCTCCTCGGAGATATGAAAATCTGTGTGACAATTTTCCTGAAGAAGGTTCATGACCCAAAATGTCACCCATCCTTCTCTCCAGAGATGCTGCCTGTCTCGTTGAGTTACTCCAGCATTTTGTGTCTACCTTCGATTTAAACCAGCATCTGCAGTTCTTTCTTACAGTCCTAGGAGAACTGAATACAACAAAGGCTATGGAACCAGGCACTAACTTGGTTGTAGTAGTGAAGGCTTGTGTTCCTGTTCAACTGTAGTCACAATAGAGGTGGCATTTACCTGACAGTCTGGAAAACTGTCCAGTTATTCCTTTCAGTTTCTCCCCCCACCCCTCCCCAAAGAATAAACAGGACACATCCAACCAGACAGACTGGATGGTAATGAGTCTGCTTTGACTCTTCAGCAGTTAATAAATGTCGCTGAGGCTGTCTGCCACACATAACACCTGCCCATTGGAGCTCAGTTTGCCTGTGGCCTCCCTCTGGCCCAGGACTGATAGGTCGGTCTGGGAAGGGGAGTTAAAATGATTAGCAGCCAGGAGAACCACCCCCTCCTCAAGCACCTTTCCCTGCAACCACAGGAGATCTAACACCTGTCCCTACACCGCCTCCCTCGCATCCATCCAGGGGCACCAACAGTCTTTCCAGGTGAGACAGGTTCACGTTCACCTCCTCTAAGCTCATCTACTGCAGTCGCTGCTCTCGGTTTGGCCTTTACATTGGTGAGACCAGGCGTAGACTAGGCAACCGTTGCTCTGAATGCTTACGCTCGGTCTGCCAAAGCCTAACCTTTAACTTACCTTTACTCAGTTAGCCTAACTTCCCATTGTCCTTTACCTGTATGTAAGACTCATAGGTTGACCGTATTACAAACATTCCCCAATGTCATGATCCCTGAGATTTCCTTCATCACAAGGGACAAATCATGAACATGATGGAATGCTTTCCACCAACCTGCATGTATATACTAACACTGTTCATTCTCATCACGACAAATCAAACTGGTATTACCCTAAGCATTCATTTCATTGCAGAGCCATTGACAAAATGCAGAAACTAGAAATGTATTTTTAGGTTTAGGTTTAGGATTATTATTAGCCCCATGTAGTGAGGTACAGTGAAAAGATTTGATTTACATTCTATCCAAACAGATCAGATATACCATACAAACACACAATCATTCAAATTCCAATACAATCGATAGAGCAAAGGGGAAAAATCCAGAGTGCAGAATATAGTTCTCAACATTATAGCGCATCAGTTCCTTGGACAAAGTCCGATGTTCTTGATGGGGTAGAGGTGAATTGAACAGTACCCTAGCTTATAGAAGAACCATTCATACACTTGATGACAAGGGGAGCAGGTGTTCCTGTGTCTAGTGGTGCATGCTTCCTGGAATTCCTTTGAAAGAGCATTGTTCACCAGAAGAATAAAAATGATTCAATAATGCTTGATCATCACCTTTACAAATGCAGTGCATGATGGGCAGTAAAGGCCTAACCAGTGACATGATTGTAGTGCATGAATATTAATTTTCTTCTGAAGCAGCACACAAAGAATCGCCATGTATCCAGCACCATTTTAAATCTTTCAAGTATCACGTTCTGAAAAATATCAACTCTTGTCTTGGCCTTAAAGGCTCGTTGCCCTGGCGACGGCACTGGATTGGGATTACTGGGGTCAGCCTGGCCTGGCAATGCTGCTTCATGCCTCTGCAGGCCACATCCGATCCATGCACTCGTCCGACCTCTGAGGCATCCAGCGGCGTTTGACCCACGGGATAAAAGTTGACATGATACACCATACCCGGGATCCAATGTTTTACTTGCATGCAGTTGGGGTCTGAAATGAGCAGTAAAATAGTTGGGGCTATCTAACAATTCTATCCTATGTGATATCCTGTTGTAGTTGTGTAAGGCTTGACTGTACTGTACTCACGCATTATAGGATAGCATGCAAGCAAAAGCTTTTCACTGCATCTCTATAGGTGACGATCATATACCGATCACAAAATATAAATTAGTTCTTTAGGTCGAGATGAATTGAGTTTGAAGAAGAGTGAAAATTGCCACTTGGAAATAGTGTAGTGGGATAGCAGGGGACTGAGCCATGAGAATGAGGTTATGAGGGACTTGCAAATGAAGACCACGTACCTAAGGATTGGAAAGCAAAGAACATAGAAACGTAACTAGCTCCTTTGTCTTGAACTGAGGGAGGGATCTGATGGTGAGCATTGAAACATTTGTTCTTCATGGTTGAGTACAAGGCGATTATAGTATGAACTGAGCCTTTGGAAAATAAGGTAGACACAAAGTGCTGGAGTAACTCAGCAGGTCAGGCAGCATCTCTAGAGAAAACGGATGACATTTCGCGTCCGAACCCTTTTTCAGACTGGACATAGGTTCCTACCCGAAACGTCATCTGTCGTTTTTCTCCAGAGATGCTGCCTGGCCTGCTGTGTTACTCAAGCACTTTGCGTTTCTCTTCATGTATAAACCAACCTCTACAGTTCCTTCCTACACATTTGGAAAATAATTTTGGAGCTCCATTACCACTTTCAAAATTAAAAGTCAATTGTATTTAAGGAAGTGCTCAGAGCATGATCAACCAAAAGCTTTTGTTTTAGAGCTGGAAGTCAGTGATCGAGTAGGTGAGAACATTTTTGTAATTGAATTATTAAAGGGATAATTCCTTTGATAATTAAATGATCAATCATTGCAAAGTTGCTAATGAAGCATCAGAGCTTCCTCTATGTCTCACCTATATCTGTTAATGGACGATATATGATTAGCACTTGTGCTGTGGGCATTAGTGCTATTAGAAAAATGTTCATATTCAAATGTTGCTTTGCATTTTCAATATTGATGGAGAATGGGGTTGCGAGGGAGAAATAGATCAGCCAAGATTAAAGAGTAGATTTGATGGGCCGAATGGCCTAATTCTGCTTGTGGAACTTACATGGCCAATGGCCCACAGACTCCACGCTATTCTGTTCACTAGTTCTATTCACTGAATCTAGTTCACACTAGTTCTATCTTATTCCATGTTTACATCCACTCCCTACGCACCAGCGGCCATTTACAGAGGGTCAATTCACCTACAAAATTGCACATCTTTGGGATGTGGGGAGGAAACTGGAGAAGAAACCCACATTGTCACAGGGAGAGCATGCAAACTCCACACGGACAGCACTCAAGGTCGGAATCTGGCACTGTGAGGCATCAGCTCTACCAGCTGCATCACCACCGCCTATCCATATATCTGATAAGTGTCTTTGAAAATATGTAATTGTATCCACTTCTATAACTTCCTCGGGCAGCTCGTTCCAGCTATGGACTATCGTCTGAGTGAAAAAGTTGCCCCTGAGGTATCTTTTAAATCTCTCCCCTTTCTAACCTCTTGATTATTTTACTTGCCGTAATCCATAGTGTAATAGTAACTGGAAACTGCGATGGCTCTATCTATTTAACGTGTTTGTTTTTGAAACTATATTCTGGAATGTGTGACCAGCCTGTGCAATAGATGAAACGTGCTGTTTGGATTGATAAATTGCAGTGATGAAAAACATATCATTGTCCACCTCAAAGTCAATGCTAAGGTTATTTTCCAAAGAAGAGAATATATGAAATGGAATCAGTACATAATAAATGATTGATCATTTTCCTTGTCTGAGTAAAGCTTTAAAGGTGAGCCGAACAAATATGATAATAATAGAAATGGTCATGCCAAAAGTAATGTTGCTCACCATTGACCTTGAAGTAGTCTGCACATAAAGAGCCAGCAAACGCCTTGCTGAATATTTACCTTTCCTTCAATTCTCAAGTTCATTTATTGATGGGCAGGATTGTGAAATAATAAAAATAAATGAGTAAACAATCATATTGCACCATTTGTACAGCCTATCTGGAATTAAAAAGTAGAATTTTAATATTTATGTCAAACATAGAAGAGGTAAATAGAAATTAAAACACATCTGATTGAGGTAGATTTGATACTTTGAATGATTTGTAGTATTTCACAAGTATGCATCTTGCTTTGAGGCAGCTGAAGCTAGATCTCATGCAAAGGACGTTAAGACTTCCAGGGTATTTAGTAACTAGACAGTTTTAAAAACAGAGGCACGAAGTAGTGCAGGTGGTACTTTACAAAAAAAAGATACAAAGTGCTGGAGTAACTCAGCAGGTCAGGCAGCATCTGTGGGGAAAAAGAATGGGTGACGCTTCGGGTCGGGCTTAGATTGTTCAGACTTAGATTATTTTCTTTGGAATCTCAGAAGTTAAGGAGAGACCTGATAGTAGTATAAAAAATTATGAGAGGCATAGATAGGGTGGACAGTCTGAAGCTGCTACCCAGGATGGAAATATAAATAGGAGATGCACAGGGGCAAGTTTTATTTTAGAGAGTGGTGGGTGCCTGGAACGGGGTGCCACGGGTGGTGATGGGGGAGGCAAATATGATACTGATCTTTAAGAGACTTTTAAATAGGCGCTTGGATATGCAAGGATTAGAGGGATATGCATCATGTGCAGGCAGAGATTAGTTTAATTTATGCTCAGCGCAGCCAATGTGGGCTGAAAGGCTGTCCTGTACGGTACTGTACTGTTTAATATTTTATCAGTGTAGCTGGAATGTGGAGGAAGAACACTGAGGAGGAGGAGGTGAATGCTGGGAGTGACACTAGTCATGAGAATTTAGACTTTAAAGATACCGCACGTACGTCAACAGGCCCTTTGGCGCGCAGGCCAGCCATCACTCCATACACTGGTTCTACCTACGCACAAGGGTCAATTTTTACCATAGCCAATGAACCTAAAACCCTGCATGTCTTTGGCGAGTGGGAAGAAACCAGAGCCCCCAGAGAAAACCCACAAGATCACAAGGAGAACGTTCAAGCTCAGTGCAGACTGAACCCCTGTAGCCAGGATTGAACCCGAGTCTCTGATGCTGTAAATCAGCAACTCTACTGCTGTGCCACTGTGCTGCCTTCATAGATCCTCTGACAGAGATTGCTAACTTAACTTAACATTGGTCTATGAACTCTGCCTCTGCTCAGCCATGCTCATTCCATGTTAGATGATGACAACGCCAATCAGAGTTTTAATGTTGTGAGATAACCACGTTTTACAAGGCAAACAGTTTTATCACTCAACAAACATATTTTGAACTACCAGTCGCAATATTGCAATTTATATTTGACAGAGAATATGAAAGAGGAAGAGGTATTTAATGATATAACAGCAAATATCCAATGTACATCCTATATAAATATCAGCCTACAGCTCTGGTCTATGTACTGCAGAGACATGTTATCCAGCTGCAAAGCGTGTGTTATCATGAATTATCCAAAATCATCTTGAGGATGAAATTCTATATTCAACAATAAAGTCAATCCCAAGTCGTTATTGCCAATTCTAAACATAGGGATCATGTTATGGAACTAGAATCCAGTATAGAGGCACTGGTTTGAGTCCCACAATGGCAGCACGAGAAAATTTAAATTCTTGGGATTTACATATATACCACGCTGACTAACATTAGTTCTATTCAACACACTAGGGACAATTTACCAAAGCCAAATAACCTACAAACCTATATGTCTTTGGAGTGTGGGAGGAAACCCATGCAGTCACAGGGAGAACATACAAACTCCATACAGTGTGAAAAATATACATCTTCTAGATGAGCTGAGACGCATCCTCAGTGATGTGACCTGGGGTCATTGGGTGTTTCGGGTCTCACAACATCAGACACCCTCGCCCAGGTGACCCAGCCGGGGTTGATCAGGCCCCGACTTGCGTCCCAGCAGCAAGCACTCACGGATCAGCCATCTTAATAACTACTCTGCAGGGGTTGGGAGACTCTAGTGCGTGGAGGGACTGGGCTCTGTGGGGTGACACCCGGCCGGGCTCCTCCTGCGGCTCACCAGGTTCAAGGCCTGTGCGCTGCACCTCTTTCTCCTTCTCCGAGCATTTCATTCTCGCCTGATGGATGTTTAGGCCACGATGGTTCATTAGGCCTTTCCGTAGCTTTGTTGGGTGTCTTTCTCACGAAAAACACAGACTGGGGTGCTAACCCAGCCTTTCCCGGGTGCCGTCTTTCCGTGCCGTCAACTGTCTCCAGTAGTCACCAAACTATTCTTGGTTGTCACCCAGTCTATTCCTAGGTGCCACCCGTAGTCAAGATGAAACCCGGGTCTCTGGTTCTGTAAGGCAGCAACTCTACTGCTGCGCCACCACGCCGCGCATTATGTTGTAATTAAAATGGATTAGAAAGGTATAACATTTTTTTTAGGATACTGTACTGATATTCATAAATGAGAAGAAAGGTGGTGTCAAATTAAAAAAAGAAAATAACGAGGTTTGACCTCGTCCACATTTGACAACCTGGAGACAACAATGTTATGAAGTCCAGGCATTACTAGTTTGGTTTTTAAATCGTCACATCAAGAGTTGTGGAAGAATTGAACACAGTTAAAACACTGAGAAGGGCTGCATTTAATGTTTAGAGTGAGAAGAGGCAATACTTTTCTAAATTAATAAATCATAGCTCAGAATCATGAGTGTTAATTGTCGTATGTACCGACAATGGAACAATGAGATTCTTACCTGTAGCAGCATAACAGGCCTGTAAACACCACACACACAGATAATATGTTATAAATAAAAATTGAAAAAGTTAGTAGCAACGATAATGTTAAAAAATCCAAATCCTCAGTGCAACCAAAGACAGTCTACAAGTTCATAGTTGAGGTTAGTGTTGTGCCGTGTTCAAGAGTCTGACGATTGTGAAAAGACTGTTCTTGAATCAGGCGGCCACGGTTTTCAGACTTCTGTACCTTCTTCCCTATGGTAGGAATGAGATGAGAGTGCAGCATGGGTGGTGTGAGTCTTTAATGATAATGGCTGCCTTCTTTAGGTAGCACCTCCAATAGACCCTTTCAGTGGTGGGGAGGTCAGTACAGATGATGGACCAGGCAGTGTCCACCACTCTCTGGCATTTCTTTTCCTCGTAGGTTTTAAAGTTACCGAACTAGGCTGTAATTTTGAGGCCATAAGTAAAAGCCTAGACATCATATTTCAGTGCTTTAATGATATTACCTAATATGTCAAGCAGCAGAGACTGCAGCCTCTGGCAAAATGCCTTCTTCAAGATTTTGTGCAAATCCAATTAGATTTTCCATATTAACAGCTGAAAGAAAATTAGGGTATACTGAATATAGACACAAAAGGCTGGAGTAACTCAGCGGCTCAGGCAGCATCTCTGGAGAGAAGGAATAGGTGACCTTTTGGGTCAGTCACTGAAGGGTCTTGACCCGAAACGTCACCTATTCCTTCTCTCCAGAGATGCTGCCTGACCCGCTGATTTACTTCAGCCTTCTATGTTTTTCTTCGGTTTAAACCAACATCTACAGTTCCTCCCTACTCATAGATATACTGAATGTCTAAAGGGGCTGTCTCACTTGGGCTGCGAGTTAGAAGAGTGTCTTCGACCTTCAAACTCGCAGCATGGTCGACATGTGGTCCTAGGAGGCCCTATGAGGCCGCTGGAACTCTCCTTCATGCTCGAGGTAAGTTCCCGAATACTCGTGGCCTCAGCTAGGTCGCGGAAAATGTTTCAGCATGTTGAAAAATTTTCTGCGAGTAAGATTTGGCCAGCGTGGGTCTTTTAAACTCGTAGTGGAGTGGGGTCACTATTTACTTACAGGCAGTCGAGGGCAGCCGTAGGCAATCTCCTTCGCTGACCGGTCATTTTGATTGGTTCATTGGAGTTTTTAGGACCTAGGAAAACCTACCGGTAGGTTAAGGACCTGTCCCACTTTCCCGAGTTATTCACGAATTCCCCCAAGTTTTCAAACTCGCAGAGTCCGTAGGAGTCCGTGGATATATTGCAGCGGCTCGTTATGCCAGCCGTAGGTACTTGGGGCTATTTCTTTTACTTGTGGACATTTTTCATCAGGCCGAAAAAATGTCCCGATTTACCTAATGTCCCGAGTACCTACGGCTGGCATAACGAGCCGCTACGATAAATCCACGGACTCCTACGGACTCGTTACGAACGAACATTCTGCGAGTTTGAAAACTCGGGAGAATTCGTGAATAACTCGGGAGAATTCGTGAATAATTCGGGAAAGTGAGACAGACCATTAAAATGCCCGTTAAACTTTATTATACTTATTAAAAATGCATCCTCTCCTTCCCCCCCCCCCCCCCCTTCTCTCCCCCTCCCCTCCTCCGCGCTCTCTAAAGGACTTACCGTACACTATGGCATCCGTTTACCTTCCTCTTCATCGCATACACAGTGCTCTCCTGCTTTCCGTGTCCCCCGCCTTCGCAGTGTGTGTGTGTGTGTGTGTGCGTCGGTCGATCCAGCTCACGGTTTCAATGCAGACGGTCGATCCAGTGCGAGGCTTTCCAGGCGAGTGCCCTCGAGCTTGAATGTCGAAGACACTCGTCTGGACACGCGGATTAGGCCGCCCAAGTGGGACAGCCCTTAACAGTGAAGTAAGAGGCGAAGACCGCAGATGAAAAAACCCAAAATAGCCCCGATGAATGTCTTTCCTTTCCCTGTCCCCCACTCTTCGCAAGGACCACTGACAGGGAATAGAATGTGAAATAAGCAATGATACTACCTGGAAAGAAGCTGTTTGGCCATTGTGTTAATTCAGTATAAGGTGTTCAATTATTGTGATGAAGTGCTTCAGGAACTTGGGCGTGATACATGTCAACTCTTGCCTTAATAGGGCGACACGGTGGCGCAGCAGTAAACTGCCTTACAGCACCAGTGACCCAGGTTCAACCTTGACTACTGGTGCTGTCTGTACGGAGTTTGTACTTCTCCCCGTGACCGCGTGGGTTTTGCCCGGCTGCTCCGGTTAACTTGCCCACTCCAAGGACATACAGGTCAATAGGTTGATTTGGCTTCCGTAAATTGTAAATTGTCCCTAGTGTGCAGGATAGTTAGTGTACGGGGATCACTGGTGGGTGCGGACTTGGTGGCCGACGGGCCTGTTTCCGTGCTGTGTCTCTGAACTAAACTAATGATGTGGATCCACTTCCATGCAGCTAACAGCGCGACAGATGAACAGTGATCTCGCTGGCTCTCCACTCTGCACTGGACAACATAAAATGTTCATAAGTTCATAAATCATAGAAGTAGAATAAGGCCATTTGGCCCATCAAGTCCTCCACCATTTAATCATGGCTGATCTAGCTTACCCTCTCAACCCCATTCTCTTGTCTTCTCCCCATAACCCTTGACATCCCTGAACAACACGAACAACTACGTCAGGTTGTTCATTGATGACGAGGCTTTAAACTCCTCATCAAGCATGGAGAACTGGGTCTTTGCTCATCCTTATGCAACTGAATCATTAACTTCCTCATCAGCAGACCTCAATCTGTGCAAATTGGCAACAACACTTCCACCTCTGTCTGAAGAAGGGTCTCGACCAAAAATGTCACCCATTCCTTCTCCATAGATGCTGCCTGTCCTGCTGAGTTACTCCAGCATTTTGTGTCTATCCACCTGAATGACCACTATCTTAGGAGCATTTCAGGGCTGTGTGCTCAGTTCCCTGCTTTATCCTCTCTGTAGTCATGACTGTAGCCATTCACAACTCCAAGGGCAGTTCGCTGACAATGCCACCATTGTTGAATGAGTAATGGGGAATTTGACTCATAATTCTTTACTAATGCTTTTCTCTAAGCAGAGACATCAACAATCTGATTGAATGGTGCCAGAACAGCACTCTTGCTCCCAGTGTTGGTAAGATGAGACAGTGTGATGCTTGCAGGATGTGGGAGGCCAGGGATACAGATGGAGCCTCTGGCCGTTAAATCTCTGGCAAGTGTGTCCAGGTTCAGCTCCTGAAGGACACTGGAGAAGCAGCTGGATGACCTCAGGGCCATCCAGAAAAACGGGAGTTTCCTGGACAGGATCTACTGTGAGGTGGTCACGCCGAGGATACGGGAAGAACAAAGGTGTGTTACTGAGCGAAAGGGTGGTAACCGTGGATTGCAGGAGACCCAGGTGGCTGTGCCTAATGAAGGCAGGTTCGCCCACTTGAGAACTGTCGGGGGAGACGGCGCTTCCAGTCTGAGCGGCGGACACGTCGGTAGCTCCAATCCTAGAGATGGGACTCGACCGGCGAGACCAACGTCGGGCAGAGCCGCAGTGGTGGGTGACTCCATTGTTCGAGGTGCGGACAGGAGATTCTGTGGCGGCCAGGGAGACGCGAGGATGGTCTGTTGCCTCCCTGGTGCCAGGGTGCAGGATGTCATGCACCACATTCAGAACCTCCTTGAGAGGGAAGGTGAACAGCCAGCAGTAGTTGTGCACGTAGGCACAAACGACATCGGGAAGAAGAAGAAAGAGGTTCTGCAACGTGAGTTATGCCCCTGTCCCACTTAGGAAACCTGAACGGAAACCTCTGGAGACTTTGCGCCCCACCCAAGGTTTCCGTGTGGTTCCCGGAGGTTTTAGTCAGTCTCTGTATTGGTCGAAAGTGGTTTCCGTTTTTAAAAATCGGTAATTTTTTAGTCGAAGCCGGTTGCGATGCTAGTTGAAGGTGGTTGCCGATGGACAAAAACCTCCGGGAACCTCACGGAAACCTTGGGTGGGGCGCAAAGTCTCCAGAGGTTTCCGTTAAGGTTTCCTAAGTGGGACAGGGGCATTAGGAAGAAGACTGAAAAGCAGGACTTCTAGGGTGGTTATCTCTGGATTGCTTCCAGTACCTCGTGCTCCTGAGGACAGGAGCAGGGAGATAGGGGATCTGAATGCGTGGCTGAGGGGCTTGTGCAGGGAGCAAGGATTTAGATTTATAGACCACTGTGAACTCTTCTGGGGTAGTACAAATGTGATCTGTACAAACGGGACTGGTTATACCTTAACTGGAGGGGGCCCGATGTTCTGGCAGGCAGGTTTGCTAGGGCTACACATGTGGGTTTAAACTAAATAGCGGGGGGAGGGATTGACAAATTGGGAGTATAAAGATGGAGTTGAAGGGGAAGTGAGTACAGGAAAGGTTACAAAAGACTCTCGAATTAATGGGAAGGAAACTGCAAGAAGGGATAAGAGAGTAAGGTCAGGGCCAATTGCGAGCAGTGCGAGAGGGGAGGTGAATATCGAGGTCAAAGTGTTACATAGAAACATAGAAAATAGGTACAGGAGGAGGCCATTCGGCCCTTCGAGCCTGCACCGCCATTCATTGTGATCATGGCTGATCGTCCCCAATCAATAACCCGTGCCTGCCTTCTCCCCATATCCCTTGATTCCACTTGCCCCTAGAGCTCTATCTAACTCTCTCTTAAATCCATCCAGTGACTTGGCCTCCACTGCCCTCTGTAGCAGGGAATTCCACAAATTCACAACTCTCTGGGTGAAAAAGTATTTTCTCACCTCAGTCCTAAATGACCTCCCCTTTATTCTAAGACTGTGGCCCCTGGTTCTGGACTCACTCAACATTGGGAATTTTTTTTCTGCATCTAGCTTGTCCAGTCTTTTTATAATTTTATATGTTTCTATAATAATCCCCCCTCATCCTTCTAATCTCCAGTGAATACAAGCCTAGTCTTTTCAATCTTTACTCAGATGACAGTCCCAGCCATCCCAGGAATCAATCTCGTGAACCTACGCTGCACTGCCTCAATCACAAGGATGTCCTTCCTCATATTAGGAGACGAAAACTGTACACAATACTCCAGATGTGGTCTTACCAGAGCCATATACAATTGCAGAAGAACCTCTTTACTCCTATACTGAAATCCTCTTGTTATGAAGGCGAACATTCCATTAGCTTTCTTCACTGCCTGCTGCACCTGCACGCCAACTTTCAGTGACTGGTGTACAGATCTCGCTGCACCTCCCCCTTACCTCACCTAACCCTATTGAGATAATAATCTGTCCCCTTGTTTTTGCTGCCAAAGTGGATAACCTCACATTTATGTATATTATACTGCATCTGCCACGCATCTGCCCACTCACTCAACCTGTCCAGGTCACCCTGCAACCTCGTAACATCCTCTTCACAGTTCACACTGCCACCCAGCTTTGTGTCATCCGCAAACTTGCTAGTGTTGCTCCTAATTCCCTCTTCCAAATCATTAATATATATGGTAAACAGTTGTGGCCCCAACACCGAGCCTTGCGGCACTCCACTCGCCACTGCCTGCCATTCTGAAAAGGACCCGTTCACTCCTACTCTTTGCTTCCTGTCTGCCAACCAATTTTCTATCCATTACAACACCCTCCCCTCAATTCCATGTACTCTAATTTTAGTCACCAGTCTCCCATGCGGGACCTTATCAAAGGCTTTCTGAAAGTCTAGATACACTACATCCACTGGCACCCCTTCATCCATTTTACTTGTCACATCCTCAAAAAATTCCAGTGACAAAAAATTAGTCAAGCATGATTTCCCTTTCATAAATCCATGTTAATCATCTTACTGCTATCCAAATGCCCCATTATTACCTCTTTAATAATTGACTCCAGCCTCTTTCCCACCACCGACGTCAGGCTAACTGGTCTGTAATTCCTCGTTTTCTCTCTCGCTCCTTTATTGAAATGTGGGATAACATTAGCTATCCTCCAATCCCCAGGAACTGATCCTGAATCTATTGAACATTGGAAAATGATCACCAATGCGTTCACTATTTCTAGAGCCACCTCCCTGAGGACCCTGGGATGCAGACCGTCCGGCCCAGGGGATTTATCATCCTTCAGTCCCATTAGCCTACCCAATACTATTTCTCACCTAATAAAAATTTATTTCAGTTCCTCTACCCCCTTAGATCCTCTGTCCTCCAGTACATCTCAGAGATTGTTTGTGTCTTCCTTAGTGAAGACAGATCCGAAGTACCTGTTCAACTCTTCTGCCATTTCCTTGTTACCCATAATAATTTCACCCGTGTCTCCCTTCAAGGGACACACATTTGACTTTGCTATTCTTTTTCCCTTAACATATCTAAAGAAGCTTTTACTGTCCTTCTTTATATTCGTGGCCAGCTTCCCCTCGTACTTCAACTTTTCAGCCCGTATTGCCCGTTTTGTTTCCTTCTGTTGCCCTGTGAAAGTTTTCCAAACCTCTTGGTTCCGGCTACTCTTTGCTGTGTTATACATCTTTTCTTTTAGTTTTATTCTATCCCTAATTTATCTTGTCAGCCACGGTTGCCTCCTACTCCCCTTAAAATATTTCTTCCTTTTTAGAATGAAATGATCCTGCGTCTTCCGGATTATGCCCAGAAATTCCTGCCATTGCTGTTCCATCGTCATTCCTGCTAGGATCCCTTTCCTGTCTACCTTGGCCAGCTCCTCTCTCATGCCTTCATAGTCCCCTTTGGTCAACTAGTTGTATATGAATGCGCGAAGTATAAGAAATAAAGTAAATGAGCTTGAGGCTCATTTAGAAATTGGCAAGTATGATATTGTGGGAATTACTGACACATGGCTGCAAGAGGGCCAGGGCTGAGAACTGAATATTCAAGGGTATACCTCCTATCGAAAAGACAGACAGGTGGGCAGAGGGGGTGGGGTAGCTCTGTTGGTGAGGAATGAAATTCAGTCCCTTGCAAGGGGTGACATTGAAACAGGTGATATGGAGTCAGTATGGATAGAATTAAGGAATTGTAAGGATAAAAAGACCCTAATGGGAATTATCTACAGGTCCCCAAACAGTAGTCTGGATATAGGGTGCGTTGAATCAGGAGTTAAAATTGGCATGTAGTAAAGGTAATGCTACAGTTGTTATGGGAGATTTCGACATGCAGGTAGACTGGGAAAATCAGGTTGGAACTGGACCCCAAGAAAGGGAGTTTGTGGAGTGCCTCCGTGATGGATTTTTAGAGCAGCTTGTATTCGAGCCTACCAGGGAGAAGGCAATTCTGGATTTAGTGTTATGTAATGAACAGGATTTGATAAAGGATCCATTAGGAGGTAGTGACCATAATATGGTCAAGTTTAATCTACAATTGGAGAGGTAAATCAGAGGTGTCGGTGTTGCAGTTGAATAAAGGGGACTATGGGGCCATGAGGGAGGAGCTGGCCAAATTTGACTGGAAAGATACCCTAGCAGGGATGACAGTGGAATAACAATGGCAGGTATTTCTGGGAATAATACAGAAGGTGCAGAATCAGTTCATTACAAAGAGGAAGAAAGATTCCAAGGGGAGTAAGTGACGACTGGCTGACAAGGGACGTCAGCGACAGTATAAAAATTAAAGAGAAGAAATACAAGGTAGCAAAGATGAGTGGAAAGGAAGAGGATTGGGTAATGTTTAAAGAGCAACAGAAAATAGCTAAAAAGGCAATATGGGGAGAAAAGATGAGGTACGAAGGTAAGCTAGCCAAGAATATAAAGAAGGATAGTAAAAGCTTCTTTAGGTATGTGAAGAGGAAAAAGTTAGTTAAGACCAAAGTTGGACCCTTGAAGACTGAAAAAGGTGAATTTATTATGGGGAACAAGGAAATGGCAGATGAGTTGAACAGATACTTTGGATCTGTCTTCACTAAGGAGGACACAAACAATCTTCCTGATGTACTAGTGGCCAGATGATCTGGGGTGATGGAGGAACTGAAGGAAATCCACATTAGGTAGGAAATGGTGCTGGGTAGACTGATGGGACTGATAAATCCCCAGGGCCTGATGGTCTGAATCCCAGGGTACTTAAGGAAGTGGCTCTAGAAATTGTGGACACATTGGTGATAATTTTCCAACGTTCTATAGATTCAGGATCGGTTCATGTGGATTGGAAGGTAGCTAATGTTATCCCACTTTTTAAGAAAGGCGGGAGAGAGAAAACAGGGAATTATAGACCAGTTAGCCTGACATCGGTGGTGGGGAAGATGCTGGAGTCAATTATAAAAGATGAAATAGCGGCACATTTGGATAGCAGTAACACGATCGGTCCAAGTCAGCATGGATTTACGAAAGGGAAATCATGCTTGACTAATGTTCTGTAATTTTTTGAGGAAGTAACTAGGAAAATGGGCAAGGGAGAGCCAGTGGATGCTGTGTACCTGGATTTTCAGAAAGCATTTGCTAAGGTCCCACATAGGAGATTAGTGTGCAAAATTAGGGCTCATGGAATTGGGGGTAGAGTGCTGACATGGATAGAAAATTGGGTGGCAGGCAGGAAACAAAGAGTAGGGATTAATGGGTCCCTTTCAGAATGGCAGGCAGTGACTAGTGGGGTACCGCAAGGCTCGTTGCTGGGACCACAGCTATTTACAATATACTTCAATGATTTTGATGAAGGGATTCAAAGTAACATTAGCAAATTTGCAGATGACACAAAGCTGGATGGCAGTGTGAACTGTGAGGAGGATGCTATGAGAATGCAGGGCGACTTGGACAGGTTGGATGAGTGGGCAGATGCAGTTTAATGTAGATAAATGTGAGGTTATCCACTTTGGTAGCAAAATCAGGAAGGCCAATTACTGTCTAAATGGTGTCAAGTTGGGAAAAGGGGAAGTACAACGGGATCTGGGGGTCCTTGTTCATCAGTCAATGAAAGTAAGCTTGCAGGTACAGCAAGCAATGAAAAAAGCGAATGGCATATTGGCTTTTATAACAAGAGGAGTCGAGTATAGGAGCAAAGAGGTCCTTCTGCAGTTGTATAGGACCCTACTGAGACCACACCTGGAGTATTGTGTGCAGTTTTGGTCCCCTAATTTGAGGAAGGACATCCTTGCTATTGAGGGAGTGCAGCGTAGGTTTACAAGGTTAATTCCCGGGATGGCGGGACTGTCATATGCTGAGAGTATGGAGCGGGTGGGCTTGTATACTCTGGAGTTAAGAAGGATGAGAGGGAACCTTATTGAAACATAAGATTATTAAGGGTTTGGACATGCTAGAGGCAGGAAACATGTTCCCAATGTTGGGGGAGTCCAGAACCAGGGGCCACAGTTTAAGAATAAGGGGTAAGCCATTTAGAACGGAGACGAGGAAACACTTTTTCTCACAGAGAGCTGTGAGTCTGAGGAATTATCTGCCTCGGAGGGCGGTGGAGGCCGGTTCTCTGGATACTTTCAAGAGAGAGCTAGATAGGGCTCTTAAAGATAGCGGAGTCAGGGGATATGGGGAGAAGGCCGGAACGGGGCACTGATTGGGGATGATCGGCCATGATCACATTGAATGGCGGTGCTGACTCGAAGGACCAAATGGCCTACTCCTGCACCTATTGTCTATTGACCAGGGAGTGATTGTTGACTTCAGGAAGGGAAAGATCAGGATCCACGAACATGACTTCATCGATGGGTTGGTGGTGGAGCAAGTTAACAATTTCTTTGAATGCACATTTCTGATGATCTGCCCCAGGCCCAGCACATTGGTGCAAGTTCATCAACGCCACAAGTTCCCAGAAGTTTAAGGAGATTTGGTATGTTGCTGAATTCTCTACCGAACCTCTGCAGATGTATGATGGAGATCATACGGACTGGTTGCATCATGGCCTGGTTCTGTAACTCAAATGCCCAGGAATGAAGGAAGCTGCAGAAAGTGGTGGACACTGCCAGTCCATCACAGGCACAAACTGCCCCACCATTGAAGGGATCTGCAGGCATCGATGCCACAAGCATGCAGCCAATATCGTCAAAGACCCACACCACCCTGGACACGCTCTCATCTCGCACCTACCATCAGAATGTAGGCACAGGAGCCCAAAAACCATGACGTCCAGGTTCAAGAACAGCTTCGTGCAGACTTGAACCACACTGCACAACACTAACCACACTAGCTCAGCAGCGATCTGCCATGGACATTGTACGAGGTTGCACTACATAATTTGGCTTCCACTATTATTATAGTCTGGTTACCTAATGTAACTGGACATTTATTGTATGTTTATTTGTTATGTTGTTGCTTTTAATGAGCCTGTAAGGCTGCAGCAAGTAAGAATTTCACTGTTTGGGTCCAGTTGCATATGGCAATTAAACACTATGGACTCTCAAATTATTCCCAAGTCTTTCTCTTTTCCTTGCAGCTTTTGCTCTGAAATAAATGATGTCTAAGTGTCACACTGTTGCCCTGCTCAGTCAATATTGGGTGTTGTGTAATTCAATTCATGAACAGAGGGATAGGCACATGGATATGCAGGGATTAGAGGGATATGGATTATGCCCAGGTAGAGCATTGGACTGTACAGCACTGGGATGGGACCTTCAGCCCACAATATATGTGACGAACATAGTGCAACGTTAAACTGTTCTCGTAGATAAGAAATGGTCTTGGCATCATGTTCGGTACTGACATTGTGGGCCGAAGCGCCTGTTCTTGTGTTGTACTGTGATCTAACGTGTAATTACAGAATTAGACCGAGCTATGACTCCACTCACGCAAAAGTATTCTAGTCTCTGTATCAGGTAAATTATTCCATCCAATCTCACATACCAGAGATATTGTCTTTATATAATCTGTAACGAGGACCTTCGTGACGGCAGTTGGGCAAATGTCCATTAGAAGGGGCGAAGAATACCTTTCTATTTGTACCGTATGAGATCGGGAATCATTTCACCGATAATCTACTTCATCGAGTCATCCAGCCTTGGGCACGACCAGTCCACGCCGACCAAGGTGCCCCATCTCCACTTGTCCCACCTGCCTGCGTCTGGCCCATGTCGCTCTAAACCTATTCTATCCATTTTAAAAAAAAATCTTTCAAATGAGATATTAAACCAAAGCCCTGTCTAACTCCTTACACTAGTATCTATGTCACTATTGTAAGACCGGGGTCCATCACTAAACCGGATCTCATCGCCTAAGAGCGTTTGGGCCATCGACTCGTCTCCCATAAAGTGCTTTGGGACACCCGAGGTTGTGAAAGGCGCTTCATCAATGTAAACCTTTGCTTGGAGACACGAGGAACTGCAGATGTTAGAATCTAGGAGCAAAACACAAAGTGCTGGAGGAACTCAGCGGGTCAGACATCATCTGCGGAGGGAATGTACAGACGCCGTTTCGGGTCGGGACCCTTCTTCAGACTTAAACGTTTGCTTGGCGTGGCGTTTCCAGTGGGGGATTTGGTGCGAGCTTTACCCTTGTGCTGCTGAAAGGACCGGGAGGTCTGAGTGGGGTTGGGGAGCGGGGAGCGGGGAGGGGATAGGATCTGAATCCCCGCAGAGCGGCGCTGGGGGAGAGCTCGCGTCACTAATGTTGCCAATTTACCAATGGAATCTAGTGTCGCAATGGAACAACATTGGCTGGGACCCTTCTTCAGGCAGGTGGAATTGAGGGGGGGGGGGGGGGGGGGGGGGGTGATAGCTGGAAAAGAGAACTAGGTTGGGACAAAGCCTGCCAAGTGATAGGTGGACACACGGCTCCACTCCTTTCACGCGGAGTTAGGACTAGGAGCCCCATATTCAGCTGCGACCCAGTGCTATTGAATCCTCCAATTTTGTCCAATCCCCTCCCCCCCCCCCCCCCCTCTCCCTTTCCTCTCCTCCCTTCATCCGAGTGGGGTTCAATTTCCCCCGCTATCCCTCCCCAGTCACCCTGTCCTTTCCCCTGCCCCCCCCCCCCCCCCACAGGTCCCTCAACTACATTTTACCCCCCTCTCCCCTGCATCCTTATCCACCAGTATCCCTCCCTCCGGCTGTACATTTCACTTGTCTCCTGTTCACCTCCAGCCTTTGTCATTTAGTTCCCCCATCTGCCGCTGTACCCACCAACCCCCCCCCCCTCCCCCTCCCTCGCCTGTATCCACCTATAATTTGCCAGACTCTGCCCCTCTCCCACTCCTCTTTCCCAGGTCTCCCCGTTTAGCTGCCCTGACTCCACCAGTCTGAAGACGGGTCCCAGCCAGGAAACATCACCTATCCACGTTCTCCAGAGATGCTGCCCGGCCCGCTGAGTTACTCCGGCACTTTGTGGAGCCCCGCACTCCATCCCCTCCCCGGACCACGGGACTTTCAGCACTTTGTGTGGACCGGCGGGGTTTGTGAGACATCGCACCTCGGGGGAGGGGGAGAGGGAGAGGGAGACTCGGCGCGGAGAGGGGGAGAGTGCAGTGAACTAGTGCAGTGTGATCCGGCACAGGAGACTGGCTGCAAGCGATGAGCGGCACCTTCACCATCGCCCTGCTCGGTTGCCCCGGGGTGGGCAAGACAGCCATCATCCGCCAGTTTCTCGACAACGATTTCAGTCCCATCTACAGCCCGACCAGAGGCAGGCAGCTCCACAGAGCCTCGGTCATGCTGGACGGCGACATTTACGACTTGAAAATCGTGGACGTCCCGCACATCGCAACGTTCCCGACCACCGGCGACCAGGTAAGGAATGTGCAGCCGACCCACACCGTGTGACTCTTCTCCACCCCTCAACCTATTCACACTCGTTCAACACAATTCATTTTCTTGCAAACTGGTCGCTGTCCCTGGAACTGATGCACTACGATACTGAGAACTATATTCCGCACTCTGTATCTTCCCCTTTGCTCTACCTATTGTACTGGAGTTTGACTTGATTGTATTTATGTGTAGTATTATCTGATCTGAGCGGATAGCGTGCAAAACAAAGCACTTGACTTCACTGTACTAGGTGCACGTTTAGTTCTATTAAACCTAACATTGATAAACCTAGGACAATGTGAGTGAAAAAGTTGCCCCTCAGTTTCCTCATCAATCTTTCTCCTCTCAACTTAAACCCACGTCCTCTCTCTGGTTCTTGATTCCCCTACACGCTGTGAAAACATACTCTATACTTTCACTCTATCTATTTTCTTCATGATTTTATACACCTCTATAAAATTAGGTTTATTCATTTTAGGATTCATAAACATAGAACATAGAAAATAGGTGCAGGAGGAGGTCATTCAGCCCTTCGAGCCAGCACTGCATTTAAACCTAAATTTAAACCTCACCCTCATTACACATCGATGTTTTACTGAGTCAAAGGGTCTTGCAGCTCAGAAACCAGCCCTTCAGCCCAACTTGTCCGTGCCGAGCAAGATGTCCCATCGAAGCCCACATTTTGCTCATGTCCCCCGAAACCTTACCTGTCCATGTACCTGTCCAAATGTATTTTAAATGCTGTTAAAATACCAGCCACAACTACCTCCTCTGGCAGCTCGTTCCAATCGCCCACCACCCTCTGTGTGAAAAAGTTTCCCCTCAATTTCCTATTAAATCTTTCCCCTCTCACCTTAAATCTATGTCCTCTGGTTCGTGATTCTCAGACTCTGGAAAAAAGTCTCTCTACATTCACCCTATCTATTCCCTTCATGATTTTATACACTTCCAGAAGGTCACTCCTCAGCCTCCTGCCCTCCAAGGAATAAAGTCCTAGCTTGCCGCAAGGAAACATCAAACGTGGAGTGTACACGGTATAAAGATGTGATGATTAAATAGTTCAAACATACCGTAAATGGACATTTATTGACAGATAGATAGTTAAAACATGTCATTTTAATTTGTGATCTACGTCAGCTTGAATGATGCAGGCAAATTCTGTATTCACCACTGAATAGGCTGTAGACTTTAGAGATACAATACGGAAACTGGCCCCTTGGCCCACAAAGTCCTCGCCAACCAGCAATCACATATGTCTATTTAGGGACAATTTTCAATTTCTACCAATGCCAATTAACCTACAAACCTGTACATCTTTGGAGTGTGGGAGGAAACCAGAACACCCGGAGAAAACCCACGCGGCCACAAGGAGAATGTGCAAAGCACCCATAGTCAGGATTGAACCCGGGTCTCTGGCGCTGTAAGGCAGCAACTCTACCACTTCGCCACTGTGCCGCCACCAAATACATCACTGCTTATTTATCTTCTTCTTACGTGTCCATCTTCCATGTTTCAAATGTTGGCCTCGCTGTCATCGTCCGTCCTGAAAAGGACGCAAGCTTCCGGCGACAATCAGTGGGAGCCATCACTCGTCACAATAGATGATGGTGGTAGCAGAATTAGCTCAAGATACTTCCAGTTTCCAGCCCCGCGACGTGGATGCTTCTGCTATGTGGCCACTTATTTCTCTGATAAAGCGTTAACTGAAGATTTAAGCTTATAAAAAAAATAGTTTCAGGAGATGTTTACAGTGAAAGTTAAGACTGGTAACGACAAATGTGAGGTGATGCACTTTGGGAGTAGTAATGAGGCAAAGACATGCATCGTGAATGCCAGGATTCTTGGAAATCTTGAGTTTAATTTAGTTCAGAGATACAGCATGGAAACTGGCCCTTCAGCCCAACGAGTCCGCGCAGATCATCAATCATCCGTTCTAAGTTATCCCACTTTCTCATCAAATCCCTACACACTGGGAGCAATTTACAGAGGCCAATTATCCCACAAACCTGCCGAAATGGTGAGTATATATGAAACCACCGCAAACAACAGTTGAGGCAACTAGCGAAAATAAAGAGGAGAAAGGAACCAAAGGCTGTGGTGCGTCTGTGTATTTGTATTTGTTTTGTACAGGGCAGCACAGTGGCGCAAGCAGTAGAGTTGCTGCCTTACAGCGCCAGAGACCTGCGTTCCACCCTGACTATGGGTGCTGTCAGTACAGAGTTTGTACGTTCTCCCTGTGACCACGTGGGTTTTCTCTGGGTTCTCCGGTTTCCTCCCACATTCCAAAGACGTGCAGGTTTGTACGTTAATTGCCTTCTGTAAATTGTCCCTTGTGCGTAGAATAAAACTGGTGTACGGGTGATCGCTGGTTAATGTGAACTCGGTGGGGCAAAGGGCCTGTTTCCACCCTGTGTCTCTAAACTGAACTAAACTAAAGTGATGACAATAGTGTTGGATAAAGAATAGGAGAAGGCTCGTGTAGGGCATGGATGTAAGCAATAACCAGTTGGGCTGAATGGCCTGTTATTGCGCAGTGCAGAGTTGCTTTTTTGTAATTCTATGGATTACGGCCACAAACAGGCACACTTCTGTCTCCTAATTGAGTAAAATATCTTCACGGTCTAAGAAATAAGTTACACCAAGTTATTTGAAAAACACGACCATTTGCAAATAAACTTACCTAGAAGCCATATCAGTGCAGCCAATTGGAATGTATCACCACTAATGTTGAGTTACTCATCACACAGCTAATAGGCAACTCCTTATCTCTGCAACTTTATTATTGTGACTGTGCAGGTAAATGCATTAATGGTTCAGCTGAAATTGCAGAATGCCTGTTGTGTACAGAGGGGCCCTGCTTACATTCAATTCTACTTATTCATTCTTAGGCTTTGTGCAAACATAGATGGTGACAGTATAGTTTATGACCGTTTTCCCTGCTACGTTTATGCTAGTGCTTATTTCCAGCTTTCAGCTGTACAGCCACTTGCTCCTGTGGTAATGAATAAACAAAACACAGATCTGATGCAATGGAGTATTCTGACAGAAGAGAAGCATTTTGCATTGCAATATTGAGAAAACTCATAAACTGTCACCTCCAGTTTATTCTCTCCACCTCCCACTTCCACCTCTACTTTCAGTCTGAAACATAGAAACATTGAAAATAGGTGCAGGAGTAGGCCATTCAGCCCTTTGGGCCAGCACCGCCATTCAATATGATTGTGGCTGATCATCTAAAATCAGTACTCCGTTACTGCTTTCTCTCCATATCCCTTGATTCCTTTAGCCCCAAGAGCTAAATCTAACTCTCTCTTGAAAACATCCAGTGAATCTGTGGCAGAGAATTCACCAGATTCACAGCTCTTTGGTGCAAAAAATTTTCTTCATCTCAGTCCTAAATTGCCTACCCTGTATTCTTAAACTGTGACCCCTGGTCCTGGACTCCCCGAAATTGGGAACATTTTTCCTGCATCTAGCCTGTCCAATCCCTTAAGAATTTTATATATTTCTATATGCTTCTGAAGAGAGGTCCTGACCCGAAACGTCACATATTCTTTTTCTCCAGAGATGCTGCCTGGCCCCCTGAGTTACTCCAGCACTTTCTGTCCACTTTCGGTATAAACCAGCATCTGCAGTTCCTTCCTACACAATTGAGCAGTGGTTTGAGATTAGCAGTATCTTTTTTTAAAATCTTGCAATACCATTTACAATAAGAAATAAAGTTAAAAAGCAAGAAAGTAACGTTAAATTTTGCAAAAAGAATAATTAATCACCATGTCCCTATTTTGAAATATGTTATCCGCTTTTCTAGAATGGTAAACCGGGAAAATGTATTTTGTGGATTATAATAGTAAGATTAAATGAGAACTTACCAGTTTGAAGTTTGATCTTGATTTTATGAGGAGTTGCGTTGGAGATTACGTGAAGAAGGCCCGCCAGCAAACTTCAAAGCAGCGGTATGTAATTACAAATAAACAACACCGAAGTAAACAGTAAGATCAGTGACTCGAGAACTACCAGATGATCTTTTATGAGAGAGGGTTGGGCGTGGTGGGCACGTAATCATAAAATCAAGATCAAACTTCAAACTGGTAAGTTCTCGTTTAATCTTACTATTTTACTTCGGAGTCACGTGAGTGATTCCGTGAAGAGTTCAAAGCTTTGTGATTTCATGCCGCAGATTACAATCTCGGCATCCCACTGCATTTGATTGACTCGAAAGGGAAATAAATGCATTAGTAATAACATTGTATTCAATGTAATGATAGGGTTTATTTAACAATGTAAACAAACAACAGTACCCCTAAAATTTAGGTACTTAAAATGTCATTGGCAAACTGCCCTGGATTGACGATTGGCCGATGATAAAATTCTGAAAATCAGCTCATTTGCCCATCCGACAGCTGCTAAAATTTGGTCGAAGGACACATCCCTCCTTTTGGCCGCCAACATAGCTGCTGCCCTAGTATAATGGGATGTAAATACACTATCTAAATGATATACTGACGTTGATGCTGACCTGGTGGAATGAGACATACAATCGTCAATGTTAATACCTGTTGCAGTCACCTTGAAATAGTCTGAACCGACCGTCTCTTGTGTAATTGTTTATTAACTAATACACAGTGCTGAATCCATACTTCTAAGGATTCTGGTGCCCTTGATAACATAAAAATGAGACCTTGGGGTATTCGAAATGATCTTAAAAATCATGCCAGCCCTGGTCTGCTCTGCTAGTGTAGTCCAGAATGTAAAATGTAATGGCATGAACAGCCAATTCCATCCTGTCCAGCCACAGCGTTTGCAATGTTTTGCCATCGTTGTGCTGATATTAGAGTCATGACTAAGGATGTAGCTGGAACCCCTTGGTGAAGTAATGTCTACACATTTACAATAACCAACTGCATAATCTTGTGATGTGAGTACTTGTATCAAGATCTTTTTAACAACTTGATATCCGGGTTGGACCCGACAATGTAGTTCCCTTATGTTACAGCTGTAATTTCTCTATAACTGTACTATTGTCAATATCATTTAAAATGACCTGGAAATGTCAGTAATTTGTATCATATCAAATGTATAATTAATATTTAACAAACATTTCTGATCCCCTCAATAGAGATGTACTGCTTTTTTGGATGCTATCCATGCATACTGCAGTGAACACCCTCATGGCTACATGTGACAACCCGAGGCATAAGTCAATTAATTGAAAATGTGTAAGTCAATAATTGTTTTACTGTGGAAAGACCAGTCTCCTGAACCACAGTTTAAAACAGCAAGTTCTTGCTTTTTGGCATAACTGTACCGTTGTGCCACAATGCCTGATGAAGCAGGCAACATGGACGCTTGGCCAGTCCGATAGTACAAATCCAAACAAGGTCTTGCTGACTGTTTTAAGACCCAGCTAATGAGGAAGACATAAAGTCCATTCCTCCTATTGAAGCGAGAATGTATTTCTCCACACTGTTGTGTCACATATTTTTGCAAACAGTGAAACATGCATAAACATGACGAACATTTGATGAAGTATTGAATCATGCTATCATCATACTTTGAGATCCAACACTTATTCTGTGTTATCATCAATCTAAACTGGATGATACACCAGTGGCAAGGTGATTAATTACAGGATATTCTTCCTAATTACCATGAGACTAACATATGTCATCATATCATGCACAACTTAAATTTGTGCATGAAGAACATGTATATTCACTCAAAACCTTACTCAACGGTGCATTTAGTGTATATATTTAGTTGATACTAAGAACTGAAGAATTGGTAACTCATGCAATCTCCACTACCTTTGAGTAGGTGATGGTATTTGGAACTTCTCATCTTAGAGTTCTAAACATCAGTTCATAATAACTGAATTCAACCGACCACACTACTGTAGCGAGTTTCAAGTTCAATGAGTTATTGTCATGTTCAGCAATGCTGAATACTGTCACTTCATCATTGTGGCTGAAGTAGCCTCCACTGACAATAGCACAAGGTTGTTAGCAAGGATCTAATTGCAACGTACACAATATCAGTTCCTTGATTTGCTCAGCTGCAACACAGCTGCTATATTGCCAATTACTCTTAATGAAAATAACCCAGTTTTGTAACAGATTGCTATAACCCCAATCTCTTGCCACAAGGCAGAGACAAGGCTAATAATAATTAAAGGTAAATCCCAATGACCAACAAACAGTTTATCCCATACTGCAAAGCTTTACTGTTATAGTACAGTTATATTGTCTTTGATAATGGGATTTGTATAACATGTATCTCTTACCTTATGAATCTGTTGAAGTCAGGAATAAGTTTTTACATTCGGAAAGTTCATATGCCCGATACTCTCCATTCTTCATAATAACATGCCAATCCTGCCTTATTGCATGGGTGGTTTGCACGAGAACCTCTGCCCAATTTCCAAACCCTGGCCATAATCCAACTTACTTGGAATGCTCCGGCTGTGCCTCAACCAAATATTTTTACCCTTTGTGTGTTGTACGAACAAATGTAAATATTACAACTTGTGAATGGTGAACTACCCAAATTTTGGAAGTGCTAGACCCATTTAGTTGAGCATGATTGGAAGGTGCATGGAATTTCTGAGCTATCATGCTGCCCCCAGCTCCAGTGAACCGCTACTGCCGATGAGCACCTGGGGTGCGTTCTGAACGATTACTTTTCCCCGTTGTTGGCCAAATTAATTCATCTGCCAGGCTTCTTCCCCTGTAGAATAGACCTACCTGAATAACCGATTCATTGGCTGGCTCTCACATTCCCCCTGTTGGCGTTGTTCACTGCCGGCACATATGTGCTTGAATCTGTTCTATTAACATCTTTAGAGCCCGGAGTCATCTTGACCTTTTGTTCTTACCTCCTCAGAGAGAGTGATTCGTAGGCAATTCTAACAGGCGCTGCCACAGGCCGTAGGGTACAATACTGATACGAACCCATTGGCTTTAACCCAATAGAATATTTTACTGGGATAGCAACTTTATTGTCAGAAAAGGTACCTTTAGACACGTGCCCTTCATCCCTTTGGGTAAGCCCCACGGCCATACCCTGAGACTCAGTGTCAGCAGGATACTGACCCATCTTGGTCTCTGCCTCCGAGAGGGAGACCTTTGCAGCATTGTATACAACAGTTGCTGTATTTAGGATAGTCGTTTCAATGCACTATCCAGCCCCGGTGAGGAATTCTTCCCCCGACTCCGTGGGCCTTGCTCTCTAGCCCCGGTGGAGAATCATCTCCCGACTCCGTGGGCGAGCAGATATGTGTGAATTTGAGCAACCCTGTCCCAGGCGTTGCTGGCGCCGCCTTTCATAAAGGCCGGCGCTTTTTGACATGAACAGCCCTGCATCAGGCGCTGTTGGCATGGCTCTCCCATAGGCCGGTAATGTCACAAATGAAACAGCCCTGTATCAGGTGCTGCTGGCACGGCTCTCCTGTAGGCCGGCACTTTCATATATGAAGCAGCTCTGTCAGGCACTGCTGGCATGGCCTGTCCCATAGGCCCGTATATTTTACACATGAAGCAGCCCTGTCAGGCGCTGCTGGCGTGGCCTGTCCCATAGGCCCATATATCTTACACATGAAGCAGCTGTCAGGCGCTGCTGGCATGGCCTATCCCACAGGCCCACTCTATTGCTGTGTAAGCTCGCTAAATCAACATTTAGTGTACAGCTTTACCTGTGAAGGGTAAAAAATAAATCATAGCAACCTGTGCTTAAACAATTATAACATTGTCACAACATATAACAATAACTTTTTACTTTGCCTAAGCTTTTACTTAAAGAAAAAACACTATAAAATACATGCTTTTTATTATAAGGAGAAACCCTTTATAGCCCGACTCACCTGAGTCCAAATAGGGCTGAATGAGTCCCAGTAATTTCTTGACTGGGGACCAACGTCTGTGAGCCACTGACCCCACTGTCAGTGGCTCCAGCGTTGCTTTCTTGCCGTTCCCACGGCATCCCTGCAGGATGGGGAGGCGCTGACCCCCTGTCAGCGACTCTGCTTAAATTTCCTGACGTTTTTTACGGCATCCCTGCAGGCTGGGGAGCCGCTGATCCCCTGTCAGTGACTCTGCTTAAATTTCCTGCCGGTTTATCTGCATTTGCGGTCGGACTGGAATTTCCCCACAGTCCATAACCGGCAATTTGTCGGGCTGCGAAACTGGCAGGAAAAACCTCTGTAAAAAGAGGCTCCTGCCTTAAAAGCCCCTGGTAAGCAAAAAACCAAACTTACCTTTTAAGTTTAACTTACCACGGCAGGAGCTCTGTCCTGCCAGACTGGTGCTTGCACCAAGGCGGCTGACGTAATGCTGCACATGCGGCCTGGTGGAATCACTCACGGAATCACTCGCGTGACTCCGAAGTAAAATCCGATAATGTATCTTGTGTACCCAGCTGCTCTTCACAGAGACCGGGGATGCAGGAAACCTTGGTGATAAACACGCCAATTGAAGTTTACAAGATCATAAAGGGCATTGATAAAGCAAACACTCACCGTATTTTTCCAGGGAAGAGGATTCTAAAACTAGAGGCCATAGTCTTAAGGTGAGAGGGGCAAAATTTAAGAGGGACCTCAGGAGCAACTTTTTCATTCCAAGGGTAGACTATATCATAATGAGCTGCCAGAGGAAGCTATAGAAGCGTATACAATTACAACTTTGAAAAGGCATTTGGACGGATATATTGATATGGATATGAACAGCAGTTGTTTGACAGATAAACCTATTTGTAAACCATGTTAGTGTAGCCAATTGAAAGGGTTTAAAGGGATAAAGGCCAAATGCAGGCAAATAATACAAGCGCAATATGTCAATTTGGTTGGCATGGACAATGTGGGCTGAAGGGCCTGTTACCATTCTGAACAGCTCTACGACACTACGATTCTGTGTAAAATCTCCAACGGCCATTACAAACATCACCAGTTCAATGCTATCAGTTCATGCTTTGCGCTGGGATGTTAAATAACCCTTCACTGTTGCAAAACTAGTTTAACACCTGAATGAGTTTATTGCAGATGGAGTATTTTCTGCACAAAATGCTTGAGGGTCTTTTTTCCCCCATTCTGATTAGCAAAGCTTAAAATCTACAATAGAGCAAATATAATGAAGTCATGGTAAGAGTGAGTTGAATATGGGAAATCGGTCCGTTGTGAACAATTTGCAGTAATGTGGCGATTCTTTTTGTGTAATTGATCCCAGCATTGCGTTGATCACACGGACATTGCAATGCGTAGTTTAGTGGTACACTCCAATTTCACCCTCTCATGTTAATATACCCAGTATCACATAGATGTTACTGCTGGTGAGATGACCTATTCCATTGGTGTTGGTTGTATTTTAAAAGTGACATTGTCTGTCTATATTTTACTGCTGCC
The DNA here is from genome assembly GCA_963514005.1 of Raja brachyura. The sequence goes on from OY740808.1 coordinate 20,986,208, forward strand.
CCACATACTATGTTGGGATTCATCCACAACATTTTCCCATATGTTTTTATGGAGCCAAATATTGATTCTGATTTGTGCAATAAATGTGGACAATATTATAAAAGGGACGATTTTTGTAAGCAAGTGTTCATAGCTGCTCCTCTCCCTATCTTTATTCCTACTATAACCATGTATTAAATTAATGGATGTAATTAAGGAATGATTTCAATGCCTTTGTACTAAAGTGATGCTCAACCTCCCTGTGTCTCTGGAGTCCGGTAACTGTTTCATTCCTCCAGGGTTTATGACTGAATTCTTTCCTCAGTCATAAATATAAGAAGCTGAACTTTTAACCTTTCCTCTGAAGTGTAATACGTTCCCAAGGGATTTGATGCAGCTTATTGGGCTTTGCATTTGTCCATGACTCTGGCCTTGATCAATCAGGGTATTTATATAGAAGTATAAATGTAAGATAAGCGTTTGACAGCACTGGGCCTGTATTAGAAGCATGAAGGGGGACCTCATTGAAACTTACTGAATAGTGAAAAGCCTGGATAGAGTGGCTGTGGAGAGGATGTTTCCACTAGTGGGGGAGTGTAGGACCAGAGGGCACAGCCTCAGAAAAGGGCGTACCTTTAGAAAGGAGATGAGGAGGAATTTCTTTAATCGGAGGGAGTGAATCCATGGAATTCATCGCCACAGACGGCCGTGGAGGCCAAGTTATTGGGTATTTTTAAGGTGGGGATTGCCGGATTCTTGATTAGTAAGGGTGGCAGGAGTTATGGGGAGAAGGCAGGAGAATGGGGTTGAGAGGGAAATATTGATGTGCCATGATTAAATGGTGGAGTAGATTTGATGGGCCAAATAGCCTAATAGTGCTCCTATGGCTTATAAAGTTGGAATGTTATATTTGTTACATAAAGTGTGGGTGAGGCCGAGGTTAGAGTTTTATATTCAGTTTGGTTTGTTGGAAAGATGCCATTAAGCTGAGAAGAGTGCAGAGAATATCTATGAGGATGTTTACAGGACTCCAGAGCCTGAGCTCTAGGGAGAGGTTGGGCAAACTAGGACTGCATTCCTTGAAGAGCAGATGGCTAAGAGATGATCTTATAGAGGTGTATAAAATCACGAGGGGGATAGATAGGGTGAACAACCAGGAAACAGGCCCATCTGCCCAACTTGCCCATGCCGGCCAAGATGTCCCATCTACACTTGTCCCACCTATCTTTGTTTGGCCCATGTCCCTTTATACTTTTCCTATCCATGTACCTGTCCAAATGTCTTTTAAATGCTGTTGTTTTACCTGCCTCAACTACCTGGCAGTTTGTTTCAGATACTCACCACCCTCTGTGCGAAAAATTTGCCGCTCAGGTTCCTATTAAATCTGCCCCCTCTCACCTTAAACCTATGTCTACTGGTACTCGCGTCCCCTACTCTGGGTAAAATACCATGCATCTACTCTATGTATTGCTCCTCATGATTTTATACACCTCTATAAGATCACCCCCCCCCCAGGAACCTGTGCTCAAAGTGCTAGCCTGCTCAATTTCCTATAGTCCAGGCCCTCGAGTGCTGGCAACATCCTCATAAAACTTCCCTGCACTCTTTCCAGCTTAACGGCATCCTTCCTATAGCAGGGTACCAAAACTGAACACAATACTCTTAAGTGCTGCCTCACCAAAATCTTGTACAACTGTAAGATAACATCAAGCTTTGCCCTCTGCATTGTTGGACCTTTTATAAAATGCCTGAGGAAACATTTATTTTATTGTGTGCCTTTACTTCATCTGTGACTACCTTCACGAGCATCTTAATATATAGCTCATAATGTCCACTTGGGAAAATTATGCCCCACTAATAAAGTCAAGCACATTATAATGCCTTACACCAATTTCTGATACTTTAAATGCACCTTTTTTTAATTCCTTCTTCCCGTCTGATTTAACAAGGTTACAGTACCTGTGGAGGTTGATAGTTAATATAGGTATACTTTGAAATTATCATCACCCCCACTAAGCAAACATTTGCTTACAGAAGTTACCTTTGCCCGATGATTATTCTCACTGGAGATGCTATTAATTGATATCTAGTATTATTTGTACAGGACACTTGTCAGCCAAACCTCCTTCCTGATTCTCGGAGATTAAGCTCCCGAAATGTGTATGTATTCACCCGTTGCTAAGGAAAAGGTCACATCAAAGGTCAAACCAATTACCTCTCAAGATCTCAAGGGATAGCTCTCAGATATGATATATGAGCGCTTTCAGCTTAAATTGTAGCGAGTGATTAAAATCAGGTACAAAAGGATCAGCTATCTGCATCGCTCTTGTTTAGATGAAAGTCTGTGCAATTAACGATAGCAATTACAATAAATTGTGAAATTTTAGATTTATTTTAAGTCCCTCCAACACTCTGTCTCAGAAAGTGTTGAATTTCATTCTGCAATACCTTTGTAAAGTTAACGCCGGCTCAGTTTCTCAGGTAGTTTTTGCTTAAGGGGTTATTTGATTAATGAGGCTCCCCGATTTAAGTGAGAGTCATGTCCCGCGGACCCTTGCATAGGTCGGGCGTTACGTAAGTCACAAGTGGAAGTGCTACTGTGCGTTGGTAAATTTACTGTTCAACACGGAGACCAGGTGGGATCACGGAGGGCCTCTGAAGCAGAGACAATGGGAGAGCTCCGACCTGGAGACCACGGGAGAGCTCCGACCTGGAGACCACGGGAGAGCTCCGACATGGAGACCATGGGAGAGCTCCGACCTGGAGACCACGGGAGAGCTCCGCCCTGGAGACCACGGGAGAGCTCCGCCCTGGAGACCACGGGAGAGCTCCGCCCTGGAGACCACGGGAGAGCTCCGCCCTGGAGACCACGGGAGAGCTCCGCCCTGGAGACCACGGGAGAGCTCCGCCCTGGAGACCACGGGAGAGCTCCGACCTGGAGACCACGACCACACAGACTTTGTCCATGGACATTCACTTACCCATCTGGCCCAGGGACGTTCACATGCCCCATGTACCAAGATGCGCCATCTACGCTAGTCCCACCTGCCCGCGTTTGGTCCATATTCCTGTCCAAATGTCTTTCATTATAGATTTGGGTGAAGGAATAGACTGTTATGGGGCAAGGTTATTTTGGGAGACATTCATAAAGTCAGACAAAAACTAGTGTGCAAAAGTGTGGAAGATGGTCACACAGTGGTGCAGCTGGAAGAGTCGCTGCCTCACAGCATTGGAAACACTGGTTTGATCCTGACCTCGGGTGCTGTCTGTGTGGAGTTTACACGTTCTCCCTGAAATCACGTGGGTTTCCTCTGGGTGCTCTGGTTTCCTCCTACATCCCAAAGACGTGCGGGTTTGTAAGTAACTTGTAAATTGCCCCCAGTGTGTGTGGAGTGGATACGAAAGTGAGATAACATAGAACCAATGTGGACTGGTGATCAATAGTCAGCATGGACTTGATGGGCTGAAGGGCCTGTTTCCACACTGTATCTTTCAATTACTTCAATGGTGCTCAAGGTGATGTCAACACTGGATCTGAGGAAGAACAATAGGAAGGCTTTCTTGATTTTGAGAGACCTGGAACTGTGAAGGAGAAATTTTACATAAATTAATATATCTAAGATGGTACTATAGAAGGTCTAGGGGCTGCATGCACACCCCCATCCATAGGTTTCCAGTTTCAGGTTTCTGGGGGTCAACATCTCTGACCTCTCTTGGACCCACAATATCTACACTGGTCAAGAAGGCTCACCAGCGTCTCTTCTTCCTGAGGAGACTAAAGAAGGTCCATCTGTCTCCTCAGATTCTGGTGAACTTCTACCGCTGCACCATCGAGAGCATCCTTACCAACTGCATCACAGTATGGTATGGCAACTGCTCTGTCTCTGACCGGAAAGCACTGCAGAGGGTGGTGAAAACCGCCCAACGCATCACCGGTTCCTCACTCCCCTCCATTGAGTCTGTCCATAGCAAGCGATGCCTGCGAAGGGCGCGCAGCATCGTCAAGGTCTGGTCTCACCCCAGCCACAGACTGTTTACCCTCCTCCCATCCTGGAGGCGCTACAGCTCCCTCCGTTGCCGGACCAGCAGGTTCAGGAACAACTTCTTCCCTGCGGCTGTTACAATACTTAACTCTGCACCTCGGTGATTGCCAGACACCCCCCCCCCCCCCCCCCCCGGACACTCCTTCCCCCAGTATAATTGCACTACTGATACTGTTTGTACACATATATTTTTTATCGTTCATTATTCTAAGTCTGCTCTTCTGGGAGATGCTAACTGCATTTCGTTGTCTCTGTACTGTACACTGCACAATGACAATTAAAGATTGAATTGAATTGAATTGAATTGAATACGTTGGTACATGACTTATTCCTGAGATCAATTTAACAGAATCTTAACAAACTCCAGGAATAACTCTAAACTAATTCCTAACTCGAGCCTGGCAACTATTTATCCCCAGGGAAGGGCAGAGGGTGGTGAATCTGTGGAATTCTTTGCCACAGAAGGTTGTGGAGGCCAAGTGTGCCTAACTTAAAAAAATACATTGCTGAATTCCAGTAACTTCTCTAACTAGTGCTCATTTTGAGTTCTCTGATTTCTGGCACTCGTGTTCAATGGACCGAAAGACCATTTTCCCCACTCTGAGCGTCCACCACTGTCTCTGTATCATCAGGTCCATCTCTTCATATACATCCCAATTTTTTTCCTTCCATCAGTCATGCCGATTCGTGGAAACCACTGCAAATGCCGAAGGAACGTGACCCTCCTTGATCACCGCCCGCATTGCGGAAGGAGGGAGCGTTTCCTAAACCCAGCCACAATTGTTCAGATCCCCCTCCCCGGGTCACAACGGAGTTGTTTTTACAGCGTGTGCGCTTGAGGTCGGAACCAAGTTCCTGTATTTCATGCGGTCCAGCGATCTCGGTCACATCGCCGCAGCCTTTTACAGAAGTAATCTCATTCTCCACTGGTGCGCCGGAGGGGAATGTGCTGTCGAGACTAATAAACCACAGAGAGAGAGAGAGGCAGCGCAGCAGGGATTGAGTACCATCAAATCTAACGCAGCATGACTCGCCTGCTTTCTGCCGGCGAGAGAACTAACGAGCAGCTCAACGCAAAATAGAGTTGCCAGCAGATGCCACTTAAAAAACCCCCACAAGGAACTGCAGATGTTGGAGTTTTCAGCACAAACTAACCTAGGCACTTAAAACGTAGACGCAAAGAACTGCAGATGCTGGAATCTTGAGCAAAACTGACACGTTGCATTTACAATGGAACAGAAGATGCTGGTTTACAAACAGAGACAGAAAGTGCTGGAGTAACAGTTGGTCGGGCAGCATCTCTGGAGAACGTGGATAGGTGACATTTCTTGTCGGGAGCCTGAAGATGGGTCCCAAACCCGAAATGCCACCCATCCTTTTTCTCCAGAGATGCTGCCTGAGCCACTGAGTTACTGCGGCGCTTTGTGGGCTGGTGGGTTTTTTTGTTGGTATGTTGAACACGGTCTTAGCCATGCTATTACTCACATGATAGCATATCAATAAAATTCAAACGTTTTGTCTGTGCTTTATTAAATGTGTGGCCAACCTGTGGGGCACAATGGCGCGGCTGGTAGAGCTGCTGCCTCACAGCGCCAGAGATCCGGGTTCGATCTAGACCTCAGGTGCTGTCAGTGTGGAGTTTGCACTTTCTCCCTGTGACCACCTGGGTTTTCTCCAGGTGCTCCGGTTTCCTCCCAAATCCCAGGAACTTGCGGGTTTGTAGGTTAATTTGGCCTCTGTAAAATTACCCCTAGTGTGTAGGAAGTGGATGAGAAAGTGGGGTAACATAGAACTGGTGTGAACAGGCGATTGATGGTTGGCACGGACTCGGTGGGCTGAAGGGCCTGTTTCCATGCTGTATCTCTAAACTAAATTTAAATCCTTTAGGCAGAATATTTCAAAAGTTGAGCAAGTCAGTGAAGGAGCTCACCCATAGATGAGACGTGATTGAATGGCGGAGCAGACTCGATGGGCTGAATGGCCTATTTCTGCTCCTATGTTTTATGGTCTTTTAGAAATATTGATACAAAATGCTGGAGTAACTCAGAAGAAGGGTCTCAACCCACAACGTCACCCATTCCTTCTCTCCAGAGATGCTGCCTGACCCACTGAGTTACTCCAGCATCTTGTGTCAACCTTCAATTTAAACCAGCATCTGTAGTTCCTTCCTGCACTTTTCTTGCGGTCTTACGGTCTAGCTGTGCATGTAAAGGTGACCCATTCTTTCTGTTCTTGTTTTGGAGGAGTGGTCTGACTCGAGGTGCAGGGGGATTAGGAATGCAAACGCGTACGTCCTTGTGTACGACATCTGCTGCCTGGATAGTTTTGATTATGTGAAAATGATACGGCAGCAGATTGCAGAAGTCAGGTAAGTGTCTTTACTGTATCCCCCACCACACTACAGCTACAGGCCTTCTGCAATTGCTGCAACATCTCCAGACATTAATCAGATGCAATATGGTGCAGAATCTCTTGCCCAGAGTAGGGGAATCGAGAACCAGAGGACATCTGTTTAAGGTGAGGGGGGAAAGATTTAATACGAACTTGAGGGGTAATCTGTTCACATAAAGGGTGGTGGGTGTATGGATGAGCTGTTGCAGAAGGTAGTTGAGGCACGTACTATCGCAACATTTAAGAAACATTTAGACAGGTACATGGATAGGGCAGGTTTAGAGGGATATGGGCCAAACGCAGGCAGGTGAGACTAATGTAGATGGGACATGTTGGCTGCTGTGGGCAAGTTGGGCTGAAGGGCCTGTTTCCACGCTGTAATAACTCTCATGAGAACACAACGTGCTGTAGTAACTCAGCGGGTCAGGCAGCATCTGTGGAGGGAATGGACAGGCGAAGATTTGGGTCAGGATCCTGTTTCAGTCTGTAAAAACAAGGAACTGCAGATGCTGGTTTACAACGGTGGACAAAACGCGCTGGAGTAACTCAGCATCTCTGGAGAACATGAAGAGGTGACGTTTGGGTCGAGATCCACCTTCAGACTCTCGCCTATCCCTCTGCTCCACAGATGCTGCCTGGTCCACTGAGTTACTCCAGCATCTTGTGTCCCTCTTCAGACTGGTTGTAGCAGGGGGGAGAAAGCTGGAAAAAGAGAGGGGGGGGGGGGGACAAAGACTGGCAAGTGACAAATTAGCAATGGGCAGGTGATTTGCAGATTTTAATCCATTAATTAAATACTGCAAATTGGTCATCATAAGAACAGTATCTGGAAATTCAAGCTCATGGTAGTTTGGCTATTAATTGACCAGAAGCGTTTAAAACTGTTCCATTCAGAAAGGTCCAACGCTCCTTCAACAATGTAATTGCCAACAAAGTATCCCTCTTGTATTTAGAACATAGAATAATAACAAAAGATAGACACAAAAAGCTGGAGTAACTCAGCGGGACAGGCAGCATCTCTGGTGGGAAGGAATGGGTGACGTTTTGGGCCGAGACCCCTCTACCAGACTGATTCCTGGGATGTCAGGACTGTCTTATGAAGAAAGACTGGATAGACTCGGTTTATACTCTCTAGAATTTAGCAGATTGAGAGGGGATCTTATAGAAACTTACAAAAGGGGTTGGACAGGCTAGCTGCAGGAAGATTGTTCCTGAGGTTGGGGAAGTCCAGGACAAGTCGTCACAGCTTAAGGATAAGGGGGAAATCCTTTAAGACCGAGATGAGAAAGACTTTTTTCACACAGAGAGTGGTGGGTCTCTGGAACTCTGCCACAGAGGGTAGTTGAGGCCAGTTCATTGGCTATATTTAAGAGGGAGTTGTGGCCCTTGTGGCTAAGGGGATCAGAAGGTATAGAGGGAAGGCAGGTACGGGACACTGAGTTGGATGATCAGCCATGATCATATTGAATGGCGGTGCAGGCTTGAAGGGCCGAATGGCCTACTCCTGCACCTAATTTCTATGTTTCTATGTTTCAGACTGGTTAGGGATAAGGGAAACGAGAGATATAGATGGTGATGTGGAGAGATAAAGAACAATGATAACAACATTTAAAAGAAGAATATTATAAACATAAGAATAATAACAACGCAGGAACAGGCCCTCTGGCCCACAATGTCCGCGCTGAACATGATGTCAAGATAAACTAATCCCCTCTGCCTGCACATGATCCATATCCCTCCATTTCCAGCCTATTTAAAAGCCTCTTAGATGCCACTATTATATCTGCCTCCACCACCACTCCCAGCTGCACATTCCGAGCCCCCAGCACCCTCTGTGCAAAGAAACCTGCCTCGCACATGTCCCTTTTATCTTTCTGCCGATGTTGCAATATATATGATAAATCAGCAATAACGTAGCCGGTGAATTCATCACGGCTTAGTCACATTATTGCTTGTAACTTTTCATATCAACTATACAATGAGATACAAACTGGTTTGAGCAGTTTAGTTGATGGGACACGCACATTATAGACCTGTCTGTACAAATTAACTCAGTATCCCACTCCAGCTATTCTGCGTTAAAGAAGGACCTGCGGATGCTCGAAAATCGAGGGTTACACAAAAAGCTGGAGAAACTCAGCGGGTGCAGCAGCATCTAAGGAGTGAAGGTCTGAAGAAGGGTCTCGACCCGAAACGTCGCCTATCTCCTTCACTCCTTAGATGCTGCTGCACCCGCTGAGTTTCTCCAGCTTTTTGTGTAACCCCCAGCTATTCTGCCCCTGGCCACAAGGGGACGCAATGGAATCAAGATCCTGGCCCTTGAGAGACTTTGTCCTTAATGGTGGGAAGGTCATTGGTTCTTTATTGTTGTCACAGAAGCACAGCATCGTGAAATTCCCTGGCACAACCCACAAATGCACAGTCACTATGTTTGGTGCCGTTTACAAAGGACAAAGGACAAAGTCCAAGCCCGGTCCACTTGCTGGAAGTACTGGAGTGCCCCTGTTCCAGGTAAGCCCAGGTAGGCCCCAGATCATGTACACAAGATCTCTTGAAATAAATGCTTGCATTGAGTTTACATTCTATACTACCGATTCGACTTGCAGATTAACTTTTTGGACCAGAAATCCCAACTCCCTTTACACCTCCGATCTCTGGATTCTCTCCCCATTATGAAAATAGTATAAGTCTTTATTCCTACCACCAAAACACAGGACTCCACACTTTGCTACACTATATTCCATCTGTGGTGCAACATTCACTCTTGCCTCCCTCTTACTCTTTATATCTGAAGAAACTCTTGCTAAGATCATTTATATTATTGGCTAGCTTACCTTCATACTTCATATTTTCACTCGTATTGCCTTTTTAGATGCCTTCTGTTGTTCTTTAAAAGCTTCCCAATTCTCTGGCTTCCTACTAATCTTTGCAATGTTATATGGCTTCTCTTTTAGTTTTATACTGTCCTTGACTTCCCTTTCAGCCACGATCATCGCTTTCTCCCCCTAGAATCTTTCTTCCTCTTTGGAATGAAAAGATCTTGCATCTACCGAATTATTCCCAGACATTCCTGATATTCCTGTACCCCATCATCCTTGCTTGGGTCTCGTTCCAGTCATATTTTGGCCAGCTTCTCCCTCAAGCCTCTGTGTTTCCCTTTGTTCAGCTGCAATACCGCCACAGTTGGTCTTGGCATTGTGTTTGGTGCAGACATTGTGGGCAGAAGGGCCTGTTTCTGTGCTGTACTGTTTTATGTTCTATTAATCAGGCAGCTTAGAGAAAGTAGACACAAAATGCTGAAGTAAGTCAGTGGGCCAGGTAGCATCTCTGGACAAAAAGCCCAATTGACATTTTGAGTCTGGACCCTTCTTCAGATTGGACCTGAAACCTCACCAATCCTTTTTCTCCAGAGATGCTGCCTGACCCGCTGAATTACTCCAGCACCTTGTGTCTACCTTTTATATAAACCAGTATCTGCTGTTCCTTTCTCCACAGCTCAGAGAAAGTATTTATTTTGGCTTTAGAAGCATAAACCCATTTTCCAAATGGATGATTTGCCATGAGGTCTCAGGTGGTGTTGGATTGTACATTTCTGAGACCTAGAGAGCGATTGAACAGTGTTGTGGTAGGTGCTCTTAGCCCATGGCATTGGCTAGTCTGAGGCTAGCCTTAGGGAGCCTGGAGAAGGGTCTCGACCCGAAACGTCACCTATCCTTTTTCTCCAGAGATGCTGCCTGATCCGCTGAGTTACTCCAGCCTTTTGTATCTATGGATTTACTCGTTTCTGGTGATTTGACAGGAGGCCAAACTCAAGGCAAGCGCCGATCATCGTGGTTGGAAACAAGAGAGACCTGCAGAAGCATCGGTTCACCCCGCGCCGGAGTACCAGTGACCTGGTGAAGAGGATGTGGCGATGCGGCTACATGGAGTGTTCCGCCCGCTACAACTGGCACGTTTTACTACTGTTTAAAGAACTCCTGAACAGCAGCGTGGATCGACGCTACAAACAAGGCCACCCCTCTATCCGAATCCAAGGGGCACTGCAGAGGAACAGATGCAACGTGATGTGACACTGTCCCGTTTCATGCATTAAATGGTCTTTTTTTTTTTTGTTTTCCTAAAATGAGTTAATTATAAGGCAAAAATAGAAAATTGTAGAATAAAATATTTTTCTTAACATTCAGCCTTTACTCTCTGCCATATTTGTTGGGTTCACATTGATTGGATAGAAAATGGTATTAGTAAAAATTCAGAGCAAATGAAAGGGAAAATTAGATCCTAATTAATGTAGGGTCAAAGGATTTTAAATCATTAACAAAACGTAAATATCAGAGAGCTCCCTGATTTAGTGTCAGACGTATAAAGAACAGTAAATCTTAGTACATGAGGTTGTTGTGGCTTTGGAGAAGGTGCAGAGTGTATTAGCCACAAGGAGAGGTAGGCCAAACTTGGATTCTTTTCTCAGCAACGTTGGAGGTTGAGGGGACACATGATGGAAATGCATAAAATTATGAGAGGCATAGATAGGGTAGAAATGTCAAAGCCTAGAGGGCATAGCTTTAAGGTGAAAGCAACAAAGTTTAATGGAGATGTGTGGGGCTCGTTTCCTTTTTACACAGAGGACAGTGGGTGCCTGGAACGCACTGCCAGAGGTGGTGGTGGAGGCAGATACAATAGTGGCATTTAATGGGCTTTTAGATAGATGGTATCTGGGAAAGGTGAAACTGTCTAATTTCATTCTCATCAACTCATTGGGACCTCCAAACCCATCTCCCCACCTTATGTTAAATCTGCTATATTTCCCTCTCCAAAGTCACAGATTTTGCCTTGAAAGTTTAATCACATTTTATAATTACTGCCACATGGCAGATAGGACTGTTCCTATCCTTTCAGTTTCCCCTTCCTCTCCATTCTCCCGAGGGTCTGACACACTCGATCCTATTCTGTACCGTTACAATTACCCATATTCCATGCTTAAATGACCAGGGGGCTTGAAGGTTGTAAGTTGTGGTGCAGAGAATGAACAGATACCCAGAGTAGAACATCCATTGTCACACTGAACTGTGAGGCAGCCACAAGGTGCTGAGCAACTTCATTAGTTAGTTCATTAGTTTAGTCAGTTTATTGTCAGCTATGACTGAAGGGGGCCTAAGATTGTCACGTGTACCGAGGTAGAATGCAAAGCTTTTGTTGCCGTGCTAATCAGTCAGCAGAAAGACTATACATACACACAGTCGAGTCAGCCAAAGTGTTCAAAATACATGTTACAGAGAATAATGTTCAGTGCAAGACAAAATCTAGTAAAGTCCGATTAAAGATAGTCTGAGGGTCTCCAATGAGGTAGATAGTAGCTCACGACTGCTCTCTATTGGTGATAGGATGGTTCAATTGCCGGAGGACAGCTGGACAGAAACTGTCCCTGTATCTGGAAGTGTGCGTTTTCGCACTTCTGTACCTTTTGCCGATGAGAGAGGGGGAAGGAGGAGTGACCGGGGCGAGAATTGTGCTGGTGGCCTTGCCGAGGCAGCGTGAAGTGTAGATGGAGTCAATGGAAGGGAAGTTGGTTGGTGTGATGGTCTGGGGTGTGTCCACAATTCTCTGCAATTTCTTTCAGTCTTGGCTGGAGCTGTTCCCTGACCATGCTGCAAGTTATGCATCCCGATAAATTGTTTACAACTCACTACCACTCCCGTTTGCTTGCGATTCTCCTGAACAACATGACCTCATTCATCGGAGGAGGGAGCCATGTAGCTGTCCCCAACTCTGTGTTGACAATCAGTAATGCCCCTGTCCCACTTAGGAAACCTGAACGGAAACCTCCGGAGACTTTGTGCCCCACCCAAGGTTTCCGTGCGGTTCCAGGAGGTTTTTGTCAGTCTCCCTAATGGTCGAAAGTGGTTTCTGTTTTAAAAATCGGTAATTTTTTTGTCGAAGCCGGTTGCGATGCTAGTTGAAGGTGGTTGCCGGAGGACAAAAACCTCCGGGAACCGCACGGAAACCTTGGGTGGGGCGCAAAGTCTCCGGAGGTTTCCGTTCAGGTTTCCTAAGTGGGACAGGGGCATAAGGCGACAGTTGATCTACCTCAACTTTATTTTCCCCAAGTATTTCCAGGTCCCTCAATACCCCTGAGTCCTGGAGCTTGAATCAACATCCTGCATGTAGTTAGCATTGACAACAAATCCCAGAGATACAGAGCTCTGATTGAATGAAGTTCTCAGGACCTTCTTCTGAGATAGAATATCTTTGGCAGACATAATGCCAACCCTTTGACCATGGGGATACAACATCTAATCACCACAGGGCCTCATAAACCCTCAACTAAATTTATTTTTTGCATTTCAAGTCAATCATTCATCTAAACTCCAGGGAACATGGAATCATTCTATCCGATGTCCACACATTGGATAATCATCTCATTCTACCATTTAACCTGTTTGATAATTCAACTTTTAAACACATCGCATAACCTCAGTGTCTCATCGCAGAATACTTAACGGTATCTTTGTAAACAAGGTGGAATTGGGACTGCTCCTCCCATACCCCATCTTCTGCTGCCAAGGGGGGCATGTGGCGCAGCGGTAGAATTGCTGCCTTGCACCAGAGACCCAGGTTCGATCCTGACTACGGCTGCTGTCTGTACAGAGTTTGTACATTCTCCCAGTGACCACATGGGTTTTCTCCTAATGCCCCGGTTTCCTCCCACACTCTGAAGACTTACAAATTGGTAGGTTAATTGGAAATTTGTAGGTTAATTGGTTAATTGTAAATTGTCCCTAGTGTGTAGGATAGTGCTGGTGTATGGGTGATTGTTCGTCAGCGTGGACTTGGTGGGCCGAAGGGCCTGTTTCTACACTGTATCTCTAGAAAGGAAGAGGTGGAGCCAGTGGGCTGAGGGAGAGCTGAGAAGGGGAGGAGAAAGTAGGGACTACCTGAAATTAGAGAAGTCAATGTTCATACTGCTGGGATGCAAACTGCCCAAGCGAAATATGAGGTGCTGCTCCTCCAATTTACAGTGGACCGTGCTCTGGCCATGGAGGAGGCCCAGGACAGAAAGGTCAGATTTGGAATGGGAGGAGGAGTTGAAGTGCTGAGCCACAGGGAGATCAGGTTGGTTATTGCGAACTGAGCCGAGTTGTTCGGCGAACCGACCGCCAAGCCTGCGCTTGGTCTCACCGATGTAGAGCAGCTGGCATCTAGAGCAGCGGATGCAATAGATGAGGTTGGAGGAGGTGCAGGTGAACCTCTGCCGCACCTGGAAAGATGGCTTGGATCCTTGAATGGAGTCAAGGGGGGGAAGTAAAGCGACAAGTGTAGCGTTTCTTGCGGTTGCAAGGGAAAGTGCCCGGAGAGGGGGTGGTTCGGGTTGGAAGGGACGAATTGCACCTATCCATGTTCTCCAGAGATATTTCCTGACCTGCCGAGTTACTCCAGTACTTTGTGCAAGATGATATCTCCTTGTACCATTGCCTTTTCTCCAAATGCTGCCTATTCTGTTTCAGAACCCAGATTAATTTCAATTCGAGGAAATTGTTAACTATAAAAATAGAAAATATTGAAAAGGCAGATATCCACAATAAGGTGGTCAGTTTTGTTTTTACACAGAGGGTGATGGGGGCCGGAAACGCGCTGCCAGGGGTGATGGTGGAGGCAGATACGATAGCTGTGTTCATGAGGCTTTTGGATAGTTGCAGGGAATGGTGGGATATGGATCACCTGCAGGCAGAGGAGACTAGGTTAACTTGGCATCATGTTCAGCATAGACATTCTGGGCCGAAGGGCTTGTTCCTATGCTGTATTATTTTACGATCTGTAAAGAGATGGTAATGCAAGGACCTCTGGAATTTCTATTATAAAGATATGACCAAAACCTCCTAACTTTTTTTCCTTTGCATTTCAAAAACGATTGAATCGTATCTTGAGCAGAGATGAACATTGGAGTCTGAAGAAGGGTCCCGACCCGAAACATCTTCCATCTTTTTTCTCCAGAGATGCTGCCTGACCCCCTAAGAGACAAGTACCATAGTGGGAATGTCTGTAAAATTGATTTTATTAGTCTTTATTTAAAAAAAAAATGATGACACATTGAAAGACAGCAAATTCACAAATATTGCAAATTTCTCCTCTAGGTATCTTTCCTTCATCACATCACAACATCCCTAATGTCAAGTTTTGAAATGCATGCTTACAGAATACACTCTCATTCCTACTGTTTCTCTCCGGTCCGCACCAGGCGGGGATGGTTCACACCTTGCAAACTGCAAACATCAAATAACTTACAACAGGTACACACATTGTAAAATAGAGGAAGCATCACCTTAAGGCATGGGTGTGGGTTAAAGGCAAAATAGTCTTATTGCAGCAATAACAGCTCTCCCTGTTACGTAGACACAGTTAGCAATACATTGACACATGGAGCCACGTAAAACGCTCTCCAAATTACATCCTATTGCAGACTTCACTGCTCTGTCACACTTAAGTCACCAACGCCAGGTTTCTTTCTGTCCTATCGTTGGTTCTGTTTCCTCGGTGGGAATAATGTTGCCACGTTTAAAACTTCTAACCAATGTTCGGTTCAAACCCTACAAAGAAAACCTGTTCACGTTCATCTTTGCTTGTGACACACACATTCTGTTTAAGTTTTAGTCTTTGATCACTACCCATGCACAAACACACACTCGTACACACATCCTGTTTAGGTACAAGTCTTCGATCATCTTTCTCTCACACACACACACATTCTGCTTACGTTCACATCTTTGATTGATACTGACACACAAACACACCCACTTGTGCACACACAGCCTGCTTATGTTCACGTTTGATCGCCCGTCTCACACACATCCTGAACACACACACACACACACACACACACACACACACACACACATATATATGCTGATCTCACGCGCACACACACATATCCTGATCTCTCACACATACATACATCCTGTTTATATTCACATTTGCGATCATCTCACTCTCTCCGTCTCTCACACTCACACACCCTTGTTGACACTACCCGTCCACCTCAATCTGACTTCAACCCCTTAATGTTCATTCCATAATGCAAACAAATCCCAATGGTTAGAACTTGTTAGGAACAGTGAAGCTCTCCGAAAACAGCTTTGCCTCAGTATATTATTTTCATAGCTCAGTTTCCAGTTGAGTGTTCCCTCTTGGAAGTCTGAAGAAGCGGAGAGACAGAGAGAGACAGAGAGAGGCAGAGAGAGGCAGAGAGAGGCAGAGAGAGGCAGAGAGAGGCAGAGAGAGGCAGAGCGAGGCAGAGCGAGGCAGAGCGAGGCAGAGCGAGGCAGAGAGAGGCAGAGAGAGGCAGAGAGATAGGTGTGTGGTGGTGGGAGATGTTAGAGAAGGTACAGGTGGATCGATGGTGACCTCTCAAACGTAGCAATGCAACTCACTCCAATTCCCAAATAATTCCTTCTGCATTTGCTCGCCTGTTCCAGTAAAGCAATTCTCCCCAAGCCAGAATATTTACTAATCAACTTTTCAATGCTTAATTGGCGAAATGTTGCGCAAATTAATGTTTTCGAACACAGTCTGAGAAGACAACAGCTTTGCACTAATCGAGTGATGTTTAGGGGAAAAGTTAAGAGTTTATATTAGGATTTAATGCTTCACGATTCGCAGTTCTTTCAGTTATTTAGCAAGACAGGGTACAATTCGCTGCAAACATTATTTAAATAACTGACTATTATCAGTTATTGCTTCAAGGAATAAGGATATCATCATTGCAATTGCATAGTTAATGACTATATATACTTACTAATTATCTTTTTTACATTTTGCTTACACGCACATGACCATAGGCAGAACCCAAATGCAAATCCATAGAGCACATACCTCTATCATTCCATTGGACAAACATGTTTTTTTATGATCAGCAGCAGAATTGGATCTACAATTAGAAACACAAATCATCACTAATAAAGCCACCATTTTAACTGGAATGGGCGACAATGTGACCCCAATTATTGGTACAAAAAAAAGTTTCTAACTTTTAAATGATGCGAGGACATGGATGTCGAGAAGAAGGGATGGCAGGAATAAATAATTAATTCACAGGGTCATTCCAATACTGAAGGGAACTGGAATTTAAAGTGAATGGTTACATTGAGGTTCCCCGCTCCTTCCAAATGGGCAGAATTCAACTCTAATACTGGAAATGCAGAAGACTCATTGCCCTAGTGATCTACTCTGGTCTCCCTCTCACTGAGTCCAGCCGCATCTTAAAAAAACTCCCGGCCATTTCCAAGGAGGCAGCACCTGCTCTGGGCCGGTGCTGTGACCAGCAAGCACAATGCTACCAATATCCGTCTCTTGTCAAAGCCTCGGCAGAAGTGGAAACATTATGCAAATGTTAGACGTGGGGGGAGTTGAAAGCTTCACTGTCTTGTGAAGTATGCAGACTCCTCAAAGGCGGGTATTAGAAAGCCAGGCAATCACATCATCACACGGAGAGCCCAGGGAGAATTGTGTAGGAAGGAACTGCAGGTGCTGGTTTGCACCGAAGATAGACACAAACTGCCGGAGTAACTCAGCGGGGCAGCCAGGCAGCATCTCTGGGGAGAAGGAATAGGTGACCGGGTCGGAAGAAGGTTCACGACCCGAAATGTCTCCCATTCCTTCTCTCCATAGATGCTGCTTGTTACTCCAGTATTTTGTGCCCAGGGAGAATTCTTTGGTCAACAGCGCCACGGAGTTGGTGCAGGCAAGGGCGAGCAACCTGAGCTATTGGACACTAAGTCCAGAAGGCAAACTGGGAAAGAGGCAATCTGGTGGGTGGGGAACTGGTGGAGGCAAGTCCGGTGCAGCGTTGCTTGCGGGTTCAAGCCATGTCCACAGTGGCCACTGTCCCTGGTTAGATCGAGAGAGATTGGAGATGTCCTTAATGCTAAACACTGTACAACGGGATACCTGGCCTTCATTCCAACTCCTAACCTGCGGTTCCTGGCATCGTGGGCACCTGGATACCCACCCCCGTGGGGAGGGGGGAGGGCAACATCGACACCGGGGCAACGGAGAGATCTTGGCACATGGCCTCGATATCCCCCTTGCAGGGTGACTTGCTGGATGTCCACGCCACTAAACCAGGGGTGGGAAGCTCGCAGTCAACCATCTGGGGACAATTCACCCAGTGGAGAAACGCCCAAGAAACGCAACAGCGGGGAGGGGATAAAAATCCCCAATTAAGCTTACTTTCCAAGACCACGACAAAGCCTGTTGGAGGAGTTGTTACAAAATAATGCATCCTCTTGTGAAGTGGTGGGAAACGTTTAAGATTATTTGCAGATGCTCCGCCATGTGACCAACAGTGCGCCCATGGCCTTCAGTGGCGTGGGCTTCAATGTAAAAGGTCTGGGGAACAAATGGAGGCCGTGGGCGTGGAGTGCGTGCAAGATACTCGGGGTCGCTTGCAACCTTGGCATGTCGCTGCTGCAGACAGTGGACTAGTTTGAGATGGAGACAGGGAGAGAGACACGGGGGGGGGGGGGGGGAGAGGGAGTGAGAGGAAACGGGAGAGATAGAGGGAGAGACAGAGACTTGTGCACGCAAACAGTGCATTTGATGTCACGACGCAAGGAGTAACACCTACAGTCTCTGAGCGCTGGACTCCACCATGAAAACGCTGCGGTGTTTAAAAATACATTAACCCTTGGCTTACTGGGCTAGTGAGTTAGCAGCACCGTGCCAACTCTTCGCATCGTGCGTTATGGTCAGTGAATGGATTGTAAATGCCCCTGTTTAAAACATGACCCGCCTGCCATGAAATAATCAGAGCCCGAGTAACACCATTCGGGCCTGAGAAAAATAAGTCAGCGTTGCTTATTCATTTCCCACTCCACTGCCTTTTGGAACAAAGTGCACAGGTTGGTTAGCAAGTAGAAAGCTCGAGGTTTTCGTTAAACTGCTACATGCGAGGGCGGTGGTATCTCTCTGTCCCCACCCTCTCCAACCTCCCGGCGGTAAGGTGGAAAGTATATCACCAGGTGACCAGTATATCACCAGCACCAATCCCACCTCAGTGGACGGGGGGGGGGGGGGAGGTTGCTCAGTTGCCGATTGATTGCAAACAGATTTTTTGTTTTGCCCCAGTGGACGTCCTGCCCTGTTTTACCCGCATACCCGCTCAGATTTACTTGGTCAAATGCTACACTGAACACAAGCGGCCCACCTTGATTATCCCACTGCAATAACTAACGGGGTTGCGTTGTGGTGTTGCGTTGCACTTCCAATAATTTCAATCCGCCCCCCCTTTTAGTCAAGGGATGGAGCCCCATCCAAGTTCTCCACAGGTGACAGTTAAAGGTGGGATTAATGTAAAAACAATCCTTCCAGTGTGCATCAGGTAGAGTCAAATGCAAGCAGCAGGAATCTCTGTTGGGGAACTGAACATTGCTAAACAGGTTAGAACCGGAGTGATGAGTTCTCCTCCCCCAACAAGGAAGATCTCCTGGGAAGATGATCAAGTTCCCCAACAGAACTGCAATGGGCAACAGCAATGAGAGGTTCAGTGGTATTGGTTCCAACTCATTAAATTAAACAATGGAGGTGTAAGCATTTGGTGGGGGGGGGGGGGTCAATCCCAAGAGTGGTCGGGGAGGTTTAGGATGGGCGCCGTCCCATCACTGGAGGTGGGGGAGGGCAGGAGATCCTCTCTCGAGCTCTGGAGGTCCTCGCAGTACAAGATGAGTTTATGCTTGGCCTTACGCCTGGAATGGCCGCCCTCCAGCAAGGAGCTCTGGCCTGACCTCGGGGACCTCGGGGACCTCTGCCCTTGCCTGCACCCCACCGGGGTGGGGATTTTGGACGGTTTCCTCTCGGGCTGATTGTCGGTCCGAGGCCGGATCTTGGGACGCAGCTTGAGCTTGTAGATGGAGGGCACTCGGTCGGGCTTCTTCAACCCTTTCCTGGGCCTCATTTGAACGACATGCGAGTTAAGATGGAGATTGGAGGGCGACTCGGTGGAGGTCTCGTTGATGGATCCATCGATCTTGTCAAGGCCTTGACCATCAGCTGGGGGCAGAGTGTGGCTTCTGTCCACTACACCACTGTGGAGGTCCTGTCCATTTTGCACCTTGGCTTCAGGAGGTCCTGACCTGTGGATCTCCCCCGCGTAAGGTCCGCTCTCGCCCAGAGGACTTGGGAGGTCGGGTTCCCTCACGCTCTCGATGGTTTTGAGAACGTTGTGGGGACGGTATTCCAGGACGTCTCCGATCCAGCCCCCACCCAACACCGGGGTCTTGCTCTGCCCTGGTGGTGGTCCTTCCCGTGTCTCTGCATCCTCTCCCGGCCCATTGAAAGTGTGAGATCCCGGTATAGATGAGCCGCAGAAAGTGTCTGCTATCTCCAGCTGCCCTTCCACGGTGGCCTGGGTCACACCGACCACCGCCGGGAGCATTTCACCCCCCTCGCTCCCGCTGCTCTCCAGCGACATCTGCCGGGTATTGGCCAAAAACTCCTCCTCGTAGCCCCTGTACAGTTCATCCTCCATGGCGATGCGGGCGGTGTGGGCAGGGTGGGAGTTGCCAACCTCCAGCCTTGGCAAGCACCCACTGCTCCCACAGCAGCTGTCTGAATCCAGGCAGAAGTCGAGAAGGTTGTGGTTCTTGTCGTAGCACCAGCCTTGGTGAGCGGGTCTGGCGGTGCGGGGCGGAGGTCTGGCGGGCCCAGCGGTGGGAGTGGGGCTGGAGGACCTGGGTGGGATCAGGGCCAGCCTGGAACCAGCGGGGACATTGGATGGAGTGGGGGACTTGGTCCTTCTCTCTGCCTCTCCTCCGCGGCCCCTGGCCCGAGAGGTCCCCTTGCCCCGGTTGCCCCTCACGCCATCGCCCCTTGGGCCCTTCCCCGTGATGGTAGGCTCCTGGCTGGGGTTGGAGGAGGTTCTGGTGAGATCCTGGGATGGGCGGGACTTGCCCCGAAGTGCCAGCGGGGTGCCGGGTACCCGAGCCGCCCTCTCATCCTCGCCGCCTTGCTCCGTCCAACTCCGATGGTCTGACGACTGACTTCTCCGCCTCACCTGGATGCTCCTGAGACTGGGATCTAGCTGTGCCGAGCTCCGGTGCACAATGTGTTTGCCGTTTCTCCTGTCTACAATCAGGACGTCGTCACTGGAGTCTTTCCTTGGGGAGTAGGTGGTTCTTGGCGGTCCCGTTCTGATGGGAGCGAGTTCACGTTCCCCCACCGGCCGCCTGGGGATCGAGGATTCCCTTCGCCTGAAATGCACAAGAAAAACAAAATAGTTAATCCACAGCAAAATAAAATCCAATTTACAAGAAGATTAACTGCAAACTCTGCAAAGTAGCAACCAGTGTGGCATGCATTACTACATGTCCAACTAGATGCTTAAGTGTAGAAACAAAGAACTGCAGATGCTGGTTTACCAAGGAAAGACACGAGTAACTCAGCGACGTGCTGGAGTAATTCAGCGGGTCGAGCAGCATCTCTGGAGAAAAAGGATAGGTGACGTTTCGGGTCGGAACCCTTCAGACTGAAAACGACCTGAAACGTCACCTATCCATGTTCTCCTGAGATGCTGCCTGACCCGCTGAGTTACTCCAGCACTTTGTGTCTATCTTTGGTATAAACCAGCATCTGCAGTTCCTTCTTATTACATTACGGTTCATTTCACAATCTGAGGTTTGAAATCTTCTTGAGATTGAAGGAGCAACTATTTGCATGGTCTGAAGATGCATCTCCTGTCTTATTTTCTCCACAGATGCTGCCCGACCTGCTGAGTTGCTCCAGCACTTTGTGTTTTGCTCAAGATTCTAGCATCTGCAGTTTCTGCATCTCAATTCTTTGCAATGGTTCGAGGAAAGAGGGATAAGAGGATATATGGAACTTGGGGAAGGGAGGTGAGCAGATGGAGAGGGGAGGTGGGGGGAGGGAGGAAGGTGCAGGGCGAATGGGGTGAATGGAGATAGTGGGACATGTGTTTGCAAGGGCAGTGGAAAGAGAGAGGGGATGTGTAGGAAGGGACTGCAGATGCTGGTTTACACCTAAGATAGACGCACAATGCTGGAGTAACGCAGCGGGACCAGCAGCATCTCTGGATAGAAGGAATGGGTGATATTTCCCATTGATCATGGACAGGGGAGACCTTCCTTCTATCCACAGTTGCTGCCTGTTCTGCTGAGTTACCCCAGCTTTTTTGTGTCTAGTTCTTGTTCTTGTACCTGTTCTTGATTGGTACAGGGGTCAGAGATTATGGGGAGAAGGCAGGAGAATGGGGTTAGAAGGGAGAGATAGATCAGCCATGATTGAATGGTGGAGTAGACTTGGGGCCAAATGGCTTAATTCTACTCCTATTCCTTTTGACCTTATCTTCGAAAGGGAGAGGGGGTTGTTACTTGAAAAGGGGGGATTTTGATGTTCATACCACTGGGTTGTAAGCAAAACATTGATGAATGAAGGAATAAAGGAGGAAGTGGGGGAGGGAGGAGGGGGGAATCTCGGAAAGAGAACTGAAATCTATTGTACTAGTCTCCTAATTGTTGCAATTTGCTCAGGCTACCTCATCTGCTGCTCTCGGGCTATGGGTCACCCAGATCTATCACAGCAGCAGCAGCAACAGGACAATAACCTCTTACATTATAAATCCTTCTGGGATCAGCAACATCAGGCCTGCATTTAACTGCCAGTAACACAACTTAGCCACGGCCAAAAATATAATAATAAAATGATGGAATCGTGAGTGTGTAATAGCTCCTTCATGTGGTTTATGTCATCTGAACGCCTTGTTTAAATTATAACCTTATTACTCACATCCCGTCATCATTAACTCCGCATATTGTTCACTTAAGTGTACGCAAAAGGGAGATAATGTGTTGAGCTTGCAAGGCCAGCCCTTGATCAGAATAAATAGTTCTTTGAACATAAACCGAGGCCATTTCACTACAGTACCAGCCTTTTTCTTGTTTTATCATAACATTAAAAAAACTGCAACTCAAATATTACAAGAAGGTCATCTATCCATTTTCCCCAGAAATGCTGCCTGACCCACTGAGTTACTCCAACATCTCGTGTCTATCTTTAAAACAAATACTATGAACTTCTATGGATTGTCTTTGTTTTCAGCAAGGACGTTTTGTTTGCACTAGTGTTGTGGTTATTAATTTATTGAATTGTATATTAATATATTATCTACATTTACAAGCCTGTTATGCTGCCGCAAGTAAGAATTTCATAACTCTGTTGTTGGTACTACATACTGTATGACAAACACTCTGGATTACTTTGCCATGAAGTCAGAAATGTTCAACTTTTGCTTTGCTGTGGGCAATAGTGCTTTGGGCTCAGCGTACGCAAGAAGACGAAGAAGCAACAGGTTTAATTGATTTTTCTTTACAAGCCTCCACTCTCTCCTGCCCCATTTCAAGGGCCAAGCTTTTAGTCCCTTGTTCACTAAATGTTTAAAGACATAAAATGGTGGAATACCTCAGCGGGACAGGCAGCATTTACAGTGATGTAGAAAGATATAGAACAAATGAATTCTCTAACCTCAAGTAACCCCTGCACCCCATCCCTCTCCATGCCTCCCCCATCCAAGGCACACCAGGTACCCGTTCTCACCTCGCAAACAGCTAACAATGGCCTGTTTCCTTTATCATCGTTACTTTTTTGCTTATGTTTCATTCATTTCTTCTATATCTCTCTCCATCACTGCCTATATCTCCCATTTCCCGCTTCTCTGACTGGTCTGAAGAAGTGTCTCGACCCGAAACGTCACCCTTTCCTTCTCTCCAGAGATATGCCTGTCCCGCTGAGTTACTCCAGCATTTTGTGTCTATCTTCGGTTTAAACCAGCATCTGCAGTTCCTTCCTTCACTAAATGTTTGTCCAACTCTCCTCCTGTGAAATATCTTGGACATGTCCCCTCATTAAATGTACTTACTAAATACAAGTACACTTCGACCACAGAAATGGTTTTCCATTGTGTTGGAAGGAACTGCAGATACTGGTTGAAGAAGGGTCTCGGCCCAAAACGTCACCTATTCCTCTTCTCCAGAGATGCTACCTGACCCGCTAAGTTACCCCAGCTTTTCGTGTCTATCAATGGTTTTCAATTAGTTGATTCTCCTAGTCGTATCAGATCAGGATGAGTCATCCCTCAGAATGAATCACCCCTAGATATTCACACAGTGACAACAGCAAAGACATACAAGGGCTTGCTAATTCTCAGATACCTGGCCTTCAGCAGATGCTCTCTCTAATCAGATTTAATTATCCAATTAAAGTTACTCGCACGCAAACGCACACAATCAAGTTAAAACTCGTTTGTGAAGTAATCCCGTATATACGTCAGCTTCCTACAGAACATTTCTACTTCATGGAAATTATCCCCCGCTAGTTCAGTCAGTAATGGGAATATCAAATATTACAACCCAAGAGATTTAGTTTAGAAATACAACATGAAAACAGGCCCTACGGCCCACCGAGTCCATGCCGACCATCGATCACCCGTTCACACTAGTTCAACGTTATTCCACTTTCTCATCCACTCCCTGCACACTAGGGACAATTTACAGGGGGCCAATTAATCTACAAACCCGCATGTCTGGGATGTGCAAGGAAACCGGAGCACCTGGAGGAAACACACACGGTCGCAAGGAGAACGTGCGAGCTCCACACAGACAGCACCTGAGTTCAGGATCGAACCTTTGTCTCTGGCGCTGTGAGGCAGCGGCTCTATCCACTGCGCCACTGTGTCGCCCTGTGGATCATATCATATGTGGAAAGATGATATTTACATCATAGTCCTGTGAACAGATGGTGACATTTCACCAGCTCGTATTCTAGGAGCAGTAGGAAGCACAGTTGTGCAGTGGTAGAGTTGCTGCCTTACAGCTACAGAGACCCAGGTTCGATCCTGACTACGGGTGCTGTCTGTGCGCAGTTTGCACGTTCTCCCTGTGACCATGTGGGTTTTCATCTGGTGCTCCGGTTTCTTCCCACACTCCAAAGATGTGCAGGTTTGTAGGTAATTGTCTTTGCTAAAAATTATACATTGTCCCTAGTATGTAGGATAGTGCTACTGTATGGGGATCGCTATTCGGCGCGGACTCGGTGTGCCGAGGGGCCTGTTTCCGCGCTGTACCTCTAAGTGAAACTAATATGTGAACAGCTCCTGAATAAACCATACACATTTTGTTTCAGCTCATGTTCACAAGCGTCAGTCTGTGCACTCTGCAAGGAACTATGATGGCGTTTAAGAACCAATGGTACAAGAGCAGATACTGAAGGTGAGAAAGGTCTCCAATCTGCTCTCTTTATTGTGGGTTTGGTGAGTCAGATGGTTGGAGCATCTCTTGAAAAATTGTGAACAATACTCCGTTTAAAGAGATAATGATTTGTTATCGTCCTCCAAAGTTCAAAAGAACCATCATAAAATGATTTGAATAGAAGGTCAAAGAACTATCCATTCAATCTGGTTAATAAATGTTAATGTTTCAATTTTTGAGAAATGTTGATCATAATTCTTTAAGAGTTGGTGATGTGCAGCCATTGTTATTGTGGCTGCACCAACCACATTGATTAACATCCTTTGTAACTCCCTGAATGTTGTACTTGGATTACATTGTCCCAATCCCAGCAACTGGTGGAAGTGATTAGATGCCGACTGTCACAGATTTATCAAGGTGCTTTTGTTGAAATTGTTGTCAACTGGAAACCAAAGTCAGGTGTGACCCGGAGAGGGGGGCTGTCGACAACAAAGAAACAAAGAGGGACTCGGTGTGGGGGGCCGCCAAGAGCAAAGAGGGACCCCGGTGTATGTGGGGAGGGGGGGGGGGGGTCGAGAACTAAGAGGGACCAACATGACTCTCATGGGCACTTTTTGTAACTTTGCCGGCACCAGAAATGTGGCGACTCATGCACTTTGTATATTGTATGCAAAAACAACGAATTTCACTGCACCTAAACTAAAAACCTGCATGCCTGGGATGTGGGAAGGAAACCGGAGCACCTGGAGGACATGGTCACGAGGAGAACGTGCAAACTCCACACAGACAGCACCGGAGTTCAGGATCGAACCTGTGCCTCTGGACATGTACATGTGACAATGAAGTGTCATTGAATTGAATCCAATCATTGGAATTCTAAAGGAGGACTGGGGGGCAATTGATCAAGACTTAAAAAGAGCAGAGTCAGACCCAATTTTAACTTCACCCACCTGAGCAGAGTTGAATGCAAGCAGGATTGTCATTGGACCTGTGCCTCACTGTAAACTAAAGTATTTGCTGGGCAGTTAGAATGACCCAGTATACTCGCACCTATTTCACCTCTATCCCTCCTCCCACATTCCTTCCTCTGGCTTCATAACTTGCATCTCTTCAATTAATCTGTTTCTGTTCCAACCATCTGCCCATCAACACCCCCCCCCCCCCCCCTCACCTGTCCACCTATTACCTGCAAGGCTTGGTCCTGCCCCTCCTCTTTCCCAGCTTTCTTTCACCAGTTCCCTCCCAACCTGTCCAAATGAAGCTACCAACCCAAAGCATTGCCAATCCATGTTGTTCATAGTGTTTGTTCTGAATAAAGTCTACTTTCAGAAAGAAAAATCCACATTCTCCAGAGATGCTGCCTGACCTGCCGAATTACTCCAGCAGTTTGTGCCTCTTTTTTTTTTAGAAAGCATCTGCAGTTCCTTGTTTCTCCATTAAAACGCAGTTCATGCAACAAAAAGAAAAAAATTCAACATGTCTGCCAACTACTCTCAAGCAAGCTCACATCAAACCTCTCTTGATTTAGTTTAGTTTAGAGATACAGCATGGAAACAGGCCCTTCGGCCCACTGGGTCCACGCCGACCAGCGACCGCACACTAACAATATCCTTCACACACTAGGGACAACTTACAATTTTACCAAGCCAATTTGCCTACAAACCTGTACATCTTTGGAGTGTGGGAGGAAACCGGAGACCCTGGTGAAAACCCACGCAGGTCATGGGCAGAACGTACAAATTCTTTACAGGCAGCACACGTAGTCAGGATCGAACCCGGGTCTCTGGCACTGCAAGGCAGCAACTCTACCGCTGCAGCACCGTGCCACCCTGGGAAGTTTACAAAACAAGTGTGTGGAGGATGGCTGAATCATATTAGTATTCCTGGATTTCGACATTAACCCATGCACACATTGTCATATCCATGATGTAACAAAGGTTGTGAGTTTCATCGCTATTGCGGGCATAACAATTAGACTATGCTTTTTGGTTGAAAAATTCAGGCTCTGAATAACATGGAATGAGTGGAGGTGAAGAATGAGTTGCTCTGCAACAGTAAAGTGGGCTGGGGCTTTCTGGCCATTAAACAGGAAAGCAAGTTGGCAGTGGATGGAGCTCATAAACCTTGCAGGCTCTAGCCTGAAACAATCTATTGTAAGATAATAGAATTAGCTCTGGGGTTATTTTTGTCAAACTTAATGACTTAATGCAGGGCTAATGCTCAAAACACTCTGATAAATATCAAGTGACATAAATCTGTTTCTTTGATCACAAGCTCAAATAGTTTCAAGGGCAACGGATTTCTCTCCTCACCCAAAAATTAATGATTTATGCGACACATATATTCAACTTTAGAAACTAAACAAATAATTGCCAATGGAGATAAGGAACTGCAGACGCTGGAATCGAGAGCAAAACACGAAGTGCTGGAGGAACTCAGCAGGTCCAGGCAGCCCCTGTGGAGGGAAAGGTTAGTGACGTTTTGGGTCGGAGCCTTCTTTAGACTCCAGGTCCCAAAGCAAAATGTTGCCTGTCCATTCCCTCCAAAATTGCTGCCTGACCTGCTGAGTTCCTCTAGCGCTTTGTGCTTTGCTAAAGATTCCAGCATCTGCAGTTCCTTGCTTTCCACCCCGTATGACTCAATGATTCCTAGCAAGATTAATAACTTTCTTCCACTTAGGGGTGGTTGAATAAATCAAAATCTAATGTTGCAATACCTCACTTTGGACACCACAAAGCATATCTCTCTATCTTTCTCTCTCTATAATCCAGTTAGTACTTGCCTTACACAGGCAACCAACATATTTAGCAACATTTTGAAACCACAGAATTTCTCCAGCCAATGTAGTTTTGTTTTTCTTTGGATTATCTGATCTTCAGTGTTTGGCCCATAAATTACAACTTTTTAAGCAAGAGAAAATATATATTTTTTGCAATTCATCGATTAAAATCTATAACATTTTTCAATGATTCCTACACACATCAGGATTTTTAGATTTTGCTTCTTTCCTGATTGACATTCTCATTGACATCTGTCGATAAGGCTAAAGTTGTTAAAAACATTTTAAATGGTCCCTTAAGTTAAATGGCAGTCATGAGAAACACAAATAGGAAATGTAGTTGATGTTGGAGATACAGCATGGAAGCAGGCCAATCATCAACCAACTCTATGTTATTCCACTTTCTCATCCACTCCCTACACACTAAGGGCAATTTGCAGAGGCCAATTAACCTACAAACCCGCACGTCTTTGGGATGTGGGAGGAAACCGGAGCACCCGGAGGAAACCCACATGGTCACAGGGAGAACGGGCAACCTCCACACAGACAGTACTCGTGGTCAGAATGGAACCCGGGTATCTGGCGCTGTGAGGCAGCAGCTCTACCTGCTGCGTCGCTAGGCCACCCTGGTTATTTTAGAATGAAGTATTTCACATCACTCAGACCATAAAAACAGAATTCAATAAACAATTATTTGAACTGCCAAAACATTCACAATGGGCAAAAATTCATGAGATCCCACAGACATAGGAATCCCTGTAATACATTGCTAGCGGCATTCTGCGATGACTAAATGGAAACTAATATATTTGTTGACGCAAGCCAAACTCGGAGACATGTTAAGACACCGGTTGAACCTCTGAAGGAGGAAAAATAAAGAACATATTTGCCTATTTCCTTCGCTCCATAGATGCTGCCTCACCCGCTGAGTTTCGCCAGCATTTTTGTCCACCCTTGATTTTTCCAGCATCTGCAGTTCTCTCTTAAACATATTCAAGGAGTAAGTTTCCGATTCAAATTAGCCAAAATACAAAATAAATCAGGAAATGTCGGAACACCAGTAATGATGTTAGAATCAAAAGCTGCGCTTCTCGAAAGTGAATCGACTCAAAATACTAAAATAAGTTGTGTTACCTCCCAGGTCCGGAGCCCCTTGGTTCTGCCAAGTCGTGCGATCGGGGAGAGATGGCCCTTGCCATGTCCGGTGGTTGTGTGATGCGTCTATTCATCAACCCTCCTGCAATAGCTGTGGTTCCAGGTGTCCCCTGGTACCTGGTCGCCTGACCTTTGCTAGCACCGTTATTTGGGCTGAATGGCCTGTCCCTTTTCGTGGCCGGCAGTCCATTTTGTTTCACGGTTGACCATTCTGCCGCTGAACTGGTCCATCTGTCCGCGTGCCTGCCGTTAACGGGCAGCTTTGAAATAGCAGGGCCTTCGGAACAGCGCGGTGGTCCGGGACTTGGAGCTCTGGAGGCGAGAGGACTGTTGTTCAGCGATGTCTTGGCTGAATGTTTCCCCGACTGAAGGCGATGTGCTGTCAGTGATTGAAAGCAAGGGTCTGAATTACAGTCATAATCTCCCGGTTGCCAAACATTATAACTCGCCTTTCCATTCCCACACTGACCTTTCTGTCCTGGGCCTCCTCCACTGTCAGAGTGAAGCCACACGCAAATTGGAGGAGCAGCACCTCATATTTCACTTGGGTAGCTTACAACTCCTGCATCCCCCCCCTCTCTCTGTCCCGCCCCCACCCTAGTCATCCTGCCAGTTCCACTGTTAGGATCCATATATCCCATCGCTATCACCTTTTCCACAGCCAACAATGGACCATTGTGGGCTCCACCACTCATCGGTGCCGGCTCGTGACGTGCTGCACATTTTTATACCTCTAGTCCCTCCCCCCCCCCCCCCCCGACTCAAAGTCTAAACATGGGGTTCGACCCAAGACGTCACCTATTCCTTTTCTCCAGAGATGCTGCCTGACCCACTGAGTTACACCAGCACTTTGTGTCTCTTTTTGGTGTAAAACAGCATCTGCAGTTCCTTCCTACACACATAGACACACAAATATACAAATAGGACCTGGATTTGGGACAGTTTGTAAATATTTTTTTTTACCACCAGGTTGTGAGTGAGTATTCCTGAAATCAATGCTCAGATGTCATCAATGTACTTACACGAATAATGATCGAATTAAAAGAACAAGAGCAGGTATATGGGCTGATATATGGATAGGAGGAGTTTAGAGGGCTATGGGCCAAATGCAGACAAATGGGACTAGCCCTGTATACCAAGGTGGGCCGAAGGGCCTGTCTCTGAGCTGCACAGCTCCATGTTCAAGGTTACACTTTATGTGATAAAAACAAAACCAGTTTTATTTCATAATGCCCTCAATCACCTTCCTGGTCTTCTTTCCAAAGGTTTTCTGACCCAAAATGGTGACACTTGTTTCCCTTCCCACAGAGGCGGGCGGAACTTTCCAGCATGTTCTGTTTTTTACCGAAGATAGACACAAAATGCTGGAGTAACTCGGTGGTTCAGGCAGCATCAGGCACCCACTGAGTTACTCCATATTTTGTGTCTATCATCGATACACAGTGCATTCAGAAAGTATTCAGACCCCTTCATCTTACCACATTATGTTACGTTACAGCCCTATTTTAAATTGGATTCATTTTATTTAATCATCAATCTACACTCAATACCCCAGAATGAAGAAGCGAAAACAGGTGTTTAGAAATGTTTGCAAAATAATTTAAAAGAAATAGCTGAAATATCACATTTACATAAGTATTCAGACCCTTTGCTATGACACTCAAAATTGAGCTTAGGTTCATCCTGTTTCCATTGATTATCCTTGAGATGTTTCTACAAAATGATTGGAGTCCACCAGTGGTAACTTAAATTGATTGGAGATGATTTGGAAAGGCACACACCTGTCTATATAAGATCCCGCAGTTGACAGTGCATGTCAGAGCAAAAACCAAGCCATGAAGATGAAGGAATTGTCCGAGACCTCTGAGACAGGATTGTGCCGAGACACAGATCTGGGGAAGGGTATAAAACAATTTTTGAAACGTTGCAGGTCCCAAAGAGCACAGTGGCCTCTGTTATTCTTAAATGGAAGAAATTTGGAACCACCAGGACTCTTCACAGAGCTGGCCGCCCGGCCAAACTGAGCAATCTGGGTAAAAGGGCCTTGGTCAGGGAGGTGACCAAGAACCCGATGGTCACTCTGACAGAGTTCCTCTGTGGAGATGGGAGAACCTTCCAGAAGGACAACTATACCTGCAGCACTCCACTAATCAGGCCTTTATGGTCTTTACAGACAGAAGCCTCTCCTCAGTTAAAGCCACATGGCAACCCACTTCGAGTTTGCCAAAAGGCATGAGGAACAAGATTCTCTGGTCTGATGAAACCAAGATTGAACTCTTTGGCCTGAATGGCAAGCGTCACGTCTGGAGGAAACCAGGCACTGCTCATCACCTGGCCAATACCATACCTACGGTGAAGTATGGTGGTGGCAGCATCATGCTGTGGGGATGTTTTTCAGCGGCAGGAACTGGGAGACTAGTCAGGATTGAGGGAAAGATGAATGGAGCAAAGTATAGAGAGATCATTGATGAAAACCTATGAATGTTCTTGAGTGGCCCAGTCAGAGCCCGGACTTGAACCCGATCGAACATCTCTGGAGGGACCTGAAAATAGCTGTGCATCGACACTCCCCATCCAATCAGACAGAGCTTGAGAGGATCTGCTGACAAGAATGGGAGAAATTACCCAAATACAAGTGTGCCAAGCTTGTAGCATCATACCCAAGAAGATGTGAGGCTGTAATCGCTGCAAAAGGTGCCTCAACAAAGTACTGAGTAAAGGGTCTGAATACTGATGTAAATGTGATATTTCAGTTATTTCTTGTTGGTTACTTTGCAAAAATTTCTAAACACCTGTTTTCACTTCTTCATTTTGGGGTATTGTGTGTAGATCGATGATAAAAAAAAAGAATGTAATCAATTTTAGAATAAGGCTGGAATGTAACAAAATGTGGAGAAAGTGAAGGGGTCTGAATACTTTCCGAATGCACTCTAAACCAACATCTGCAGTTCCTTCCTGCACAAGTTCTGTTTTTATTTCAGATTTGCAGCATCTGCGGTGCTTCCTTCTCTTCATGAGCCAATCCCTGGTTAGAGGCAGCATCAGGCTAGGGCGGAATAGTCTTTTTGTAGTTTGCTGAGTGACAGAGATGTGTTGTTGCAGCTTCACCCGAGCGATTGCTTCGTTACCAAGACAGTGGTGGACGGCCAGGAAGCAGAAGGTGAAGCAGGCAATGAAGTTAACACCTTCAGCAGGTAAGGCTGAAGCAATGGATAATTTTACTTCCTATAAAGATTTCACACCTGATCCAATTAATATGGTCTCTTTTTATTATTTCTGCTGTTTCCCATCCTTACACACTTGGGGCAATTTACAGAAACCAATTAACCTACAAACCCGCACATCTTTGGAATGTGGGACGAAACCTACGCGGTCACAGGGAGAACGTGCAAACTCCACAGGGACAGCACCCATTGTCAGATTCAAACCCGGATCTCTGATACTGTGATGCATTACATTATAATTAAATTGGATCAAAGTCTCTTATAACACTGACCCACAATCACCCCGTACGTTAGCACTAGCCTACACACTAGGGACACTTATCACCAAAGCCAATTAACTTACATGCCTTTGGAACGTGGGAGAAAACTGAAGCACCCAAAGAAAACCCATGCAGTCACAGGGAGAACATGCAAACTCTGTACAGACAGCACCCATGGCCAGGATCGAGCCCAGGTCTCTGCACTGTCAGGCAGCAGCTCTACCCGCTGCACCGCTGCGCTGCCGAGGGAAAGATCATGATAAACCCGTGCTCCAAAAATGAGAAGAGATGATGCTATGTAGCCGGGGCAGTTCTCCCGATTCGACCTCAAGAATTTAATAATAAGCAGGCTGCGATACACACCCTAGCAACACACCCAGCCCAGAGGACAGGCAGCAGCTTGATAGCAGGAAACACTCAAACATGATGAGTAACTGAGTTTGATATGCTGAATGTTGGAGGGGACTGGGAGTCTCACAATCCTGTTCTCGTCTAATACCCACACATACACACTGACTTTTACATTTTTTTTAAAGAGTAGAAACAAGGAACTGCAGATGCTGGTTAATATGCAAAAGGACACAAAATGCTGGAGCAACTCAACGGGTCAGGCAGTATCTCTGGAGAAGATGGATAGGTGATGTTTTGGGTTAGGATTCCTCAGACTGATTGTGTGAGGAAGTGGGGGGGAGATCGGAAAGGCAAGACGATGCATGGCAGGTAATAAAGGGATGCAGGTGAGGGGAGGGTTGATAGGCAGATAGTTGGAACAAAGCCCAGAGATAAAAACAGAAGGTGTGAGACAGGAATGAAGAGTTGCAAACTGCAAAGTTAGAGGGAGGAAAGCAGGAGGGGAGGGGAAAAATAGGTAAGAGTCGAGGTGGGCATTCTTGTTCAGGGTAGCACAGTGGGACAGTGGTAGAGTTGCTGTCCTACAGCAACGGAGACCCAGGTTTGATCCTGACTACCGGTGCCGTCTGTACAGAGCTGGCATGTTCTCCCGGTGACCGTGTGGGTTTCCTCCGGGTGCTCCAGTTTCCTCGCACACTCCAAAGACATGCAGGTTAATTGGCTTCTGTAAATTGTCCCTTGTGTGCAGGATAGAACCAGTATGAACGGGCGATCGATGGTCAGTGCGGGCCGTAGGGCCTGTTTCCACGCTGTATCTCTAAAACACAAAATGTGCAGGGTTGCTGGTGTCTCAGATGTTAACCCCAGTAATGTTTGCTCTCAGGCCAATCTCCCTTCATGCACCACCTCAAACCCTATGTGTGACGGTGCTCCCGCAGTGTGGGATTGATCCTGGTCCAACAATATCTGCACGAAAGCCAGGAAAGCATCGTTCCTTTAACATATAGGAAGCAACAAGGTGTGGGAAAGGAAATGGGATGGTGCCTGGTGATCCCACTCACTGGATGAGGAGCATCTGCAGGGGTCGTGCTTGTTCAGGTAGTGCTCCAGCGTGTCCCAGCCTCCGCCCACACGCACCATCACATGGTTCCGCAGAACCTGCCGGAACAAAAAGAAAGCAAGACTGCTCAGCTCCAAAGCACTGGTAGATAAATTGTTCCTAAATATTCAGTGAAGCTCTAATCTTCCTTATGGTAAGCACGGTTTGACTACATAACATCATCTATTCTCATTGTTGGAACATGGGCCTGCAATGATCTTGCTCCAAGGGCGGCACAGTGAGGCAGTGGTAGAGTCGTTGCTTTTCAAGCCTTAAACCCCTGTCCCACGGTACGAGTTCATTCCAAGAGTTCTCCCGAGTTTGCCCTGATTCGAACTCGGAGATTTACGGTAATGGCCACTCGTCGGTATTCGGGGCTCTCGTGGACATTTTTCATCATGTTGAAAATTTTTCACGAGTCTTCCCGTGCTTACCTGCCGTTAGCGAGCCTTCCCGAGTGCCTGCCGTTAGCCCTAAGAGACGTCCCCGAGCTCCGACGTACCCGCTACGTTCATTCTCCGTGCTTATCACGAGTTTCTTTTTTTTTTCACTCGGGAGAGCTCTTGGAATGAACTCGTACCGTGGAACTGGGCTTATAATTGGCTTCTGTAAACTTCCCCTAATGTGTAGGATAGAACTAGTGTGAATGGGTGATTGATGGTCAGTGTGGGCTCGATGGGCTGAAGGGCCTGTTTCCACGCTGTACCTTTAGACTTTGGAAATACAGTGTAGAAACAAGCCATTTGGTCCACCCAATCCACACCAACCAACGATCGCCACGAACACCAGCTCGATCTGGCACACTAGGGACAATTTACAATTTCCAGAAGCCAATTAACCTACAATCCTGTACGTCTTTGGAGACCTGCATCTCTAAAACTACACAAATTGATAATTCTGTCAGAATGATTTGAGTTTTCAAAAGGTTTTGGCTTTGAGGCTTATTAAAATGAGAAAATTAAAGAATTAAATGAAAATCAGGTCACAGAAAACAAAATTAAAGTACAAAATAAAAGAATTACGATGAATATTGTGATGACATTGAATGTTCCTAGCAGTGTACCCGCATGCTGCTAACCTACTGAAATTTGCATGGCATTTGCAAAATTGTGCATCAGCAACTTTTTCCAGAATATTCCATAATTTCAAAAAAAAATTAGACCCCCCCCCCCCCCCCCCCTCCCATTTATGGGACGCGCCTGGAGTTGGAGAACCAGAGTGATTGAGGGCAAAACGTTTCATCTATATTGACCTAGCCTGCTTTTCTTATGGCTGTTGAGTTAGCAGATCAAAGACTTTAGAGTTTAGAGATACAGCATGGAAACAGGCCCTTCGGCCCATTGAGTCCGCGCTGACCAGTGATCACCCCAGTAGGTAGGTTTCTATTCGGTAGGTTTCAATGAGCGCCCCCCACATCCTTCTAAACTCCAGCGAGTACAGGCCCAGTGCCGTCAAACGCTCTACATATGTTAACCCAGGGTCTGTAAAGGCAGCAGCTCTACTGCCGAGAGGTGTAATTAACGAGTGTAGAGATGTGTGGTTGTATCATATCTGGAGGTCAGGCAGTTGTCTGGCACCCAGAGGCTGGGTGACTAACCAAACAATCTCGTGCAATCGAATGATATCATCACTCTGGTAAAAAAAAAATCTGTGATGCCAAAGGCAATCTCTCGGCTTGTCCCCCACCCTTTCCACCTTCTGCAGAGACCGTTCCCTCCGCAACTCAATGGTTCACTCGTCCCTTCCCACCCAAACCACCCCCTCCCCTGGTACTTTCCCCCTGCAACCGCAGGAGATGCAACATCTGCCCCTATACCGCCTCCCTCAACTCCATCCAGGGACCCCAGCACTCATTCCAGGTGAAATGGAAGTTCCTCCGGCCTTATTTACTACACCCGATGCTCCCGACATGTCCTCCTGTACATCGTTGAGACCAAGTGTAGACTTGCCGACTGTTTCGCTAAACACTTGCGTTCAGACTGCCACGGCCCACTGGATCTCTCGCTTGCTAATCACTTTAACTCTCCTTGCCATACTGACCTTCCTTCCCTGGGCCTCCTCCATTGCCTGAGTGAGGCCCCCTGCAGACTGGAGGAACAGCACATCAAATTCCGTATGGGTAGTTTACAACCTAATAGTATGAACATTGAATTCTCCAAAATTAGGGAATTAACTCCCCCCTTTCTTCCCTCTCTTCCCAGTGCTCCATCCACATGGATGCACAAATACTTCTCCCTTTCCCCTTCCTCCCGTCCCCTTCCGCTTGTATTCCTTCCTCTGGCTTCACATTTCCAGCCTCTTCTATCCTCATCTCCATGCCTCATGCCTTGTCTTTTCATCTCTGGCCTTTGTCCAACCATCCGAAGATCAAAAATAAACTCTCACCTGTATCCACCTATCACTTGCCAATCTTTGTTCCGCCCCCACCTCTCCTCCAGCTTTCTCACTCCTACTGCAATCAGTCTGACAAAGGTTCCCGATTAGCAAAGTCTCTCATGTTCTCTCGAGATGCTGCCTGACCCACCGAGTTACTCCAATATTGACTGTCTTTGCTGGTAAACCAGCATCAGCAGTTCCTCATGCGCAAGATTGCTTAACACCCAGAGGCCAGGTAGCAGTCTTAGACCAAGGCCGGGTGACTCATCAAACAATATCAAGTTGCCTGACCCGATGCGTTACTCCTGCACTTTGTGTCTTTTTTGGTAAACCAGCATCTGCAGTTCCTTGTGTCTCCAATATCAACTGCTCAGCATGACCTCATTACTTCCTGAAATGCAAAGCCACATCTAAACACAAAGTGCTGGAGTGACTCAACAGGTCGGGCAGCATCTCTGGAGAACATTGATAGATGATGTTTCGGGTCTGCACCCTTCTTTGTTTCCTGAAGACAGGCCCCAACCCGAAATGTCACCCTTCCCTTTTCTCCAGAGATGCTGCCTGACTCGTTGAGTTACTCCAGCACTTTGTGTCAATCTTTGGTATAAACCACAATATCTTCAGTTCCTTCCTGTTGCACGCAAAGCCACTGGATTGTTTCTTTCCACTGCTCACTCTGTGGCATGCTTGTTTCTCCTTGCTCTTCAGCCGAACCACACTTCCAGCCTTAACTTTACTTTGACCCTTGTCCCACCAAACTTCGCCTTTGATGCTCTCTGCACCGCAATGATTTCCCCTTACACTGGAACGCTGCATTAGTTTGCATTCCCTCCATTGCTGAGTAATGGCTGGCGATGTATGGTTTACTGATGACTACTCTGCTCATGGGAGAGACTTTAAAAGCACGGACAAATCAAAGAACTTTTATTGATTATAGTTTAACAATTAGGAAAAAATTAATATTACAATTTTGGAAAGGCTCTATAACCCCCACAATTAAAATGTGGACCACAGAAATGTCGGAGACCCTATATTTGGAAAGAATAAGATTTGTCTTAATGGACAAACAAGAACTATTTAAAATAATATGGTCCCCATTTATTGAATATTTGAAGGGGCAAACTGGTTCGGCACGAGAACCCGACTGAAACCAGAATCGAAGAATAGATGAAGTAGTAGATTTCATAAAACACGGATATATCTTCAACGATGCAAATATTCTGTAGAATATTCCATTCTTTCCCAACTTTTTATATATATATTTTTTGTTTAATCTTTCTCTACTATTTTCTATCTTTATAAAAAATGGAAAAAAATAATATAGAAGCACAATTTTTATGCAATCATTAATATAAATAATACTGATTATGTATACCTACAAAGAACAAAATGATTTTTATGATGTCAACAATGAACACGCACCTTTTTTATTATGTAATTGCTTCTAATTAATAAAAAAAAAATAACAAAAAAAGTACGGACAAAGTCATCAGCAGGTTTCTTTTTGCTTGAGCATGTTAAGCTTCCTCCCAACAACTATCAGGCTCTTGAACGCTCACCACATGCCCACCTCAGCAACTGCAAGCTACTGTGGACTTTATTTAAGTTGCACTGCAGACTTTGGTTTTGCACTATTATGGTCTTGTTGCCTCGTATTACTAATTATTAATATATTATATTATCCATCGTTATATATTTATCTGTGTGTTATTGCATTAATGGGCCTTTTAAGCTGGGGCAAGTAAGAATTTAATTGTACTGTGCTTGTACAATTGTACACTGTTTGGTGTCATTGTGGAGAGCAGTACTGAACTATCCTCGACCTCATCGGACTATCTTTAATCGGGCTTTACTGGCTTTATCTTGCACTAAACTTTATTCATGTTATTCCCTTTATCATGTATCTGTAAACTGTGGATGGCTCGATTGTAATCATGTATTGTCTTTCCGCTGACTGGTTAGCACGCAACAAAAGCTTTTCACCGTGACAATAAACTAAACTCATATGTGGCAATTAAATATGTGACCTTCTTGTGGCCAATATGTGACCTTTGTCCCTGAAGCAGGACCCGAAACGTCACCCATTCCTTCTCTCCAGAGATGCTGCCTGTCCCGCTGAGTTACTCCAGCATTTTGTGTCTATTGTGACAATTAAATACTTGACTTTCAATTTAAAGTGAGTGATATTCAATCAAATGGCAATTAATTATTGTGTCACAATGAATTTTACTTATTTCTCCTTTAATGTCCTTGTTATTTGTGTTTATATTTTTCTGTTTTAACACATACAGTGCTGCCTTTTCACCTGAAGCATGCATCTTTTTAAAACCATGTACCTGTTTCTAGTATTGGAGTCTTCGAGCTCCATTATCTAGCTTGCTCTGTGTGTGATCATTTGGCATAGCTATTGTATATGCATGGCCATTACACTTATGTATTATTGTATTGCATAGTGTAACAAGGTCTTATATTGTATTATGTCACAATACTATGAAATAATATATCATGTAATAATGTTGATAGTATGTATTAACGTACGATGTATGATAGGTGGTATATGGTATTATGCATCAAAATTATGCTG
The DNA here is from genome assembly GCA_963514005.1 of Raja brachyura. The sequence goes on from OY740808.1 coordinate 21,024,691, forward strand.
TGACACATAACTTATTATTATTGGATGTAAAGTCAATTAACAATTGTTATAAACTATAACAAGTGGGGATGGAGGGGTTTTGGAATTGGTGTGTGGGGTAGGTGGGTCAATGAGAGCCTCTATGTATGTTATGTCTTGTGCTGTATGTTCTATGTTGGACCCCCTCGGAAACGAGATGACTGTCCATCTCAAGGAAACTGAGCCCAGGCCCACCATCGATCACCCAGTTCACATGCGTTCTATGTTATCCCACTTTCTCATCCTACACAGTAAAGGGCCTGTCCCACTTGGCGATTTTTTCGGCGACTGCCGGCATCATTGACTATGAGGTAACCAAAACATTTGCGTTGTGATGCGGTGGGCGCGGTGTGATGCGACGGTGACACGGTGTGATGTGGCGGTGACGGTGTGTGACGCGGTGTGATGCGGTGGCGATGCAGCGTGGTGCGGTGGTGAAGCGGTGTGATGCGGTGGCGATGCAGCGTGATGCGGCGGTGAAGCGGTGTGATGCGGCAGTGACGTGGTGTGATGCGGCAGTGACGCGGTGTGATGCGGGGGCGATGCAGCGTGATGCGGCGGTGAAGTGGTGTGACGCGGTGGTGAAGCGGTGTGATGCGGTGGCGATGCAGCGTGATGCAGTGGCGATGCAGCGGTGAAGCGGTGTGATGCGGCGGTGAAGCGGTGTGATGCGGCAGTGACGCAGTGTGACGCGGTGGTGACGCGGTGTGATGCGGTGGCGATGCAGCGTGATGCGGCGGTGACGCGGTGTGATGCGGCGGTGTGATGCGGCAGTGTGATGCGGCGGTGAAGCGGTGTGACGCGGTGGTGACGCAGTGTGATGCGGTGGCGATGCAGTGGGATGTGGTGGTGATGCGGTGTGATGCGGCGGTGAAGCGGTGTGACGCGGTGGTGACGCGGTGTGATGGGGCGGTGACGCAGTGTGATGCGGCGGTGATGCGGCGGTGCGCGGTGTGACGCGGCGGTGACGCAGTGGGATGTGGTGGTGATGCGGTGTGATGCGGTGTGATGCGGCGGTGACGCGGTGTGATGCGGCGGTGACGCGGTGTGATGCGGCGGTGACGCGGTGGGATGCGGCGGTGACACGGTGTGACGCGGTGTGATGCGGCGTGATGATGTACGACACGCGGTATTTTTTCAAGTGTCGTAACATTATTTTGTTGCCGCTGGATTTTGAAATGTTCAAAATCTTTTGGCGACACTGATATGACGTCAGCAGTCGCCGAAAAAAATCACCAAGTGGGACAGGCCCTTAAGGGCAATTTACAGAGGGCCAATTTACCTACAAACCTACATGTCTTTGAGATGTGAGGGGGATCCAGAGGAAACCCATGTGGTCACAGGGAGAACATGCAATCTCCACACAGATCCTCTGTGAGGTTAGGATTGCACCCAGGTCTCTGGCACTGTGAGGCAGCAGCTCTACCACGTTAGACTTTAAGCATACAGCGTGAAACAGGCCCTGCGGCCCACCAAGTCATCACCGACCAGCAAACACCCCAGTACATTAGCACTATCCTACACACTAGGGACAATTTACAACTTTCCTAGCCAATAAATCTACATATCTGTACATCTTTGGAGTGTAGGAGGGAACCGGAGCATCCGGGGAAAACCCACGCAATCATAGGGAGAATGTACAGACTCTGTACTGACAGAACCCGTAGTCAGCATCGAACCCTGGTCTCTGGCATTGGAAGGCAGCAACTCTACCTCTGCGCCACTGTGCCTATAGCATGGAAACCGGCCGTTCTGCCCTCCGTCTGCATTGACATCAAACACCCACTTTTTTGAATTCTCCTTTCATTCGCATTAATGTTCCTCGTCTATAAGTTTATAACAGAGAATTGAGTAAGCATAGAAACAGGAAGATCATCACAGTGGGGATAATGGTACTTCAATGAACATAACCAGAGGAAGTGAAGGAACCGCATATGGGCTTTTGTCTTATAAGGTCAGATTAGAGGGCTTTCAGGTGCGGCACAGTGGTGCAACGGTAGAGTTGCTGCCTTACAGCACCAGTGACCCAGGTTAGAATAGGTGACGTTTTAGGTCGAGACCCTTCTTCAGACTTCTTCAGGGTCTCGACCCATTCCTTTTCTCCAGAGATGCTGCCCGACGTGCTGAGTAACTCCAGCTTTCTGTGTCTATCTTGTGTGTGGAAACCTGCATCTGCAGTTCCTTCCTACACATGCTACCTGGCCCGTTCAGTTACTCCAGCACTTGGTGTCTTTTTTTGTAAAGCAGCATCCGCAGGTCCCTCTCGTCTCTCATAATCAACCGAGGAGTTGAAAACCAAGATGATTGCATTTGCAGGGGAAACAACATGTTCAGAAATGAGTGTGTGTTGAGCATGCCAGGCCTCTCAGCTGACTTTGTGCAGGAAGGGTGTCAGAACCAACCTTTGACTCTTTCTTTTGCAAAGCAAGTATGGGCAAGGTCCGCTGATGTTTATCTCAGCTTCAGTACATTCAAATCCCACTGCTGAACACACCCATTACATTACCTGCTTTGCTTTTGCAGTAGCTCCAGGGACTAAATGTCTGAACGTTAGATCATTCTGTACTTCGAAGGTGCAGATTAATCTTTGCCCAATTGTAAATAATTGTGCAGGTGCCTCTCTGATCATGCCTTGTTGAGTACAATTTAATTGTAGACACAAGAAACTGCAGATGCTGGAATCAGGCAAAGTGCTGGATTAACTCAGCGAGTTAGGCAGCATCTCTGGAGGACATGGATAGAAGATGTTTTTGAGTTGGGACAGTCTTCAGAAAATGTTCATGCCTTTTGCTACATTTACTGTGTGGGGTAAAGGTATGGATTGAAATTTGAAGCTCCAAATAAACCAGACAAGAGGGCAGGACCCAAAACATGTGGGTTAAGATTTTGACCAGTCATTTCATTTCACTGGGGCAAAGCTGATATTATAGTGGCAAGGTGCTTCCTTTCACATTACACTTGTAGCTACACATTACAACTTTTAAGTACAAAATTAAAATGGTTAGGGCACTAGGCTCTTACTCTGATGAAGATCAAAGTGCTGGTCTCACCGACTTTATATTTACCCTCAGATACTTTTGTCATGGGAAACTGCGAAGGGCAGGAACAATGGCCGAGAATCTCACGGACCTAAGCGGAGAGAGAAAGAGAACAGGATTCAGTAAATGAATAAAGTTAAACAGAGCATCATAAGAGAAATGCATGGAAACAGGCCTTTCAGCCCACCGAGTCAGCACTGACCATCGATCACCCATTCACATTAGTTGGGACGGAAGACTTTATTGTCAGAGTGAACTTCTTTGCTTGTTCTGTTATCTCACTTTCTCATCCACACCCTACACTCACCAGGGGCAATTTACAGAGGGCCAATTAACCTACAAACCCGCACGTCTTTGGCAGGAAACTGGAGCAACCAGAGGAAACCCATGCGATCACAGGGAGAACATGCAAACTCCACACAGACATCACCCGAGGTTAACATCTACCTCGCGTCTCTGGTGCTGTGAGGCAGCACCTCTACCAACTACTGGAGGTACAGAGGCAGCACAAATCCATAGAGCTTTGAAGGTGACAACATGTAGATAACTTGGTTGGGAATGGGATATTGGCCTTCGTTAGTTGGTGCATTGAATACAGAAGTCAAGCTCCACACAGACAGAAACAGAGGTCAGGATCGAACCTGGGTCTTCAAGTGTGCACTTGTAATTTTGTCCTGATTAAAGGAGGTGCCGGACCACCAGTTGCTGGAAAATCGGTGGTGGACCTGTACAACCAAATCTACTTCTGTAGCCATTTCTGAAACACAGCTACAGGGGCCCAGACTGAAGAGTACATACTCAGTTGTTTCACCAATGACACCAATCAGTGAAACAAAGGGAATAGAGAAAGTAAGCATGGAGAAAAAGAATCTGTTCCTTTGCAGAAAAATTGACTTTTGGTTAACGTTGACTGTACCAAATGTGCGCAAAATCAGTTATCCAATCTGTGCAAGGCAGAGACTTAATGTTGGCATCAGAGTTGACCTTTGCACTCTCACCCCCACAACCTTCCGACTCAAAGGATTACAAGTGTATGAGGAAGCAATGTTCTTCTCTGTCTGATTTTAGTGCCATTGAAGGCGTTCTGTGTCTCATCCAAAATGCTTCAAGGCTCTGTAAAGTTTATGAGAGGGTTGTGTGTGCAGGAAGAGAACTATGTCAAATACTCACAAGCAGCCAGGAAAGACGGTTCCTTCGCATTGTGCGTTAATACATAGAGCTTACTTTGTCAATAATAATCCATTATTGTAATGTAAACTGTGAATCTTCTGTTGATGGAAAGTTTGTGGCATTTTCTCAGCATTTAGTATAACGCGACTGGTATATTAAAAAAAATAACAACTGCACTGCCAACTGAGTATGTGCCAGAGGCCGAACAAGTGAGGCAGTGATGTGTGTGGCGACATTGAAAGCTGTTTCACCAGTCAAAGCAGATTGACTTCCAAGACAACTGGACTGGACGCCTCATGAGCTACCCACTCCTCAAATGTTGCTTGATGTAGCAAAATTAATGGACGATTTAGCAACTCTCTGTATTTCATTACAAGGCTCCGATTGCAATTTATGTATGAACCAACAGATATGGTCAAATTTCAATTCAGACACAAGGAACTACAGATGCTGGTTTGCAAAAGTAACACGGACATTAAAGACACAAAGTGCGAGAGGAACTTAGTAGTTCAGGCAGCATCCCTGGAGGTTACAGATTGGTGATTTTTCGGGGCTGAAGAAGGGTCCCAATCCAAAGAGTCACCTACCCACGTCCTCCAGAGATGCTGCCTGTCCCGTTGAGTTACTCCAGCATTTTGTGCCTCAAATTTAAATTCTCCACATGAACTGTTGGGATCTTGGGCAGATATGCCTGGGTTTCACCTTGTTTATTCCTGAGAATGTTGGGTTGATGGAAAAAAATGGTCACGCGATAATTATGTCAAGTATCTGTCCTGTATCAGAGACCAAGCGTTACAGTAGCAGCCTCAGGTATCTAACAGATCATCGCAGAAAACCAACTCCCCTTCCATTGTCTGCACTTCACGCTGCCTCGGCAAGGCCACCAGCATAATCAGGGACCAGTCTCACCTCGGTCACTCCCTCTTCTCCCCTCTCCCATCAGGCAAGACGCACAGAAGTTTGAAAACACACACCATCAGATTCAGGGACAGTTTCTTCCCAGCAACTGAACCATCTTATCACCAACTAGAGAGCAGCGCTGCTACCCACTACCTCAAAACATCCCTTGGACTATCATTAAATGGACTTGACTGGACTTTATCTTGCACTAAACGTTATACCCTTAATCCTGTAACTGTGGACAGCTCAACTGTAATCATGTATAGCCTTTCTGCTGCCTGGTTAGCATGCAACAAAAAAGCTTTTCACTGTATCTCGGTACACGTGACAATAATAAACTAAAACAAAAAGCTAAAACTAAGAAGGAAGAACAAGAACATCAACAAGGGACACGCAGTGAGAAATCTACATCCAAACAATTTCAAACACAACAAGCCTTGGATCAAAATGGACCCCCTTAGTATTTCACGCTGACTCCAATGCCTTTTGGTGATGGTATAGTCTTGATGAATAGACTATTGCTGTGACGTTAATATATTGTGATCTCTACATATCACGCATTCAAATTGCTGTTCTGATGACGCAGCAAAAACATCAAATTGTCCAAGGTAGGTTCATGTGAAATAATTGATGTGTTTGTTGATTCTTAATTGTGTTAAGTGGTTGAACCATAACATAATTATCCATGCAGAAATTCTTGGTCGGCATCCAACCGTAAGTGGGCTTTGACTTTTAGATTTCTTGTTTTGTTTAGAGATTCAGCATGGAAACTGGCCCTTCGGCCCACCGAGTCCACGCCGACCATCGATCACCCGTTCACTCAAGTTATATGTCATCCCACTTTCTCATCCACTTCCTACTCACTAGAAGAAATTTGCAGTGGCCAATTAACCTGCAAATGCTCACGTCTTTGGAATTGTGGGAAGAAACCAGAAGAAACCCACGCGGTCACAGGGAGAACGTGCAAACTCCACAGGGACAGCGCCCAAGATCTAGGTAGAATCCGGGTCTCTTGCGCTGTGAGGCAGCAGCTCTACCACTGCACAACCGTGCCACGGTAGTGAAAGATAGAGGAGGGATGATTGCAAGAAACAACCTGATACGCATTCACATCAGTTTACAAAGTGGAAAAGAGCTCTGCGATCTTTTTTTCTCTTTTCACCACTGAATTATAGTGCTTTGGTCAAATCACACTTCACAGGGCTTCATACATTTCTGTCTTTGCCCCAAATAAATTAAACAAAATAACTAAAATAGAACATAGGTTTAAGATGAGAGGGGAAGGATTTAATAGGAACTTGAGGAGCATCCTTTTCCACACAAAGGATGGTGGGTATATAGAACGGGCTGCCAAAGATATAGGAGGAGCTAAACTAAACCCAAACTAAAACTAAACCTAGAAAGTTGAGGCAGGTATTGTAACAATATTTAAGAGACAGATACATGGATGGGAAAGGTTTGTAGGGATATGGGCCAAATGCGGGCAGGTGGGGGACTAGTGGCGATGGGCCATCGCGGTTAGCATGGGCAAGTTGTGCCGAAGGGTCTGGTACAATGCTGCAAGACTCTATATCATTTCTTTTGGGAAGTGCTGCAGAGTAGATTGAGTCAATTATTTTTTGGGTGATAATTCACTGAATAAACTATTGTTGCCGGCTGGATTAACACCAATGACTGGAGAGAGTGAAGATAGAGTCATGAATCAAGAGTGTATCATTGCCATTTGTACCAACAGTCAAGTCTTTCTTGATGTTATTTTCACCAACTTTCCTCGCAGGTGTGTTGAGCAGTGGAAGGGCGCGAACGATAATCGACACTTTCATCTCTCCAGCCCAGATTTGGATAAACAATGGCGCTGCCATGCCATCAACCTGCTCAAAGTCACCCTGCCCCCAGAGAGCATTCCAATGTCTACTACTCATACCTCAACAGCAATCAATTTAAGGCAGTGAAGGAGGCCTCTGGTCAAACATTCTTCAAACAGTTATTCATCTTCCATTGACCAGAAAAGGAGTGAATGTCCCACAAGAATGCATGAAACAAGTTGCCAGAGTAATATTGCCGTCAAAACTCAATTGAAAGCACTTTTATAACACTGTGGACTTTGTACCACAACTTTTGCTGCTAAAAAGGTATTTTGTCAGTTCGAGCACAATGACGACTATTACAAGAGCAATTGACAGTTCATTTTCCACGGGTTTCCCTAACAGATTGAAGAATCACAGCTAACGTGGCAATTGTACAAACGCATAATCAACGAAAGTCAGACATATTTTGCTCTTCTTGCTAAATGATGGCAATCCTACAAAGATGAGACTTCTGAAATCTTATATTTTGTACGTAGCACCTAGCCACCCCCCTCCCCAACCCACCAACCGCCCCCCCCCAAACCCCCAACCCCCACCCCCCCAACGTTCAAACTCCATAGAGACACAATGTGGGGCAGCGACTCTACCGCTGTGCCATTGTGCTGCTCTGACTGAACCCATCATGAACTCCGTCTTTCCTCACAAAACTTATTTTATCTTAAGATCATTAACGTGAAACATTAACAGTTTTTTTTCCACACCCAGTTTGGCATCCCTACCATTGAAGATCCCCGTTCCAATTTCAACGCCCAGCAGAAACCCCCTGGTTAACTGGAGCCCAAGGCTCCGCTGCTGCTCCTGACTTCACCAGGCGCTTGGAACACATTTGGCTACGGACTCAACATTCCTGGTCCCTGCGGCTTAGTTACTCACTGGATGCATTTATTTGGCCTTCAGGCTGCCTGGCACCTTAACTCCCATGTTGCTGTCTGTACTCCAAAGTCAAACCATTCTTTCTGCAAAGAAGAGCAGGTCACGCCCTGGAAATTTCTGCAGGGATGGTAATAGCTGCAAACAAAAGGCAGGACTCGGATAATTAAGGATTTAAGACCTTAAGAGACAGGGACAGAATTAGGCCATTTGATCCATAGAGTCCACTCCACCATTAAATCAAGGCAATAATCTCACTGATCTGTATGTAAAAAAAAATATCACTGTACCTTGTGTACACTTGATAACAATGAGACCATTGAATCATTCATTTTCCCCTCTCAACCCTATTCTCCTGCCTTTTCCCCAGAATTGTTGACACCCTTACTAATCAAGAACCCATCAACCTCAGCTTTAAAAATACACAATGACTTGGCCTCCACCGCTGTCTACAATGATTTCCACAGTTTCACCACCCTGTGGCTGAAGAAATTCCACCTCGTCTTCATTCTAAATGTACATCCTTTTATTCAGAGACTGTGCCCTCAGGTCCTAGGCTGCCCCATCACTGGAAACACCTACTTCACATTCACTCTATCTAGGCCTTTCATTTGTTTCCCTGTCCATAGGAAGGATTCCTTATCAGTTGGCTGTGAAACCCGTTGCCTGGGAACACCACAAATGCAAAGTGGCATTAAACTACCCTGCAACAGTTTCTAATATACCAAGCTGCCATTATTAAACTTGAAAACTATCACGCTTTAGGCATGAGATTTAATGCACGAGGTCCAACTTGAAGCTAGCAGCAAATGCTACAATATGTGCTAATGTTCTTAAATTAATTGTTTAAAATCATTACATGACTTTGTGTGTTGGACAGCCATTATTCCTGCATGTTTTACAATAACAATCATCCATGCAAGACTTTGTTGAACACTGTACAATTACAACATAAAACATGTAGAAATGGAAAGCCACTTTGTGCAGTGCATGTTTGCTAAAATGTATTGTTACATTTGTCTGCTGGCGACTCTGATCATTTGGTCACTGATCACTAATCACGCAGCCTTGGCATTGAGAAGTCAGCCTTTCATCACCACTGTCAATGATCATTATCATTTGCAACTTCATTTGCCTTGGAACACAAAGCTCTTCAAGTTGAGCACTGTCCCCATCTCATGTTTCACCGTCTGATCCAACATTCAGCACAATTCCCACAGAAATCTCACGCACAGGACAGGAAATGTCATAAAAGGACGTAGAATCAGCTGATAGAAAGGAGCAACTCACTAGCATGGAGCAGTATGGGTGCAGGAACAGGCCCTTAGGCCAACAATGTCTGTGCCGAACATTAAGTTAAACTAACCTGCTCTACCTGCACATGATCCATGTCCCCCCCATAACCCATATCCATGTGCCTACCTAAACGCTTATTAAACGCCACTATCGTATCTGCCTCCACCACCACCACCAATGGCAGCACGTTACACGCCCCCATCACCATCTGTGCAAAGAAAAGCTTGCCCTGCACATCGCCTTTGAACTTTGACTCTCTCTCTCTCTCCTTAAAGCTAATGCTCTCTGGTCTTTGACATTTCCACCTGGGGAAAATAAAAGGCTCTGAATGTCTACACTATCCATGCTCCAATTAGATTAATGATCTCAGACAGAAAGTCCGTCCTCTCCAATGGCTTAGGGAAACGCCGTGAACACAAACACAAGTGGTTCAAGCCAAAAAGATCCCGTTGCTATTCCGAGTTAGTTGATTATAGTATGAAGCAGAAATAGGACCAACAAGTGCATCAACTAAGGAAAGAAGATAAAAATAAACCAGCTCAGCTACAGTTTCTAATTTTAGTATGTTGGAAGGAATTGCAGATGTAGTTTACCCTGAAGATAGACACAAAAATGCTGGAATAACTCAGCGGGTCAGGCTGCATCTCTGGAGAAAAGTAATAGGTGACGTTTTGGGTCGAGACCCTTCATCAGACCGTTCAGACATCTGGTCTTGTCCGAGGTTAATATTGTATTATTGACAGAGAACAGTACAGCACAGGGACTGGTCCTTTGGCCCACAATGTATGTGCCGGTGATGATGGCACCAATCTCTTGAATAATAGTGGCATTTCTAAATGAGGTAGCATTTTGCCACGAGGATCATGAGGACATGGTCCTGGGAATCTGTGCGGCAAAATACACTCTCATGTAGAAACGCCACTATGATTCAAGTGTTGAAGAGGCTCTTAGATAGGCACATGGATATGCAGGCAATGGAAGGCTGTGGATCACGTGCTGGCTGATGAGATTAGTTTATCATGGCACCACGTTCAGTAAGGACTTTATATACCAGAAGGCCTGTTCCTGTGCTGTTCTGTTCTTTGTTTTATAAATCAATATAATAATCATCCACTATTGCCAACTGCTTCTTCCTTCAGGTCATAGGGTCATACTGCATGGAAACAGGCCCTTCAGCTCAATTCATGCCAAACTATGCTAGTCCCAAATGCCCGCGTTTGGTCCATATCCCTCTGAAACTTTCCTATCCATGCATCTTTAACTGTTATTGTAGTACCTGCCTCAACTACCTCCTCCGGCAGCTCGTTGCATATTCCCACCACCCTCCCAGTGAAAAAGCTGCCCCTCAGGTTCCTACTACATCCCCTTCCCCTCTCACCTTCGACCTATGCCCTCGATTCCTAAACCCTGGGAAAGAGGTCCCGTATACACACCCGACCTATCATTACTCTTGTTGGAGGGTTGAAGTACAAGGGTATAATTCTTCCCAGTACATTCATGAACAAAGGAAAATTACTGAAGTCATAAAACACACAGCTAAGTTAATCACCATTGTTGAACATTGCGTGGGAATACTAATTATAGCCGGGTATAATGCAAGACAAAGGAATTGCTTCCTTATAGTTAATGGGCTCCCAACTAAAAGTTAGGGCGGCATAGTGGTGCAGCTGGTAGAGCTGCTGCCTCACAGCACTAGTGACCCAGGTTCGAGCCTGACCTCAGATGCTGGCTGTGTGGAGTTTGCACATTGTCCCTGTGACCGCATGGGTTTTCGCCTGGTATTCTGGATTCATCCCACATCCCAAAGACGTGCGGGTTTGTAGATTAATTGGACACCGGAAATTGCTTCTAGTGTGTTGGGAGTGGATGAGAAAGTGGGATAAAATAGAACTAGTGTGAACAGGTGATCGATGTTCGGCGTAGATTTGATGGGTCAAAGGGCATGTTTCCAGACTGAATCTCTAAACTAGACTCAAATCTAATGTTGGTTTCTGTTTTAAATAAAAGCAGGCAAGGTAGGAATTCTCAGTCATTTTTATTTTGCCTGTGGAATCGCTTATATTCTGTCTGAAGAGTCACGACCCAAGACAGCGCCTATTCACGTTCTCTAAAGATGCTGTCTGCCCAACTGTGTTACTCTTTACGTCCTTTTGTGTAAACCAGCATCTGCAGTTCTTTGTTTCTTCATTACATTTAACATGCATCTATACCTGCTTCTTGAATTGAAACTAAAAACATTTTGCATCTACTTTAACCCACTGACTCCACATCACAGATCTAGAGCCTAAAAAGCCTCAGAATTTGCTGAAAATACTTATTTCACTTTAAATAATCTTTTGTAATCTTGCTTGGTTCCCCCCCCCCCCCCCCCCCCCATGAATTTGATTCACAATACCATGAAGCACATTCCAGTGTTTGTTTACAAATGTCTAGAGTTTAGATTTGTATCAGAGGCAAGCAGGCAGATACTGGGTCATCCGGAATAGACCCTTTGCCTTGGTGTCCTTATCTTACAGACACTGTGGCTGTGACTAAGTAAGTAAGTAAGTATGTTTATTGGCCAAGTATTCACATATAAGGAATTTGCCTTGGTGCTCCGCCCACAAGTAACAACATGACATACAGTGACAGTTACGAATGACTCAGAAAACACTAAATATTAATAATAATAAAACATTAATGATAAAATACCATTGATCAACCATGTGAACCAACAAAATACCAGATCAAAGGGAGGCTACAGATTTTTGGTTGTTGAGTAGGGCAACTACTCGTGGATAAAAACTGTTTTTATGTCTGGCTGTGGCAGCTTTGACAGTCCGCAGTTGCCTTCCAGAGGGAAGTGATTCAAAGAGTTTGTGGCCAGGGTGAGAGGGGTCAGAGATGATCTTGCCCGCTCGCTTCCTGGCCCTTGCAGTGTACAGTTCGTCAATGGAGGGAAGGTTGCAGCCAATAATCTTCTCTGCTGATCGGACGATTCGCTGCAGCCTCCGGGTATCGTGCTTGGAGGCTGAGTCAAACCGGTCCATGATGGAGAAGGTGAGAACAGACTCTACGATGGCCGTGTAGAATTGGACCATCATTACCTGTGGCAGATTGTGCTTCCTCAGCTGCTGTAGGAAGTACATCCTCTGATGTGCCTTTTTGACTGCGGAGTCGATGGTAGTCCCCCACTTAAGGTCCTTGGAGATGATGGTTCCCAGGAGCTTAAAAAACTCCACAGATGTGACTGTGGTGTTGTTGATGGTGAGTGGGGTGAGGGGAGGGGGAGCTCTCCTAAAGTCTACAATCAATTCATTGCATCAAGAGATGCAATGACCGCATGCCAACAGCCCAACTGTGATGGTCTCACCCCAGGCACTCCCTCTTCTCCTCTCTCCCATCAGCAAGAGGTACAGAAGTGTGAAAATGCTCACCTCCAGATTTCTTCCCGGCTGCTATCAAGCAACTGAACCAACCTATCACCAACGAGAGAGTGACCAACCATCTATTGGAAACACTTGGACTATCTTTAATCAGACTATTCTGGCCTTCCACAGGTAGAGCATGCAAACTCCACACAGACAGCACCCGTAGTCAGGATTGAACCCGCTGTAAGGCAGAGCAACTCTACCATTACGCCACTGTGCTGCCTTTGTTTCCCCCATTCACATAATCTTCCACGCTGATCATTTGCCGAGCTCAGCACTTAATCCAAGGTGCCGCCCGTGTACAGATATTTGAATGAAGGCAAATGTCACAGGGTGCAATGCAAGGCACAGTTAACGCTTCATTATATGTCATGGGCTTCCTAATGTAATTTTTTTTTTTTGCTTTAAAGAAAAGCAGGTAAAGTAGGAATATTCCAAGTAATTTTTATTTTGCCTGTGGGATCCATTAAGTTTAACCTTCATCCGCTGCCCCCCCCATTCTTGAACAGAAACTAAAAACCATCACCATAAATCTTACATCAACTTGTGGACAAGAACTCCACACTACTATCGCTTATTGAGGGTGCTGGGCCTCAGAATGTGGTGAAAATACTCACAACTATCACAGTCACGTCTAAAACTAAACATGTCTTAAACAAAACACCAGTGAAACTCAGCAGGTCAGGCAGCAACTGTGGAGATGGACAAAGGATGTTTTGGGTCAAGACCTTTCTGAAGTGTGAATCAGTTTGAAGAAGGGTCTCGACCGAAAACACCATCTGGTCATTCTGTACACAGTGTATAGGGAAAGTTGGATAACATAGAACTAGTGTGAACTGGCTATCGATGGTCAGCGTGGACTTGGTGGGCGGTCGGGACCCTTTCCGCACTGAAATCTCTAAACTAAACTACTTGACCATGAGAAAAGTGTGATTGAAAGAGAGTTTTCTATTACAGATAACCTTAACAGGAATAACACAGGCATAAATACAGCAATATTCAAAACAGTCTTGCACACAATCATGAGGGGAATAGATAGATTGAATGTGCAGAGTATTTTACCCAGGGTAAGGGAATCGAGAACTGTACATTTAAGGTGAGAGGGGAAAGAATTAGTAGGAACCTGAGGGACAAGTTATTTTCAAACAGAAGATGGTGGGAATATGTAGCAATGTTACAACATTTTGAGATTTTAAATATCAAGTCTGCAATTTATCCCATCAGATAAAGCATAAAAAGAAGTTTAATTTGACACCTAATTCACTTTCATATCTTCAGTATTAAATAAGTTATGGCCATTTTCATACTTGGAAATTAGCATCTTGTTCCCCATTGCCTTTCCATTGACTTAACTCAAAAGCTGTGATCTAGGACAGTCAAAAACCCATAACTTTCTTAAAAATTAAGAGAACTCAATGAAATTTTCAGTTATTATAAATTGAAGCATTCTGAAACAAATATGAAACAATCTTACTTGGGTGACCTGAAATTAAGGCATATAATTAGTTAGTTACCTAATTGTAGCTAATTACAAAATTCAATTACTAGATCTAAACATCTATCCATTTCTTAAGAAAAGATAAACATTGTTAAATTGCCTAAGTGTCCAAATAACATTCACACAATAATTCACAATATAACATGACTTTTAAATCTAATTTTCATGAATTTATAGGCCAAATGGAAGGAATTTAGTGTTTAATTCCTGTAAATTAATGGCCATTTAAATCAACTTGCGAATGGGTTTTAGTGGAACGCGGTGGATTGGAACGTTGCGGTTTGCGGTGAATTTAACCCACAGTTGGCAGGAAAAATACTACCAGTTCGTATATATTTTTTGTCCCCTTTACGCAACATGAAAATGTGATTAAATGCTTCCTAAGAAGCACGTTTCTATGTAAAAATAAACTGTGTACTTTATTTTCTCCCCTACGTAAAATCCTTCCTGTTGTCGGCGCTCACTGGTTTAGAAGATAATTTTTAAATTACTCTAGCTAATAAATAATCTAGCGTAGTTTAAAAATCCCTTCATAAAACAAATGTCGGCGCAATTTCTCTTTAGCGACGAAATCCCCTGAGATGGATCGACTTGAACTGTCTGGAGAAAAACAACATTTTAAACCCGCCCCCCCTCTGAAAGGCCAAAGTCGCGCACATAGGGAGTGACAGAACTGCAGCGCTGCTAAAGGTAAGTTTTGTAACATACCTAGTATATGGAAGAGTTGCCAGAGGAGTTAGTTGAGGCAGGTACAAAGACATTTTAAAGCCATTGGACAGGTACATGGATAGGAAAGGTTTAGATGAATATGGGCCAAACATGGGAAGGTGGAACTAGCTTAGATAGAGAATTGTGTACGGCAAGAACAAGTTGGGCTGAAGGGCCTGTTTCCTTGCTCATAGTCACGGAGACTCTATGACTCTATAATCCAACAGTTAATAATACCAAGCATCCGATCTTTAAATTATTAATTATGCTTGCTGGGAAATGTCTGCACAGCAAGACATTTGCGGGATTCTACAATCATTTGTAGCAGGATCACTGATTATTCCGTAAAATCAAATGCATTTTAAATTGTTTATGAGATCTACAAAACTTTGCTGTGTCATTTTCAATATCTGGGGATGAATCGCTGTATTTTTCCCCTCTCGGAATGACAAGTTTAAAAGCCTTTTAATCCGGTTTTGTAGTCAGTCGTCCTTGAATCCTAAAGAGCCAATAAATCTAATTTAATTTGGGTTTGAACTGAAGCGAGTTCTTTTGTCTGAAGATTGGATGCTTGCTGCAGCTGGCCTAAAGGAGAACGATTCACTTCAGAGCTTTGTGAACAATACACCATTCACCCCGTTCCACCAACTCAGCTCCCAGACAGCCCACAAGTTCAAGTTTCATTGAGACTTAATACCTCAAGGACAGCGCTTGGGTAAGCGGATGTGAAACCAGATGGCAATCAGTCAACTCCATTAGGAGAGAAAAGGTTGAGGTCAAGAGAGAAAAATGGACTCAGGACAGATAGGCGGCACAGTGGCGCAGTGGTTGAGTTGCTGCCTGAAGGGCCTATCCCATTTTCACGACCTAATTCATGACCTCTTTTTATTCGTGGACATTTATCAACATGTTGAAAAAACGCCCCGACCTACTTGATGCCTATGACTAGCATCACAACCTGCTACGACCTACCTACGAGCTTATGACGACCATGCTGCGAGTATGAGTCAAGGGCAAACTCGGCAGAGGTCGTGAATCAGGTCGTGAAAGAGGGACGCGCCCTTTTCAGCGCCAGAGACCCCGGTTGCTCTCCGTACGTTCTCCCCGTGATCTGCGTGGGTTTTCCCCGGTGTTCCAGTTCCCTCTCACATTCCAAAGGCGTACAGGTGTGTAGGCTAATTCGCTTGGTAAAATTGTAGATTGTCCCTAGCATGTATAGGATAGCTTTAGTGCGCGGGAATCGCTGGTCAGCGCGGACTCGGGAGGGCCTGTTTCCGCGCTGTACCTTTAAACTAAAAGATGACAAACATGCCTTGTTCCTCGACTGTTTCAGATATTATTGAATGTGCAATATATTTTTTCAATAGATTTTAATCTAATCAATTACTATCGCGTGCAGTTCACGTTGCCCCGTTTACACAAAGGGCTTTGGAGAGGGTGCAGAAGAGGTATAGCTGAATGCTGTCTGGACTCGAGGGTATCAGCTGTACAGTGAGGTTAAACAGACGAGGATTGTTTTCTCTGTAATGTCAGAGATTAAGAGAAGGCCTGATAGAGGTATGTAAAATTATGAGAGATGTAGATAGGAGTTGACATCAGAACCTTTTTCCCAGGATGGAAATGTCAGACTAGAGGGCAGATCTTTAATATATTTGGAGCTTTATATGTTGAAAATGAAGGCTTCTATATTTTATACCTGGATTACAACAAATCCAACTTTCATTCCAAAGGTCAAAAATAAGTTTTGGTCTGATAGTGTTACCGATCATCATTGCAGGATTTGAACTATAGTATATTTTCTCTGCACACAATTATAATAAACTCTCATCATTGGTTTAATTTGACTTTGTTGTGTTAGTATAAATGTAGCAATAATTCTGCATGCTACATGAAATGCATGCTTGTAAATGGTATTTTTTTTAGGTAAAGAATAGAAATTTACTTAGAAGATGCACTTCAAGATTTTTTAAACCTCCCTTGGGGTCAAGGAAAGAGCGCTCACGTCGCGGCCCCGTTTCCACCACCGAAGCACAAGAAGCGCAAGACAGACACCATTGTATGCAGATGCCGTGAAGTGTGTTCAACTCCGGGTGAACAACTTGTAATCTTGTGTGTGGACCTGAAGAAGAAGAAACCTCCCTTCATTTTCAGGCTTCCTCACAACAGTTTGGTTGATCTACAGCCTAATATTGCCCCAAATGGTTTATTTTTATGGTTGTGTACCCAAACTTTACAGACCAAATGCAGCATAATCTCAGAGTGGTTACAGCATTGAAGGAAGCCATTCAGCCCATCAAAGCCATTCTAACTCTGTACACGAGCGATCCAGCAAACTGCACTCCCAAGCACTGCGTTTCCTTCCACATCCACAAGAATTACAGATTTGTAGATTTATTGTCCCTCTGTAAATTGACCATATTGCGTAGGGCACGGAAGAAAAAGTAGGATAACACAGAACTGGTGTGAAGGGTCGGCGTGGCCTCGGTGGACTGAAGGGCCTTTTTCCATGCTGTACCATTCAATTGAGGAATCAGATATCAGTCTGAAGAAGGGTCTTGACCTGAAACGTCACCGATTCCTTCTCTCCAAAGATGCTGCCTGTCCCACTGAGTTATTCCCGCATTTTGTGTCTACCTTCGGTTCCTTTCTACATAATTAGACAACCTCTTCCCTTAGCCCTGCAAATAGCCCAGAGGCACAGTGGTGGAGAAGGTAGAGCTGCTGCCTCACAGCACACGTGACCCAGATTCGATCCTGACCTCAGATGCTGGCTGTGTGGAGTTTGCATGTTCTCCCTGTGACTGCACGGGTTTTCGCCCGGTATTCTGGATTCATCCCACATTCCAAAGGTGTACGAGTTTGCAGGCTAATTGACCTCTGGAAATTGCCCCTAATGTGTAGGGAGTGGATGAGAAAGTGGGATAACAGAGAACTAGTGTGAACAGTCGATCGATGGTCAGCGTGGACTCAATGGGCCGAACGAGCCGGTTTCCATGCTGTATCTCTAAATGACCAAACCCTCTCACTGTCCAGCCAACTAAACCACAAGTCAGGTCCAAGATTGCCTCTCTTTTACAACTCAGTAGCTTTCAAGGATGTCATTTTGGCTTCGGCCAACATTAAATTGATCGGTGCAGAACTATTTCAGTCAATTAGTATTCAACACATTTGCCAAAGCAGCAAAAGTGCAGAGTGAGGATGAATCAGCCTGCTGTAACTGGATTAGCTGTCTGGATTTTGACATCATCCACTAATATCCTGTAGGAATGGACACAAAATGCTAGACTAATTCTGGTGCAGGGCGGCACAGTGGTGCAGTGGTAGAGCTGCTGCCTCACAGCGCCGGGGACTGGAGTTCGATCCTCCCTGTGGGTGCTATCTGTATGGAGTTTGTACGTTCCTCCCATGACTGTTCAAGGTTCAAGGTTAGTTTATTGGTCACATACACCAGTTGGTGTAGTGAAATGTTTCTTGCCAATGCAGCACATAAAAAAAGAATACAGACATAACACTAATAAAGAGATTTAAACATAAAAAACACCCCCCCACAATGGTTCCCATTATGAGGGAAGGCACAATGTCCAGTCCCCAACCCATGTCCACCCATAGTCAGGCCTATTGAGGCCTCCGCAGTCGCCTTCACGGAGGCCCGATGTTCCAGGCCGTTCTCGTCGGGTGGTGGTGCTCCGGCGTCGGGAGAATCCTCTCAGTGGCTTGGGATACCTGGAACGGCCTTACCGGAGTCTGCGGCTTCCGAAGCCGACAAGGCCGTGCTGGATGGAGCTCCCCCACTGGCTCCCGATGTTGAAGTCAGCGCCGCCGCCCGCAGCTGGCCGCTCCACAGACCCATGGCTCCGTCATGTTTTCCTCCGCGGTCTCAGCTCACCGGAGTTCCAGCGCAGCGACCCAGGCAAGGCATCGCCTGCTCCGCGATGGCGCTCCAGCGCTCCTGAAGCCGAGGTTCTGGTCAGTCGCCTCAGGAAACGCCGCTCCAGGCCCGCTGGTAGGCCGCAGGGGACGGGTCATAGATGCAGCCCGGAGAAAGCTGCCTCTCCGACCAGGTAGGGACCAGGAAAAGTAGTTCCCCCTTCCCCCCCCCCCCCCCCACCCCCCACATAAAAAAGAATAGAACGCCAAAAACAAAACACTTTAACTCACTAAAAATAAAGATAGGAGTGAAAAACATACAGCTGCAGGCTGGGCAGCCATACCAGACAGGACGGCACCCCCTGCGTGGGTTTTCTCCGGGTGCTCCGGTTTCACGCCACATTCCAAAGACGTGCATGTTTGTAGGTTAATTGGCTTCTGTAAAATTATAAAGTGTCCCTAGTGTGTAGGGCAGTGCTAGTCTACGTGGATTGTTGGTCCGCACAGGCCCGGTGGGCCGAAGGGCCTGTTTCTGCTCGGTATCTCTAAAATCTAACTCAGTGGGTCAGGCAGCATCACTGGAGGACATGAATAGGTGATATTTAAGGTTGGGTCCTTTCTTGAGACTGATCACAGTCGGGAAAGCTGGAAGGGGGAGGGGACAGAAAAAAAACCAAGCAAGTGATAGGTGGATACAGATGGGAGGGGGCAGAGGTTTGATTGGTTGATGATTGAACAGAGGCTAGAGATGAAAAGGCTAAAGGTTGTGTATTAAAGAGAGAAGGGGTGTGAGACGTGAAGCCAGAGGAAGGGATGTGGGTGAAGACACAAGGACAAGCAGATGTTAGTTTACAAACAACGACACAGAGCTGGAATAACTCAGTGGGTCAGGCAGCATCTCCAGAGAACATGGATAGATGAAGATTTGGACCGGGAATGTTTTTCAGATGGAAGTAGTTGGAGGGGGAAAAGAGAAAGGGGAACCGGAATGTGGGAGAAATTGTTAAGTATTATATTGATTATTTGAATAATGTTATCACACTAATGTTCATCATGCAAGGCATTGTTCCCCATCGGGATTCGAGTTACTATATTAGCATGGCTGGGTGCTACAAAGGGGGATCTGGCGGGAGGAGGGCCGCTGAGAGGGACCATTGGGGACCACTTTGTAACTTTGCCAGCGCACTACATACCGAATCTTTGCAGAGCTTGTGCATGGTATGCAAAGCAAAGAATTTCTTTGTGACTTGGCACATGTGACAATAAAGTATTAATCAATCAATCATGATGGCTCAGGCATATCTGTTTAAAAAAAAATAAAACAAGGACCTGATTAACAGCCGGACTGATGATAATGATGATAAAAATCTATTTTAAAAAATTGATTGTTCTGCATGGATCCACACATATCACTGAGGCACCATTTATTATTTGCAGCTACAAATTCTATTTGCTGTGAGTTTGATAACATGTGACGAAATTTCACGCATAATAAAAAGTCAAAGACAAAATGAGGTTAAACCTAATCTGAAACAAGTTAAGCCTCAAAATAGATTAAGGACAATTTAGCGTCACTGTGTGAATCTGGAGCAAGGTCACAGAGTAGAAACAGGCCGTTTGGCACAACTTGTCCATGCCAACCAAAATGCCCCGTCATAGCTTGCCCCATATCCCTTTATACCTTCCCTATCCATGTATCTGTCCAAGTGTATTTTAAATGCTGTTACAAGTACCTGCATTAACCATCTCCTCTGGCAACTCGTCCAATATACCCTCTGTGTGAAATAGAGTTGTCCCTCAGGTTCCTATTAAATATTTCCCCTCCCACCTTAAACCTATGCCCTCTGGTATTTGATATCCCTACTATGGATACAAGTCTCTGTGCATTAACTTTATCTAGTCCCCTCCTGATTTTATATACCTCTATAAAATCTCTCCCTACATCTCAGTCTCTCGAGTCCTAGCAAAATCCACGTAAGAGAGGGGAAAATAATGACAATATGGAGAGAATAAAGTTGGAGTAGATTAAAACATTTAAATTAACCTATCATTAACCTACTAGGAAAGGTTGGGGCAAACGCCGGCAAGTGGGACCAGTGTAGATGGTGCATATTGGTCAAAGGGCCTGTTTCCCTGCTGTACGTTTTCCATGCCTAGTTCAGGATTGGTGTAAATGGGTGGCTGATGGTCAGCATGGACTTCCTGGGCCAAAGAGACTGTTTGCATTCTCTCTCTTTGGCCATTGTTGTGCAATTAATAACCATCGTATTGTGAGCTAGGTCTGTAATCGAGATAGGGAAATGTAATCACAACCTAGATACTGAATTACACACTGCTGAATAAATTTCCGAACACACAATTTAAAAAAAAACTACATTAGAAGTTTAGACAACAGCCAGCCCCACTAAGCGCGCCTGGCAAGCATTTGCTTACATGCTTGCATCTCAGTTTCTCGATTAGGATTAGTGGTATAATAATAACAGGTATAAATTACTCTCCCCCCCAAAAAAATACCAGTACCTGCAGTACAAATAACCTTGCAATTAACCTTTCAAATTGCTACAAGCTTGTAAATCAGTTAAACCTTACATTTGCCACTCTCCTATTGAAGCAGTCATTAAAGTTGCAAAGATGCTAATCTTTTCATAGAGGGAAGCCGAGGTAGCAGACAAAGGAGCTGCAAACCAAAACAACTAAGGGCAACGTCATAAACCTCTCAACGCATACTTGATCTTTAAGATTAAAAAGCATCTTTGGCACCATTTCAAATTTAGCCCCAGGAAAAGCAACGTCAAAGCATCAAGGGTAAAAACAAATCAACATTCTTCTTCCTCCTCAGTTGTTTCTGCAGCACGGAAAAATACCAGCACTTCCATGTGAAAGGACAGATTCATACTCAGGAAAAGACACAGAGTGCTGGAGTGAGTCAGTGGGTCAGGCAGCATCTCAGGAGAACATGGACAGGTGACATTTTGGGTCGGGACACTTCTACAGACCAAGGAAAGACACAAAGTGCCAGAGTAACTCAGCGGGTCAGGCAGCATCTCTAGAGATGATTGTCAGGTGATGTTTTGGGTTGGGACTTTTCTCCAGACTCCAAAATGCTCAAAGATATAATGTAGCTTTGTTACCATTCAACATTTAAAACAAAATCTGAAAGACACTTTTGATGAGTTATAGACTTTAGGGACACAGCGTGGAAACAGGGCCTTTGCCCACCGAGTCAACACCGACCAGCAATCACCCTGTACACAAGCACTATCGTTCACACTAGGGACAATTTACAGAAGCTAATTAACCTACAAATCTGCATGTCTTTGGAGTGTGATAGGAAACCCAAGCACCTGGAGAAAACCCACGCCATCACAGGGTGAACATACAAACTCCATACAAACAGTACCCGTGGGCAGGATCGAACCCGGGTCTCTGGCACTGCGAAGGCAGCAACTCTACCGCTGCGCCACAATGCCGTCCTTATATTGTGGTTCAAATCATAAGGGTCCATGATAAAGAGGACAGTGTGGGTAACAACAGCATAGTTCAGGCATTGACCACAACTACAGGTCCACCACTCAGTTCCAGAGCCTTGCTTGGTTATCTGTTTTGCCAGATCAACAAAGGTCATGGTATTCAGGTACCGGCCTGCAAAGTCGGCTATGGGAACGGATCTGCCAGTTTCGGCCGGGCCAGAGTTCCAGAGCACCGGCTGCAGTCGGCAAATTCGACCCGCTAATTGGTTGTAAGAGTCAGCTATGAGAACCAATCTGCCGGCTCTGGCAGGGTAGAGCCAGAGGGGATTTCGTCCTGATTAGGGGGGGGAGATGTTCGGACCGTGAGCTGCCCGAATATCAGTGGTGGGCCTGTAATTAACATCAGGCAGGCTTGCTGTCTTCTACAGTGGATGTACAGGAGCCACTTCATAAAGACAGCTAACATCAAAGACCCACACCACCTTGGCCATGTTCTCATCTTGCTTCCATCAACAGGAAGAAAGTACAGGAGCCTGAAAACCACGACCTCCAGGTGCAAGGACAGCTCCTTCCCAAACAACCGTCAGGCTCTTAAACACTGTACAACACTAACCTCTACCTCAGCAACTATGATCTACCATGGGCTTTATTTTGATTGAACTTTGGACTTTGCTTTTGTACTGTTATGGTCTGATTACCTAGTCGTACTGATCATTAGATTATTACATTTCTGATTCCTTTATATTTATTTCTGTGTGATTGCATTGACAGGCCTGTAATGCTGCAGCTAGGGGGAATGTCATTGTTCTATTGCTGGAACAGATGACAATTAAACACTCTTGACACACCTGCAGGTTAACTTCCCGATTTAGCAACAAGGTACTTTTGGCCAGTGATCTACAAACTGCAGTATAAGCACGCAAATGAATAGGCCGGTGTCATGGAAATAGTGCTCACAGGCACATATTCAAGTAGATAGTCGCTGAGTCACTCACGCCAGCAGTTAAGGTGCAAATTCAACAAGCAAAATACATCCAAATTCCTCAGTATTCAAATTCCAATTGCATTTCAAGTGTTTTTTTCAACAGTATTTGCAGCTTGTTTTGTTTTGCATTATTTTGTTTATTTATTTTTTATTTTTTATTACATTTATTTATTACATATTAAACACAGCATCTATTTATTTATTTCGTTATATATTTTTTGAAAGATAGAGCAATAAAAAGAAGGGAGGGATAAAATAAAAAAATAAATAACAAATAACACAATTTTGGAGATAGGTCCATAGATTATAAAGTGTAATTATTCACCCAATCCTGGATTCAAGTTTCAGTCACGTTTCCGTGCTGGACTAATTTACCCTTTCAGAAAATCAAAAAATGGAGACCATATTCTAGCAAACAATTCTGGTTTGTCAATTAAGACAAGTCTAAGTTTTTCCAAGTGTAAGGTCTTCGACATCTCCATAATCCACATTTTAAATGTGGGGGCTGTTGGGTTTTTCCCAAAATTTTAATATTAATTTTTTTCCCAATTATTATACTATAATCAAAGACATTTATTTGGTTTGTTGTAAGTTTTAGGTTTTGTTCTGATATTCCTAATATTAATAGTTTTGGATCAGGATCCAATTTTATATTAACAACTTCAGAAATCATTTAAAAAATATCCGTCCAGAAATTTGTTATTGTTGTACAGATTACAAAAGTGTGAGTTAAATTAGCTTCTAAATATTGACATTTGTTACAGATAGGAGAAATATTTGGAAAAATTCTATTTAATTTTGTTTTAGAATTTTGTTTTGCATTATTTTAGTTTGTAATTCCTTTTGATTGCCCATTATCTGCACCTCCACTGTAATCATTAGTACTTCAAGGCAGCCTGACCTGCCATGGATACTCCCATTTGAAATCACCATATGAGCAATTGTAGCATTTTGTAATTCCATGCCAGAGTCTGTTGTACAGGTTTAGTGCGACATGGGCCAAACATGGACAAAAGGGACTGGGGCGGCACATTTGTGCAGCGGTAGAGTTGCTGCCTTACAGCACCAGAGACCCAGGTTCGATCATGACTACAGGTGCTGTCTGTAGGCAGTTTGTACGTTCTCCCTGTGGCTGTGTGGGTTTTCTCTGGGTGCTCCGTTTTCCTCCCACACTCCAAAGACATGCAGGATTGTAGGCTAAATTCTAAATCGTCCCTAGTGTGCAGCAGAGTGTTAATGTACAGGAATCGCTGGTGGGCTCGGACTCAGCAGGTCAGGCAGCATCTCTGGAGAAAAGGAAAAGGTGACATTTTGGGTCGGAACCCTTCTTCAGGCTGCTTCATTTGGGGGTGGCAGATGGGATGCAACGGGGATCAAAGGTTTCTCACAAACTGACACAAAGTACCGGAGTAACTCAGCAGGTCAGGCAGCATCTCTGGAGAACATTGATAGGTGACGTTTTGGGTCCAGACACTGAAGATCTCAGAGGTTTATCATGTTAGAAGTGGCATGAATAGGATAGATGGGAGTCCTCACTTATCTTCCAGCTTTCTCTCCCCAACTACAATCAGTTTGAAGGGTCCCAGCCCAAAACATCACCTCTCCACATTCTCTAGAGATGCTACATGACCCACTGATTTACTCCTGTACTTTCTCAATGTTCCAGCATCTGTAGTTTCTTCTGTTTCCTTGCTCAGAGATTGCTAGATATTGGGCTCAGACTGATAAAACCTCAACTCAAGACATTATTATCAAAACTGCCAAAATCAAGTACATTAAATGCTGTCCCTTCTTAAAGCAAAACTGGATATTAATGAATGTAGAATTAAATCCACACGTTACTAATCAAATGGACATCCATTACTTAAATTAAAAGGTCCTTAAATACACCCATTCTCTGAATGATAGCGATATTGGTGCAGATTGAGGACTTTATACAGCCTCAGTTAAACCGCAAAGCAATGTGAGAAGAATATGCACAGTATAATATTATTATTGGGTTGATGCATATGGTAAAAAGTCAAAGCAGTCTCTGTCAGCTGTATCAAGACTGACTTTACAGTGATTTGACACAATGTAATATTGTATAAAACACAGGGTGCTGGTGGAACTCAGCGAGCCATGCAGCATCTGGGGATGGACAGGCAGCAAGAAGGGTCCTGACCCAAAACGCGCCTGTCCATTTCCCTCACCAGATGCCACCTGACCTGCTGAGTTTCCTCCAGCACTTTGTGTTTCTCTCAAGATTCCAGCACCACCATAAAGGAAATGAATTGAGAAGTTAGTTTTCAGCAACACAGTACAATGCCCCTGGACAGATGGGCATCCATAAGCTAGGGTACTCTCCGATTCACCTCTGTCCCATTGCGGACATTGGACTTTGTCCATGAAACAGACAATGCTGAGTATATTCCGCACTCTATATCTTCACCTTTGCTCTACCTATTGTACGAGAGTTTGACTTGATTGCATTTATGTATAGTACTGTCTGAAAACCAGCATCTGCAGTTTCTTGTTTCTGTATTATCTGATCTGTTTGAATAGCATGCAAAAGGAAGCTTTTCACTGTACCTATATACAGGTGACAGTAATAAACCTAAATATTGGATTTTTTTTTGTAATTTACAGATTAATTTTTGCTTATTGTGTCATCTGCGTTTACAGACCTGTAAACTGCTGCAAGAAGTAATTTCATTGTAGATTTTTTTGGTACAAACGACAATCAAGCCTTTTATTTTCTTAAATGGGCCCCGCTCGACCTCGAGGAGCGGAGAGGAGGGAGTCGGAGACGGCAGCGCAAATGAGTAACAAAGGGCCGGTAACTAGAACGGGGGTCTTTCTGCACCCTGGAGGTCGGCTGCGGGAGGACCCCCCCCTCCCTCCGCAGGGCATAAGGGCTGAAGGAGGCCAGGCGAGGAGAGGGACGATGGTTTGGTGGGACAGCCAGATGGAGGCAACGGCTGCAAAGGGCCTTTATGGCCAGCTGCAGTTGGACTGTTAAATGGCATCAAAAACGTGGCAATTCTTGCAAATGGATTCAGCGGGCTGTTTCCATACACTCTATATTAAATCTTGGATTATACTTACCATGTATGTAGCTTAGTTTATTATAGAGGTACAGTGAATAGCTTTTGTTGCGTGTTAACCAGTCAGCGGAAAGAAAATACATGATTACAATCAAGCCCTCTTGGGGCGTGCATTTTTAAATTTCAAGAGTCAAGAGTGTTTTATTGTCATATGTCCCGGACGGGACAATGAAATTCTTACTTGCTGCAGCACAACAGAATATGTGAATATGTAAACATTGTACAAAACTTCTGCACTTCTTGCATGATGGGAGTGGGAATGAGCGGGGTGAGACTGGCCCTTGATTATGCTGGTGGCCTTGCTGGGGTAGACAATATACAATAGGTGCAGGAGTGGGCCAATCGGCCCTTCGAGCCAGCACCACCATTCAATGTGATCATGGCTGATCAACCCCAATCAGTACCCTGATCCTGCCTTCTCCCCATATCCCCTGACTCCGCTATTTTTAAGAGCCCGATCTAGCTCTCTCTTGAAAGCATCCAGAGAAATCGTGGATGCATTGTAAATTGAGTCACCGGATTATGATAATTTGCTGAACTGTATTGAACAAAAATTATTTAAAGACCGCATGGATGAACTCCAAAAATTGTTCATCCCTGTCTGGTGAAAAAATAAAACGGGCTAACAAGGGAAATCAGGAACAGTGTTAAATCCAAGGAAAGGGCATATCAATTGGCCAGAGGAAGAAGCAAACAGGAGGACTGGGAGAAATTTAGAACTCAGAGGAAGACAAAGGGGTTAATTATGAGGGTGAAAAAGGGGCATGAAAGAAAGCTTACGGGGAATATAAAAACTGACTCTAAAAGCTTCTTGAGATATGTAAAATTTAAAGATTAGTGAAGACAAATGTGGGTCCCTTACAATAGGAGACAGGTGAATTTATAATGGGAAACAATGAAATGACAGAACAGTTAAACAAGTACTTTGGTTCTGTCTTGTCTAAGGAAGACACAAACAATCTCCCAGAAATATTAGGGGACTGAAGATCTAGTGGGAGGGAGGAACTGAAGAGAATCCACATTAGTCAGGAAATGGTATTAGGCAAACTGTTGGGACTGAAGGCAGATAAATCCCCAGGGCCTGATCGTCTGCATCCCAGAGTACTCAAGGAGGTGGCCCTAGTAATCGTGGATGCATTGGTAATCATTTTCCAATGTTTTCTCGACTCTGAATCAGTTCCTGTGGACTGGAGGGTTGCCAATGTAACCCCACATTTTAAGAAAGGAGGGAGAGAAAACATGGAATTATAGACTAGTTAGCCTTACATTGGTCATGGGGAAGATGCTTACATTGATAATTAAAGATAGAATAGCAGCGCTTTTGGAAAACAGTGACAGGATCGGTCAAAGTCAGCATGGATTTACGAAGAGGAAATCATGTTTGACTAATCTTCTGGAATTTTTTGAGGGTGTAACAAGTAGAATGGAAAAGGGAGAGCCAGTAGATGTGGTGTATCTCGACTCTTAATAGGCCTTTGACAATGTCCCACACAAAAGATTAGTGTGAAAAATTAGAGTACATGGTATTGGGGGTAGTATTGACGTGGATAAAGAACTGGTTGGCAGACAGGAAGCAAAGAGTAGGAATTAACGGGTCCTTTTCAGAATGGCAGCAGGCAGTGACAAGTGGGGTGCCGCAAGGCTCGGTGCTGGGTCCCCAGTTATTTACAATATATATTAACGATTTAGATGAGGGAATTAAATGTGACATCTCCAAGTTTGCGGATGACACACAGCTGGGTGGCAGTGTGAGCTGCGTCGAGGATGCTATGAGGCTGCAAGGTGACTTGGATAGGTTGGGTGTGTGGGCAGAAGCATGGCAGATCCAGTATAATGTGGATAAATGTGAGGTTAACAGCTTGGCAAGTACAGGAAGGCAGATTATTATCTGAATGGTGTCAGATTAGGAAAAGGGGAGGTGCAATGAGACCTTGGTGTGCTTGTTCATCAGTCACTGAAAGTAAGCATGCAGGTACAGCAGGCAGAGAAGAAAGCCAATGGAATGTTAACCTTCATTGGGAGAGGATTTGAGTTTAGGAGCAAGGAGGTTCTACTGCAGTTGTACAGGCACCTGGTGAGACCATACCTGGAGCATTGTGTGCAATTTTGGTCTCCTAATTCTAGGAAGAACATTATTGCTATTGAGGGAGTGTAGCGTAGGTTTACCATGTTAATTCTCGGGATGGCGGGTCTGACATATGATGAAAGAATGGGTCGACTGGGCTTGTATTCACTGGAATTTAAAAGGATGAGAGGGGATCTTATAGAAACATATAAAATTCTCAAAGCATTGGACAAGCTAGATGCAGGAAAAATGTTTCCGATGTTGGGGATGTCCGGTAGCAGGGGTCACAGTATAAGAATAAGGGGTAGGCCATTTAGGACTGAGATGAGGAAAAACCTATTCACCCAGAGAGTTGTGAATCTGTGCAATTCTCTGCCACAGAAGGCAGTGGAGGCCAATTCACTAGGTGTTTCCAAAAGAGAGTTAAATTTTGCTCTAAGGGCTAAAGGAATCAAGGCATATGGGGAAAAAGCAGAAATAGGGTACTGATTTTAGATGGTCTGCCATGATCATATTGAATGGGGGTGCTGGCTCAAAGGGCCGAATGGCCTACTCCTGCGCCTGTTTTTCTATGTTTCCAATTTCACATCCAGTGAACATATATTTAAGGTGAAGTTGAGGACAGATTTAATAACAACCTGAGGGGTAACTTTTTCCACACAAAAGGTGGTGGTTGTATGGAATCGGCTGCTGAAGGAGATAGTTGAGGCGGGTACTATTGCACCGTTCAAGAAACATTTAGACAGGTACATGGATAGGACTGGTTTAGAGGGATATGGACCAAACGCAAGCAGGTGGGACTAGTGTAGTTGGGACACGTTGGCAGGTGTGGGCAAGTTGGGCCGAAGGGCCTGTTTCCACGCTGTGTCACTCTATGACTCAGTTTTCAAAACTACTTAGATTCTGGAGTAGTTCCTGAGGATTGGAGGGTAGCTAATGTATCCCCACTTTTTAAAAAAAGGAGGGAGAGAGAAAACGGGGAATTACAGACCAGTTAGTCTAACATCGGTAGTGGGGAAACTGCTAGTCAGTTATTAAAGATGGGATAGCAGTACATTTGGAAAGTGGTGAAATCATTAGACAAAGTCAGCATGGATTTACGAAAGGTAAATCATGTCTGACGAATCTTATGGAATTTTTCGAGGATGTAACTAGCAGAGTGGATAACGGAGAACCAGTGGATGTGTTATATCTGGACTTTCAGAAGGCTTTCGACAAGGTTCCACATAAGAGATTAGTATACAAACTTAAAGCACATGGTATTGGGGGTTCAGTATTGATGTGGATAGAGAACTGGCTGGCCGACAGGAAGCAAAGAGTAGGAGTAAACGGGTCCTTTTCAGAATGGCAGGCAGTGACTAGTGGGGTACCGCAAAGCTCAGTGCTGGGACCCCAGCTATTTACAATATATATTAATGATTTGGACGAGGGAATTGAATGCAACATCTCCAAGTTTGCGAATGACACTAAGCTGGAGGGTAGTGTTAGGTGTGAGGAGGATGCTAGGAGGCTGCAAGGTGACTTGGATAGGCTGGGTGAGTCGGTAAATGCATGGCAGATGCAGTATAATGTGAATAAATGTGAGGTTATCCACTTTGGTGGCAAAAACAGGAGGGTAGACTATTATCAGAATGGTGGAAAATTAGGAAAAGGGGAGATGCAACGAGACCTGGGTCTCATGGTACACCAGTCATTGAAAGTAGGCATGCAGGTGCAGCAGGCAGTGAAGAAAGCAAATGGTATGTTAGCATTCATAGTGAAAGGATTTGAGTATAGGATCAGGCAGTTGTACAGGGTTTTGGTGAGACCACACCTACAGTTTTGGTCTCCAAATCTGAGAAAAGACATTCTTGCCATAGAGGGGATACAGAGAAGGTTCACCAGACTGATTCCTGGGATGTCAGGACTTTCATATGAGGAAAGACTGGATAGACTTGGCTTGTACTCGTTAGAATTTAGAAGACTGAGGGGGGATCTTATAGAAACGTACAAAGTTCTTAAGGGGTTGGACAGCCTAGATGCAGGAAGATTGTTCCCGATGTTGGGGAGGTCCAGAACAAGGGGTCACAGTCTAAGGATAAGGGGGAATTCCTTTAGGTCCGAGATGAGGAAAACATTTTTCACACAGAGAGTGGTGAGTCTCTGGAATTCTCTGCCACAGAAGGTAGTTGAGGCCAGTTCATTGGCTATATTTAAGAGGGAGTTAGATGTAGCCCTTGTGGCTAAGGGGATCAGGGGGTATGGAGAGAAGGCAGGTACGGGATACTGAGTTGGATGATCAGCCATGATCATATTGAGTGGCGGTGCGGGCTCGAAGGGCCGAATGGCCTACTACTGCAC
Organism: Raja brachyura; assembly: GCA_963514005.1. The sequence goes on from OY740808.1 coordinate 21,055,280, forward strand.
CTAATTTCTATGTTTCTATGTTTCTAAATTTCTATGAATGGCGGTGCAGGCTCGAAGGGCCGAATGGCCTACTCCTGCACCTATGTTCTATGTTTCTATGACTCTTGGTACATGTGAAAATAAAGAACAATTTAAGCATTGGGTGGACGGGTGGGACTGAGCTTACCATCGCGTCCAGATTCTTGAAGTCGCACAATCTCCTCTGGACCCGGGGTTGGAAGTCCTCGTCTTCCAGGGCATCTCGGATCTCCTCGTCGATCTCCTCCTCCATCTGGATCAGCATGGGGGCCAACATGCCGAACTTGGAGCCCCGCCGGGCCACCTCCAGCAGGCACAGCACCAAGTTCTTCTCGTTCTTGCGCAGGACCAGGTCGTTGGTCTCGAACATGAGAGCATCTCTGATGGCCAGGTCGTGGCGGCACCAGTCAATGAAGTTGGACACGTTGTCTCGGGCGATGAAGGAGCCGGCTTGGACGTTCCTGGAGGCGAAGGTGACCGGGGTGCGGGGCACCTTCATCCTCCCCGCCGCCCCGGGACATCTCTGCTCGAACTCCAGGGCGGTCTGGTTGACATTGTTGGCGTGTTGGCACAGAGCGCAGCCCGTCTCCAGCGCCTCCGCGAACATGTCAACGTGGACATCCAGGTCGTACAGCGCGTTGAGCCACTCCGCCAAGTCCTCCTTCATGGCGTACAGATAGTCCTCGCTCGACCTGAAGGGCCGAATGCTCTTGTTGGCCGCCGACTGGATGTTCCTCTGCTCCGCCATATTCCTCACCCAAATCCTCCTCTGTCCCTCCCCTTTAACTCCTGCGCTCCTTCCCGTAGAAACGTCTCGCCTCTCGTCGCCCCAGGTGAATCACTCGTGTCAATCCACACCCCACCCTGCGCCACCTCACTGATGTCTATCAGACTCATGTAGAAAACAGGCTCACTGCCCCCCCCCCCAACCAACCACCACCTATCCTCCTCTGTCCATTCCCCCTCCACGGCTGCTGCCTGACCCGCTGAGTTCCTCCGGCAGAATAGTTTCTGCTAAAACATAAAATAAAATAGATTCAGATTCAGATGAGTTTCAGTCTGTTTCTCGTTCCCTCCCTCCTTGTCGACTGCAGTCCCGGACAGCTGCCTGCCCCGCTGAGTTACTCCAGCATTTTGTGTGTCTATCTTTGGTATAAACCAACATCTGCAGTTCCTCGTCGTCACGTCAGCTTCAGTTGGACTCCGCTCCGCCCTGCTTCAACGTTGCGCAGCCCCGCTCCTCGTTTTCAGGTCGAAGGCTTGGCCGGTCTGGTTAACTTCTCCCCGCCCGAGTCCCATCCCTTTCTCTCCCTCCCTCCGCATCGCAAGAGGCTCCGGGCTGGCAGTGATCAGACAGCGACCCACCTGGTCAAGCGAACACACGAGTAGCAACTCATCTCAGCAAACGCACAACACACGCGGGATAAAGAAAACCCCCCTACCCTGGACTCCACCAGTAAACAGGCGAGAGAAGGGAAAAGCCCTTCCACACAGCACAAGGGAAACCCCTTCCACACAGACCAGATCAGTAAACAAGCAGGACAAGAGAAACTCATGCCCACAGCCCGTCTCAAGGAACACACAGCACGGGAGCTAAGTCTTCTTCACAGCCCATCTTGTCAAACACACAGCACAGGAGCAAACTCTAACCCACACTCCGTCAGTAAGCACACGGCGCAGGGGGGAACTGTTCCCCGCAGTCCATCCCATCAAACACACAACACTAGGAGTAAACTCTTCCCCACATCCCATCAGTAAGCACGCGGTGCAGGGGGGAACTGTTCCCCCACAGTCCATCTCGTCATTCAGACAACACAAGGCTAGTCTTGTTATTTGGGAGCGGTCAGTTACATCTCTCCCTCTACAATCCGGGTGGAAGTTCAAGTTTCCTGTCGCTGCCTCACTTCCCACTCGGCCTTCTCTCCCACCTCTGTTTATATCCTGACAACTTTCAGCTCCATGGAAACCGCTCGCTCGCTCCCCCGCCGACCTCCGCCCACTTGCCCAGCTGAGAACATGTCCAGCCAATGCCAACTACCCTTGTGTCGTGGTCATGATAAGAGTGAGCCAAACTCCCGTTAGAAACAGTTAAGGCGTTAGAATGCGTCAAGTTTGTTACAGGGGGGATAAATTGGCTCTGCAGTCTGTAATGATGTAATTCGCTGATCCTGTGGCCGGGAGAAAGATTGGTTCACAAATCATTTGCAAAAGCCACATTACCTCACTGGCTTGCCGGGAACAGCAACACAGCTGGAGTGCCTGCCAATTTTTTTCAAGGGAGTTTTAATCTGGCACCGCGTAGCGGGACTTCATTTCATACACATTATAGCATAAAGTGCAGCTATTCATTTATGAAGATGCAAACTCGGCGAAACAGGGGATTGTGGATAATGCTAACGCAACTGTAGAGGAAGAGTTGGATACCGGTCTGTCGGCAACTTTATAAAATACTGTTGTATTGCATTAAACGGAGTGATAGAAACTGATTGCAGTGGATGTTTACAGTCTTTTTCACAGGGTAGCGAAGTCGAAAACTAGATTGCACGGCTTTAATGTGACATATGTAAAGAGGACTTGAAGGGCACGTTTTTAAAGAGGGCGGTGGGTGTCTGGACGCGCTGGCAGGCGGCACGATACTGCCGTTTAAGAAGCTTTTGGATAGACACATGGACATGCAGGGATATGAATAATGCACGAGACAGAGGAGATTGGTTTGACTTGGCATCATGTTCGGTGCAGACATTGTGGGCCGAAGGGACTGTTTCTGTGCTGCACTGTTCTATGTTCTAGTGATATGACTTGATCCCTCTTAAGGCAGAACGAGTACATAGAAACAGTTCTGTGAGGTTCGAGATTAATTGATTTGCAAGGGGAGGCATTAGCCTACAATTCCGGACTGACAGTATCTGGATCAGACTATTTGTGGGGGATGTTCACTGCGGGAAGGAGCGAACAGGAAGGTCCACAACTTGGGGATTGAGTTGGCAAACGTCAGCCGGGGACCGTAGCTGAGAATGGCCTGAGCTGCATGTTGATTTATTCGTCCACGGGACCGACGGAGAGATTGTGGTCTCAAGCCATCTCCGTTCCACAGGGACAGGTTACTGCAGCTGTTAAGGCGATTTACTGGACTTTACCTTGCCCTAAACGTTATTCCCTTGTCGTGCACTTGTACACTGCGAATGGCTCGACTGTAATCATGTATTGTCTTTCCGCTGGCTGGTTAGCACTCAACACAAGCTTTTCATTGTACCTCCGTACACGTGACAATAAACTCAATTTAAACTTAAGCATGCCTGCTTCAAAGTTTAATTGATTGAGGAACAGCATGAAGGGGCAGGTGGGTGGTAGTTGGTGAGGCAGTGCGCTCAGGAACTCTGCATCGTGCTGATATGACCAGGTTGTCAATACCATTCTCAATGCTTCTTCCCAACTTTGAAAGACCATGGGCCAAGGTTTGTTGGATTTATTTTTGTGCCCCAAGTCCTTGAATATTTTGAGAGTTGGTGTAGCCTGATCATCCCCCCCCCCCCCCCCCATCAAGAGCAACTAATAAATCGTATATTAGTGTCTATCTAAATTAACCTAGTCTAGGTTAGTGCAAGGTATGATTTAGGTGAGTTGGAACTGCAACTGAAAGACCAACACAAGTGTTCAGCATAGTGTCGTTTCAGAGCAAAGTGGCAAACGACTACGCCATCTGCTGGTCCTTCAACGGGTTGCAATTTGTTTTACAAGTACAAGCGTCGGCAGGCTGTTAGATCGGAGGCATTTTCCATTCTATATTTAGACAGATAGGAGCCAACAGAGACTGTTGTTCTCTCAACGTCTATGATTTCTCGTAACACGTCCATTCTGGCCATCCATTTTGTAACACATAATCCCGAAGAATGACCATGATAAATATTTTAATAATTTAAAGATTTGCTTGTTAGTTTCGGGATCAATTTATGAGGCTGTTATTTACGCCGGGCTTTTGGAAATTTAGCAAACATCGCCATCCACTGACGAAACAATAACTTTGTTTTACTCTAGTTTACTAATCCAGACATTTAGGTTTATTGTCGTCATGTGCTCTGAAAAGTTTTGTTTTGCATGCTATGCTATCAGATCAGAGAATACTATCTATATATATATATATATATATATAGAAGGGCCGTAGTGCACCAGTTCCAGAGACAAAGTCCTATGTCTGCAATGGGGTAGAGGTGAATCGGACAGTATGGAAGGACCGTTCCCCTCTGATAACAAGAGGGGAAGAAGCTGTTCCTGAGTCTGCTGGTGCAAGGGGTGGGACAAGTCTTTAGAAATTTGAACCAATTTGGAAAGGAATGCGAGAATACTGGGAGGAATTTTAACGGATTAAAGGACGACAGATTTTAAAGGAATTGATCACAAGGGACATATCTATACATTCTAACGACGAGTATAAGCATATCTGAGCCCCCACTACAAGACAGTGCGATTCCCTTCTTAGTTGGGATATTTTTAAGACAAGCCCGACTCCCCCGCTGCGGTCAGATGACGGGGGAGGACTCGCCCCACAGGGCGGCGCGGACCGAGTGGTTGAAGCAAGGTAGTCGGATCGGAGCCCCGAGGTCGAGTAAGGCCGAGGATGAATCGGAGCCCTCGAAGACGAGGTCGGGTCGGGGACAAAGGCTTGGGGTCGGGTCGCTGAGAACGACAGGGGAATCCGGCTTTGGGGGACGAACAACGGATTCGTTTTTGTTTTGTAACTACTTTTTTGTGTACTCTGTATGCAAAAACAAAGAGTTTCACTCCACCTTGCGAGGTACAAGTGATAATGAGTATCATCATCACCACCTTGTGAAATAGTGTTAGAATGGGGTTGTCACCACCACTCTCTGATCTCTATTCCTCCTTCCAGAGAATGACAGAACCGAAGATCATAAAGCGGACAGAATCGGACAGGGATAGCAGGGAAGAAGCAAGTAAAAAATCTGGTGGTGCGCACTTTCTAACTTCTGCCGGACGGGAGCGGGGTGAAGGAATGTCCGGGGTGGGACAAGGAAGAGTCTAAGCATGTTGGCTGCTTTAATAATCCAGCAACCTCAATTCAAATCCCGTTGACATTAAATTCAATTAATAATCTGAAATGTTGAAGCAAACTCCAACCAGGACACGATGACCGTTGAAAAATACTGAATTGTTATGGAACTCCAACAGACATTAGAGATGAAATAAAAGTAATTAGCAGGGTGACAAAGGGGTGTAAGGTGGCAAGTAATATCAATGGTACACAAAGCCATTTCCCAATCCTTGACAATACACCATCACTCTCAAAGTGAATTCCCCATCATCAACATCCTGGAAATGAAGAAGGGTCTCGACCCGAAACGTCGCCTATCTCCTTCACTCCTTAGATGCTGCTGCACCCGCTGAGTTTCTCCAGCTTTTTGTGTAATCCTGGAAATGAATGATGCAAACAGTGAAAATACCCCATCCAAGATAAGCAAATTTCCCCTGCTTGACAGCATATATAGGTGTTACAGGTATGTTTCCAGGACTTGAGGGGACGAGCTAGGGCACGAGAGGAACAGATAGAGTGAATGCATAGTCTTTTACCCATGGTAGGGGATCAAAAACCATTGGTTTTAAGGTGAGAGGAGTGACTTTTTACCCAGAGGGTGGTGGGTATATGGAACAAGCTGCCAGAGGAGGTATTTGAGGAAGGTACTACAACAGCATTTAAAAGATGCTTGGCTAGGCTCATGGATAAGAAAGGTTTAGTGGGATGTAGACCAGACAGGTAAATGGGACTAGGGACAAGGCATCTTTGGTGGCATGAATGAGTTGGGCCAAGGGGCCTGTTTCTGTGCTGTATGATTCCGATTATAAAAGCATGTTTCTTTCAACTCCTCATCCAGCAGATTTTTGAAGCATGTTTTAATGGTAAATTATGTGAAAGGATGGGTCAGGATGCTGAAACCTGCCATCAACAGGTTCTTGATTACAGGGATAGAGCAGGAGGTTAAAGGAGAATGAGGTTGAGGGGAAAAATAGATCACCCATGATCAAATGGTGGAGACTTGATGGGCCAAATGGCCTAATTCCACACATGTCTTACAGTCTAATGACATGGCTTTAATGTACATTTTTAAGCATTGACCATAAATGCTTCACTAATCTGGAATTTTTTGAGGATGCAACTAAGAAAATGGACAATGGAGAGCCAGTGGATGTAGTGTATCTGGACTTTCAGAAAGCATTTGAAAAGGTCCCACATAGGAGATAGATGAAGGGTTCAAAGTAACATTAGCAAATTTGCAGATGACACAAAGCTGGGTGGCAGTGTGAACTGTGAGGAGGATGCTATGAGAATGCAGGGTGACTTGGACAGGTTGGGTGAGTGGGCAGATGCAGTTTAAAGTGGATAAATGTGCAGTTATTCACTTTGGTAGAAAACACAGGAAGGCAGATTACTATCTAAATGGTGTCAAGTTGGGAAAAGGGGAAGTACAACAGGATCTGGGGGTCCTTGTTCGTCAATGACAGTAAGCATGCAGGTAGAGCAGGCAGTGAAGAAAGCGAATGGCATGTTGGCCATTATAACAAGAGTTGAGTATATGAGCAGAGGTCCTTCTGCAGTTGTATAGGGCCCCAGTGAGACCACACCTGGAGTATTGTGTGCAGTTGTGGTCCCCTAATTTGAAGGACATTCTTGCTATTGTGGGAGTGCAGCGTAGGTTTACAAGGTCAATTCCTGGGATGGCGGGACTGTCATATGCCGAGAGAATGGAGCGGCTGGGCTTGTATACTCTGGAGTTTAGAAGGATGAGAGGATATCTTATTGAAACATAAGATTCAGGGTTTGAACACGCTAGAGGCAGGAAACATGTTCCCGATGTTGGGGGAGTCCAGAACCAGGGGCCACATTTTAAGAATAAGGGGTAGGCCATTTAGAACGGAGACAAGGAAACAATTTTTCTCACATAGAGTCATGAGTCCATGGAATTCTCTGCATCAGAGGGCGGTGGAGGCCAGTTCTCTGGATATTTCCGAGAGCTAGACCGGGCTCTTAAATATAGGATATGGGGAGAAGGCAGGAAGGGGGTACTGATTGGGGATGATCAGCCATGATCACATTAAATGGAGGTGCTGGCTCGAAGGGCCGACTCCTGCACCAATTGTCTATAACGGTACTCGCTAGCTCATCTTCGTCATACTCAATGGCTCTCGGCAAGAAGCCCGAAAGACATTCTGCTACTGGTTATTTGACAGGAAGGAATTAAATATACAGACACCAGCAGCAAAGGGAACACTTTTAAAGTGATTGCAAAGGATGGCCAGGCAGTAAAATGTTGCAAGTAAATTGGTGTGCAAGAAGAGTCAAAAAAAATTCTGTTGCACGACAACCCCTTGATATAAGTACGACATGCTCGGCATCCTGTGTTGTGGTACAAGGGGAATATTGTACACGTGTCTGCATTTATAAATCTATTACAAGGATAAGGTGCAAGAATACCTCAAAAAAGTACCGGTGTCGGGTCTTGGTAAGGGGGGGGGCGGGGGGGGGGGGGGAAGGGAAGAAAAGTTGTCAAGTTGGTAGATTCCTTTTACGAGATGTATATAATAAAGTAACTGGCTTTTCTTTTTTCTTTCTCTATTTTTCCCTCTTTCTTTTTCTTTCCTCTCCAGGGTCTGCCTTTTAATTCCCGTTTCTATCTCTTCAAGGGTTTCCTTTCCCTGTCATGCTTTGGCACTTTCACATCTCTTTTTCACTTTTCTACGCTGCTATTTTTCTCTCTATTCTCTTTTCTAAAGCCTTAAAATAAGGCTTTGTATTGTATTAAGGCTTTGTATTATATTGTATTACAGTACAAGGGATATACATTGATGTAACTTACAGTAGTGCTAATAAATAAAGATATTAAAAAAACTTATGGTTTATTTGTGTACAGACATATTGTATGGGCATAATGTAGGAGGAAAAAAGACAGAATCTCATCACTTTTGAGATCCCTTTCATGATCTATACAGTTCAATGATAGTGAAATTAAAGTGTTGTACCAAAAGTGTAATGTACTAATAAAGTTCTTGAAACCAAAAAAAAGGTGTGCACAAAGAGTAAAAATAAATTCTGTTGCATGACAACCCCTTGATATAAGTACAACATACTCTGCATCCTGTGTTGTGGTGCAAAGGGAATATTGTACACGTGTGAATTAAATGGGTCTGACTAATTCATTCAGTATATTTGCCCCGTTGTAAAACTTAACAATTTGCAAGAGCAAGAATAGGGAGATACAGGACCTAAATGTGTGGCTGAGGAACTGGTGCAGGGATTTAGATTCTTAGACCGCTGGGATCTGTTTTGGAGCAAGGGAGAACTGTACAAAAGGGATTGATTGCACCTCACCAGGTGGGGGAAACCAGCATTCTGGCAGGCAGGTTTGCCACTGCTACACGGGTGGTTTTAAACTAAATGGGGGGGGGGGGGGGTGGGGTGTCAAATGTGATAGTCAAGGACGGAGTTAAGGGAAAGAGAATAAAGGGATAGTTAATGACCCCAGAATTAACAGGAAAGAAAGCGCAAAGGGATAGGAGAGTATGGCCAAGTCTAATAGGGAACGATGTGAAAGGTGAGATGCGTATGGAATTAAACGCATTGTATATGAATGCGCAAAGTATAAGAAGTTAAGTAGATGAGCTTGAGGCAGTTAGAGGTTGGTAGATATGACATTGTGGGGATTACTGCGACGTAGCTGCAGGAGGATCGGGCCTGGGAACTTAATATTCAGGGTTATACAGCCTATAGAAAGGACAGGCAGGTGGGCAGAGGAGGGGGGGGGGGGGGGGTAACTGCTGGTGAGGGATGAAATTCAGTCCCTTGCGAAGGAAGACATGGGGACTGACAAGGTAGAGTCACTGCGGATTTAGTTGAGGAATTGTAAAGGAAAGACAACAGTAATTGGTGTTATCTACAGACCCCTAAATAGTAGCCCAGATGTAGGGTGTAAGCTGCAGCAGGAGTTAAAACCGGCATGTAACAAAGGTAATGCCACTGTGGTGATGGGGGATTCCAATATGCAGGTAGACTGGGAAAATCAGGTGGGTTCAGGACCCCAAGAAAGAGTTTGTAGAGTGCCTCAGAGATGGATTCTTAGAGCAGTTTGTAATGGAGCCGACCAGAGAAAAGGCAATTCTGGATTTAGTGTTGTCTAAAGAACCAGATTTGATAAGAGAACTCGAGGTAAAGGAACCGCTTGGAGGTAGCGATCATAACATGATTAGTTTTAATCTGCAATTTGAGAAGGAAAAGGTTAAATCGGAAGTGTCAGTGATGCAGCTGAACAAAGGGGACTATGAAGGCATGATAGAGCTGGCCAAAGTAGATTGGAAAGGGATCCTAGCAGGAATGGTGGTGGAACAGCAATGGCAGGAATTTCTGGGCATAATCCAGAAGACGCAGGATCATTTCATTCCAAAAAGGAAGAAAGATTCTAAGGGGAGTAGGAGGCAACCATGGCCGACAAGAGAAGTTGGGGATAGAATAAAACCAAAAGATGTATAACACAGCAAAGAGTAGCCGGAAGCCAGAGGATTGGGAAACTTTCATAGGACAACAAAAGGAAACAAAAGGGGCAATACGGGCTGAAGAGATGAAGTATGAGGGGAAGCTGGCCAGGAATATAAAAAAGGACAGTAAAAGATATGTTAAGGGAAAAAAAAGAGTAGCAAAGTCAAATGTGGGTCCCTTGAAGGGTGAAATTTTTATGGGTAACAAGGAAATGGCAGAAGACTTGAACAGGTACTTTGGATCTGTCTTCACCAAGAAAGACTCAATCTCCCAGATGTACCGGCCAGAGGATCTAAAGGGGTAGAGGAACTGAAATAAATTTTCATTAGGCGAGAAATAGTATTGGGTAGGCTAATGGGACTGAAGGATGATAAATCCCCTGGGCCGGATGGTCTGCATCCCAGGGTCCTTAGGGAGGTGGCTCTAGAAATAGTGGACGCATTGGTGATCATTTTCCAATGTTCAATAGATTCAGGATCAGTTCCTGTGGATTGGAGGATAGCTAATGTTATCCCACTTTTCAAGGAAGGAGCGAGAGAAAACAGGGAATTACAAATCAGTTAGCGTGACTTCGGTGGTGGGAAAGATGCTGGAGTCAATTATTAAAGAGGTAATAATGGAGGATTTATGAAAGGGAAATCATGCTCGACTAATCTTCTGGAATTTTTTGAGGATGTGACAAGTAAAATGGATGAAGGGGAGCCAGTGGATGTAGTGTATCTAGACTTTCAGAAAGCCTTTGATAAGGTCCTGCACGGGAGACTGGTGACTAAAATTAGAGCACATGGTATTGGGGGTAGGGTGTTGACATGGATAGAAAATTGGTTGGCAGACAGGAAGCAAAGAGCAAGAGTGAACGGGTCCTTCTCAGAATGGCAGGCAGTGGCGAGTGGAGTGCTGCAAAGCTCGGTGTTGGGGCCGCAACTGTTTACCATATAGTCTATTGTTGGCTGTGGAGGTGATAACAAGTGGATAGTGAAAGCAGGACTAGGACGGGGATGGAGCTAGGGGGAATACAAGTTACTTGAAATTACATAAAGCAATATTCATACCACTGGGTTGTAAGCTTCCCAAGTGAAATATGAGGTACTGTTGTTCCAATTTGCATTTGGCCTCACTCTGACTGTGAGGCCCAGGACAGTACGGTCAATATGGGAAGGGGGGGTTAAAGTGTTTGGAAACTGGGAAATCGTGTACGCCAAGGTGGACTAAGCGAAGGTGTTCAGCTAAACAATTGCCCAGTCTGCACTTGGTGGTTTGGGACTCGTGAGAATGCTCAAAGGTATACCAGTTAACAGAGTTCTGAGCATGCCTACAGTAGCATGGAGTTAAAGTACATTAAACTGGCAGTATATCTTGGGTTTGCCCAAACTGTGTGCATGTACCTACATAATGTTCTCAACTTGACACCTACAGTATAATGTCATTTATTACATCGTCTGTCTCTGCTTTTATTATACATATCAGCTGCATGGTAAATGAAAATAAGTGACCAATTAAAATATATTGTGAAATTTTTTTTTTTCTGTTTACAAAATAAATCTCATCATCACTGGTCATGTTCCGACTGTTAAATGAGACAAGACCAGGACTTAATTTCAATACAAAGTGTTCCCGTCTCCATATAGTAAATATCGTAAGCACATGTTAGAACATCTCCTGCTTGTTCAAAAAAAAAAATCTGATTACAACAGGATCAGACCTCTATCTAGGTCCACAATGACGTGCCAAACATGCCAAGTTACACTAATCTCCTCCGCTTGCAATTCGTATTCACCCATAACTCTCTAAACTAAACGTGCCGCACACCTTAAAGCTAGGCCCTCAAAAAAAAAATCTATTATTGTAGTTCTTCCATACAAATAAAAAAGGCAGAAAGCCACTTTGCTTCAAACCTTTAACATACCAAATGAAATATTCTTGGTTTTTGCATTAAAGTTAACTTCAAATTCACTTAAGTTAGACACAAAATGCAGGAGTAATCATCTCTAGAGAGGAATGGGTGATGTTTTGGGTCAAAACCATTCTTCAGACTGCAAATCTTCAAATTCACTTGTTGTGGTATTGCAAGATTGAATTAAGATAAACTTAGACGTATGAAGTGATCTTATCTGGCTTTTCGCCATTATTTAATCTATAACATGTTATTTATAGGTTCGCATTATTGAAAATTGTACACGGGCTTCCATATAAACCAGTGATTGACGCGTGTCAGGGGTTATGGGGAGAAGGCAGGAGAATTGGGGCGAGATGGAGATAGATCAGCCAATGATTGAATGGCAGAGTAGACCTGATGGGCTAAATGGTCTAATTCTGCTCCTAGAAATTATGACACAATGTTCCCAGGGGAAAAAAAACCTCTGAAGGCTGCCGCCTCTTTTTATATCAAGTAACATGTATTAATTTTTCTCTGGAGAGCTTGTGATTGATATGTGAATGCAATAGATGGTGCTAGTGTGTAAGCATTGAGAGTTAAGCGTTGAGCCTGCAAGTGGTCAAGAGTATGTGAATAATGCGGAGCATGTATCTAAGGAATTGTGCGCACAAAGAAGCAAGAGCGATAACAAAAGCAATATTAATTAACATCATTTAAAAAAAACTCTGGTGGGTTTGCAAATGATTTCCTATTATTAGATATTATAAAAGTGATGAATTCTGAAGAGAACTTTGCAGTAATACAAATAAGACGGGCACCATTTGCAACATTATAACACTAAAGAGTTTATTACCCAGAGTGTGGGAATTAACAAATAGGGGACATGGGTTTAGGGTGAGGGGGGAAAGATATAATTGGAACTTAAGGGGCACACATTCCCCACAGTGTGGTAGGCACATAGAATGAGCAGCCGGAGGTAGTTGATGTAGGTACGTAATGCATTGGACAGATTCATGGATAGGAGAAATGGGATATGGGACAAACACAGGAAGAATATTGTAGATGGGGTATCTTGGTCAGTATGGGTGTAGGGCTGAAGAGCCTGTTTCTGTGTTGTACGAGTATGCAGCATTAACAGTAATAATTTGTAGCAAACATGTACTGGCTATTCTGACCTGTACACAGGACAGAGATTAAAATGAGTAACCTGACCCAATATTATTTAAGAACAATTCTTATAAAGAGCAGAAACTTGAATTTAAACCTAGTTTCATCAAGCCTAGTACATTTAACGCTTGGATCATTGTTGTCCTAGAAAGAAATGTGCATTTAAAAAACTGTGCATGCAAATTGTACTTTATATATTTTTGAATAACCACTCTACAATAAAGGAACAAGTGAATATTTACATTTGTCGATCAGACACTGTTCAAACAAGATGATTAGCGCAGAATTATTTGATCAGCCATGATCATATTGAATGGCGGTGCAGGCTCGAAGGGCCGAATGGCCTACTCCTGCACCTAATTTCTATGTTTCTAGAATGTTAAGGCCTTGATCATTATTGCAACTCTATTGATCCAACAAGTAGTGTTTCCCCAAATGTGCACAGTAGACATGAAAAAGCCTTTACGGAGATACTAATTGGATGATCATGTAAACATGCCATAATCATTTTCTCCACCCACTACAATTACCATCAATTCATTTTGAGCACACTTCAATCCTTACAAATCCACACTACCACTCTGATCACTGCAGCTTGGTTATCTATGAAAACACTGCAGCTCAATATAAAGTCCTGCTGCCTGCTACATTTTCTCAACCAAATACAGTCACAACTATTTATCATTAACAGAGATATTAAGTACAACCTAGACAGTCAATGGTTATTAAAAATATTTGTACTACTGCTGCTCTTTCCCAGACTGGAGTGTTTACCTGCTCCGCTAATACAATTTCAACTACATTGGTCTTGAACTTTCACTAAGTGTGGGATCCTGGGCTAATTTCTGGGGTGCTGTAAATTTTTCCAAGCTATAGGAAAGCAGTAAAAGCGAGCTGAAAGCAAAAGGAATAAAAGGTGCCTTTTCAGGTCGACTGCCAGTGACGTTCCGCAAGGGCTGGTGCTGGGGCCCTCTCTTCACGTTGCATATTAATGATTTGAATAAGAGGATTGAAGGCTTTGTGGCCAAGTTTGCTGACGATGCCAAAATAGGGCAGGCAGTGTAGAGGAAGCAAGGGCTTGGACTGGTTAGGAGGGTGAGCAGAGAAGTGGCAGATGAAATTCAGTGTAGTATGATTCAAGTGCAGAGTCATGAATTTTGAAGGGGGGGGGGGGGGGGGGGAAACCTAATTGAAACTTACAGAATAATGAAAGGCATAAAGTAGATGTGGAAAGAATGTTTCCACTAGTGGGAGAGTCTAGGGCCAGAGGTCATAGCCTCAGAATTAAAGGGTGCTCTTTTAGAAAGGAGAGGGTGAATTTCTTTCGTCAGAAGGTAGTTAATCGTGGAACTTGACGGCGGAGGCCTTCAACTGATATTTTTATGGCAGAGATACACAAATTCTTGATTAGAACGAGTGTCAAGGGTTATGGGAAGAAGGCAAGAAAATGCAATTAGGAGGCAGAGATCTGCCATGATTGAATAGAGGAGTAGACTCGATGGACTGAACTGCCCAATTCTACTCCTATAACTTGTGAAACAACTAAAGGAGAAAATGTATCCAATGCTCTTGTAAGTTATGATCTAGCTAATTTAACACTAAATTAAATGCCGAACCAGGTATGTGTCAAATACAATGACTTTGCTCATCCCCATAACATTTAAGGGGATCATACATTTACATGGATTGCCTGAAATTTAAATTAATGACTTAAATGGCTACCACATTCTGGATTTTCAAGATCAAGTGTACAAGTTAATGCTGTGCTCAATTAACAATATCACAATCCTTCCACCATGGATTGATCACAACTTAATTTGAATGTTATAATTACAACAGTTCTCATTTTGTACATATTGGCCAGGTAGAAGATTTAGAAGATCAGATGGGCAATTTATATGTTAGAAAGGATTTCCCGTGCACCAGTTTAACAGATATCTTCCTACAAATGTTTCAAGCTTAATAAAAATTGCTCAACTCACTAAAGGAATTTGAAACTCCTGCACAGTTAGCCAGAACAACAGGCCAAGGCTGAACCCGGACACAATAACACACATTACCGAACCAATCACACCTCAGCCAATAAAGAAAAACTTTATTAATCAAGTTTAATCACTTAGAAAAATAACAGCAATACAGAACTCTAATGGTGTGTGGGGTTTTGAAATGGATCCAGACAGTCAATTTTATATACTTTGTGCCTAGACTACGTGTGGCAAGCATTATTCACAATCATAATGCACATCACCTTTAATATACAACATTCTGCAAGTGTAACTGTAAATTTCATAGGATTAAGCAATATTCAACAAATTGTTGTGAAAGGAGAATTTAAACAGTATGCCTATGAAGCTCCATCTTACAAATCTCAATGTTCCAATAGGCTGTTTACCATAACAAATTTTTTTCAGATGTAATTTTAAATATACAATCTCCGTTACAGCAGCCAGATCTTCAAATAGTGACTTATACCAATGACTGATGTGCACCATTTCTGACCAGAGTGAATCAACAGTTAATTTCACAAGTTATCCAGCACTGGAATGTCACATATTGATTGAAATGACAAGTTACCAGTCCAAATCTACCACAGACAAGTTAATATTTGAGATAAGGCAACTAAAAATTGGTATAGCTAGATTTAAAAGATAGAGCACGTGTCAGAATATGCCCACATCAATACTAAAGTCAAAGTCAACCTAAATGCTCAATAGCTTTACCAGCTTTAGCAGGTCAAATGTACAGAATACCTGCAGTCAGCCAGACTGACCACTGAAAAGCAGCAATGCGTGTACAATTAACATGGCCAAAATATGCTAATCACCGAAATACCAGTGATTCAATTTGCTTGTGACCAAAAGATCTGGGTACTCCACAATTCAAACAGAAAATGCTTTCACATTATCCATTAAGCACCCAGAAGCATTTATTTCAGCCATCAAAATCCATTAAAATATATATATTTTTAAAATCACCCATTTTAAGGGGCATGGGGAAGTTGAGAAATATTCGGTGTACTTTTGTATTTTCTATAGTAATAACTGCACATGGAATTTGCAAAGAGACTCGTGCAACAATTTTTTTTTAAACAGCTGTCAAACTTTTTAATGAAGCCGCAGAAGCTCATTTCAGTGTCATTCAAACTTTGCAACTCGTGTACTTACTCTCACTGTGGAATGCAATTTCAAGCTACTTCTAGCAGAATTTCAGGAAGCCACACTAAACGGAGCGACTCAGCTTTTTATTGCAGTATCACCATAGTATAAACAGAACAAAAGCTATGCACTGTACATTTTTGTTTTGCATGCTCTTCAGGATCTCGTTCACATCATTACATTCACCTTGACAAAAGTAAAAATTAAGCAAAAAGTCACCCTAACATGAAATTTACTTCCTGACTCGGCTATATCCACTGAAAAACTAATACAATACCGAAATATTGCCGTAATGTTGCTGCAAACAACATTATAAATACGGAATTACAAATTTAAAACATTTTTAAAAAATATTTGTTGTAGTAAACAGAAAACCAGATGGGTCATCTACTTCAATATGGTCTCTCCCGACGGTCCTGGCGACGATCACCCCTAAAGAGAGTAAAGCACATTAGTAATTCACATAAAAGGGCACAAATCATAGTGCAACAATGTAGAGTGGAATCAGGACCTTCGACCAAAACTAACCAGTTATCATCAGTTCACGCTACTTCTGTTATCCCACTATCTCCTTTGACTCCCTATTCACCAGGGGCAAATGAGAGACCAAATAACCTACAAGCCCACACATGTTTGAGACGTGAGAGGAAACTGGAGAACTCAGAGGAAATTTTGTGGTCAGAGAGAGAACATGCAAACTCCACACAGACAGCAACAGAGGTCTGGAATGAATCCGGGTCTCTGGCGCTGTGAGGCAGCAGCTCTACCAGTTAAGCCACTGTGTTGTATCAGTGGAGCTACAGTGGAGTGATTCTAGAAGACATCTAAAAAAACATGACAGGCTAAAAAAAACCCAAAACTACTCGTTCCACAATCATACAAAAATGTTCTTGTAGAATTTTGAACCTCCGGTTAACTTACTTCCTATCCATTTTTCCTGGTCCACCACGTCCACCTCTGAAACCCATAAGCTCGCCCATTGGGGGACCTCCAATCATTCCTCTTCCACCTCTGAAGCCACCTCGATCACCACCACGTCCTCCACGGAAGCCACCACGATCCCCTCCGCGGGCTCCTCTGAAACCCCCGCGATCCATACCACGGCCACCACGCATCATGGGACCACCTCTACCACGGTCACCTACAAATGCAACATAGTTAGGTTGAACCGTTACACCAAAAATGAACAGAAACTCTCCACCGTGTGCATTACAGACCCAAGAGAACTTATAAGTAACAATAATTAACTCACCAGGAGGGAATGGTGGTGGGAGAGGGCCATCTGGCTTTGGAGCCTTACACTGGTTACATTCGGTTCGCCAGGCAAAGTTAGAATTTCCGCATGTTCTATAAATAAAAATATACATTACACCCAGACAATTGCACCATCAGATCATTAAAATCTCTGAATAAAATGCTGAAAACAAGCATGACATACGGGTTAGGACATCTCCAGTCACCGGCTCTCTGCTGTGTATTTCCTCCGGAAGGCCCACCGCGTCCGCGTGGCCCACCTCGCCCACCAAATCCTCCTCCTCCTCCCCCGCCGCCACGGCCCATTGGACCTGCAATGGAAGCCACAGGAACAGGACATGTCAGCCAACAGGACAATGGGAAAATTCCCACTAGTCTCTATAATTAGCTCAAAACACACATCAACACTACAAGTCAATAACACTAGGAAGAAGGGTCTCGACCCGAAACGTCGCCCATCTCCTTCGCTCCTTAGATGCTGCTGCACCCGCTGAGTTTCTCCAGCTTTGTGTAACCCTCGATTCTCCAGCATCTACAGTTCCTTCTTTAACACAAGTCACCTGATTAAATTTCATACTACAGAAGAGAAACAATCACGCTGTAACTTTGACTTAATTACACAATTTAAGTGGTTTAAATATTTATTCACATGAACCAAAATCTCAAAATTAAAAAGGTACAATTTAGACCGTAGGTATTAGATACGAGATCTCAGAACATGCTGGCTCCAGTGATTTGCTTAGAACCGTTTGAAGACAATATCTCATCATGCAAACAGATTATTTGACATGGAGGACTATTGTTTAGTTTGCATGAAATGCAACGTAAAGCTGGAAGACGGCACAAGATTGGAGGGGGTGCATCCAATCCTATTTTACAACATAACAATGCGATGTTCATGCGAAGACGACAATCATTGTAAAATATTCATCAATGGGATCAGATACAATTTTAAAAAGCAGAATGAATACCTCAATTGACAGAGCAAAAGGTGTTAAGAATATGATAACAAATTAAAACATTAGAGGTCAAATATTTATTGAGACTGTAGAGGACGACAATCCAGATCAGCACCCCAGCTCTAATCCTCCTCCCCTGCAAAAATAGTAAAGGAACTACTTGACCTAATTTATCATTAAAGCAAACCAAAGTAAATGTCCATGCACCCATGACAAAAAGCAAAAAATATTACCTGGTCTGTAGTGAAGGTTCTCACCTCCTCGACCAGGAGGTCCACCGCCTCTGCCATCACGGAGAGAAACGTTTCCTCTCATATTGTTGAAGGACAATGGTGGTGGTGGCTGCTGGAGCTGGGGCTGGGGTGGCTGCTTTTTTTTGGCCATAGTAACCTTGATCGGGTTTGAGTCAAACTCCTTTCCTAAAAAGGAATAGAAATTATTAATGCAGCACAATTGATAAAGTATCATTGTGCATTATAAAGAGCATAAAATACCTACCATCAAACCATTCCAGAGCAGCCTTAGCAGCGGGAGGGTCATCGTATGACACTCTGGCTTCACCTTTGGGTTTCCCAGTCTCTTTGTCAATGAATATGTTGATCATAGGCTGCCCAGTTCGTTTGTTGATCTACCCATGTAGAATAGAAGTTATTATCAAACTTAAACAAAAACATAAAATCATTCCGTCAATAGTACACATTAACACAAACCTTTATAGCACCAGTTTGCTTAAAGAAATCCAAAAGCCTTTCTGGAGTTATATTTTCCCCCAAACCTTGCACATATATAGTATCATTCTCCACATCTTCCTGCGGGGCTGAAGTTGTAGTCGGGGTTGGGGTTGGGGTTGGAGCGGGAGCAGGAGCCGGAGGTGGGGGTGGTGGTTCAGCTGCAGTAACTGCAAAAAACAAACAAAATAAAACATTAAGAATTTCTCACCAGAGGAGAATTACTGCCCCACAAGGTCTAACAATTTTAAATTCCATAAATTGAATGTACGTGGAGAACAGAAGGAACAGCAGCAGTAGGATGCTAATTTCCGGGAGCGCATGTCAGGATTCAAGATGGCTGATCTTTACTGCTATCGTGACATTTCTACCACGTCAGCGATTGTGGCTGCAGTTTCTTTACAGCAAGTATACTGCATTTTTCAGACAATTATACCAAAATGGTAAACAAAATCATTGCTATGGTATGTCAGTCCCAAATAATTGATGGAAATAACTTTATTCTTATACAGAAATTTCTGGAAACAAAGGTCAATATATAATTTACATTTTAATTTGTTACTTTTCAGCAATTTCCATACAAAAAGAACCTCAAACTTAAGTGCAAAGGTTATGGCCAAGCTAAGCAAAGTTCTCGACATGTAAAAAAATTCTAAAACATTTACATAATATAGTAAGCCGATGACTACAGTTAGTGACCGAGCCTCAAGGTAGGAAATTGAATGAAATCACCCTAAAATTGATTTGATTTTTCCAAACCCTCCTTGGCAAACCGGTTTCTTGATGCAAGCAAACCAAAGCGAGTTGGCTGTAAGGAATAGGATGTTCTAAAGAGGCAACTTCAAAATGCCCTGTGACAATTTTCCCACATCCACAGGCTTCCGCAATTGCCACGAGCGAGGTAAAGAAAGACCGTATTATAGTAAACTATTTAATTGGGACACAAGCATTACAAGGACATTGTAGAAAAAAAATTAAGGTTGTTCTAATAAGCAATTTTAATCATTACCTGGTTCAGGCTCCTGATTTTCTTCTACTGCTGTTACTGAATTGAGAGAAAAAAAGAACAACATTACTTTGCATTCCACTGAACCACTACCTTTAAACATCTAGATCTAAAATTCCAGCACCTTTTTTTGGTAATTCATTCAACTGAGATGCACTGCAAATGCAAGACCACACCATGTGAAAACTTCAGTGTAAAATTTAAAATTACAATTTTACTTTTAAAAATTCCCCCCATTTAATTTTTAATAAACCATTTTGTGTTTTACCACTTTGAGTGGTTATTCACTTTCTATAGTCATAACCAGCATGTTTCTGAAACCCATTTTAACGCGAAACCCTCACTTAAGCGTTTACTCACTGTTATGTGTTTTGTCACCACCAGCATCAGGTAAATTGAAACCCATTTTATTGAAAAACCCATCACTCAAGTGATTATTCACTTTATACATCCATATTCACCACCGTATCAGGTAATCTGAAACCCATTTTAACTCAAGCCCACTTTATTGTCAGCAGTTGACACAAGTGCTGAATTTTGTAAACGGGTAAATTTTACTATGCAAAAAAGATTTCCCCGAATCACAGACTGCAAACACAATGTATTTGACTAACCATTTTAATACTAAAAACTTACCACCAGGCTTACTGAAGCCACCCCGGTCGACACCGCTGCAGGGACAAATATGAAGAAATGAAGCATCCCTTGTGCCAGTACCAGCTGAGCCTAAGGCTCAATGATGAAACTCGTGCCTCTTTTAAAGCACTGGCTGAGGCCTCTGAAGTTTCACCAGTTTTCATCTGCGAGTTTGCCTTTCTTCATAGTAGTTCTCCTAAAGCTTTATTTAGTACACCCTCAAAAACCATATACACCTTCACTGTTTGACTTGCCAGTAACAGGATCTCAAGAGCTAAAGTTGGTGCATGCAGTTTTATAACAGAACTGATAAGCAACCATTACACTAGTTTTACATTATTCTTTTACGTTCCAAATAAATTACATATTACTGTAAAAAATAAATACCATGTTTACATTACAAGTGTACAATACCATGCTTTTATGTATTACTCCACTTGCATACACCATACACATTTTTTTGTCCATACATATGTAGAAAACGTGTCTAGTCCCACTTTTCAATATGCTGTCGGCTCAGTCAAAATAGTTTAAAGTATTGAAGTGTAAACAAGGCTCTCACTTTGTAACCTGTAGCATATAAATGCGACAAAGCATGTTAACATAGTTTCCATATTCAAGCATTTAAAAATAAATACTGTATTGGCATTATTAAATCTACATTCTAATACTTACCTGCAAACAAGGGAGTGAAAGCAGTATCGTACTGCTTAGGCTCTGTATAGTTAAATTCTTCCACAGAAGAACAAATGTAACATAAGTAGCAAACTCCTCACTGCCTTACTAAGCATTTACTACTACAATCACCATTTTCCAACCCATCATTAAAAAAAATCTATATTTACCACCCCATTCTCGAAATGAAATAATTACAATTAACAAGGTAAAATGTGGATGAATCCCTTTCGACCCAAGCATAGATTTACGTTCTTAATTATTTTATGGTCATTAAAAAGTTAGTCAATACAGTACTCAACCTTCCTACTCAGATATTTTTATATTGTCATTTCATCCCATAATTTAAATGGCCAAATCTAACTTTGAAAAGTAGAGTTCCATCTAAGCTGACGATCCAGATTTTGGGTTGGGTGATGAGGTAATCAACCAGTTAGTTATCAGGAGGACTGAAAAGATTTTAATCAAAATGTGATACAATTTATGGTCATTCTTTGCGAGGTGCTCAGAATGCAGCACTTACGATAAACGAATGTGCCAGATACATATGCACTAATTGACTCATGCCAGCACAGCTGCTTGAACTTCAATATTCAATTGCAAAAGTGGTAAAGCCCAATTACAGTATCTCATTGAAAATAGCATTTTACTTTGGGACACAAGTGCAGGTTTTGTTAGACCTTGTCCACAAGGTAGTAAGCAAATGAATGGACCATCAATAACTCCTATGCATCTCAACAACAGACAAACTCCCTGTGATCAAGTTACCATTAAAATGGCACATATTTTCCACCCACTGCATGGTATAATATAACA